>OW240916.1:239791590-239869090 GCA_933207985.1 Pelobates cultripes
CTTCTCACTGTGATTTTCACAGTGAGAATTGCGGAAGCGCCTCTGGCGGCTGTCAGTGAGAGCCACTAGAGGCTGGATTAACCCTCAGTGAAACATAGAAGTTTCTCTGAAACTGCTATGTTTTCAGCTGCAGGGTTAAAACTAGAGGGACCTGGCACCCAGACCACTTCATTGAGCTGAAGTGGTCTGGGTGCCTATAGTGGTCCTTTAAGTGGAAGATAAAGGTTTTGTTAATATCAAATTATTTGTTATAGTCCATGTGAAATCTCAGTCATCTTAGTAGAAAACCTCTCAATACATATAGTTAGAACCGTTTATTCTTTTTCAACAATAGTCTCTTAAAACAGCTAGGTCATTGTCTGGTGATTTATTTTTGTTTCATTGTGAATAGCATGTGTCTCCTGGAGATTGGTACTATTATTTAATTGTGGTTCTTTTAAACACAGATATTAGCTTTTACCCCTGGAGCTTATTAGAAAAACTCTAGAAACATTTCTGATACTGACACTGCCAACCATGTAACAATTGAAATACATTTAGCAAGTACACTCTATTTTACTGTTCAACCACAAAATAACCTTGACATTCTCTTTGGAACTTTGTACTTTTTCTTATTTGATCTATGATAATTCAAAAAAAAAAAACAAAAGAACTTTTGTTCTAGGATATGTAATTGCATTTTATATTGGCAATGAATTCATAATCTGTTAAAACATAATTGGCCTCTTTTCAGCTATAAATAACAAACCTAACCAGTCTGATAAAAACTAACTCCTGATCATAAAACTAAGCTAATTTATATAAGAATATAGACTGCTCACATTAAATTAAAGGGATGCGCACACTGTAGCTATTTGGGGGTTATTTTCTAAACAATGACATGTGGTGAACAGACAGCTATCTAGTAAAACGTAAGACAAAATTGCTGTGTTGGGATCATTCACCAACTCAGCTGGATTTCTTGCAACCAGCTGTTGAGTCCCACATGGTTTCAATTAGAAGTGAATTAAATTTGCAATCTATTGTCTTAATTATAGTTCAAGCGAAGTGTTGCTTTTGCCTAAGAATTGAAAACAAGTGTAGGTTTTAAAGATATTTTAAAGAGCTTTCTTGTCAAAAATTGGTGTACCCTCAAAAATCATGTATCAATATACAAGTACTTTACAAGATGGGATGACAATTCTCCTAGTTCTTTAACACTGTATGTGGGTTAAATCAAATTGGGAGTCTCAATTCTGTAAACCAAATTCGATTTTTCTTCATATGTATTATTAGTATAATCTGTTACCAAGGTAGGGTATAACATCACTTCCATGTAAAATAATCACCATATATTGCTTAATTAAAAAAAATAAAAATCATATACCATATTTTTCTGTGTATAAGTGTATAGACTACCTATTTTTTAGCCAAAAATTAAGAAATCAATATTTTAAACATCAAATAGAACAACTTTGATATTTTAGAGGTGACTTCTGAGGAGAACAACACATATCACCAAATAATATGGTGATAAAGATATATTCTAAAGGGGCACTCACGTTTTCCAGAGCTTAAAAAGCTCTATTTTAGGAGCCTGGATGGAACAATCCCTGTCTAAGGATTTCTTTTTCCCAAAGTAGTGCGGTTCATCATATGAAAAAAATAAGGATGTATACCAATGGTACAGTACGTATGTAAAAGTAGGATAAGTAAATAATATTAGACCTACTTACATTTGATAGAGCAATGACCTGCTCTAGTGTATGGAGCTTTAGGTGGAACAATCCCCACCTATGGATATATGTAGATCCGGAACAGCAGAGTGATGGTATAAGGAGCTCAAGAGTGACTGGGTATTTAAAACAGAATCTTTATTTATAAACAGAATGAATAAAACTATTTAAAAATGAACTATATAGTAAAAAGAACTATACATAAAACCATTCCTTGTAGGCAATCCTTAATCTCCACTTGACATGTTTCGCTTACAGTTTTCTCAAAAGTTAATGTCTGCTGTTCAGGTCAGTTGATGTTTAACCCCTTAAGGACTGGACTGTTTTTGCGATGTTGTACATTTGCGACCAGGCATATTTTTACACTTTTGTGGTGTTTGTGTTTGGCTGGAATTTTCCGCTCTCTCATTTACTGTTCCCATACAAATTATATATTGTTTTTTTCAGGACAAAAGGGGCTTTCTTTACATACCATTATTTATATAATCTCATGTATTTTAATTTAAAAAAAATAAATAAATATAATGAAAAATTGAAAAAAATACATGTTTTTTGACTTTTACTTGAAAAATCTTTTACTCATCTACAAAAGCGAATTAAAAAAACTGCTAAATAGATTCAAAATTTTGTCCTGAGTTTAAAAATACCCCGTGTTTACATGCTTTTTGCTTTTTTTTGCATGTTATAGGGCTATAGGTACAAGTAGAATATTGCGGTTTCAAAACATAAATTTTTTTAATTTATCAATAGTGACATTGTAACACTATTATCTGTCATAAATCTCTGAATAACACCCCACATGTACATATTTTTTTTAAAGTAGACAACCCAGGGTATTCAATATGGGGTATGTCCAGTCTTTTTTAGTAGCCACTTAGTAGAAAACACTGGCCAAAGTAAGCATTCATATTTGTTTGTGTGTGAAAAAAGTAAAAAAACTAAATTGAACGCTAATTTTGGCCAGTGTTTGTGACCAAGTGGTTACTAAAAAAGACTGGACATACCCCATTTGCAATACCTTGGGTTGTCTTCTTTTGCAAATGGTATGCCATCATGGGGTAATTCTCATTCCTGGGCTACCATACGCTCTCAAAGGCAACGTAACCAACCTGTCCATTTTCAATGAAAAAATATTTGACCCATATATTTGACCCTGTAACTTTCAAAAATACTATAAAACCTGTACATGGGGGGTACTGTTTTACTCGGGAGACATCGCTGAACACAAATATTAGTGTTTAAAACTGGAAAACGTATCGCAACAATTATATCATCAGTAAAAGTGCTGTTTGTGTGTGAAAAATGCAAAAAAAGTAACTTTCACTGACAATATCATCACTGTGATATGTTTTACTGTTTTGAATCACTAATATTTGTGTTCAGCGAAGTCTCCCGAGTAAAACAGTACCCCCCATGTACAGGTTTTAGGGTGTTGTAGAACGTTACAGGGTAAAATACAGTGCTAGCAAATTCAATTCTCTGGAATTTCGGCCTGGGTTGGCAGGCAGGTCCCTTAAATTGCAATCAATAAAATTACTGAATTATGTAAAACTATTACATAAATATGCACGTAGAATTTAAATATATATGCATATTTATATATCTGAAGTCTACGTGTATATTTATATAATTATTTATGTAATTTTGTATATGGACATATGTATATTTCTTATTATTTTTATTTATTTTTATATACATAGATATATATACAAATTCATTCTAAGTGTATTTTGATATAAATATATATATATTAATTTTAAAATACAGTTTGAATAAAATTTCATATAGATATATAATTTTTTTAAATTTTTTTATTATTTTAAAAATTTTTTATTTAATTTAAATTACTTATTATTTATATTTTATAATAATATATATATATACAATATATATAGTTATTATATATATATATATATATATACGTGTGTAATTTAATTATAAGTGTATTTTTATATTAATATTAGTACATATTAATATAAAAATACACTTAGTATGGCATTATATAGATGATATATAGACATATATTATATAGATATATTATATGTCTATATATCATATATACACATATATAATTATTATTATTTTTTTTATTACCATTAACTTTATTTTTTTTTACTGATTTTACACTAGCAGGGGAACTGCCTGTCAGCACAGGCAGTCCCCCTGCAGGCAGCACTATGGACACCTATTGTGACCATGTGATCGCTGTGTTAAGCGATCACATGGCCCCAGGGGTCCTAAATCAGTGTGGGGAGACTGTCTGGGCTGCAGGCAGTCTCCCCACAACCGGAGCAATGCTGATCGCCGCCGGGGGAACGACGGCGATCAGGTAAGTACCCCCAGACCGTTAGGACGGTTCAGGACCGTCATCGGTCGGCAACGCAAAAATGCCGATGACGGTCCTGAACCATCCTCGGTCGCTAAGGGGTTAAATAGTCTCTTAATTTCTCTATTCAGTTCTGGTGTGTATAGTCTGTACTTCTGGTTCCAGGTTATTTGTTACATCTGGTTTGGTGGGTATCTCCATAATGGTGTATACAGGAAGTGATGGTAATGCCATTTTGGATAATGGCAAAAGTCCAGTAAGAAAAAGAGAGGTTAATATAAAAGTAAATTAAAACAAACAAATCAAGGTGCAATCTTGCATATTTTCTGCATATATAATTATAGAGATTATAAAAGTGCTAAATGCTGAATAGAGATCGCCGTATATCACATGTATTTACACAGCGATCTCTTTTGAATAGTACTAATAGACATCTGGAACTAGTCTGGATGTATATAATAGAAATCCAAAGTTTTAAGATAAAATATATGTATAAAAGTAACCAGTCGAAGGGAATTTGGTTAAAAAAGGGGAAAAATTATATACACAAATGAATTATAAAAAACATATTTTAAAAAAAATCAAAATTCTATATTGTTCCAGATGATAGTACAATTTTACAATCCAAACATTTTATGATTGATTTGTGAAGATATTGTGCATAACTTTAAAGAGTGTATTATAAAAAGGATATTATAAAATATGTATTAGATCGAATTCTGCAATAGTGCATGCTGGGAGATTACAGCTCCCACAACACAGCAGGTGGTGAGAGGGCATGCTGGGACATCACATTAGTATTCCATCTGCTCCCTGATCCCCATTTCCTCCCCATAAATATAAATCAGAAAGCAAGACCTACCTGAGGTGGAGCAAACCTTAATATTGCTGTGCCTTTTATGGTGTGGCATGTCTCTGGAGCTCAGTTGGTTGTAAGTGCTGATGTCTGCACTTACCACAATGGATCAGCGGAAGGGAGGCCAGGTATGCGTGTGGGCAGTGGCGCCCTGAAATGCGGCAGGCGCCATCTTAGGCCCTGCACACAGGCTTTTTTTTTTTTAAATCCCTGCAGTGACATTCCGTGTAAAAGGTGACCCCCATTTTTAGACTACATTTTTTTTGAAAATACATGGAAAAACTGTACATACATGTTTTGTAGACATAGATATATACAGTATATACTGAACAAATACAGTTAATTAACAGAAAGTAAGCTTATACAATGTCCCAAAGAGAGAGACTTAAAGATAACATGGTTAATCAAAATACACACACACATACACTTTAGCTTTGTGTAAAAAGAACAATGAGAATAACTATATTTTAGTTTTAGGTTTATGTTTCATTTAAAGGGACACTCTAAGCAACAAACCAACTTTAGATTTATGAAGCAATTATAGTGCCCATTTGGTGTTTCTGCGCAATTATCTGCCATTTAGAATTAATTGTTTTTTGTTTCTGTTTTTGCAATTCCTCCCCTGTCTGTGACTAAGACAGTCTTCATGAAAAACATGTTTTTATTTTCATTAGACCTAACAGGATATAGTGTTTATTTTAGTAGTTGTATCTCCTGGTTCTTTGTTATATTCTGTTAATTGAACTTTAATCACACACATTAGACTGTTGCAGGCTCTACCAGTCTAATAACAAAGCAGGAGGCAGGAAATTCTAAATTAAACACACTGCAAAAAGGGAAGCTACAAAATTTAGACTCTTTTTAGGAAGTGTATTTGGTTTTCAATAAAGTCTCTTACCATTTATGATATTTTTATAATAGAGCTAATTCTAGTGAGGTGGGTCCCATCTATTTTTCATTTGGAGACCTAACCTCACTTTTTTATATTTTTTAAGTATTTATTTATTTTTTTATATACTATACACATTTCATATTGGTTCCTGTGATCTCTCCCTCACCATTTAGTAGACCGTGTCCCTGACTGTTTGAGGGAGATCTCTTGGGAATACATAACAATATTATCTCTTTATATAGTTTGTATCTTTTTCCATATTGACATATATACATTGTGTTCCATAATACTTTTGCTGCTGTCTCTCCCTTGTAACTCCCTTGGGCTGTAGTTGTTTTTTTCACGGCTACAGATATCTTGGGGTGATTTAGATTTTTTCCTTATAGAGCTGACTGTTGTTTGATCGATTTTTATTTATTAAAGATTATTGTATCATATTGGTCATATTGACTGTTTATTAGTTTTGATTATAGGAGTGCTCACACTATACCTATATTTGAGATACCTGATATCTCACCCCCTATTTGGTGTTGCTACAAGTGAAGCGCATGTATAACAGGAATGCCCAAAATGAAGTTCCCCCAGTGCTATAAAACTGTAACTTCTACAATGCTTCTAAAGGCTGACAAGGCATAATTGGATTTGTAATTCTATTAAATCTGGGGATCTACCTTCCCTGTGTCAGATACATGGAAGTGTTGAATAGTTGACAATAAATTATACATACATTAGTATAGAAGAGTCCATGCTGTAGTAATAATGTGCATATATTGACGCACATAGCACTATTCATGAAAAAGTATGTCTTGAGTGAAAATTTTAAATAATGCTTTTAAGCCATATAATTAAGGTTCTACCAAGTGTGATCTTAAAAATTTAAATTGCTTTTAAAAGGATTACCTTAGACCCTGAAGAACCTCAAATAATACAATCAAAGTAATGCACATTTATAGAACAAAAATCTAATATACATAATAATTAATTAAACTGATTAGACATCTGATGAATTATAAGTATCTTTTCTGGTCCATTGAATTTGTCTGCTGCTTCTAAAAATGAATCTTTGATGTACCAGTTGTATGCAAAGTCATGAATATGATTCGTTAAGTAAGTTTCATTATTTAATTAGCTTGTATTTCCAATTTCAAGTAGCAGCATATCCCAGTATAATTGTCATTGTACTAGAAAATGTTCTCAGTCGTAGAAAGTGCATATTCAATTTAAAAGAAAAAAAAAAGAGTAAAGTAAATGTAGGACATAGAGTGTGGTTTGATATTATATAATATGAATTAAAGGAAATTTCCATAACATCAAGATATAATAATATCTATAGAAAAGATGTGCATGAGGGAAATTTTGTTTTGGATTACTTTGGATCTATACATTATTTTTCTAATTGGTTTGTCCGAAATTCAAAAAATATTGATTTGGACAAACCAAATTTCGATTCAGAAATATGTTAATTTTTTTCAATTTTGGAAGTGATTTATTACATGTGGGCAATGAAGGAAGGTGGCAGTCTCAAAATTACCAAGGAAACTACCAATTTAGGGAGTTATCTGCCAAATTGGTGAAATCCTTACCCAATCTCCCGCTTTCTTTCACCTCTCTCTCCACCAGTGCACTCCCATTCATTCCTTAGAGTAACCTTAGAGCAATACATTTCTAACTTATATATGTCTCCTCCATCCTTTCACATTACCCTTTTGGTTTTTCCCCTTTTCCTCCCTTTCCAAAAGAGGCACATGCCTCAAAAAGGAGGAAAGAAAGAGAAGAAAAAAATATTTATTTTTTAATATATCATTCTTCCTTTCTCTCGCTGTCTTTCTTCTGTTTCCTTCTCCCTTCTTCCAGGAATAGTTCCCTGTTTCTTGATTGTGATTCATTTTAAATATCTTCTTGAGGAGAATTCATTGGAGTTGTTGCTCGTCTTTTTCTTTTTTTGTGGCTTGATTTCCCACTATTTCCCTACATCCATCACTAACTTAGGAGGCACAGGAAGTTGAGGCCAATCCAAGACTTCAATCCTAATTAAATTCAAGAATTTCATGCAGGAGTTGATATCATCATAAAGTTTTAATGTATATTGCTTATTATCTTGTGTTATTATCAGCCTTAAGGGTTATCCCCATCAGTATCTCATTTCTTTCTCCTGTAATGCCTTAGTAATGAGATGAACAACATTTCTCCATTTCATTGTCATAGGTGGAATACTTACAAATAATACAATATTTGATCCTTCCATCAGAAGACTTCCTATATTTATGTATTTCCTTATCATTTCTTCTATCTCCATGTAATAATGTAAATCACAAATTGTATTGATGGGCAAGGAATTAGATTTGTTGAGGGGCCTTTTATAGCCTGTGAGTACAATCAAATATGACCTTTTCTGTATCTGGTAGTCTTTGAAATATTTGACAAAATATTTTTTGCAGCACTTCCACTTCTGGGTTAATTGATTCTGGAATCCCATTCATTATCAAGTTATTTCTCCTTCCTCCTTCTTGTAAGTCTTTAATTTGATGTCTCAACTGAAGCATAGTCTTTTCCTGGCTATACACCTTTAAATTAAAAAAAATCTATATCTAATTTAATTTTTAACCCTTCTTCATCAAGACCCGCCACTCTTTTCCAACTTCTTGTAAACCTTGTTTATATAAAGTTCTTCAATAATAGGTTGATTTGCTTTTTCAATAATAGCACATATCATTTTTGGTGGGTAGAATTTTTAGTTCATCATAAAGAGCTATGGCTCGTGTAGCATCCTGAAGACTTTGAATATCTTTATATACGGAGACAGCACTTACTCTACTATTTGGAGAAGTGGGTTGAGGCTTCTGTACACAGATTCTGTGCTGGTTTTAAATCTTCAATATTGTTTCCATCTGGTCTTTCTGTACCTGTCACATCATTTGATGTTAAGGACATTCCAAAAACGTATTTCCTCTGATAATTATCCCACTTTCATTACTATTGTAACCGGGGTGACTTTCTACTTGCCTTAAAGCGGCACTGTCATGCCGAACTTACCTTTCCCCAATTGATTCCTCTTCTCTCCCTCTGTTATGATCTGTTCTCCGTTTCTTCCTAGAAACATAGAAACATAGAATGTGACGGCAGATAAGAACCATTCGGCCCATCTAGTCTGCCCAATTTTCTAAATACTTTCATTAGTTCCTAGTCTTATCTTATAGTTAGGATAGCCTTATGCCTATCCCACGCATGCTTAAACTCCTTTACTGTGTTAACCTCTACCACTTCAGCTGGAAGGCTATTCCATGCATCCACTACCCTCTCAGTAAAGTAATACTTCCTGATATTATTTTTAAACCTTTGTCCCTCTAATTTAAGACTATGTCCTCTTGTTGTGGTAGTTTTTCTTCTTTTAAATATAGTCTCCTCCTTTACTGTGTTGATTCCCTTTATATATTTAAATGTTTCTATCATATCCCCCCTGTCTCGTCTTTCCTCCAAGCTATACATGTTAAGATCCTTTAACCTTTCCTGGTAAGTTTTATCCCGCAATCCATGAACCAGTTTAGTAGCCCTTCTCTGAACCCTCTCTAAGGTATCAATATCCTTCTGAAGATACGGTCTCCAGTACTGTGTACAATACTCCAAGTGAGGTCTCACCAGTGTTCTGTACAATGGCATGAGCACTTCCTCTTTCTACTGCTAATACCTCTCCCTATACAACCAAGCATTCTGCTAGCATTTCCTGCTGCTCTATTACATTGTCTGCCTACCTTTAAGTCATCAGAAATAATCACCCCTAAATCCCTTTCCTCATATGTTGAGGTTAGGACTCTATCAAATATTCTGTACTCTGCCCTTGGGTTTTTACGTCCAAGATGCATTATCTTGCACTTATCCACATTAAATGTCAGTTGCCACAATTCTGACCATTTTTCTAGTTTACCTAAATCATTTGTCATTTGGCTTATCCCTCCTGGAACATCAACCCTGTTACATATCTTAGTATCATCAGCAAAAAGACATACCTTACCATCAAGACCTTCTGCAATATCACTAATAAAAATATTAAAGAGAATGGGTCCAAGTACAGATCCCTGAGGTACCCCACTGGTGACAAGTCCAAGCTTCAAATATATTCCATTAACTACAACCCTCTGTTGCCTGTCACTCAGCCACTGCCTTACCCATTCAACAATATTGGAATCCAAACTTAAAGATTGCAGTTTATTGATAAGCCTTCTATGTGCAACAGTGTCAAAAGCCTTACTGAAATCTAGGTAAGCAATGTCTACTGCACCACCCTGATCTATAATTTTAGTTACCCAATCAAAAAAATCAATAAGATTAGTTTGGCATGATCTCCCTGAAGTAAACCCATGTTGTCTCTGATCTTGAAATCCATGTGTTTTTAGATGTTCATCAATCCTATCCTTTAACATGGTTTCCATCACTTTCCCCACTACTGAAGTAAGGCTTACTGGCCTATAGTTGCCCGACTCCTCCCTATTACCTTTCTTGTAAATGGGCACAACATTCGCTAACTTCCAATCTTCTGGGACTACTCCTGTTAACAATGATTGGTTAAATAAATCTGTTAATGGTTTTGCTAGTACACCACTAAGCTATTTTAATAGCTTTGGGTGTATTCCATCAGGTCCCATTGACTTATTTGTCTTTACTTTTGACAGTTGAAATAGAACTTCTTCCTCTGTAAACTCACGTGTAATAAATGACTCATTTATCCTTTTTCTCAACTGAGGTCCTTTTCCTTCATTTTCATCTGTAAATACAGAACAAAAATATTCATTGAGGCAGTCAGCTAGACCTTTATCCTCTTCTACATACCTTCCTTCTTTTGTTTTTAATCTAACTAATCCTTGTTTTACTTTTCTTTTCTCATTTATGTATCTAAAAAATGTTTTATCCCCCTTTTTTACTGACTGTGCTATTTTCTCTTCTGTGTGTGATTTGGAAACTCTTATAACTTGCTTAGCCTCTTTCTGCCTAATCTTATAGATAATTTTGTCTTCCTCACTCTGGGTTTTTTTATAATTCCTAAATGCTAACTTTTTGTTTTTAACTATTTTGGCCACATCTGCGGAGTACCACAGTGGTTTCTTGAATTTTTTGCTTTTACTGACAAGCCTAATGCAATTTTCTGTTGCCTTCAATAGTGCAACTTTTAAATAATCCCATTTCTCTTGGACTCCATTTAAATTGCTCCAGTCTGATAATGACTCCTCTACCCATATTCTAATTTTAGAAAAGTCTGTTTTTCTAAAGTCTAAAACTTTTGTTTTTGTGTGGTGTGACTCAGTCACTGTTCTTATATTAAACCACACTGACTGATGATCACTGGATCCTAAACTTTCACCTACAGTAATATCTGATACCAAATCTCCATTTGTTAACACTAAATCTAGTATGGCCTCTTTACGAGTTGGCTCCTCAACAACTTGTTTTAGAGACAATCCCAGTAGGGAGTTTAGAATATGTGTGCTCCTGGCACAAGTAGCTAATTTTGTTTTCCAATTTACATCAGGAAGATTAAAGTCACCCATGATGATAACTTCCCCCTTCATTGTCATTTTAGCTATTTCCTCAACTAGTAGATTATCTAACTCTTCAATTTGTCATGGGGGCCTATAAATCACACCTACACGAGTTACTGTGTGATTACCAAATTCTAACGTAACCCAAACGGACTCTATGTTTGCCTCACTAACTTTTATTAGGCTAGATTTTATGCTATCCTTCACATACAAGGCCACCCCTCCCCCTTTCTTGCCTTCCCTATCTTTCCTATATAAAGAGTACCCTGGTATTGCTATGTCCCAGTCATTTTTCTCATTGTACCATGTCTCAGTAACAGCGACTAAATCTACACTATCAGTTGCCATTATTGCCACAAGTTCATGGATCTTATTCCCTAAACTGCGAGCATTTGTAGACATGACTCTAAGCTTATCATTTTTTAACACACTTGCTACAGGCATCTTCTGTCCTTCTTTTGGGGGACAATTGGATTGATGTTTTATCACCCTTTTGCCCCCCCCTTCCTATCTACTTAAGTTCCCACGCTCTGCAAAAAAAGCCTTCCCCCGCCCTGCAATTAGACCAACCAATCAGAGTGCTCTGAAAGGTGAATGAAGAGACTGACAGGTAAATCTCTACATTTACCAGTCACAGCACTCTGATTGGTTGGCTTGGAATCCAACCAATCAGAGTGCTTTGAGTAATTTTACACAGCGTGGGAAAGTTCTTTTGAAATTTAGGGCCATCACTCACCACTCATGGGTGGGGGTCAGGGAGGAGGACAATAGGTCCCAACCCCATTTTCATTTAGGACCCCCACCCGCTGCTCATGGGTGGGCGCTGGGGGGAGGACAATAAGTTCTCCCATTTTCATCTAGGGCCGCCACCCACCGCTCTAAGTGGGGGCGGGAGGACAATAGGTCCCCCCTTATTGTAATTTATGGTCCCCACCTGCAGCTCATGGGTGGGGCCCCCACCCACTCCTGATGAATGAATGAATGAATGAATGAATAGATAATTTCCTGTTCGTATGCCCAAGTGTTTAACTAGGCATGCGTGGGAATTTCATAACGCTATCTAGTGTGGGCAGATGACGTCTCCCACAGGGACTTCATCTACCCACACCAAGATGGCGGCGTCCAGGACCTGGGTCCAGGCAGAAAATAGAGGTATAACATAGATAATATGGGGGGCTTAGGGTAACTATGAGGACAATTAGATATAGTGGAGTCGGGAGGGGGGGCTAAAAAAAAACGGGATTTGGCCATGACAGTGCCCCTTTAATTTGGGCTTAGAGTGAGCTAAATTTCCAATGTCTATTGGTAAGTGTAAATTGTTTGGCCTGATTGAAACAATTAGCAATGGAGCACTGTCCTAAGTGCCTGCATGTGCCTTCACTGCTTTGGATATGTGCTGCAGGGTTATTGTGTTTTTTAGTTATTTTTTTAAACCAGCTCTTACTACAGAAACAGATCATTCAACACATTCATCTGTTTTGTCACCCCTCTATTCATCTGTTTTGTCTCTTTGGAATTTTCAGGCATCTTGCATTTTGTACCCCTCCGCATAATCTGTTCAGCAGTTTTTTGTTTTTTTTGTGTTTTTTTGATAAATTCATTACAAGGTTTCCCATTAACCTCAGTCAAAGATGGCAAAGAAAGTTTATTTAAAATATTAAAAAATTCAAAATTAGGATACCATGATTGACTAACCTGTGTTTTATCAGTAACTTTCAGAGAGAACATGATGAATTGAAAAAATGGCCACCTCCATACTGAGACACTGAAAGTGGTAATTTCTGCTAACGCATGGATCAATAATATTGATATATTATCAATAATTGTCAATTATATTGATCTATAAGAATTTGTTTTAAAACTGATTTATAAAATAAATTTTTATAGTGCACCAAACAATATAGAAAAGTAATTGCATAAGGATAGCATTAAAATATTGGCAACAGGAAATGATCGCCTAAATATATATAGTATTAAGCTTTGACTTAAATTATATTGCAAAGATTTTATCAGCATAATGAGATTAATAAATTAGCCAAAACAAAATCTAAGAAATGTAACTAAAATAATTAATAGTATAAATTTTAAAACATTTTAAGTTAAATGGAGAAATCTTAGTATGTATGAAATACTGTTTCTAGTTTTAATGAGTTGGCTTGCAAAAATAAGATTGTTACAGTTGTACTCATATATAAAAAAAAGGTTACAAAAGGCTGCCTATTTGTTTAAAGATAATTAGCACTTGTTTGAATTGCATGCACCCATTTACTTAATTTATTTGAGCTGATGATCTCATCTAATCAATACATCATTTTAAATTATAATGAATAATTAAAAATCATTACATGTCAAATTCTAGTGAAGTATAAATGGTCTATTAAATTTATATTAAATAATAACGATGCTGGTGTCATAGAATTTAATTCATAATATTAACAATACCGATGTTTATCAAGTGAATTTAAAGGATTTCTTCAACCACTATGACCACTTCAGTGATTTGAAGTGGTCGTGGTGGTAGGTATATATATGTGTGCAGTGTTTCTGCTTAAAATACTGCACATACTGAGCTATTTTTAATTAAAAGCTGGGGGTTAGTTGCAGCGCCAACAAATGCGACTAAGGCAGCCCAATACTCTGAGCTACCTAATGTCAATTCTGAACAGAGCACCTGCAAGGGGAAGATAGTTTACCCCTCCCTCCAGCCTACCTCCATTACAGACATAGTTTTTTAAAATAACTCCTTCCTCTTCCCAACTTCCTCCCCTCATTAGCTCAGATTACGATCATGCTCTGAGCTGGCAAAATGGTCCAATCACAGTCTTCTCTACTAAAAGCCTGTGGAAGTACCATGCATTGCCACCTGTGATGTTAGAAGGGGGAGTGGAATTCAATGCTGGGAATTTTGTCCAGTGCTGGATTCCAGGTAAGCAAAACTTTTGTTTTTGTAGGTTGGAGGACAAACGTGGAATGGGTAATTCATAGTGCCCAATAGAGCATATTACACTAAAAGGTTCTCTTTCTCCAAAGTCCAAAGAGTTTGAGTAACCCTTTAAACATGTAAGAAGCCCAAGAATTGTGTGTAATCCCACCACACATATCCTGAAAAAGTTAGTTGTTTCCTTCAGTTAGTCCTAGTAGATTCTGTGATTCTCTCTTCCCTTTATCCTTATAACATATTAAGATGTTGGTTGGTGGAAATCCTCAGACTCTCGTTGACTTCAGGCTTCCATGTACACAACTTTCTCTCAACATTTCTAAATGGGCTTGAACCAACAAGTCCCAGGTGTTTGTTGAGTGCCAAGTTTGTAAAATAAATCTGAAGTTTTATCCTGGTCAAGATGTCAAATATCAGAAACAAGCATTCCATGTTGCCAAGCAAGTCTAAGATGGGTTTTACTGTGGTTAGGCATTTTTAATACAAGGCTCTGTAGAAACATTTATTAACATGTCCTTATAATTAACTAACATCTTAAAAAATAGGTGACAGAAAGGTCAGAGGAAAGTGGTATATTAGAGAGCCAGAATACTTTGCAAATATTAATTTTGCTTGTTGCTTTCTTGTTGCCATGGAAAATTATTTACAATAGGCACACATATTTACCTCCCCCACTAGACTACTTTCCTTGAATATTAGGGCTTAGATATCTGAGATGTTTGCAAGAATGGACATCTAAAAACACATGGATTTCAAGATCAGAGACAACATGGGTTTACTTCAGGGAGATCATGCCAAACTAATCTTATTGATTTTTTTGATTGGGTAACTAAAATTATAGATCAGGGTGGTGCAGTAGACATTGCTTACCTAGATTTCAGTAAGGCTTTTGACACTGTTGCACATAGAAGGCTTATCAATAAACTGCAATCTTTAAGTTTGGATTCCAATAATGTTGAATGGGTAAGGCAGTGGCTGAGTGACAGGCAACAGAGGGTTGTAGTTAATGGAATATATTCGAATCTTGGACTTGTCACCAGTGGGGTACCTCAGGGATCTGTACTTGGACTCTTTAATATTTTTATTAGTGATATTGCAGAAGGTCTTGATGGTAAGGTATGTCTTTTTTGCTGATGATACTAAGATATGTAACAGGGTTGATGTTCCAGGAGGGATAAGCCAAATGGCAAATGATTTAGGTAAACTAGAAAAATGGTCAGAATTGTGGCAACTGACATTTAATGTGGATAAGTGCAAGATAATGCATCTTGGACGTAAAAACCCAAGGGCAGAGTACAGAATATTTGATAGAGTCCTAACCTCAACATATGAGGAAAGGGATTTAAGGGTGATTATTTCTGATGACTTAAAGGTAGGCAGACAGTGTAATAGAGCAGCAGGAAATGCTAGCAGAATGCTTGGTTGTATAGGGAGAGGTATTAGCAGTAGAAAGAGGGAAGTGCCCATGCCATTGTACAGAACACTGGTGAGACCTCACTTGGAGTATTGTACACAGTACTGGAGACCGTATCTTCAGAAGGATATTGATACCTTAGAGAGGGTTCAGAGAAGGGCTACTAAACTGGTTCATGGATTGCGGGATAAAACTTACCAGGAAAGGTTAAAGGATCTTAACATGTATAGCTTGGAGGAAAGACGAGACAGGGGGGATATGATAGAAACATTTAAATACATAAAAGGAATCAACACAGTAAAGGAAGAGACTATATTTAAAAGAAGAAAAACTACCACAACAAGAGGACATAGTCTTAAATTAGAGGGACAAAGGTTTAAAAATAATATCAGGAAGTATTACTTTACTGAGAGGGTAGTGGATGCATGGAATAGCCTTCCAGCTGAAGTGGTAGAGGTTAACACAGTAAAGGAGTTTAAGCATGCGTGGGATAGGCATAAGGCTATCCTAACTATAAGATAAGGCTAGGGACTAATGAAAGTATTTAGAAAATTGGGCAGACTAGATGGGCCGAATGGTTCTTATCTGCCGTCACATTCTACGTTTCTATGTTTCTATGGACATGAAGACTGCATAATTATATTGGTGCCAGGTAGATGTTGCTGTTATACATATATTTCAACCATTAGGCTAAATCATTCCTAGATCTGGATCCAATGTCAATAAACCAGTAAAAACTGAGCTTTACTGGACACAAACAAATAGGTAACATACTACATCATACTACATCCGCCATTTTTACCTCTTGGTAGCCATCTAGAATTTAAAGTTAATCGCACCAAAATTCTAGAGGACTATAATATTTTATTTAATATCCCCGAACAACATTTGGGACATAGTGATCATGACCAAGGATAACAATGTCTGAGATACTATATATTAGTAAAAACATTGTGACTATTTTAACATTCATTTTGTAAACTTTGGAAGATTTACATTATATTAATAACAATCTTGTGTCCCTTCACAATATACCCTTTTGCATTTGAACCCATTCTTTTAGATAATTTAAGTCATCTACTTAGTCAGGTTGGAATTTGTTGGAATAAAATGTCTATAGTGTGTGATCATGGCAGGTGACAAATTAGATTAAAGATAATTAGGTTAATGGATCAAAAAGGAGGAAAGAAACTGGCTGTAAAAAGACATTTATTAACTGCTATTATGAACTCATAAAAGTAGGATTATATTCTTGGACATGTTGAGGAGGAATTTAATTTGAATTATTTTGTTTATTTCAGTTTCAGAATATATTACTATATAAGCCGACAATGAATATATTTTCTGTGTTTTAGAATAAAATAGATAAGCAAAGACACAATTTTTAAATTATCATTGCTGATCAAAAACATTCTAAACAGTGATAATCCTACACACATGTGTGTACCATGCAGTATAAAAAAATATATTATTTCCCGTAATTCACACAATTTAATTATTTATGTTTCCTATCACAATTTTTTTTTTAATTAGTAGTAGGTATTAGGCTAGATTTATAAGTAGTGTTGAGACTAGAGTTTAGTGTTTTTAGTTGGTGGGCAATGCTTGGACATGCTTTACTAGTTTGAAATCTGAACAATTTGGCCTTTTCTGCTTATTTGCATATTTTTTGCAATTTTAGTAGAAACATTTAAAGTAAGCAAATTATCCTTAATATGCACAACATTTTTTAGATTACCCACTATATATATATATATATATATATTGTGTGAAACATTTTCCTGCCATTTGGTAGGATGTTTATTAAATATATCATATATATGTTCATATATAGAGAATAATTTTACAGCTGCTCCTTTTTTCCTTCTGTTCTCACTTGTTCTGTGAATGAAATCATCATTTACTGGCTGTCACTTAGCCATCAATCATCTCCATTGGCGCTCTGAATACCAACTCCGAATATCAAATTAAACAAATGTGTTTGACCATCGCACTGGTTGTTTGCTTAGTTATACATCCATATAGTGCTTTGAAATTTGACCAAACATCCAATCGGCTTCAATTTGGATGAATTGCAATTCAGCCGAATCGGAATGCACACATCTAATATTGTATATGTAGCAGAAATTACCTCAAGGTATTCCTGAAGATGAAAATTTCAGAGCATCAGAAACACTGGTGATCCCGAAACTGATTTAATCATCCAATTTGATATGGCTGACAGGTTTTTCAACAATAAGAATATTGTTTATGAACGTAGTCGAGGTAATGCTCCCTAACACATGGTGAGGTCAGATATTTCTGATATTCTGGATCCTTGTAAATGAAGACTAGCCTGTTTGAATATACTTCACTGTACCTTTCATGTTATTTTTGATTCCTTATATCAATGCATCTGTTCCTGTTCACTGGCTAACAGTGATTGACACCTGGCCTGTACTGGTTTTAAAAGGATTCTAAAAAGGGACACCTGCCTCCTTCTATGCATTCTTGGCAATTTCACAATCCATGGCTGTTCATGGCATTCCAATAAATGTCCTGACATGAACCTATGAGAATTAGTGAAACCCAATGACTTGAATGAGTAAAGCTTCTACATTTTATGTTGGGCACTTGCCATAATAATGTGCTTTTGCATCAGGACCAGCCATCTGTTACAAGGTTAGGAAACAAAAATTGATTTTTTCTAGTCTAGATTAGGCACGCATGAAGGCTCAATATTAAACTTCATGCAAATCTGTACTGGAGATGTTTAATTTTTCAGTATTTCTTCATTGAGCCAATTTCCATCCAGTCACCTGTTATGGATGCAGAATCTGTTTGCAGATTTAATTACTTTGCTTGTGTGAAAAAAATATGTTTGTTGCATAAGTGATTTATCTTCGGCAGGTACTACAGTTCTCTATTTACTGTAAAATTGTCAGTGATAAAGGAACTGTGACGGATTAGCCTCTAGCCTGTTTTTTTCTGTGTTGCTGCGATTGCACTTTTCATATGGAATGTGGGTATATACAATTATGCATCTAATTGATATTTTGATTTTGAAATCATCTAACATAAAATTTGAAATGGTATTTAATATTTGTGCTATTCTATGTTTTATTTCATATACTGCGGTATATGCTTGATTATTCCAATTGAATATGCTTCTACATGGTTATTTATTGTTGAGGATTATAACTGTGGTTAGGAAATGTGGTTGGAGTTTGGCTTTCTGTTTTATGCTTGCTTCTGTTGTACACGCATTAACCTTTCGTTATTAACTACAAAAAAAAAAAACCTGGCATTCCTATCTATTCTAAATTTAGGTAGATTTAAATAACCTGGCATTACAGGCAGATGGTGTTCGTGATTAATTAATCAGAGACTGTAGCAGATGACTCCTTGAAATGAATCCAGCCACCTTAAACAGCATGATGCAGAAACTAAAGGATGTAATACATGGCAAACTTGATAGAGATAAGATATAGCTTCTATATATAATATCATTTTATTATTTATAATAAAATAAATCAGTTTAATATGTCTATCATATACAGGCTTGTTTGAAACATGAACAGGGCAAATAAATGTACTTTCAGGCTGTACTTCTTTTTCTTACATTTTACACAAAAGTGTTTGTCGACATTTACCAGCTTAGTCTCTGATAAGATACTTTCAAAAAGTCTGAACTTAGAGACATTTTTACTTAGGAATTTATATTATTCTTAAGATTGTGAATGACATTATTTTTGATTACTATAACTTAACAATATATATCTACCTACCTGGAATCCTTATAGATTGTAAGCTTGTTTGAGGAGGGCCATCTTCATATCTATTATTTATACTTGTAAACAGCTGCATAATATGTTTGCATTATATAAAAATGCTAATAATAATACAAAATAATAATAAAAACACAAGTAAATGATAAAAAAAAAATGACATCTTTTCGACAGGAACACATTCAACAAATGCTAATATCCTTTAGAAGATGTCAAAAATAAAAAAAGAATGCATCATGCATTTGGATTGGTCATTCTATTTGGATTGTAATGTTGTCAATACAAGTTGTATGTTATATTGATGGATTACCGAGTAAAGGTGTATTGGGACTTAACTATGTCAATCCAAGTCAAACAGAACCAAGGTAGACCCATGTTAGTGAGGATCAAATTGGTACCTTGTACTTTTTTTATGTGGTTATAAATCTCATAGAAATATCAACTCTATAATATTGTCAACATACAGGAGGAAGTAACAAAAGAGGTACATGTGGATTGTTCAACCTGTTTATTAACAGTACTGCTGTGTATTGGATGATGGAAAAAGAAGGAAGTAATATTTGCTTATTAGGTTGTATGGATCCAGGAAGAGGATTATGACTTTGATATCCCAATCAACAACCCCAACTGCCCTGATGCCTCTCGTCTGCTCTCTGTTACCTCCTCCTCCTTTGGCCTCATGTAATAGTCTAATTCAGCAACTCATACAGCAGGAAACACTCTTGACCTCATCTTCACCGATTTCTGTATCAGCTCTAATCTCTCCAATATTTAATTTCCTTTATCTGACCACCATCTTCTGACCTTTGACATCAGCATACCCTGTAACCAAATTGCACCACCTCAGCACATCAATCTAGCAGAAACCTCCCCTGTCTTGACCTACAGCAATTCTCCAGCAACCTCTAAACTCTCTGTTTATCCATCTCTAACCTCACCTGCCCTAGCTCTGCAACCTCCCTCTACTATTCTACCCTCTCTTCTCAACTAGACATTGTGGCATCTCCTACATGTAAATGCAGCAAGCACCCCCAATTACAATCTTAGCACACCAAGCTGACCTAATACCTCCACAATGGTTCCAGAACTGCTGAACACTGCTGGTGAAAGTCTCACTCTGCATCTGACTTCCTACACTATCATTTTATGTTGCACTCCTACAGTTTTGCTCTTTCTGCTGCAACAGAAAACTACTTTAATACCTTTATAACCACACTCTCCCACGAACCCAAATGCCTATTTCACACTTTTAACTCTCTTCTTCATCGTGTTGCTACTACCAACTTGACCACCACAAACGTTGCAACTCACTCCACTGAGAAGATTTCTACAATCACAGAAGAGATCTCTCAACTCTCCTTCCACTACCAATACTTCCACCAACCCCACTTGCTTTGCTGTTCTATGAACATTCTCACCTATTATAGCAGACGAGATTTCTGCTCTGCTCCAGTCTGCCTGCCCCATCACCTGTTCCCTCAATCCTATTCCCTCCTATCTTACAACACTCTTTCTCCTTCTCTGCCTCTCACAAAAAAATTCTATCTCTCTCGTCCACTTACACATTTCCTTCACCCTTCAAACATGCAACCGTAACTCCATTTCTGAAAAAGCTTAACCTTGACCCTAACGCCACATCCAACTCCCACCCTATCGATACTGCTATTTGCCTCCAAGATGCTTGAGAAAATTGTGTATGTGAGATTGACAGACTTTCTCGAATCCAACTCTCTGTTTGACCCACTTCAGTATGGATTCTGCGCTCATCACTCTGTCGAAACAGCTGTGACCAAAATATCCAATGATCTAACAGCTGCAAAATTGTGAGTTCACTTTTCTATCTTAATTTTTCTTGAGCTCCATAATCTTGATTTATGAGATACTGTTCTCTCCTGGTGCTCCTCCAACCACTGGTGCTCTTTCAGTGTTGCTTTCTCTTGTCTGTAATCAATCTTCCACATGTAAAGTTTTTTTACCACTTTTCAAAAAAGGGGTATTAATCTATCCTTAGTACTCCTGCCTATTTACAGTGGAAAGGAGGAGTATGTTGAAATCATAGGCCCTATTTATCACTATTAACCTTCACAATTCTTATCATTGGGAGAAGGAATAAAGAGACTCAATGAAAAATCTTAAACACATTTCTGTAAAAATTATGCTCTGAAATTTTTTTGATAAAAATGTGGTTCAGCAATACTCCTGTAGGGTTTAAGGAGGTGAAAGGACCTGTACAATGAAAAGGCATAATGTTGGACAATTATTGTGAAGATAAAAATACACATTTTCATCTACTACTAATTGCATTTAGCGCTACTGTTGCTCTCTAAATTAATGACTTTATTAGAGAGAGGAGCACTTTCTTCACCATCTTAATTAAGTACCGCTAACATGTACCTACAGTATACATAATTTGATTCTGAATGTTCAAACTACAGAATAATTTTGTGAATCATGTTTACATTTAGGAAAACTGCTACTGCAAATGCAAATTGTTTTTAAAAGTCATTATGTAATTTATTGTTCCACTCAGGTTTAATATTATGCATTGATTAAATGGAAAAAAAAAGATTGAATTGAAACTGGAATGCTAAGGTTGGATGAGGACAGAAAAAAATGGGGAAGAAAATGTGATAAAACTTGTTTTTTTTACTTGTGTCAACTCATGTCAAAAGTATAACAATGATTTTGCTTGTTTAGATATATTTATATTCTCCAGATCTTCCAGGGTAGTCAAAATAGTAATTTTAATAGTTTGTGGAAGATTATAATAGTAATGTGAACTACTGTATGTGGTACATAATAGTGATTTTTTAAAATCAACAATTAAAGGGTTACTATAACCTTTTTGATATAATATGCTCTATTAGACATTGTGGAGAAGGTGCTCCCTCTCAGTTCACTGTAAAACCTGAAAATCAAAGCTTTAATTACCTATAATCCAGCGACGGGTGAAGCTTCTGGCGATGATTTTCAGCACCCCTTCCTGATGTCACTGGGGCCAAGCGAGGCCCAATCACAGATTTCTCATAAAGAAGTCTGTGTCATGTGATTGGAGCAATTCATCGTCTAAGAGTGCATGAGTATGCTCCGGGATAGCAAGGGGAGGGAGAGAATGAGGGAGTAGGGAGGAGAGAGGTTTTGTTACAAAACAAAACAAAAAACAAGGAGGGAAGCCAGAGGGAGTACAGAGTGGGAGGAAGTGTGGAAGAAGAGAACAAGATATTTAATGTCTGTTGTCAGCGTGAAGTGCGTGTTGGCAACAGATGCTAATTATGCACAGAATTGATATTGGCCAACTCAGAACAGAGTTCTGGGCTGCCAATGTGACATGTGTTGGAGGTGAAACTTTTGCCAGCACATAATTACTAATATCTCTGTATGTGCAGTGTTCCAAGCACCATGCTGACTCCTACCATCATGCCCACTTCAAGTCACTGAATTATCATGGTAGTAAAGTCTATTATGCAATACTTGAGTTAGGTTATCATTCTTAGATTAACAAAATAAACTTAAAAACTTTTTAAACAGAATTTAGGATTATGATTAAGACTGGTCCATAGGAACAGGTGTGATCAACACAAGTTAGTTAGTTTTTTTCTTTGGAATTATATTGGGGGACTTTAAATACTAAAGAGAATGCCATAGCTGCTATTATTTCAAACTGAAAATGAGGTAAAGGTGTAGTTGATACCCTAGAATACTTGATTTCATACCATGTCCAACTGAATCATTTTAGTAATTAAATAAAATAGTACAAGAGAAAAGTTTGTTTTTTGCACAAACAACATTTCTAAACACATTTATTTCTCTCAATGATATGATCGATCTCGCCAAACGTTTTGGCCTCCTACAAAGCAGGGATACCTGGGTAAAAAAAAAAAAAGAAGGTACCAAGAAGGTACTGCATCTTCTAAAAATTAACACTTGAGAGATATGAAATGGAAGTTCCTCATTAGACATTGTCAGAAAGGTTACAACATTTTGACTTGTTGCATTTTAGGGATGTTTCAAACTCTTAGATCATGATTAGTTCAATTAAAATACAATTGTTAAGCTTTGTGATTTACTGTCTGTTATTCCTTAAATTCATTATTTACTTTATAATTGCACTTGATTCTTAATGAAACTAACAAAACAGTTAATGACAATATTTCATCTCAATACTTATGGCCTGCAGATATGGTCAGAAAACATACAAATGAGGTAGATGCATGATAAGGTAACTTTTCTTGTGGTAACATTATGTGTGTCACCGATATCTCGTTTTACATATTGTTGTCTCCAGCTCCTTCAAAGAATGGTTTTATAGGCTTTTATTACAGAGACAACAAACTCATTCCATGTCTGTATATTATGACAGCTAAATATAGGATCCAGAGGACCATGTGATACAATTCCAATGAGTGAGGAACATTGTGCTCAAATCCACCTAGTTTGTCTTTCAGTTTCCTTTATTCATCCTACTTTTACATCAAACCTGTCTATGTGACTCTTAATCACACATCTATACCATGTCAGCATAAGGAGGGACAGGTATTGCCACTAACACTGCAATGTAAATATTTATCATCAATATTATTATACGGGCAATGTTTCACATTTGGCTACTATATTGATCTCTGATTAAATTATCTTTATATATAGATATAATTTCCCTAAAATGAAGCATTCCATAAACAAGCAATTTTTTTACACTATAAAGCTAGCTTTCTACTTAAAGTTGTCCTCTGATCGACGCGGTCATGCTGTCAAAAATAATAAAAACTTACCTAAGGCAAATCAGCTTGCCATTCAGCACCTTTGTGGAGCGATCCCTGACTGGTGCAGCATTATAAAGAATGCTGGCCACTGCGGTCCCAAGCAACTATGTAGCCCTGCCTTCATCCTCAAGAAAAATGGCGCCGACGTGCGTGTGACATCACGAAAAGGACGCGCATGCACATTTTGGGGTCAAAGGCTATGTACAACCAATCATAACTGGGAGGGTTATTTAAACTCTAAATAGCATTTGGTCAGTGCCCTGTCGTGGTTTCCACTAGTTGGTTAACAGAGAGTACCTTCCTATTCTAGTTCTTTTTGGTATTTGACTTTGGCTTGTATTTTGACTTCCCCGTATTTCTGGTATCCTTGACTTTTGACTTGTTTCCTTGTTGTGTCTCTTTCTGTGTCCTTAACCTCGGCTAGTATTTTGACCATTCTTTATTTACGTTAAGTCCGGCCATTCTAAGGTCCGGAATACGATATCCTTGTTGATTGTCTATTACATATTTCTGCATGTTGGGTCATATAGTAATCGTGACAAAAGTAAACTGAGAGAAAACCATAAAAAATTTGCATTACTCTAACATCAAATATATTATTCACTAAAGCCTGAATTGTAGCAAATCAAAATTCTGAATGGTACAATTTAGATAACAACAGCTACTGCAGAAAAACTCTTCAGCCCAGCTATCATCACATCTTGACCACTGACACCAAAATTTTGTCATTTGGATTTGAATAGCTTAGTAAATAACCCTGTTGGTAAGTTTTACTTATTTAATTTTTTTCCTTTTTTTCTCATCTCCATCATACTTGCTTTCTTAGTTTCTCTTGTTTATTTTCCAATCAGAATTTCCATAATGTATATAATCGCATTGAACACCTGAAGCTGAAAATGTAAAGATAAAAAACATTTTCAACTGCTATCCCAATTGGTAAAATATAATTATTTTGTTATCTATAATGAAGCAGTGTTGCATTCAAACATCATAATGCACCAATTTCTCTCTAGAGTTCTGGTTTCAGCTCATCACATCTTGCTTTTAAATAAAAGTCGAGAAAGGAAAACATACTATAGCAGACTAAAGGCAGGAAGCATGAAACACATTAAGAGATAATGCTGTTATGATAAGTTAAGAAAAATGCAAGTCGCTGCTCCCCTAAAAAAGTACTCATACATATAAAAAACTTTGAGAGAAGGGGAATGGGGACAATTTCAAAGCACATACTCTTGCACTCTGTCTACATCAATAATCACCAAAATGTGTGCATACTAGTTTTTATTTTTTTTATTGTACAATAAAATATAAATTGAACTTCTCCCTATATTCTGATATTCTCCTTTACTCAATTATGATAAAAATTGCATTTGTTTTTATTTACTTTTTAATAAGGATATTGCATGGTGAGACTGAAATAACAATTGTGTCTCCCCGGTTCCTTTTCTGTCATATTCTGTCATTTGAGCAAAAATTAGCCAAATTAGTAGCAGTAACCACAACTAGCTTACACAATTTTGGGTTGAAGAAGACAGGTTTACCCTGGTGCCCTTCTAAAATTAAATGAACACTGAGTGTAACCATAGCTATAAAAATGACAATGCAATATAAAAGTCACTCAGTATTCTGGAGGTATTTCTGTTTTATAATTAAGTCTCCAAAACCCCTTCATGGCATCATTACAGTGAAATTGTAATGGGAAAATAGTATTCTGTAATTTGAAAGTATGTTCTCGAAGCCAATACAACTTTTGGACAGAACTAGAACGCCCGGATTTCTCTGTATATACAGATGACCAGGCTTTAAGCTTGAACCAGTCTGCCAATTTCCCTTTGGCCTATCTCATTAACAAGACTTTTTAGACCACAGCATTGCAGTCCATATACTTGTTGTGTTGTGTGAAATACGTGATTTCAGTCATTTCTGAGATAAAACCATCATGCCTGGCACCAAAACAAATTCCATGGTCAAAGTCTAGATTAAATTTCTTCCACTTTCTTATGTTTGGGTTGCATACAAATGAACACCATGATCGAGTCTCTTTTATACTTCTATACGTTGAGTTGAAATAGAAAAACAGCCTGGTGTTTGGCACTGGTATATGTAAGTCCTTCTTGGGAGACCCTTACGTATGCCTTTCCTTCTTCCTCAGATACTCTACAGTAAAACCAGAAAGATTAAGTTTGAGTTTTGTGGTGGTAACGTCACCCTATCCTGCCTTAGAATTTGGCTAAGATTGGATGGGTTCTAGTGAGATTATTTTCATGGTATGTGGGAGAAGCAGTGTGAATTGGTTTGAAAATATAGGTTTGTCAAAAGTAAAGTTTGTTAGGTTTTAGAAAGCAAAACTTTGTCTTTATATGTTATAGTTAACAAGCAGCAGATGTTTGCAACATATGTCTATAAAAGATGAGTTCCGAATGGTTGATTTTAAAACACCCCATACAACCAAGGAAAAGATTCTATTGCTACAATTTCCTAAACTACCAGAATTTTGTTGCAAGATAAAAGGAATAGGTGTTTATTTATTATCAATGTGTATTTACTAAACTTGTGATTCACATGTAAATGACTAATTATTACATAATATTTAAAAAATATTACATTGAGTATTGACTTCATTGCAAATTTTAGCTATACTAGAGATGCTTACTGATCAAAACGATATTTAAGTCAAATGTCAACTTTAACAACATTAACTTTTCAATATATAACCAATTTTTTCAATGGCATTAAACCAAGTATGGAAATAAAATCACATCAGGATATAGTGTAATTACAAAGGGATTTAGGAATGGCTAAACCAGGCAGTTAAATGGAAGATGTATTTAAATGTTGAAAAAATAGAAAGTTTGAAGTTTTTACTTTTTAATAAACAAAATAAGCATGCTTTTTATACACTAATTGATTTTCTTTTTCTATCAGGAACATTTGCGTATATACAAGCTGATGGATTTTTCAAAGAAGCAGAAGATGCTTTCTGCAAAGGTAAAAAATATGGGATTAATGGGATCAGGATATAATATTCTATCTTTATACATCCTTACATAATAAGTGCATATTTGGTAAACACCTCATGAAAAAGCAAACAAGAGACTGTAGAGGGTTTAGAAATCAAGGTCAAAGTTATATTAATGAAGGAAACATTATAAATTATGGAGTATCTTACAATTCAGCATCAGTAACTGATTGATGAGGTTTTCTGACATTTTGTTGTTTTTGTGGTAGTTATTGAAGGAATTGCAAACTCAAATTTCCCAAACTGTTTTTTTTTGTTTTTAAACCAGGCCTGATTTTCTTATTAACATGGTGATGTTAAGCTTATTGTGATTACATTACAGATTGAAGCTTACAGAAAACTAGTGTATTAAAGGGACAATCAACTGATAAAATACAATAACAATTTTTTTATTACGAAGCCCAACTCTAGCAGCTGCCGCTGGGATGCTGGGAGGTGGCTTTTAATCGTCAAATTAGATTGAGTACCAGTGCCCACTACATCGCAATGTTGACCTTGTGCACACTGTTTACTATTTAATCCCCCATTTTTTGTTTGGCTATGTTTCCTTTCTGTACAAAACCTAAATGTATGAAAACTTGTTTGTTGAAATGTGTTTAAGGGCAATATGACCAATTGACTGTTTATGGCGACTGTATCACGCTGCTCAAACAATGTTACAAAAGTTTACCATTGTAAAATTGCCAATTAAGTGCCAATAAAGTACAAATGACAAAATACGAAATACTTCATACTACTTACCTGCCTAGTGGTTTCCTGGTTCCGGTCCTGAGTGAGAGGGAAGACACAAGAGAACCATGTCCACTGTTTCTTCAAGGGAAGCATATCGAGATGCTTGAACCTTTCATGTATTTGTGAGTGCAATCAATTTGAATATATTTATATGCTTTTAAATACAATATCACACTATGATACAGAGAAAAACACTATTTTAACAAACAAGTGTCAAATTAGTGAAAGTGTGTAGCGCTAAAGATGAATTACTTACTCCCAAAATTGTTGTAGGGATGTAGAAATTATACAAATAACTGCAGAAAAAAAGGAAGAGTATATAGTGTAACACCGTTAGGCTTAAAGTAGAAGTATATACTTCAACTGGAAGCACTCATGTGGTCTAGAGCCTATTATGGACTGTCTCTAATCGCTTGCGCCGTTGTGCACTTGGGGTGGCACACACCCTATGGATCCACGTATAAAATATTCCTCAGAGACATGTTGTTTAACTCAATGCACATCTTGTTGCATGTATGGATGCCTGGATGTACCCATCCAGGGTCCATACCTCTGTGATGGTTGTGTGCGAGTGGCTTCTCTGGAAGCTCAGATTGGAGATCTTGAGAAGCAAATCGCAACATTGAGGGAGATTGATAATCTTGAGAGGAGTCTACTGCTCACTGAGCAGAGTTTAGTGGGGACAGGTAGTGGAGAGGGAGGAGATAAGACAGATGGGGAACAGGCATGTAGCTGGGTGACAGTGGGGCGAGGAAGCAGGGGGGGAGGGAAGAGGAAAGGGCTAGCTAGTCCTGATTTGGTGCAACCTAGCAGATTTGCCCGCTTGAGGGAAGATGTTGGGAGCATCAGCTCAGGAGTAGCTGTATTAGAGGAAGCTGTTACTTCTAACAGCCGAGCTAACAGCCCCCCTAGTACGGGTGGGGATCAAAATGTAAGGAAGGCAAGACAGGTTGTGGTGGTAGGGGACTCTATCATTAGGAGAGCAGATAGGGCAATCTGCCGCTCTGATCGGCTCAACCGGACAGTTTGCTGTCTCCCGGGTGCTCGGGTCCGGCATGTTGCTGACAGAGTGGATGGATTATTGGGAGGGGCTGGGGATGACCCAGCGGTCATGGTCCATGTTGGTACCAATGACAAAGTAAGAGGAAGATGGAAGGTCCTAAAGAATGATTTCAGGGAATTAGGTAGCAAACTTAAGAAAAGGACCTCCAAGGTGGTATTCTCTGAGATATTACCTGTGCCACGCGCTACAGTGGAAAGGCAGCGGGAGATTAGAGAGGTCAATGCGTGGCTTAAGTCTTGGTGCAGGAAGGAGGGTTTTGGGTTTTTAGAGCACTGGGCCGACTTTGCGATTGGGTACAACCTTTATAGTGGTGATGGATTGCACCTAAACGGGAGAGGGTCTGCAGTGCTGGGGGATAGGATGGCTAGAAGGTTGGAGGAGATTTTAAACTAGTAGTAGGGGGGGAGGGTCATAGCAATCTACAAAATGGAGATAGGACAGAAAGGAGATGGGCTTTAGCACAGTATAAGGGGGGTGGAAACGGGGGGAGGGGCAAGCTCAGAACAGAGAAGCTGTGTAATGTTGAAAATTCACAAAATATACAAGTGACGCATAATATTAAATGTATGCTTACTAATGCAAGGAGCCTAAATAACAAAATGGGGGAACTAGAGGCATTAGCATACACTAAACAATATGATATAATAGGCATAACTGAAACATGGTGGGATGAGACACATGACTGGGCAGCTAACTTAAATGGGTACATGTTATTTAGGAAGGATAGGAAAAACAAGAAGGGTGGTGGGGTATGTTTGTATGTCAAACATGATTTAAAGCCAAATGTTAAGCAAATGGAATGCGAGGAGGATAATGTGGAAGCTTTATGGGTAAATATCTGCTTGGGGGAAAAGAAGGGAAACCAACTATTGGTTGGGATATGTTATAAACCACCTAATGTTAATATTGACGAGGAACAACAGCTGTTTGAGCAAATTGAGAAAGCTGCAAATCTGGGTAACACTTTAATTATTGGAGATTTTAATTACCCGGATATAAATTGGGACAGAGGGACTAGTGCCTCAGCAAAGGGAATTAGGTTTTTAAACTTGTTAAATGACACCTTCATGTCACAACTTGTACAAGCACCAACTAGAATGGATGCTTGTCTGGACCTGGTTTTAACAAACAACGTTGATCTTTTGACCAACATTCAAGTAGGTGAGCACTTGGGAAATAGTGATCACAATATAGTGTCCTTTGAAATAAACTCAAAAAAACAAAAGCACATGGGGAATACTAAAACATATAATTTTAAAAAGGCCAATTTCAATAAGTTAAGGGAAGCTTTACAATATATTGACTGGCATAAACTCTTTAGTGAAAAGAACACTGAGGATAAATGGATCATCTTCCAACAAATATTACAAAGGTACATTTCTCAGTATGTACCATTGGGAAATAAATATAAAAGAAACAAATTAAAACCAACATGGCTTAGTAGAGAAGTAAAACAAGAGATTACAACTAAGAGAAGGGCATTTAAAGCATTTAAATCGGACAAATCAGATGCATCTTATAAAAGATATAAGGATGCAAATAATGCGTGCAAAAAGGCAATTAGACTTGCTAAACTTCAAAATGAAATAATGATAGCTGAAGAGAGCAAAACCAACCCCAAAGCATTTTTTAAGTACATAAATTCTAAAAAACCCCAAAATGAAAGTGTAGGTACACTAAAAACTGAAACGGGGGTGTTAATTAATGAAGACCAGGAAAAGGCAGGAATTTTAAATAACTTTTTCTCCTCCGTATATATTAAGGAAGAACCCATGGCAATAGATGTGCAAATGATTGCTACTAAAAACTTGCAGAATAATTGTAATTGGTTAACTCAAGACAAGGTGCTGCAGCAACTAAAGAAAGTTAATATAAACAAAGCTCCAGGGCCTGACGGTATCCATCCACGTGTACTTAAGGAACTAAGTGCAGAAATAAGTGAACCTCTGTTTTTAATCTTTCAAGATTCTTTTCTTTCAGGAAGTGTTCCGGAGGATTGGAGGAAGGCAGATGTGGTTCCTATATTCAAAAAGGGTTCAAAATCCTTGCCTGGAAATTATAGACCTGTGAGCTTAACTTCTGTGGCTGGTAAAATATTTGAAAGTTTATTAAGGGATAATATTCAAGAATTCCTTGAGAAGAACATGGTTATCAGCAAAAATCAGCATGGTTTTATGAAGCACAGGTCATGTCAAACTAACTTGATTGCGTTCTACGAAGAAGTAAGTAGAAGTATAGATCAGGGTGTTGCCGTGGATGTGATCTTTTTGGATTTTGCCAAGGCATTTGATACAGTTCCACACAATAGATTAGTGTTCAAACTCAAGGAAATCGGTCTAGATGAAAATGCTTGTTCTTGGGTAGAACATTGGCTTTAAAACAGAGTACAAAGAGTTGTCATTAATGGTAAATTTTCAAGCTGGACAGAGGTGGCAAGTGGTGTCCCTCAGGGGTCTGTTCTGGGACCCCTTCTATTTAACATGTTTATAAATGATCTTGAAGACCGCATTGAAAGTCATGTTTCAGTGTTTGCAGATGACACAAAACTTTGTAAAACAATACAATGTGAGCAAGATATTACTTTGCTGCAGAGGGATTTAGATAGACTGGGAGACTGGGCACTCAAATGGCAGATGAAATTTAATGTTGAAAAATGCAAAGTTATGCACTTCGGCGTAAAGAATACACAAGCAACGTATACCCTTAATGGAAGCGAATTAGGGATAACAACACATGAAAAGGACTTGGGAATTGTTATAGACAACAAACTATGCAACAATGTGCAATGTCAATCAGCAGTGGCCAAGGCCAGTAAGGTATTGTCATGCATGAAAAAGGGCATTCATTCTCGGGACAAGAATATAATTTTGCCTCTTTATAAATCACTGGTAAGACCCCATATTGAATATGCTGTGCAATTTTGGGCACCTGTTCTAAAGAAGGATATTATGGCACTAGAAAAAGTGCAGAGGCGGGCTACAAAATTAATAAAAGGAATGGAACATATCGGCTATGAAGAAAGGTTAACAAATTTAAACCTATTTAGTTTAGAAAAACGTCGCCTGAGAGGGGATATGATAACATTATACAAATATATTCGGGGCCAATACAAACCATTGTGTGGAAATCTATTCACAAACCGGACTTTACATAGGACACGAGGCCATGCGTTTAGACTGGAAGAAAGAAGATTTCGTCTAAGGCAAAGGAAAGGTTTTTTTACTGTAAGAACAATCAGGATGTGGAATTCTCTGCCTGAAGAAGTGGTTTTATCAGAGTCCATACAGATGTTCAAACGGCTACTAGATGCATACTTGCAAGAACAGAATATTCAAGGATATAATCTTTCAATGTAGGGTAATAACTGCTTGATCCAAGGATAAATCTGACTGCCATTCTGGGGTCAAGAAGGAATTTTTTTCCTAGCTTGTTGCAAAATTGTGCTTCAAACTGGGTTTTTTTGCCTTCTTTTGGATCAACAGCAAAAAACAAATGTGAGGAAGGCTGAACTTGATGGACGCAAGTCTCTTTTCAGCTATGTAACTATGTAACTATGTAACTATGTAAACAGAAAAAGGAGGGAAGGGAGACAGAGAAACTTGCCCTGGTGCCGAAATCCTTAATCAAGTGTGGTATAGTACAATACATATAGGTTGCTTCTCACCTTAAAAAGAGCCAGTCACTTGGCTCTAAGTATATGGGTATATGAGTCCAATTTCAGGGTGACTCTACCCTTCTTGTAGCAGGATAAATGGTCCACCAGTTTGTATATTAAAAAATTCTATTTATTCTATCAAAAATAAACTTATATAAAATCAATTATAATACGTACATAATGGTGGTATGTCCAAAACGCGTTTCACGATTCCGTTCGGCTTTTTCAATTGATATATAGATATATACTTCTACTTTAAGCCTAACAGTGTTACACTATATACTCTTCCTTTTTTCTGCAGTTATTTGTATAATTTCTACATCCCTACAACAATTTTGGGAGTAAGAAATTCATCTTTAGCGCTACACACTTTCACTAATTTGACACTTGTTTGTTCAAATAGTGTTTTTTTCTGTATCATATTGTAATAAGAGTAGAGAGTTCCTTTTTTTGTGTGAAAGCTGCTACATTAAAGAGCACCTCTATTTCTATCTTTTTAAGTGCCTTATATCACAGAACACTTTGTATATTTATGGACAATATCACACTATATTTGGATAATTGTATCTTTTTATGTATACAACTGTATCCTGTTTGTTTTATCCATTTACACATGCATTTAAATATTCTTTATTTTTATTGGTGGTAAATCTAAAAACAGCATACAAAAGCTACATATCCCTTGTCTGCAGCCTTTGCATGCCCTCCCCTTCCTTCCATGGACAGACTTTTCCTGGTTGACTGATCACAGGCCCAATGCAGATCTAGGCAATTGTCTGTCTCTTGAGTCTAACTCTACTAAACTAAACAACCAAGATGTAACAGGGTCAGTTGTCTGATTGGACGATAGGGGGTTGTAACAAGGTTAATTTATAAAAGTGACAGCTTTCTAATAAGTGCAGTAATAAACTTGTGTTCAATATGGACACATTGTATGCTATTAAATGTTGCTTGTAGGTATGTTGCATGTGAGACACGTGTGGTGTTTGTCCTGGTCATGTGTTAGCACTTATAAATACTTTGGGGAATTGGTTATTCGTTAGAAAAATATTTTCAAGTCTTTCAATGTGTTGAATTAGCTAAGTGGTTATGTTAAAGTGTTAACTTGAATGATTGTTACTGCCAAAACATTAGTGTTTAACCCCTTTAAGGACCAAACTTCAGGAATAAAAGGGAATCATGACATGTCATGTGTCCTTAAGGGGTTAATGTGAGGTACTGGGGGACAATTTCAGCATCATATAATGATAAAAATTGTCTTTAAAAAAATCTGAATATTTGGATGGTCATCACTTCAACATCAGTTATGGCTTCAACATAATTAATGGCTTGTATGGGAAGGCCAATCCATTAATCTACAACTTTTTTTATTAAAATCTTTTTTTTCTCACCCCTAATTTTTCTTTATCTCTAGTATTCTAGCCACACTCTTTATAGAAAAAGATGTTTCCTGCACTTTATTAAGTCCTTGAGATTTCACAAAGTTTAGCGAGCAGCACATAAGATTTTCCATAGAGTTTCTAAAATTATTTTTAAAGACATTCAATGAAACTTCCCATACCAAGCTCGGCTACTTTACATTATGATTTTTGTGTGCAGTACTTATTTATATTTTCTGCATGTCAGTCAACAAAGTATATAGATGGATCTTAGACAGACATTCAAAGGTGAATGGCTGGAGGAAAGCATTATATAATTCATAAAATTATCCCTGTCTAACATTTAGTTCTGCTTGCTTGCACATTTTATCATTATTCCCATTCATAGATATGTCTGTCATCTGTCATTCTTATATAGAAACAGATGCTCTCTGATAGGGAGAGAATTGCGTTATTAAAATGTTGATTGACATGTCTGGAAAAATGTGACAGTATGGGGATATGTACCAACAGGAAGTAAAATGTTACTAGAGATATAACAGTGCAAGCATTTTAACAGTGACTGCGCCATTCAATATTTATTAAAGGAATGTAAATGTCTTCTTCAATGCTGTTGCTAGTTCTTATGGCATAATATCACCTGTGTTTGGTTACTTTGTTCTACATATTAAGCTTAGTTGTTATTCACTAAAGTGAGAATTCAGAGTAAATTCACCGTGAATTTCATATTTATGGCCATAAGAAGCTGAATTACAAAAATAGCTGAATTAAAAAAAAAGCCAACTATGCTTCTAGTTTAACTATTTTGGTCAACAATTCGAAATTCACTTTGAATTCTCATTCTAGCGAATAACCATGAAAGTTTTGGTTTGTTTTAAACCTCTTTAGTTTAGAAAAACGTCGCCGAGAGGGGATATGATAACATTATACATATGTATTCGGGGCCAACACAAACCATTGTGTGGAAATCTATTCACAAACCGGACTTTACATAGGACATGAGGTCATGCGTTTAGACTGGAAGAAAGAACATTTAGTCTAAGGCAAAGGAAATGTTTTTGTACCATAAGAACAATAATGTGGAAAAAAAAAGAATGTGGAATTCTCTGCCTGAAAAGTGGTTTTATCAGAGTCTATACAGATGTTTAAACAGCAACTAGATGCACACCTGCAAAAACAGAATATTCAAGGATATAATTTTTCACCTGTAGGGTAATAGCTTCTTGATCCAAAGATAAATAAGGCTGCCAACTTGGGGTCAAGCAGAATTTGTTTTTCCTAGTTTGTTGCACAATTGGAAGTGCTTCATACCGGGTGTTTTTGCCTTCTTTTGGATCAACAGCAAAAAACAAATGTGAGGAAGGCTGAACTTGATGGACACCTGTCTCTTTTCAGCTATGTAACTATGTAACTATAATGGAAAATTAAAAGCCTTTCCACTTTCCATTACGCTGTACATTGTCATCATTCATTCAGAACAAGCAAAGTTAAAATTGCTACATCTGCCACTCAGGACTGTAACTCCCATTATCCTGGGCAATCCCACTTTCTAAGCTTTGGATCCTATGCAGTATGCATTCTAAAATGTGTGTGTGTGTGTGTGTGTGTGTATGTGTTGGTTTTTTTTTTTGGCCTGGCTAAATATAAATTCTGATTAGATCTGAACTCATTCTATACGCAAAGCAGTCTATGTACATATTCTTTTCCATTTATATTTATTATGAATTTCTCTAACTTTGACTTTACCAATCAGTAAGTTATACATATTATCTTTTTACCTCATATTTATATTTATAATTCAATCATTTTTGTCTGTGCATCATTAAATTTACTTTCTTTGTAGAGGTTACAAAGTAGCTAAATGTTTGTTACCTTAATTTTGTTTTATTAATAATAGAAAATTCAGACTCTGTAATTATGCTAATGTGTTTTTGTTTCTCAATTTATTCCATTGTGAAACTGAATTTTAGCATAATAGCACCAGCCAATCATGTTAATGTAAATGTGTATCTATTTTATTAACAAAATTTAATCTCAAAGTAATTTCCACTCCACAAAGAAATATTACTAAAGTAATCTCTGCTGAACTCACAACTAAACTGCATATTATGCTTGTATACAAAACACAAACATAATGCTTTCACAGAAAAAATGTGTTTACATATTGTTGTTGCAATACATTTTAATGAACAATAAACATTATCCGATCTATTCTCTAGAGAGTGACTTTTTTGGAGGGTGGCAGTATATTTTGAAAAAATAAAACCTGTAAAAATAAATTTTTAGAGTTATCTGTTAAAGCCTTGCTTCTTTATCATATTGCACCACAGCTGCCACTGTCTAATAATCATGAGACTTTACCTTGGAGTATAATGTACCATAGTTTTCCATGTTTTCCAGACTATTTTTCCCCCCCCAAATTTTTGTAGTCTAAAATTGGGGGTCCTCTTATACACGGAATGTCACTGCAGGGGTTACAAAAAACAAAAACACTCGTGTGTGGGGCCTGGCAGCCAACCAAACTAGTCGCATAGGGCTGGAGCTCCTTCAAAAATCTAATTATTTGGCCAAATACTTATGGTACTTACTCAGCGCAATTTGTGCACAAGACTTGCACTCGCTGACAGAACACTCAGCTGACTGACAGGTTCCTGTGTGCATAGGCTGTGTTATACACTTCTTCGACCTGCTGACATACTTGAAGCAGAGGAGGCGCTTCTCTCCGTGAATTTGATCGATTGTGTGTGTGACCGCATGCTTCCTCGCATCACTCTGGGCCACGCCAAGACCTCACAGCTCCGGACAACAGATAGACACCGCAGGGTGAGGTCTTGCCTGGACATACTGTGGGCTGAAGGCAGCATTGCCACTAAAAGCAGAACGGCAGTCCAGGGAACCAGTGTCCGGACATGGCTGCACCTCCAGGAGCCGCCTACTGGAGTGTGAGGGGCCCATGGACCAGTGAGGCTTCAGTGCTATAGATGTTTAAAATATGTATTTCTTAATTTTTCACTCAAAAAATAGGGGTCGTCTTCTACATGGGGGCATTTTATACACGGCAAAATATGGTAATTCATTTTTCAAGTCAACCAATCACAGTGTAGTAAAATCATCATATTAGTGTAACTATATAGTGAGAGAGCAATGGCCAATGTCTTGCCTTTTAGGGGTTTAGTGTTATGATTCCATACCCCATTAACCCCTTAAGGACATAGGCAGTTGTACATGTTGTGATCAGTACAAAATGTAAACAAACCCTAACATTTGACTATATGTCTGTTCAACCATAATTGACCTCTTTCATATTAAGTGCACCCACACTTATTACATATCATTTTGTTCAGGAGAAACAGGGCTGTTGTGACACATACAATATTTAAATTAGAAACATTATTTAATATAAATCAAATTTAAAAAATATGATAAATTAAGAAATGTATTTTCTTAGTTCTGCATGGAATTTTAACTGTGAATATCATTTGCTTTTACTGCAATACAATACACATATGTTGGTTTAGAAATGTCTCAAGAGTACAACAGTACCCCACATGTACAGGTTTTATTGCATTTTGGAAAGTTACAGGATCAGATAAAGAGCTTGCCCATTTCAGTTTTTACACATTGAAATTTGCCAGATTGGTTATGTTGCCTATGAGGTTGTATGGCAGCCCAGGAATGAGAATTACCCTCATTACGGCATACGTAGACAAAATAAGGGAATTACCTAAATTGTTTTGGTGACTGTAGTGTCCCTGTAGATTTAAAACAGTAATATGGCTTTCTCCACATTCCTTTTGCTATCGTTCCTTGTAAGATTCTAGTCTATTTTCTATGATCTGAGATTGAAGAGCTTCCTGGCATCATTGCATTATACTTTAAATAATAAATATATTGAAGATATTGGCCAATTCCTCTACATTTCTTGTTAAACTCACCCTTGTTTAAAATATGTAGATACATTACTAAATATCACATGCAGTAACTTTCCTACCTACTTTCTCTTTTTTCTATATGCTTCCCCTAACATTCCTTTTTTTTAAATATTGTCTTAGGTGTAACTGGAAGAAATGCTATGGAGTGGAATTTACTACTTTACTCACCTGTGAGAGCTGGTAAACGGTTCTTACACAATATTATTTGGAGACAAAACATCCTGTCTGGTATCCACATACCTTAATGAGACATAAGCAACCTCAAACACCATAGACTCATCAGTTGATACTTTCATAAGGCAAGCATATTGATTGAGTCCATGGTGGTAAATGTATGTATGTTTGATGTGGTCCCTTTTGTTGTGTAATTGCAGTGAGAGTACTGTTGAGTAGGAAGGCATTAAATGTCCATGTTTCGTTTGCTTCAGTGTAAGGTACATGAATGCTTTGTAGCAATATGTACTAGTGACTATTGTTAGTTCATGTAAAACAAGATTGAGATTTTTGGAAAACTAACCTACATCTTGCTTTACTGAAATTATTCAGATTATATATTTATTTTTTATTAGAAAGTTTCATAGTTGTAGATCTAATAAAAGCATGTTATTCCACTATGGTTATATAAAAAATATACATGTGCAAAGAAGCATAGGAATAATCAAAAGATGCGTTTAAATCATATCTTTGAAATCAGCATAGTCGGAATAAACCACATTAACACGAGTTTGTAATATGATTTTAAGAACGGCTGAAACACACTCTGACATAAGAATAAGAAACTGTCCGGCAAATGATATTTATAAATTAGACAATGAACATACTGTATCCAGGAGTGCTTTTTTTTTGTGATGAGAAAGAAACCTTCTGTTAAATAAGCACACAAAAAAAAGCATTTTGTTCTTGTGCGTCATTTCAGAATAATGGCTAAACTGATAGCACATCTAAAAATAAGCATGGAAGGCAGAAAGGAACATTGCCATAATTGAAAATATTGCTTATACATATGCATTGAAGCATTAGTTTAATATTAGAGTAAAAACATATTTTTGAATGTGGAACTTCATTATACTAAATGTGCACCTCATCTCTCCGAGATTTTGGTTATTTGCATAATCTATGTACACTCCATGACTGCTTTATTAGACTTATACAGTGACAGACTGACAGGTATGATGGGATGACAGCTGTCTATCTATCTATCTATCTATCTATCCTCCCATAATACAATTATTTTAATTTAATGTTATTTCTATTTACAGTGTAAGCCTATGTGACGGTTTTACAAGTTATGTGTTCTGAATGACTGTGTTACAAGTTATACCATTTACATATTAGATAAGACTACTCGTTAGATGACAGATTATTCAATCTTCTTAGTGAGCTGATCCCAAAGAATGCAAGGGATTGACACTATGCATCTGGGTATCAGACTGTGGTGGCTGGTGAAGTTTAAGAATGGTCAGCCACTATATGGAGGGGCTGAACTTGAGCCTCCCCATAAACTTGATGGGATCTTCTCCAATGGATCTTTTAACCCCCCATTTTCAACCCCCGACTCAGCAAGAGTTTACGTCCTGTTCAACACCATAAATCTATAAAGGCATATATTTTGGTAAAATAACCCCATTAAAGTGGCCTGACTTTACCACCTCATGCTGTTACCCAGTGACAGTAGGCAGGATAATATGAATATCTATTAGGATCGTACAGCCCAATACACAGCCAGTGTGGTATCCCAGAAATCATGTTGTAGCAGACTAAAAATTTCTATTTTATACACAGATAATGAGGCAAGTACCACAAAATCTTGTTATAGTTGTTGTGCCTCTCAGCTGCATTTCCAGCCATAAATAAGGGAAGAACTGCACAGTTAACTTATTACCCCTATAGATGCATTTTTTGTTTTTGCAACAAAATCTAGGGGGTGCTGCCTCATCTGTTCCTATGGACCAGCCTCAGCTGATATCAGAGATCCAAAAATAGGCTTTATAGCTCCACCTTCATCTGCATGTATTAGCTTGAGTGATGAATATCTAACACCGGTGGTAAAACTGCTGCCTATGCAGCCAGTGCAACTGCACCAGGGCCCGCATGCTCAGGGGCATCCATTAGGTGACCCATGCACTTGGGGATATCTGATGGTCTTCTTTGATCAGGTGCTTGTTCTGGTGCCACGTCGTTTAACTGTGCAACTGGGCCCTCTTCTTAGTGTGAAGCCACGGCACTGGGAGGAAATGAGTACAAATAACTTTCTCCCAGCTTACCAATAAACCATGTGAAAGATGGCAAGAGGGGAGGGCAATAGAGAGGAGGGAGAGACAGGAGCCAGGGCCAAAGAGGAGAGAGAGCTTGTACCAGACTACCATCAGACTCAGCCAGGTGCCATTGGACCCCAGGAAAGCTACCCTCTTACACCAATAATGGATGGCAGCAAGGGGTGGCTAAAAATATATAATATAATAAATTGTGATCTGTGTGTGTTTATGTCTGTGTGTGTGATACATGTTATATGTGTGTATGTGTTTGTATATATGTCAGTATGTATACAAGTGTGCATCTTTGTGTGTTTGTACATGGAGGCATCTGTGTGTGTCAGTTTGTGTGCATGTTTCAGTGTGTTTTGTGTGCATATGAGTCAGTGTATCTGTGTGTGTATATTTGTCAGTGTGTGTATCTGTGTGTTTCAGTGTATGTGTGCAGTGCATGTGTGTATGTGCATACACCCCAGCAAACACTAACACTAATCAAACACTAAACACAAGTACACCACTGCTTTCAAATAGCAACAGTACATACAAACATATGACTGCATTCAAATTCCAAAAATACACACAAATACATACATACAGTACATTCAAACACACAAAATATGCTTAAATTCGAACATAAACACTGCTCACAAGGATGGAAACATGGAAGATTCCCAGCTGGAGAAGCACTGTGGGAGTTGTACGACAAATGGTTGTCTACTTTTTGGCAATGCTATAGAAAGCCCAAAATAATTATTGCACCATGGCCCTCTCTGCATTAGTTTCTGCCATTAGCTGACAGTTATATGTCTAACTAGAATTTGCATCTTGTCCATTACTATAGGCATGGTCAAGATAAAATGCAGATGGTGCTTGTTTGTTTGTGTGATTTAAAGCACCACATTCTAATAAAAGTTTCAATTGACTTATTTGAGTTAATTTTTATTTTGTTAAGAAACAGGTTTGCTCAGTATGCATCTTTGTTGAAATATGTAATGCAACAGCCTTGCTCTTTCAGCAAAAGTACATTAACACATATTGAATTTTGCAGTAACAGTCCTGGTGCTCTATAATTTTAGCCCTGTTGCCATAGTTTTCCAACAGAAGAAGATAAATATGTAAAATAACTTCCCTTTAAAAAATAGCCAAGTAAGAGTATTTTTCTCTAAATAAAGCACTAGTTTTTACGTCAATAGGAACGGAAATGCTAAAGGGACACTTCAGGCACCAACACAAATGTTCTGAATTTTATATATATTTTTGCCAAACTAATTACCTGTATTTTCCTCATGCTGACTTTTTCAAACATTTTAGGGAAAAGTGAATATTTTTAAACATTCTGCATCTTAACACTGTCGCTCTGTCCCACTTCCCATTCTAAAATGCATCCTTATTGATGTTTATAGTACTCCAATACTAGACACCATATTTCAAGCACATTCAACACGCACAGTAACCTGAGCTAAAATGCACGTAGACACAGTTATAGAAACCTCTATGTCCTCAATGTCTGTTATTTACATCTTTCTCTGTCTGTATGTACTGCTGACTAATAGTGACCATGCTGGAAGACAGTGAACCTGCAGAATAAAGTAAGAGTACAGCTAGGGACACAAATGCTTAGCATTACTATTACATGTATGCCTGTCTGCTCCTCTGTATGTCTGCCTGGCTTTCTGTCTTTTTATTTTAACAAACTTTGTTTTAATTTAATAATAGAACCTTCTTTCACTGTTATGTGGTTTCTGTTAAAACCTGGGTGCAAGTTCTCTCTATCACACACTAGACTTGTTATTGGTGCGACTCCTTTCTTCGTCCAAACCATGCATCTGCGACCAGGTAAGAGAGACTCTGTACTAGATACCTACATATTTCTGTTTTTACACCCTTACAAAGCACCACTTTCAGAAAAGCCTAGACACAGGTTTCAGGACAGGTTCCAAGGAAGAGCATGGAGGCACAGGGACTATTTGGAAAAGGCAGATGAGAATCCATCAGAGCTATCTTTAATATTGATTGGATTCTGGATTTAATCATTTGCTTGGGCCACCTGGATCCTGCTCCCGCCCCCCCACTCCCTGGCATGCAATCATGCCCTCCACCCCAACATGGTGGTAAAACTAAAGTAGAGAAGACCCTGGTGGAAGAATTTTTTTAGGCACCACTATTACAAGGGTGGCCAATAGGAAGATCCCTGTCTGTCATACAACTCCAACAATGATTTCACAGCTGGGGCTCTACCATTTTCCCATGCTTGGAGGGTTGTATTAAGCACTGAGCAGTGTTTGTGTGTTTGAATGTAAACATGTTTTTGTATGGAGTATATTTGTGTGAATATAGGGGTGTATTTGTATGTGGTGTTGACATTTGATTCCAAGCATGCATTTATGCATAGTGGTTGTTTTTGAATGCAGGGTTGTGTTTATATATGATTTTGGTGTTTAACACAGAGGTCTGTTTGTATGTAGTGTAAACATTTCAGTGCTGGAGTGTTGATGTTTGTATGCAGGGGTGTATTTGTCTGTAGTGTTGGCATTTGAATGTTTATATGTATCCACATATACACATACACTGCCATACATGTACTGTGATACACACACACACACACCGTTGCACATGCAGATATACAGACACATATCCACACACTGAAACACGTACAGTTACAGGCACACAGACATACACACTGACACAAATACAAACACACAGATACACAACCTGACACACATGCAGATACACAGACACACAGATACAAACACTGACACACAGACAGATACACAGACAGACAGATACATACACTGACATACATGCAGATACAAAGATTCATACACTGACTACACATAGATACACAGATATACACAGGGACAACATACAGATACACAACCTGACACACATACAGATACACAGAAACACAGATGCAAACACTGACTTACATGTAGATGTACAGATACACACACTGACACACATGCAGATACACAGACACACACACTGACACATATACACACTCATAGACATAATGACAACATACACATACAGATATACAATCTGACAGACATACCAACACATACAGACACATATACCGACAGACATACTGACACACACACAGACACATACACTGGTAGCCAAAAATAAAAGGACAGGTTGTGCCTAGCAGATGACAATAAAAATACTATAAAACACTCAAATAAATATAACACAACTTTGAAATCAAGAATATAGAAAAAATCTTGAAAACATATTAGAATAAATGACCAATTAGTTCCAGAAAGCAAATGGGTGTGCAAAATGTTCTTCGTTATGGCAGAAAATTCAGAGTCACAGTCTGGTCTTCTCTCCAAATCCACACTGTGATGTATATGAAATGACAATAAGTTACACAAGAGAAGCCAATAGTGCAATATTGTATAAACAAGGTTGTAATGTCAGGTAATTAAAATTACACACACAAGTGAAAAGCTACCAATTAGCTCATTTGGACCAGCATTTGACAATACAATCCTTGTCTAGGCTATAAGAGGGATAATACTCGATAGGTTTCAGAACGGACGGTAGCCCAATACAAATTTTCAAAATGATGAAATATAAATGTAAGCAGAAACAAGGAGCACTAACGGTGCAATTCAATTGGAATAAAACAATGGGTAGTCAAAGGTCAGAAAGCTAGAAGAACAAATTCATGTGGTAGACTGCATGTAATGATTGCAATGAGCTGTATTGCCTTATACTGTATATTATATTGACATGTGATTTATACAGAATGACATTTTCTGGGTTATGTAAATGACATGTTAGTAGACTTGTTTAGGTTCTTGTTATTTTATCTTTATTCATTGTCTGTTGAACTATGACCCTCTTGCCAGCCTTAATCCTAGCAAAGAATCAAGGTTATTGCCATTCTTCAGCAGCTGATGATACATTTTTGGCCATCAACACATCTATAGGATCTGGAGATCAAAGGGGATGACTCTAACAGTCTTTTATCTGCTATAATAAAATAAATAATATAATAAATTATCTTAAATGTATTTATGGCATGTTGGATGTAATGCGTATGTTTTTTGCTTTTGCGTCTGTCTTGAAATATTATTGTGCATATGTATGAGTAGGAGGCAGTCATTTTAGGGTTAACACATTTTGGGGGTTACAGTTAGTGTTGTCTTCAAGAGGCAATTATTTGAATTCCAACTAAAATCACCAGCATTAATTTAAAATAGCTTATTTACGGGTTTGTTTGTTTGTTTGTTTTCTTTGTTTCATTGCTCTTGTCTTATTTTAATTTTAATTCTTATTTACTTTCCAGATATATCCCTGTAGCATTTCTATGAAATGCCAGACTTGTTATAAAAAGTATAATGGAGGAAATCACTAAATTGTACATACATAAAACAAATTATTATTTCATATAAAATCTATATATCTTGCAATGTTACCATTATTTTAACAATAGCATATTTGCTATTTAATATAGGTTAGTTTTATCATTTGTCCCATTAGAAATTATCTTTAACATTCCCAGTTCCTTTCATCACTAAAGACATCCATCCTGACCTGATTAGCATGATTTCCTCCTGATTAATTTATTCCTCCCATATAATTGAAATTGATGTGCCCTGACAGATTCAGAAGAAGGACTAGGAAAGAGGGAGATGAGCTCAGGGCAGGTTAGTGAATAATTAGTGAACATTTGCAAAAAAAGTTTTAAGAAAGCATTAGATGGATTTTGAAGAGTTCAGACAGATCCTAATGCATATCTCTGTTATTGCATATATATTTCACTGGGCTGTGGAAAATTATATATCTAAAATTAGGTGATCATTATTGAATACGCTAACAGTGTCCATTGATAATACCTAATAGTATCACAGATTAATCACTATGCACTTACAATGGATTAACTGAATGCGCTTCAGTTTAACTTATATTCACTTAGCACTTGAACTATTTAAGCTGTAAGTATTGCAATGAACATGTTAATATCCCATGTTAGTGTAGGAGCCACCGATATTGGGGTACTGTGATGCAGTGGTAAGCTACACACGATATGGCCATGTGGTGTAACGGATTCCCCATATTAGTTTCCTAAAATAGGTGATTTTAAGTAGACTTGTAAAATGTAAAACTATTTTTGATGTATAGGGCCGCAGGCTACACAGTGCAGGGTGAAGAATAAAGTATATTTAATTATGGTCTATGATACAAAACAAAGATACAACGTTTAAGCCATTAGGCCTTAATCATGTGTCATTTTTGGGTTACATGATTAAGGACTCCAGGCCGAAAGGTCGTATCTTTGTTTTTTCTTCTGGACCATAATTAAATACACTTTATTCTTCACCCTGCGCTGTGTAGCCTGTAGCTCTATACTTCTGGATTTATAATGGCAGCTAGCGGACCTCCCTCACAGAGCTCCAGTGTATTAAGATACCAGTGTGCATCACTCAACTACTTGGCTGTATTTAGTATTAACCACTCAATGACACACCATTACATACCCACCCCATACCACACCACACATAAAGCACATTAAGCACCTACTCAACCACTTCTAGTGCTGGAAAAATCTAAATCACACATGTAATACCCCTTATATTTTTAGTATAATGAAATCTATAAAAGAAAAGTAATTTATAAATAAATAAAGAAAGGGAGGTTCTCCCGAAAGCTTGTCATTAAAAAATTCTGTTAGTCCAATAAAAAAGGTATTACAAGATAAGAATTGTATCTGTTTTTTACATATATATATATATATATATATATATATATATATATGTGTGTGTGTGTGTGTGTGTGTGTTCCTCAGTATATGTCATGCTGTATATGTTGTACAAATAATAATAATACATCTACTGTTTACAAACTCATTTTACTTTGCACATCACCCAGTTTATAAATTACCACAAAGATAATAATTAATCTTTGTAGATTATGCATGCTTCTATCTCTCCTAGAATTGTACAGTTCACAGATACTATGCATGACCATTATTGTGACCTAATTCCTGGGACTTGTTGTACATTTCTTCAGGGTGCCCTTAGGCATTACTGGCAAGCCTACGTACATGTCTATGATTGCAAGTTAAACGGCATGTTTTAAATGCAGATATGAGTCAGGAGCAATGGGCAACAATAGCAATGACGCAGGTGGTGGAGTCTTGCCTACCTGCCTATAGTTAGTTGGACTTCTGGTACAGTAAGCCCTTTAGATACTGCTGCTGCCAAATGGGGCACCAAGCACTAGATGTATGCACTCTCCCCTCTACTTATGAGTTTTCTTATATTTCTCATATACCTGAAGTACTGGACTGCATCCAGGTTCTAAATTACGTCCAGTGTCCAATTAGTTAAGTCTTGGTGGTAAATATTTAATGTTTTGGTATTTCTGATACTTATGGGTCTCTTTGTTATGCTTGCCTCAGCAGTCAGGTTTATTGTTCATGCCGCATGTGTGAAAAACAAATGATGCTGTAAGCTGCCCTTGGGCTTTTCTCCGAACAACTTTTTAGAGAGTCACTGCTGTAATATAAGGTTCACAACTTTAACTGATCACTTAAAAAAGTAGACAACTGTCTGTGTCCTATTTACATGAATGTAATGTAATACAGATCTGTGTATTAGTTCCATGTTATAAGGCATGTATATGTGTAAATGAATTATACATGGATTTTATTGTTAAAGGGACACTCCAGGCACCCAGACCACTTGGGAGTGGTCTGGGTGCCAACTCCCACTACTCTTAACCCTGCAAGTGTAATTATTGCAGTTTTTTTATAAACTGCAATAATTACCTTGCAGGGTTAACTCCACCTCTAGGGGCTGTTTACAGCCACCAGAGGGCACTTCCTGCTTCATAGCACAGAAAACCTGTGCTAGAACGTCCCTGGACGTCCTCATGCTATGTGAGGACCTCCAGTGTCACTCAATTCCCCATAGGAAATTTTCAATGCTTTCCTATAGGAAGCTCTAATGCGCATGCACTGTATTGCCGCGCATGCCTATTAGGCCTCCCCAGCCGGTGGGCGGGATCAGTTTCGCCCACCGGCCGACGCAATCACTGGGAGGAGCGGTAGCAGAGGAAGAAGCAGCGACGTGGGACATCGTGCCTCTGGTAAGTTACAGAAGGGGTTTTCAGCCGGGGATTGGGGGGTGGGAGGGAGAGGGGACCTGCAGTGCCCGGAAAATGGATTGTTTTCCTGGCACTGGAGTTTTCCTTTAAAATAAGTCAGTATTTTAATAATTATCAGTGAAATAAAGGAAGGGATACTTTACATGAGTTCAAACCGATGGCATATATTTATATAATAAATTACACAGATACATCCCTAAAATTACAATTTTCTATTACTCTTCTTTCACCCTAACTCACTAACCTCTTATTCAATAACGTTCAATGTCATTAAAATCTCCAGTTATAACAGATAAGATTCTGTTGAGATTTCTTATAATTGTGTCTTCATTTGATACAGTATTAATGGATTCAGTGTTAAAGTGTTAGCTAACTTGTGGGAATCGACAGACTAGTCCTCTCCCTTTTTGGGAACACCTTTTGTGAACCTAATGTTATACATCACACTGCATCTAAGCCGAAATTCCTAAGCCTGGACACTAGCAAGTTACTACTCACTCATAACCAAAAAAAAACCTTTTTACAGAGGTGATGGGTAAAACTATTCAGTGCCTAAAATACAAAGCAGCTCAAACACATAAAATGGAATACCCATATTTCCACAATAAATTAACACTATATAGAAATGTAGTGTAAAATACACCACCTAGTGGAGCGCTAATACAAATATAAGTGATAGAGGGGTTCACTTACCCCAACAATTTTGTGTTATCTTAAATTCAGGAATATGCTTTTAAACATACAATAAAGGGAAAAATAGATTAAAACATATAGTTTAGATGGTTTTGGTGAAAATGAGTGATGAACGTAAAAAACTGAAACCACTCACGTGGTCTGGAGCCTATATAATATTGGCTCCGTACATAAGCCTATGTGCTCTTTGGGCAGCAACACACCCCTTCCTCAGATGTACCTCCACAACGACAAGGAAACAAAAGGAGAAAGAGATGCAATGGGTGGTATATGTGCAAACAGGCAGATAATATATAGGTGGTAAAAGTTATTCTCACCTAGTTGAGAGCCTTAAAATCTTGGCTCTGAGAGTGGTCACCGATGTGCCAGTATGAAGGGATGGCACTTCCCTGTAAAGTTTCCCAGAGGCTCCAAGGACTTCAATGGATAAAGAAAATGTATTGATTCCAAATAAAAAGTAAATATAAAACCAGAAATTTGGAGTATAAATAATAGTAAATAAAAGTCCAAATAAAAGTCCAAATCAGCCAAAACACGTTTTTACTACTCACTCCTGCCTATAATCCTATCACCAATGTGAGAATTCAAGCTGAATTTAAAAGTGAATTTCCAATTTAAGGTCAATGTCGACAAAGTGGAAAAATTCTCTAAGTCAATTATGCTTTTCATTCAGATTCTTTGGCCTAAAATTTTAAATTCACTTTGAATTCACCTTGAGTTTTTACTTTTGTTGTACTGTTAAACTGTTGTAATTTGGTGGCACCATCTCTCCCTGGTGAGCTACAAATCTAAATGTGAAAGCAACACAATATTACTGTATTACATTTGCATTTACAGATCAGCACATTTTTTTTTAATAAAAGCTTCAATTGTCTTCAATTCTTTAATTGTTTTCCTTTTAGAATTTACTAGTGATTGACATATTTTTTTGATATTTTTATTAGAGAAAATAAAAGCTTATTTTTACCACAAATATACTTCCTAGTACTTTTTCACCACTGCAGTAAATTGTATAGTTTACTGGAACTAAATATAATTGAAGATATCACGCTGTGTGGCTTGAAATGTCTTTTGACAACACTGTGTTCAAAAGGAGAGGAAGGCTTGAGGTCTTAAGCTTTCTTTTTACCTCTTTCAACTTCTCACTTGTGACTTCCTTTGATTTCAGATTAAAGACTTAGTACTAACTACAAGTATAAAAGCTCAATTATTTAATGCTCTCTTTTTATTTGTTTATGGAACATTACAGTAACACTTTCAAGATCAATGGGAATCAAGTCATGAAAAAAACTAAAATGTGCATATTTTTTCCAGATTAATTTGCTAAGAATATACAACACCCAAAACACAATCACACCTACATACAGACAAAGACACAAAAGGAAAAAGGGTAAAAAAAAACAAACACACACCACAGTTCATCAATATGTTTCACAGATATGAAGCTCGCAAATATCTGTTTTGAATGACAAAAACAAACATTTTTTTTTTCAGTAGTTCCTATCATGAAATATATATTATATATTTCATTCACCCTATTCATCAACATTACTGATGACATAAATGTAAAATAAATAAATAAAGCCCCGGAAAAATGAAGTCAATGACAAATATTTGATGGGTTCACCCCTAGGTTTAAAGAGTATTGAATTCTTAAAGGCAATAATGAGTCTATTGTACATTTTTGTTTAGTGTGATCAGTGATGCAGAATAAAACACACTGCGTTATCCCTTAGCATATATATATATATATATATATATATGTACTTTGATTCACCTAGTAATGTCCAGTTGTGTTCTATGTTCTTTTTATCATTAGGATGGGTGTGTGCATGTTTACAGTGCTGTATATTCCTTGCAAAATCATCAAAAATTATGAACATTTGATTTTTCATTGAATTGTTTAGTTTTCTTTTTCTTTAACACTAATGTATAATCTCATATTCATATCTTACTGGTAAGAAAATGGTTATATATTATTCACACCTTATTACCTAGTATGGGATTTGGGGGAATTGACCTACATGTTATGATCCACTGCATGCTGAAACTTTACAGTTGCCCTGTTGACAGACCTTGTAGTTGGAATATGTAGTAAGTGACCATAAGCAAATTGTATAATCCAGAATAGAGATCTGATCTTGTTTTAATAAAAGGTAGACAGGAAATTATATGGAATGGGCACAGGACAAGGTACATTAGGTAACATCCAGCAAACCCACTTACACTTCCTATAAAAATGTTTAAAGCCATAACAAATCAAAACATACAAATATTAATTATACATGTAAAATTTTTTAATTTAAACTAGATTTGTAAAAGAAATAAAAAAATAAATATCCCATATATCCTTAAAGAAGGAATCACAGGAAGGTACATTCACTCTAACTATAGCCCTAGCACTCTCATTAAATCGCTGTCCTCTTAGTTGCAAAAGTAATACAGAAGTAGATATTCCATGTTAGCTTTGGTGCTAAGGAAGGGTTAGCATTGGTGCTAAGAAGTATTTTTACTTACCTTTAACTGGAAGTTTCCTTATTGACCAAAAAGGGAGGAAGTGGATGATGAGTTGGATTTTTTGCCTAAGGAGCTGTACTATCTATATGCCAACACAGCCAGAGCCTGCAAAACGTGGCTGTGGAAAGTGTGAGTGACCCAAAACCTCTGTGATTGATTATTATGTGTTAAAACAGTATTATGCTATGTTAGCTTTTATGTTTTACTGATTTGTAATAAGTGGGGGGAAATGATTAACAGCCAAACTGTATGCCAATGAAGTGTTATTATGTTCTAATACAGGGATTCAAGACCCATTCTACCCTTAGGCAATAATGGAGTCTTCTGTGAAGCACATGGTCTTTCACCAGGCAAAACCAGTTGGGATGTTGATAAACTCCTCCTCCATTCCCTTCCAGTGCAATCCCCCTTCACCCAGGCACTCTGGTTCTGTTACATCACAAGGAATTGACTGAGGGAGGTGTGTCCAGCAGAAGGAAGGGCTAACCTATTAAAAGCCCTGTGAATAGCACATTCTCTCTCTCTTTGAATTCACCCTCCTCTCCTCACCTTCTCTCTCTCTTCCCTCTCCTCACTATACACACCCTCTCGCTCTCTATTCCCTCTCCTCACTATACACACCCTCTCTCTCTCTTACTCTCAGCTGGTGATCAATGGAGTGGTAACTGCATCACACGTCTATGCCTGTTTTACTATGTTAATTTAGTCTACTATCCATTTAATCAATGACTAGTTCTGGTAGCAACATTTACTAGCCTATTTCAAATGTATATGTATTGTTTATTTGTTTGATTAGCCTCTTAATAAATATTATTGAATTGCAGAAAGCAAGGAGTGTGGACTTTACACTCAGTTTTTAGGTTATTATTTTAAGTTATTATCAATTCCAAGTTTATTCCATCTTGCAAGTTAACGTTTATTACATGATTAATCAAGTTGAGGTCTATCATTTATTATGATTAACTCACTGAGTGCTGTTGTTTACTATTGCGCCCTGCGTTCTTTGATATTTGTGTTGGTTTATATATACATATAATATTTTATTATTTTTAAATCCATTAAACTCACTTCATCTGTCATTTTTTACTGGGGTGTTACCTGGGGAGCGCTTGAATGATGTGCCTACAGGCATCTGACGGGCAAATTCGACCTTGGAAACCACTACAAACATCTATAGGCACATCTCTTCACTGAAACCTTCCGGTCACTTCCTAAGCCTATCCCTCACCCATCTCTCACAGCCCAACGTATCTGACTGAATCAGTCTCCCATTATTCCCTAATCCTCAACAGTTCAGTCACCACCCAGGCTTCTTCCTGTCCCCTAGATGCAACTCTTTAATACAAATGCAAATTGATTCTGGGCATATGACCTAACTAGGTCAATCTCATCAACATTAAACACACTTTTCTTCAAGGCCACCTTGCCTTCTCTGTAGGACCCTGATTAAGGGACACTCCTGACTTCTTGTGTTTTATCAACCTATTTGCCTCTATGATTTACTATACTGTACTTGCTTTGTAGTCATTGTCTTCTATTTACTCCACATTCAATGATTAATGACTGCAAAACATTGATTCTAGATTACATCTTCATCATACTCACTGTTTATGGTATTCTGATTGTTAAAAAATACAACTTATATTTTGGCACAATTGTGCATACAATGCTTTCACAATTGTATTTCAATCCCATAACCTTTTGTATCCATGTACAATTTCTCTCTAGATTGTAAGCTCACGAGCAGAGTTTTCTTCTTCTTTTGTTTTAGCATGTCTAAATATTGACCCTATATTTGTATATTCACCAATGTTATGCTTGCATAAAGTGTTAAATAAAAAAAAAAAAATCTGAGGCAAACTATTTAATTACTTCAGGGATTTTACAAGTATACCTCCAAGTTTGTGACTGATTAGCCTAGTAGCCACAGCCTATTATTGCCACACAAATGTAGATGAGTGGGTTAAAATAATATATAAGTGAAACCTACATATAATAAAGGCAGTAACTGAGAGAGTGGGCATTGAGTCCCATGAAAGCCACTGTTTTTGTCATATTGTTCAACAAATGGTTTGTGATGGTGACTGCCCCAAAGACTCTTTGTACTAAAATGACTACAAATAGCTGAAGTTGTTATGGTGTTTTAAATGTCCTTTTATATTTCCTTTAAGGGGAAATGTAAAAAAAAAATGTGTTAAAATAGACCATTAGAATATAAGTCTTTGATGAGTAATTGTTTTATTTGCTGACAGCTTGGGGACTTGCATGTTATCTGTCATGATTCATGTTTTAAAAAAATAAAATTCCCGTCGCTGTCACTGATCATATTGCTTTGTTTTAAATAGTTAGCTTAGCCAGAGGGGGCAAGGTGTCAAATTTGATTATTTAATAATTAACAATCTGTAACTACAAATGAAATAAATATAGAAATCATTAAACAAAAAAGATATGCACACCGAAGAAACTTCACAAAGATCTCAAAAATAATATAATAATGTACTCAGAAGAGATCAATTATCCAATTAAAATTTAATTTTGTTGTGAGGAATTTTAATCAAGAGAAATTCATTATAAGTCAAAATAAAAAAAAACAGTTGAGAAAATATATGGAGTATCAAAGTATCATCAGTGGCAAAACTTATTTAGCATTTTTGTACTAAAGATATTAGAGCACTACAATCTGTAATGGTTTAAATTATATAAAAATACTTAAATCGCTTGCACTCTCTTCTGATGGGTGCAAGTGCCAGGGACAACCCTCTATAGAATACCTTTACAAAACATGGTTAAGCAAGTTTAACCATTCAGAACATTTCTCTCTCTGAAAGCATACTTAAACATTTATGTTGCTTTAACCCTAATTCGATATACACCTACACCATATAATCCAGACATGGACATGGAGCTCACTCAGATTAGGGGGTTATCAGCTACACCTCACTGATGAGGCCAAAATGATCATTTGCGGTAGATGTATTTCTTGTGCAAAGGGAGCGTGCCATAATATCAGACCTGGACTACCCTTATAAGTGGGATCAGTCTTATATAGAAGTGGTATAGGTTCTCTCTGTAATGGCACAAGTGAAACCTAAGCAAGCGCTAAGCAAAGGGCAAGCTATTGAGCTTTCTGAGGTTTTACCCATTCTTATTTTCCTTGTTTTTGCTGATATACACAAAGTGTAAAATAAGGTAACACACAAAAAATATCCCTCATACCAACATTTAAAGCATATGGGTCCTATGTATAAAAAGATAAATTTTTACTAATTTTTTTTTTGCAACTTTTATGTTTCTGCAAGCAGAATATCCAACACCGATATAACTCAATTGAAAGAATTGCTTTAACTAGTTTTCTTCAGAAAACACTCCATTTGTGTACATGCACAAACTTCATTTGAATAAGATTAATAATAAAAATACGAGTTTCTTCAAAGCAAAATTTATTTTCACTTTTTCTTTTGAAGATTCAAAATTTATAAATTATATAACATCAAACTGTTCAAAGTCAGACTTTATGTGTGGCCTTATGTGGCTCCAGGAATATACCACATACTGGAAAGTGCCCATGTCAAGAGTTTACCATGCAATAGCTGTTTGTTGGAGCGGTGACTGTGGAAATATTAGCATAGAATTTATTTGAAACAGCATTTTTTTGCTTGCAGGAAAACATAAAAATTCAGATAATGTGAATTAAATTTTTTTTTTTTTTTCATGCGTTTGTTCATTATTTTATAAAACTTGTAAGGAATTAAAACCTTAGACTGCATACACTGTCTCCTGTCTAAATTGTTAGTATAAAAGCAAAAAATGCAATTGTTTTCACATGCAGTTGGTATGATAAAATAAATAAAAATTGGTCAAATACACTCTTTGTATGTATTTGTAAGATCCCTGATGGCTTTACTAGCAGTACGGCTTACAGAAAATGGCAATTTGAGCATAATGCTCACATACAGTAAGTATCATATTTTTCTAAAAGAAAGGTATTTAACAGTAAAAAGCTCATTCACTTTTCTCTCTTCACTGACCTCAAGGAATAGTATGACTCATTGAAACATCCTTTAGCACTAAAGAGGAGCGGGTAACCGATATTTTCAGCATATTTACAGATATTAAACAAGTGTAAAGGATTCCTGACATAGGATTTTTTTTTTCCTACAGGTTGGTTATATTTTATGGGGTGTACATGAAGTTGAGTGAGGCTTTATAAACTTAATGTAATTTTGCAAGTAATTTAAAATAAAAACATGAACACAATTCTAGGAGGGAAACTGGTCCATCAGGCAGAACTTATTTTAATGCAGAGTTCACAACTCATTGTTGTACAAAACAAAAAATAGTAAGATTCTTATAATTTTCTTCATTTGAATGTATTGTTTCCTAAAATACAAGGGAGAAGTATGTGTGTATGGGGGCAGTGTGTGTGAGAGGTACAGTGTGTGTATGGAGGGGTAATGTATCTGTGTATGGAGGGTCAATGTACGTTTATGGGGGCAGTTTGTGTGTATGGTGGGCAGTGTATGTGGTGCAGTATGTGTGTATGGGGAAGTTATGTGTGGTTGTGAGGGCAGATTAATAAATATATACTTTTTTTACAAAAAATAAATTATATATATATATATATATATATATATATATATGTGTTTTTTTTTTCATATCCCCTCTCCCTTCTTACCTTTGCCTGGGAGGGTAGACAGTACAAGGCAATCCCTGGTGGTCCAGTGGAGAACCCTGGTGGTGCATGTGGTGAGAGTGAATGCAAGGAGCTCCTGAGGTTAGAGTTCACTCTTGCGAGATTCAGCATGTTGCCATGGCAACACTCTGAGCTCGCAATAGAGGAATCTGGCCAAGCTGCAGGTTAGAGCTCCCCCGGGTTCTCTCTCCCTCCCTTGCCAGCTGCCAGCATTACATTACTAGCGGACCAGTGAGCGAGATTTCTGATCTCCCCTCCAGTCCTGCAGAGCCAGCGGGGGAGAGCGAGACACGGATGGAAATATTTAGCAGCGCCCCTGTGTGCCCATTGAGGTGCCCCAAGGCAGCACACAGTTTGGGAACCACTTACTTAACTGATGTAGCACAATGTAGAGAGCCATGTTGCATGAGTTATAAACGATTTTATCAGCAGATTATGACCACATAGTTCATAGTAACTAGTAGCAATATTGCCATCATGTATAGGCATTATATTACTTGGGCTCCAACAATATACAGTATAATTGCAATAAATGTAAAATTATACATAAAAGAAGTATTTCATGTACTTAAACCTTGAAAATATACTACTTAGAGACAGATCATGTGAGAAAATATTCAAGAATTATTACTTTCTTGTATTCAATTATTTGGTTAACTGAATTTGATATGTATTCTTATTTTAGATCTTATTCTTTCATTACTGAACTAGGGATAATATTTAGTCATTTAATTTCCATAATAAAGAGATAAGTTGAACTTGTACTTTGACCAGTTAAATTTAAATGTTTCAACAATTTGAGGTTATTTAAATGAAAATTGCTACTACTGAAATGAAAATGAAAACTACTTCAAAAAAACTTTTCCAGAGACTGAAAGTAGTACTGCTCCACTGGAGTTGTACATGAAAAGTGATACATTTTAAAGAAGTTTTTTTTTATGCTTAAACTAAGCTTAAACTTTTTCAAATGTTTCAGGTCAAAAAGGTTCCTGCTTAAATTGAATAAAGACAGATATGTGTAAGGCAGGAAAATGATTCATATAGTAAAAAAAAAAAAATAATAAATGCAAGTTTAATAAAATAAAAAGTACCGTTGCAAAAGTAGACTTTTAAAGTTTATACCTTAGTCTGTCCATCTCAAGCTAATTCAGAAGACATTGACAGGCTCTAGAAAACTTTGCTGTGCATGTTTATCTTGGTTGAGAAGGTCCTGATTTGAGCAACAGGAATAATATTGTATTGAATTAAACAGAATAACGAAGATTTAGCCAGGTGCTTTGTTCTAAAAAGTAGTTCAAAAGGCTAAAAGGGGTCAACAATGGGATATGCCCACTGATTGTATTGGTTCCCATGGTGATTGCTTCACTTTAAGTACTTCAGACCACTAGTCAGGACAGAAAACTCTGATAAATCTGAGAAAATCTCCCCTAAAATTTAGTGTAACCATAAAACATTTTTATCACCAAAGGTAGGACCGATTATTAATTTACTTTATTTATAAGTAGTGATGTCCCTCACAGTCAGCAGACACATTCCAGCTAATCAGCAGCAGACCCTCCCTCCCAGATCCTCCCACCTCCTGGACAGTTCACTAAGAATGCAGCTTCACAATGAATGTAAAATGGGTGCTGTCCAGGAGGTAGGAAGGTCTGGGAGGGAGGGTCTGCTGCTGATTGGCTGGAATGTGTCTGCTGACTGTGAAGTACACGGTCAAAGTTTACTCAATGATGAGTCCGCAGCGAACCGTTCGTGGCGAACCGTTCGCGAACCATTCGGGAAACTGTTCGGGACATCACTATTTATAAGTAAACATAGTAAATATAGGATAATATACTATCACAATTATTTACTACAGTGGGAATTTAAAGTAAATTTTACATTTAAGGCCAAAATACCTGAAATGGAAGCATAGCTAATTTACATAATGTTTTAGTTAGGCTATTTTGGCCTAAAACATTAAATTCACTTTGAATTTTAACCTTAGCGACTAACCCTGTATACTTCAAAAAAGATTATTTATAGATTTTCATTAACCAATTAAGGACAGTGGAAATGCAATGCTGTCCTTGGTGCCCTGCACTAAACGCCTGCGGGTGGCATAGCACGTCCAAGCCGTCTTCACTTACCTGCTCTCCGGCGATCGCAACGGGGGGACTTACCTGACATCCCAGGGAGTCCCCCTTCTGCCGATCCAGCCCTCCTGGGTCATGTGATCGTGAGGTCCTTGCGTAATAGCCGTCCATAACAGTGCCAGCTCGGGAAGTGCCTGGAATGACAGGAAATCTCCTTGCTGCCTGAAATAAAGTTCAATAACGTTTTAAAACAGTGTAAAATAAAATAATATATACTTAGATCATATATATATTATATATATAGACATATATATATATTGATCTAAGTATATATATATACCCTTACACATACATACACATACACTGTCTAAGTGTATTTTAAGATATATATATATATATATATATATATGTATTAAGGCAATTTGGCCTGGATTTGTGGGAGGTGCTTGGTATCCACTCCTAGCCTACTTAAGGCACACCCCTTACCTTGCTCCTTACCATTCCAGGTCAGCGTTGAATGAGGATCCACTCCCGGATTCTCTCAGATGCCATCTTGGTTTTCAGTATACACAAGGTTTTTTCCGCGGCAAGCTGTGTCCAGGAATCCTGTTTCAGGCCTTTTCCACCCGTCCAGCTTCTTCTGACCCCGGTCATCATCGTAGATCGCGTCCCAGGGACTCCTAAAACATAAGTTAGACCTACCTGTCACACCAGGATCGGTTCCCACGGCGTACGGTACAGCACGGGTCCTCGCTTTATGGTTTTCCCTGTTATGTCACAAATTGAACAAGCCGTTCGCGGTTTTCATTTCGTACGGTTATTCGGCTAATCAGTATATTAGTTAAAGTGGTCATTTCGCATGTAACTATTCCGTGTTACAGTGAAACAAGTTATCATTTCGGTTGTTTTGCCGTTCGGCACTTATTCATGATACGCTTAAACACGCTTGCTGTTCGCATCAAATTCATGCGTTTAAACTATTCGTTCCAGGTTCTGTTTCCCTTCACATTGGGTTTCGGTTTTATTTCTATGTATTACGCATAAATCCTTTCGTGGATTACATTCATAATTTCATGTATATACCATTCGGGTAACGAATTGCTTGGTTAAATAGACAGATTATTTCCATTACTGTTTGAAGGTATCAGTATTGTATTTATGTCCATACAAAACCAGCTCACATATCTGTATGGATCATTTTGACTCCCACGCTTTCAGGGGTCTGCCATATTTATCCATTTCATTCAAGTTGATTCAGCCTACATTACAGGCCTCATTTCTGTGTTATAAACTACGACACATACATAAGGATACAGTTTACTTTTCCAAGTAATACATTCTCGGGTTGAATCACTTACTGATCCAACCAATCATACGTCTTTTACATTACAGTAATATTATATATATATATATATATATATAACTTTACATCACTTTAAAGCATTGTGTGTATCCCTGCTCCTTTTTTGTTATTCTATTTTATATCAACAAAACGCTGTTTAAATTTAGGCCACGGCCTCCCTCACCCATGTTCTTTTTCTACTTGACACCCATCATACATTCCCCACTGTTTTATACAGAACTGTGCATTAAAGACACGGCATCACTTTGCCTTGGTAACACATTTATATTCTCATGGTATATCACTACACTTCATTTACCAAGTAATACGCCATCAAGCCTTAAAAAACATCACTGGTACGGGCTACACAGTCTACTTCATTCCCACACAGTCCACACTCACTATACTACTCTATTTTACCCATTTTCAGGCTGTCCAGGTTTAAATACATATTTCACCACACGGTTTCCTGTGAGATATTCATACTACCAGGTACGTACACCTGCTCATATGGTATTCTGCCATACATTTCATTTCTCCCCCCTAGGTTAGAGTACTGGCAATAGGGTCATAGGCTTCCCAATAGGTATTTACCCCTACTTGGCAATTGCCATCAGTTAGTGGGCCTGCGAGGCCAACACCCCGCCTCAACGTTTCAGAGGCAAACACCCATCGGGCCAAACGTTAGCTAGCCGCCTCGCATGTTGCATAGAGAGGGCCTCACCAGTCACTCCCTTTACCTGTTTTTCTGTGTTACTGTCACCGAGAGGCCTAAAATTCCTGCCTCTACGACGGGTGGCCTCAAATCCCCTCGCACCAATGCATAGATAGAGCCTCTCAAGCCACTTGGCAACTAGTAGGGCCTCATCTGTCACCAAACAAGTGTAATGTTTCGCCATCCGGCTTAGCTAGCCTGCCAGTATGATTTTGGTGGTTTTCATACACTAATTAATTGTTTTGGTTATAGTATGTCTCAGGAAGGGGTAGAGGATTTCTCCCTGCCTAGCACTCCAGCTAGAGCTATCACTCCTACACAAGGAGGAGAGGTAAGTTTCCCAGCAAAACTTTTCAAACTGCTACGTACCTCAACTAACAACATGGATCCCGGGGAAGGACCTAGCCAGTCCAACCCAGGAGACATACATTCCATGTTGTCTTCACTCATGGCGTCCATTATTATTATTATTATTATTGCCATTTATATAGCGCCAACAGATTCCGTAGTGCTTTACAATATTATGAAAGGGGATTTAACAATAAATAGGACAATTACAAATAAACTTACAGGAACAATAGGTTGAAGAGTACCCTGCTCAATCGAGCTTACATTCTATAGGAGGTGGGGTGTAAGACACATTAGGACAGGAGTGTGCAATCAAAAAAAAAAAGTGGGCTGCCCTTTAGGGGAGGGCAAGAGACAGGTAAGTGAGGTAGGGGTTAGTCTTGGAGGCCATAGGCTTTCCTAAAGAGATGGGTTTTAAGGCACTTCTTAAAAGATGCAAGACTAGGGGAGAGTCGGATGGCGGTAGGCAGGCTATTCCATAGGAAGGGAGCTGCCCGCGAGAAGTCCTGCAAGCGCGAGTTGGCCGTACGGGTGCGGACAACGGACAGGAGGCGGTCACGGGCAGAGCGGAGAGACCGAGAAGGGACATACCTGTGGATCAGTGAGGAGATATAGGAGGGGCTAGAGTTGTTCAGTGCTTTATAGGTGTGAGTTAGTGCCTTGAATTGACTCCTATAGCACACAGGAAGCCAATGTAAGGACTGGCAGAGGGGTGAGGTGTGGGAGAAACGACTAGAGAGGAAAATCAGTCTAGCAGCAGCATTCATTACAGACTGTAGTGGTGCAGTACGGCTTTTGGGAAGACCAAGCAGGAGAGGGTTACAATAATCCATGCGTGAAATTATTAGAGCATGGACAAGCTCCTTGGTAGTATCTGGTGCAAGAAAGGGGCGGATGCGGGCTATGTTTTTAAGATGGAATCTACAGGATTTGGCAACATGCTGGATGTGAGGCTCAAAGGTGAGACCAGAGTCAAGTATGACGCCAAGACAGCGCGCTTGCAAGGATGGGCTGATGTTGGTACCACAAACTTGAAGGGAGAGCGAAAGAGGAGGATCAGTATTAGGAGGAGGAAAGACAAGGAGCTCAGTTTTTGAGAGATTGAGTTTCAGAAAGCGGGAGGACATCCAGTCAGAGATGGAAGAAAGGCAAGCAGTGACACGTTGCAGGACAGCAGGGGAGAGGTCCGGGGAGGAGAGATATAGCTGGGTGTCATCAGCGTACAGGTGGTAGTGGAAACCAAATGAGGTGATAAGTTTGCCAAGAGAGGCAGTATAAAGAGAAAATAGAAGGGGACCAAGGACGGAGCCTTGGGGGACTCCAACCGAGACAGGGCGAGGGGAGGAGGTATCATTAGAAAAAGAGACACTGAATGAGCGTTGGGAGAGATAAGAGGAAAACCACGAGAGGACAGAGTCACAGAGACCAAGCGATTGCAGAGTTTGAAGAAGGAGAGCATGATCAACGGTGTCAAAGGCCGCCGAGAGGTCAAGAAGAATTAGTATGGAGTAGTGGCCTTTGGATTTAGCTGCGATTAGGTCGTTAGTGACTTTGATAAGGGCAGTCTCTGTAGAGTGGAGAGGGCGGAAGCCAGATTGAAGGGGGTCAAGAAGAGAGTTGGAATTGAGGAAATTAGACACACGGGTAAAGACGAGTCTTTCCAGAAGCTTTGAGGAAAAAGGGAGCAGGGATATGGGACGGTAGTTAGAGGGGGTGGACGGGTCAAGGGATGTTTTTTTTAGTATAGGTACTACAGTGGCATGCTTAAGGTCAGCAGGGACGATGCCAGAAGAGAGCGAGCAGTTGAAGATGTGTGTTAGAGAAGGCACGAGACAAGCGGAGAGAGATCTGATAAGGTGAGACGGGACAGGATCGAGCGGGCAAGTGGTGGGGCGAGAGGAGCAAAGAAGAGCAGCCACCTCTTGGTCAGTGGCTGGGGAGAATGTCTGAAGGGTAGGAAAGGCATGATCAATGTGTGATTGAGAAACAGAAAGGCAAGGAGGGGAGAATTCTTTCCTTAGCTGTTCAATTTTGTCAGTGAAGTAACATGCAAAGTTGTCAGCAGTAAGGTTGGTTTGGGGGGTGGCCACAGCAGGGCGAAGAAGAGAATTAAAGGTGTCAAAGAGACGCCTGGGGTTGTGGGAACATGAACTAATGAGAGAGGAGAAATAGGACTGTTTGGCAAGGGCAAGGGCTGCACTGTATGAACACAGTATGAATCTATAATGGAGAAAGTCTGACTGGGTGCGAGACTTCCTCCAGGAGCGTTCAGCACACCGGGAGCATCTTTGCAGGTAGCGCGTTGATTTAGTATGCCATGGTTGGGGTCAACTCCAGGCTGGAGAAACTTGAGTCGGTCACCACGGCCCTTACTCTAGCAGGGCCACCCACTGCTGCTTCACAAGCACCAGCCGCTTGCTGTTGGTTGCTCCAGCCATCACCCCGGATGACCAGGAAGTTAGCCCTGCTCATATGATCCCTGAGCACATAAAAAGAGATATCCTGAAGGTAAAGACGTCAACTTGGCTTCCCTGCTGATTGCCTCCCAGGATATTGAGGAAAATAAGACTTATGCTTATGACGATGTGTCTGTTGTTGTCAGATCTGGGGACGCCCGCCTAAACAGGAAACTGACTATCCCCAAGTTTGTACTGGCCTTTGGTATTTACAGGGATGTCATCGGTCTATCCCAGTAGAAGAGAGGAGTTTGATCTTTATATGCACAAGCTGGTAGATCTGGGCAACAAATATGGTGGTTCAGCCTTTTATGACTACCATAGGTCTTTTTCTGCAAAAGTGTCTGGAGCCTTCTCCCAGTATGGAACAAGATCCAACTGGGGAAGGATTGATACCGTCATATTTTGCAGACACTTTGCAGGTCTAAGAACACCGGCTTGTGCATACTGCTCCTCTACAGCCCATATGACAAATTTCTGTCCCAACACAGCTGACGAACATGCCTCCACGCAAGGAGCTAGTTCCTCTGGTGTTCCAGAGAAACTGACAAGAGACAAACTGGGACGACCAACCAAGTTTCTGGGCAAGTCCCAGATATGTAACAATTTCAATGTTGGGTCTTGTAATTATAGCGGTTGCAGATTATTGCATATCTGTTTAAAATGTTTTAGGGCACATGCAAAAACCATGTGTCCAAATAAAATGTACTCTAAGCCTTACCTAACGTCCATTAATATGCCGGTATTTACTGCATTTATGTCACATCACCCGTCTAAACACTTGGTGGACTTTCTTATCTCTGGTTTAACAGAAGGCGTCCACACAGGTATTCTACACATACCATTCGGGACTCTAGAATGCCCTAATCTACAATCCGCACAACACAATCCCACAGCTGTTGACACTCTCATAGCCCAAGAAGTTGCTGAGGGTTTCGTATTGGGGCATTTCAAAGCTCCTCCATTCAAAGAATGGCGCACTTACCCCATTGGTATTGTCACAGGGAAATCTTCCCTTAAACATAGAATCATCATTGACTTGTCTGCACCACACTCATCGGCCAACCCAAGTCTTAATTCCCTCATACCCTCCGAGGAATTCTACATGCAATACACCACCATAGATCACGCCATTACAGCGATCATACAAGCAGGGGTCGGAGCCTGGCTTAGTAAGACCAATATTACTAATGCCTTTAAATTGCTACCAATCCACCCCACATTGTGGCACCTGCATGGCATCAAGTGGGCCGGGAACTACTATTTTTTCTCTCATTTCTCCCATTTGCCGAAGCATTGTGCTGGTTACTATTGAACATAGCCAGATGCCCTACGGTATTACATTACCTGGACGACTTCTTACTGGTCGGGGAAAATACTTCCCCTCCTAGTAGCCTCAAAGCTACCACCAAGCTATTCGAGCAACTAGGTGTACCAATCTCCCCTAAGAAAACGGAGGGGTCAGACACGATTATCACTTTCCTGGGTATTCAATTAGACTCAACCACAATGCAAGCAAGCCTACCACACGACAAGATAGAGAACATTCTTACCTACATCAACCGCTACCTTCAGCTCGGTACCTGCAACCGCAAAGAGCTACAGTCCCTGCTGGGGTCACTAAATTTTGCCATGTGTATCATACCTCAAGGCCCCTCCTTCATATCACGACTCTTGTATCTTTTTTCACGCTTCCTACACGACACACACAGGTTGTCCTTAGATACCCAAGCTACGGCAGACTTACGCATGTGGAAGAAATTTTTAACCACTTGGAATGGCAAAAGTATGTTCCTCCCTCAATTGACTGACTCATCACTACCATTTGGTCAGATGTGGCATCTACCACAGGTTTTGCAGCAATTTTTGGGAGCGAATGGCTTTGGGGCAGCTGGCCTACAACAGTTCAGGATTTGGAAGGTTTTTCCACTACCTCAGCTCTCTTTGAAATCTATCCCATCATGGCGGCTGCCGTAGCATGGGGTCATTTATGGGCAAATATGCCAGTTCGTTGTTACCCAGACAACCAGGCAACCTGTCACATCATCAACAAAGGTCACTACAAATCTCTTACGATCATGAGATTTCTGAGGAAACTCACTTGGTAGGCAGCTTGTCATAATTTCTTTCTATATTGTTTCCATGTTCCAGGTATATGTAACACAGCTGCTGACAGTTTGTTTCGTTTTAAATTTCAGGCATTTCATCAAGCACTCCCGTCAGCTGCACTCACAGCCACCACCACTCCAACATTTCAACAACTAATACTGGACTAGACATCATCATGCATCATAGCAGGACACTGTCCCAATTGGCACTGTCAAAAAATACACAGAAAACATACAACAGGTCTTTTACACTATTCAAAAGATTTGTTTTGGAACATAACATCATGCAACCATTTGTTATGACATCTTTTTTGGGTTTTGCTTCTTTTTGCCACCTTAAACTTAAAATGTCATATAACACCATCAAACTTTATCTCACAGGAATTCAACACCATATGCTAATCTTACAACCAAACAACACTAGTTTCATGGCCTCTCACCAGATTAAGACTATACTCAGAGGCATTCAGAAATATGAACCCACACGTACATCACAGAGGCTACCCATAGATAACCATATCTTCAAAGCATTGTCTAACCTGCTTGATTTAAAACCTTTTGACACCAATACAAATTCTGTAATCAAAGCAGCAATATACATAGCTTTCAATGGATTCCTAAGACCTAGAGAGTTTACTACAACCAACACAACAAAATCTACTCCTATTCTCCTCTATTGCCACTTAACAAAACACATGGATCATTACATCCTGATGCTACCTCATTCCAAAACCAGTCAGCACATACCAGTAAACATTCCATACTATCCCACGCACAACAGGTGGTGCCCCGTCAAGATTCTGGATGCATACATACAGCATAATAATTCACTACCATCACAACCATTACTACTATTACAAAGTTTGGTACTCACCACTACAACCTTCTTGACCTACATCAGGTCTTTGCTCACTCAACTGGGCCTCAACGCAGCTAACTACTCAGGGCACTCCTTCCGCATAGGAGCAGCATCCACAGCCTCCAGTGTCAACATTCCAGTTCATGTTATAAATACACTGGGGCGCTGGAAGTCATCCGCTTACTCACGATACATACTGAACCCAGTACAAGAATTAAGGGATGCTTTCAAAAACATGTCTGGTTGATATATATATATATATATATATCTGTATTGGTTGTCTGTAGTAAATGTGATTACTTAATTTTGCCCTCTTCTTTCTCAGGCCTACCTCATTGTTGGTTCCGGCACACCACAACCGACTTGCCCTTTTTACTATCCTACATTTAATTATGGTATTTTTACTCTGTACTATCATGAGCACCTAACACAAGTATTAAGGCAATTTGGCCTGGATTTGTGGGAGGTGCTTGGTATCCACTCCTAGCCTACTTAAGGCACACCCCTTACCTTGCTCCTTACCGTTCGAGGTCAGCGTTGAATGACCCTCCCACCACACCACATTTTAACATTTATTTCCTTTCTATTTCTTTTTCCTGGGTAGGCCCTCTTCTTTCTCAGGCCTACCTCATCGTCGGTTCCGGCACACCACAACCGACTTGCCCTTTTTACTATCCTACATTTAATTATGGTATTTTACTCTGTACTATCATGAGCACCTAACACAAATATATATATATATATATATATATATATGTATGTATATATATATATATATATATATATATATATATATATATATATATATATATATATATATATATATATATATATATATATAAATATCAAAATACACGTAGAATGATATTATTATATATATATATATATATATATATATATATATAAAAAAAGCTAAATCAATAGGTTGCACTCACGGATTCTTAAAACATAGCTTTTATTGTATACTCCTAAAAAATCGACGTTTCAGTCCTGTTCAAGGACTTTCATCAGGATTATAAAGACATAACATAACAATTCAGCCATATATAGGATGCAGTAAATTACAATAACTCACCACAGATGTCATGAAAAAAACGGCGTCCCAGCCGGGAATGTGCGCATGTGCAGAATAGTCCCTCCCCTCGGCGTGACACGCAACGCCGCCGTTACCATAGTAACGCGGCTAACATATACTATACTGAAACCGGCATCTAAGCCGGAAGTATGCCGTGATGCGGAGAAGTTCCGCCCCCCAATGTGACGTCACATATACGCTGCCGTCGTTACCATAGTGACGCGGCTGTGAATAAAAAATACAACAAACCTATATGGAAACAAACTTATCAAAGTAATGACCTAGATGTGAACACCAAGGCTATTATAGAATGTACCAAATTTGGTAAAGACAAGTGTGAATGTGATCTATATATATTAATAGAGTGCTAATGGGTCATTTAAAGTGCAATCAGAATAATCTCTTAAAGTGCCATGTACGTGCAAAATATTTAAAGTGCCACAGTGCTAATGTAAACATATTGTGACCCAATACAGTTTGTATGAATATTTACATTTAAATAACCCCAATGATTAGAGATTAATATTAATCAATCAAAAAAAGTATATACATATAGTTATATAAGGCTTTTTTACACAACTTTCGATCTTTTACTTTCTGCTCCTCTGTCACATAGCAAATATATATATATTATTATTTTACTGAACAATTGTTGCAACAGCACTATTGTATTCTGCGTCAAAAATTATTGAACACATTTTAAAACAATAACTCTTAATGCTTGCAAAATATACGTGGTCAATTGTGTAATAATGGGACGGTCGCAGAATAATCGTGAAAATTGCATATAGAAAAACCTAAAATACACACAAATATAAAATCACATATTAAAAGACCATTGAGGGGCATTCAGGCCAAAAATGAATGTAACAACAAGGATTCATTTAGTCCTTTTGGAGACACAGTGTCCAACTCATGGATCCAATAAGCTTCTCTATTGAGTAGCATCCTCCCCCTATCCCCCCCTCTTCTAGGGTTAGGGATGTGGTCAATGGCAAAGTGTGCAAGGTATAGTTTTTTTTTTATATATATATATATATATATATATATATATATATATATATATATATATACACACACAATTATAATTATATATATGTATATATAAAATAAATAAATATATAAATACATTAAAAATGAAAAATAAAAAATAAATAAATAATTAAAAAAATGTATATGTGTAATTTCGTTCTAACTGTTTTTTTAAATTATATATATATATATATATATATATATATATATATATATATATATATATATTGATATCAAAATACACTTAGAACTAAATAATATATATGTATATATCCTGACGGATGTTCTGATAAGTTTTTTTCATCATATTACTAAGTCCTTGGTGTGCTACCTTTTCGTAGACTGTTATATACATAAATACATATGTATATATCACTATATATACCTATATATAAATAAAAATAATTTTAAAACATTATACATATATATATATATATATATATATATATATAAAGCAAAAAGGAAAGAGATGCAGTCTCAGGTCAAAACGTCGATCAGATGTACGTTACCTGTTATTAAATAATATCAAGTTTTTTTCTACAAAGACCTGAGAGTGCATCTCTTTCCTTTTTGCTTTACATATCCAGCATGGGATTGCACCAAGGCAGTCTTTTACTGATTCATTGAAAGGGTGAGTGCCACTATACTTGTATGTATATATATATATATACATATATATATATATACACACATACACACACACACACACACACATATATATATATTTTTTTTAATTCTACATATATATTTATGTAATATTTTACATAATTAAGTAATTTTATTAATTACAATAATTAATTAAATTTGCTAGCACAATATTTAACCCTGTAACTTTCCAAGACACCCTAAAACCTGTACATGGGGGTGCACTGTTTTACTCGAGAGACTTCGCTGAACACATATATTAGTGTTTCAAAACAGTAAAATGTATTACAACAAGGATATAATCAGTGAAAGTCAAATTTTTTGCATTTTTCACTCACAAACGGCACTTACACTGACAATATAATTCTTGTGATACGTTTTACGATTTTGAAACACTAATATTTGTGTTCAGCAAATTCTCCTTAGTATAACAGTACCCCTCATGTACATGTTTTATGGTGTTTTCAAAAGTTACAGAGTCAAATATAAGGCTTGTGTTACAGTTTTTTTACATTGAAATTCGCCAGATTGGTTACGTTGCCTTTGAGACCGTATGGTAGCCAAGGAATGAGAATTACCCCCATAATGGCATACCATTTGCAAAAGTAGACAAACCAAGGTATTGCAAATTGGGTATGTCCAGTCCTTTTTAGTAGCCACTTTTTTAGCAGTCACAAACACTGGCCAAAATTGGCGTTCAAATTAGTTTTTTTGCATTTTTCACGCACAAACAAATATTAACGCTAACTTTGGCCAGCAACTGAGTGATGAAAAAAGCACAGTGAGAACATGTCTTAAGTTAAAAATACACAAGACTTTAAATCTAGATTGGTAGACAAGATAGACAGACAGACAACTGGCATTTTTTATACAGATATAGTCATATATATCTTTAATATATAAAAAGACAAATAACTTTAAATCACTTTACTTGATAAATTGTCCTGTACATGGACCAAAATGCTGCTTAGAAAATTATATTTGTTTCAACATTTGTAGGGCTTTGTTTCCAATTTAAAGTGTCAATAATTTCAGAATATAAATGTTTCTAATGAGACAAGTTAAGACACCAAAAATCCATAATTTTATGGAAGTACAGGATGAGAAAGAAGGAAAAACCTGGTCCATTTGATATACGAGCTGTATTGTGATTAGATAAAAGGATCAAACAGTCAATTAGAATATATCTAGAATTCAATTAGGTGACTGGAAAATATGCATACGTGAGTATAATAAATGGCAATCCTCATTCTACTGTAAGCAAAGACTCCCTGCAAAGACAATAGAAAATATAGGTAGGATCTGTGACATAGTATCTTTAAACATCCTCAGAAGTTCTTGTTAATACATAACAAAACTTAAAAAAAGATTTACTATGCCTATAAATTAATTTGTAAATTATTAACTGTGTGCAGGAATCCTTACTATGCATATGTTGTTTATTATCTTACATAATGTATTGCATTTGGGTATTTAGATATGTATACCCATATCTTTTGCACTTCACAAATAGCATTAAATACAAGGGCACGATAGTAAGATATTTTTGTGAAAGTTCCTTTCTCGATAGTTATATGCAGTATTGTATGGTAAGATTTCATGTCTCCAAGGATAACTTTGTAAATAAATACTGTATGTCTGATAGTCATGTTGCCTTTAGCAATGCTTCAAGCAGTTCTGGGTCACAGAGATATATTGTTCTAACTTTTGACTTGATGTAGAAAAGAAACATATTTGTTTAGAGAATCGTGCTCCATGTGTTGATGTTTTACATTCTCTTCATCATAGATAACATTAAAATTAATGAGAAATAAAAGTCTTTGGTAGAACTTTTCTGTAACAAACACTTTTGAAAAATAAAAACATAGAGTCATTTTTAAGGTTTAGTAGTGAAATATTGCAACAGACAGAGAAAACCATAACAAGACCTTGCTAATAACATTAATGGCACATAACACACAGAGCTGAAAAAAAGCCAAACAAAAAAAATATGGTGAATGGATGAACAATTACTTCTAAATACAAAGAAGATTTCTTTCTTAATATTTACAGTGTTATTTCCTCGTTCTTTTCTTTAATCATATTGCTATCCATTATAACTCTCTTAATGGCCACTATGTCCATATTAAAACTTGCATTTTCCTTGTTGAATCGCATTCTTACAATGCACATCTCCCTTGCTAGAAAGCTTCTATTCATTATTTGCTAGCCCATGTTCTTTAGAAACTGACATATTTCCAACATTGACTCTCTATAATACTAAGGTACACTAGCCCCACTCATTATTCTCAGTTCTGATCTTTGCTTAGGGTAAACAAATACAATATACAAATACAAGGTACATTATAAAACTACTACTGTTATGCCCTACATTTCAATTTCAGAGGGATACAATGACTATTACCCATTTGTGACGTTAACAGAAGCCTCATGAAGATCAGAAGTTGAACAACTGTAGATGCAGGAAAGTGAAATAAAACTAACAGGTTCCAGTAGAAATAAATGTGAGATTTTTCACCATTCTTACTATATACATACACTTCTGTGGTTGTTCTATAGTATAAGTCTCCAGAAGCCTCTGTGGAAAATGTATACGGTCACTTTTACCATTGTGTCCTTCATCTTACTGACATGGATATGTTGAGAAGACGTTGTACTTGTAGTCTTTCCTTTTAAAAATGTTGCCTTCTGCACCCTCTGCATGGGTTGTCAATCAGCCAGCTGAAATGATCTCTTCTAGGTTGGCAATATTAGATTTGTGCAGCCACAGCACTAACAACCTTATTGGACAAGCTGCCCATGATTTACAAACACAGCATCAAAGCTTCTGCCTAGGTGCAAAAGTCAGAACAAAACAAATACAATCCACATTGTTGTGAATTTATGTCCCATCAAATTGAATACACAAACTTTATAGACCCTGTTGGACTATAGATCCTATCATACTGAGTGAGAGTCTCACTGAATCTGGTAGGCATCAACATACACATTATATGTAAGGGGATAAGGAGATAACCACTTGTTAAATAGCTTATGTGGAATATGTGGAATATGTAGGAAATCTCAATAAAACAAACCATCCCCATGAGAAGTTTTGGACTAGAGATCTGACATCAGTGAGCAGGATTTTATTGAACAATATCTAACATTGAGAATTTAGTAAGTGCTGAGCAAAAAGGAGGATTATCTTCCATAGCTGCAGAGGCTGATTCTGCAATGAAACATAAATCTTTAGGACTGTAGAAATATTTTGTCAAATACATACTTTTTTTTGCAATTATTAATTATTAGACTTGTGCACATCAGAAAAATGTAATTCATCTGAATCAATTTGTCTGAAAAAAAAACAGACTGAATTCCATGTGACATTCTTTTCTTATGCTCATTACAATCCAGTGATTAGCTCTAAATCTCCATTATAGACCAAGGTGAATTTGAATTACTTAAACCTAGTGATTATATTTAGATAGTACCATTCTATAACGAAGATTATATAAATCACTTTTCACACTAATATACATATATATATAGAAAGGGAATGAGAGAGAGAGAAAGAAAAAGAGAGTGAGCACGAGAGAGAGATACTTTACAGTATTTGTCAGTATATTAGTGTCTCCTTCAATCTGAATGCTAGACATTGTTCAAATCAAATGCTTCTCACTATGAACATGAAAATAAACACTCATATACTGATAAATATTAAAAAATATATTATACCTTCTCTACAAGGTATTACAAACTATAATAGCTTTAAATATTGAAAGTTTTAATGTCTTCTCTACAAGGTATTGAAAACTATAGTACCTTATCTACAAGTAACCTACTTGAGGGAAAATATAAGTGAAATTAGATTATTATTATTTTTTTGTGAAATTTGATACGACTGAGAATAGTGAGTGAGTTTTGAGTGATATCATGGGTTGGAGTTACACTTCTATGAACGTAAACCACTATTTTGAGAGCAAATGTGAAGTAGGTGCCCAGGACAAATGTGTTAGCACAGGAACCAATTCAAGATAAGGTGGCAATGGACAAGTTGTTGTTTGCAAAGTTGATGCATTGGTCATAGCAGCCAGTGGAGGATTTAGATAAGGAGATAAGACAAGGTTTGAATTTTTCAAAATCACATGGCTGGAAGGTAGGATATAGAGAAGTGAGCAATTCACTAGATTTAATGGCAGAGGTGCTCTAGTTAGTAGCCAAGTATTATTTGAAATTCATCTATGACTATTAGAGGACTGCTTCATATACCAAAGTAATTAATCTTTACTAGTCTAATAAAACAATGTATGTAATGCAATCATGATAAAATGTTGTAATGCTACTATGTTCATTTTATAATATGTAGACATACATGTGACAACGTCAAAAATAAAAATGCTGATCTGTAACTTTTCATTACAGGAAAAAATTGAACTTGCAGATAAGGTTGCGTAATAGCCTTTGAACAGAAGCGACTGTATGTTAGACACAATTATGCATGTTTTAAAATCTTGAAATGAACCCTTTACTAATTCTTCTTATAAAGAGCATTGCATCATAGCATTAGAGTATAAGTTAAAAATGATATCTCATTTATATGCTGCAGCACAATCATTTTACATTGAAATTCATTTAGAGCAAAGCATCCCATTATAATCACACTCCATTAAAGTCTTCACCCTGATCATCTTAGCATTCGCAATGAAAATTAACTCTCACCCAACATTCTGCAAAAGCACAATTATTAGATTTTAGAGTAGACAGTATTATAATAAAATGTAACACATGCTACATAAATCTCTAGAATTCTCCAACATAGCACTCTAACCAATAATATAAAAACATGCACACTTTTAGAATATGCCATTCATTTTGAAGGAAGTAAAATGTACAAATGTAATGTTTATTCCTGGAAACGACTAAATTATAGGGAACTATTTGCTATATAGCAAGCTGTAATAATGTCCAAAAAAAAAATAGAATAAAATATTCACAATTATACAAATTGTCAACCTCTATACAAGTTGCTACTGCAATTGCAATGCCCATTTTATGCTTGATAATACTATGCTGACCCTTGATATTGCTAATTGATGTTTTATCAATAACTAAAAAGATCACAAGCTTTGAAAAATTTCACTCACTTCTTCAATGAACACAATCCAGTTAGTAGAATTTGATGTACCTTTTAGAGAACCATGTCCCCAGTGTTAATTTAATTGTGGATAAAAATTCATTCTTGAATAGTTTCTCTTAACAGTGCTCTAAATAACAGATGTCAATCTTTCAGATCCCTAGATTATGAGCTATGATTTGTTTCCTTCTTAAATATGGGCACAACATCTACTTAATTACAGTAATTTGGCACTTCGGTCTTCACTTCTTAATACTTACCGTATATAAAAGGAAGACAATATTAAGTCTTCTCTCCCAAGTATCTGCCATCTCCCAATCCATGCCGGCAGCTAACCCATTCTATGTCTTAATGGTAATGATATGACAGTATTTAACCAGGAATGTACATTTATGTTTTTGTTAGTTTCAAAGCATTTTCTGCAGCTAAGATATTATTATTACCCAATTCAACAGAGCTCACATTATCAATCTTGGAAAAATGTTATTAACTAAGCCATGGTACCTACTACATTTTTTTATTTTTTATTTCTGAGCTAAACTCTCTGTTTAAACAATCTGAATTTTATTTAATCGCTTTAGATTATAACCGTGTATTTTGTAGCAGTGATTTAAACATATCTCCATCTTCCTCTGTGTTCTTTCCTGAGCCCCAGTCATTGGACTGAATAGATGGCCTTAAAATTAACTTGATCTTCATTCTACTCCTACCTTACCTTTAGCATTACGAAATGTTGAAATCCATAATAGATCTAATGTTGTCAATTGTTATACTCTTATTGTAAAAAAAAAATACAAATAATAATGTAACTTTGTTTTTTCTAGCATTTGCTTACAAATGGCAATATAATAACTTAAAAGGTAAACCATAAGGAACAATTGTATTTTCAATTTCTATTATAATAACCCACAGTAAAATAAGGTAAACAGTACACTTAGGATTATAATATGACAGTGTGATTCATTCAAATGATCAAGCAAAAGTAAATTATTAAGTAAAAGTAAAAAAATGCATTTATGGAGTAATTAGCCAAAAAAACATACAGGCTGGTAATTCAAACACAATATCATATAAAAATAAATAAATAAAAGATTGCACACAATTTGTAGTTGTCACTTTAAATGTATCTAATAGGATCTATATAATGAGATGGGGGAAAGTTTCACCTCCATAAAATTATGCTTAGGAACCAGATACATAAATAGCCTCTATAAATAATATAGTTAAAAATGTGATTTAGAAATGAAAAGAATCCTCTAATCATTATAATATATGTTTAATTTTAAATGTCAGGTCTGACTTGTATAAGAGCTAGATCCTCAAGGCTGAGCGATTAAGAGCGAGTATATGACTTGCTGGGTTGCTATGGAGCCAGGTAAATATACCGGGTAACCATGGCAACGGCGACGTCAACACGCTACTTCGGTAGATTGACGCATGCGCAGAGATGGCGATAGAACGCCGTGGAAGCGGTACAGCCTTCAGGTGGTAAGTGTTTTAATCATTAATTGTATAATTTGTTTTGCTATATAAACGTGTTATTTGTAATATGTATTTTGAGCTGTAAAGATCCTGATGAAAGCCATGAAGTGTGGCTGAAACGTCGATCAAGTTTGAACCAATGAAATAAAGAAAATCATTTTAAAGAGATCAAAAGACCGTGAGTGCTTGCCTCTTGTTCCCTATATTTGTGTATATTTTGGCATTGGCTTGACAGCACCAGGCAGAAATTTATATTGAAGTGTGTGTGCAAGGAGAAAACAGGATTTTATATATATATATATATATATATATATATTGATCTAAGTTTATATATACCCTTACACATGCATACACATACACTGTCTAAGTGTATTTTAATATTTATATATATATATATACATATATATATATATAAATATCAAAATACACATAGAATGATATTATTAAATATATATATATATATATATATATATACAATTATAATTATATATATGTATATATAAAATAAATAAATATATAAATACATTAAAAATGAAAAATAAAAAATAATAAAAAATAAATAATTAAAAAATATATATGTGTAATTTCGTTCTAACTGTGTTTTGATAATATATATATATATATATATATATTGATATCAAAATACACTTAGAACGAAATAATATATATGTATCTTTAAACATCCTCAGAAGTTCTTGTTAATACATAAAAAAACCTAAAAAAAAGATTTACTATGCCTATAAATTAATTTGTAAATTATTAACTGTGTGCAGGAATCCTTACTATGCATATGTTGTTTATTATCTTACATAATGTATTGCATTTGGGTATTTAGATATGTATACCCATATATTTTGCACTTCACAAATAGCATTAAATACAAGGGCACGATAGTAAGATATTTTTGTGAAAGTTCCTTTCTCGATAGTTATATGCAGTATTGTATGGTAAGATTTCATGTCTCCAAGGATAACTTTGTAAATAAATACTGTATGTCTGATAGTCATGTTGCCTTTAGCAATGCTTCAAGCAGTTCTGGGTCACAGAGATATATTGTTTTAACTTTTGACTTGATGTAGAAAAGAAACATATTTGTTTAGCGAATCGTGCTCCATGTGTTGATGTTTTACATTCTCTTCATCATAGATAACATTAAAATTAATAAGAAATAAAAGTCTTTGGTAGAACTTTTCTGTAACAAACATTTTTGAAAAAATAAAAACATAGAGTAATTTTTAAGGTTTAGTAGTGAAATATTGCAACAGGCAAAGAAAACCATAACAAGACCTTGCTAATAACATTAATGGCACATAACACACATAGATGAAAAAAAGCCAAACAAAAAAAATATGGTGAATGGATGAACAATTACTTCTAAATACAAAGAAGATTTTTTTCTTATTATTTACAGTGTTATTTCCTCGTTCTTTTCTTTAATCAGCATTTTCCTTGTTGAATCGCATTCTTACAATGCACATCTCCCTTGCTAGAAAGCTTCTATTCATTATTTGCTAGCCCATGTTCTTTAGAAACTGACATATTTCCAACATTGACTCTCTATAATACTAAGGTACACTAGCCCAACTTCAATCATTATTCTCAGTTCTGATCTTTGCTTAGGGTAAACAAATACATTATACAAATACAAGGAACAATATAAAACTACTACTGTTATGCCCTACATTACAATTTCAGAGGGATACAATGACAATTACCCATTTGTGACGTTAACAGTAGCCTCATGAAGATCAGAAGTTGAACAACTGTAGATGCAGGAAAGTGAAATAAAACTAACAGGTTCCAGTAGAAATAAATGTGAGATTTTCACCATTCTTACTATATACATACACTTCTGTGGTTGTTCTATAGTATAAGTCTCCAGCAGCCTCTGTGGAAAATTTATACAATCACTTTTACCATTGTGTCCTTCATCTTACTGACATGGATATGTTGAGAAGACTTTGAACTTGTAGTCTTTCCTTTTAAAAATGCTGCCTTCTGGGCCATCTGCATGGGTTGTCAATCAGCCAGCTGAAATTATCTCTTCTAGGTTGGCAATATTAGATTTGTGCAGCCACAGCACTAACAACCTTATTGGACAAGCTGCCCATGATTTACAAACACGGCATCAAAGCTTCTGCCTAGGTGCAAAAGTCAAAAGAAAACAAATACAATCCACATTGTTGTGAATTTATGTCCCATCAAATTGAATACACAAACTTTACAGACCCTGTTGGACTATAGATCCTATCATACTGAGTGAGAGTCTCACTGAATCTGATAGGCATCAACATACACATTATATGTAAGGGGATAAGGAGATAACCACTTGTTAAATAGCTTATGTGGAATATGCGGAATATGTAGGAAATCTCAATAAAACAAACCATCCACATGAGAAGTTTTGGACTAGAGATCTGACATCAGTGAGCAGGATTTTATTGAACAATATCTAACATTGAGAATTTAGTAAGTGCTGAGCAAAAAGGAGGATTATCTTCCATAGCTGCAGAGGCTGATTGAGAGCAAATGTGAAGTAGGTGCCCAGGACAAATGTGTTAGCACAGGAACCGATTCAAGATAAGGTGGCAATGGACAAGTTGTTGTTTGCAAAGTTGATGCATTGGTCATAGCAGCCAGTGGAGGATTTAGATCAGGTGATAAGACTGTCACATATTCATCCGCTTATAGAAATGTGATTAATGACATTTACTGTCCACACAGGAAAAGTTGTGCCGAGCAGCAACCTAATCCACAGAAGGGTTAATGCTGAGCAGTAATTGTGCAAATGAAACCTGGTGTCATGTATTCATCCGCTTAGAGAAAAGTGATTAATGACATTTACTGTCCACACAGGAAAAGTTGTGCCAAGCAGCAACCTAATCCACAGAAGGATTAATGCTGAGCAGTAATTGTGCAAATGAAACCTGGTGTCATGTATTCATCCGCTTAGAGAAAAGTGATTAATGACATTTACTGTCCACACAGGAAAAGTTGTGC
>OW240916.1:239874090-239908014 GCA_933207985.1 Pelobates cultripes
TGTGTGAGTGCTACGGTGCTGTGTGTGTGTTAGGGTGCTGTGTGTGTGTTAGGGTGCTGTGTGAATGTTAGGGTGCTGTGTGAGTGTTAGGGTGCTGTGTGAGTGCTACGGTGCTGTGTGTGTGTTAGGGTGTTGTCTGTGAGGGTGCTGTGTGTGAGGGTGCTGTGTGTGAGGGTGCTGTGTGTGAGGGTGCTGTGTGTGAGGGCACTGTGCGAGGGTTCTGTGTATTTGAGGGTGCTGTGTGAGTGAGGGTGCTGTGTGTGTTGGGGTGCTGTGTGTGTTGGGGTGCTGTGTGTGTTGGGGTGCTGTGTGTGTGTTGGGTTGCTGTGTATGTGTTGAGGTGCTGTGTATGTGTTGGGGTGATGTGTGTGTGTTAGGGTGATGTGTGTCTGTTAGGGTGATGTGTGTCTGTTAGGGTGCTGGTGTTAGGGTGCTGGTGTTAGGGTGCTGTGTGAGTGTTAGGGTGCTGTGTGAGTGCTACAGTGCTGTGTGTGTGTTAGGGTGCTGTGTGTGTGTTAGGGTGCTGTGTGAGTGCTACGGTGCTGTGTGTGTGTTAGGGTGCTGTGTGTGTGTTAGGGTGCTGTGTGAGTGCTACGGTGCTGTGTGTGTGTAGGGTGATGTGTCAATGTTAGGGTGCTGGTGTTAGGGTGCTGTGTGTGTGTTGGGGTGCTGGTGTTAGGGTGCTGTGTGAGTGCTACGGTGCTGTGTGAGTGCTACGGTGCTGTGTGTGTGTAAGGGTGCTGTGTGTGTGTTAGGGTGCTGTGTGTTACGGTGCTGTGTGAGTGCTACGGTGCTGTGTGTGTGTTAGGGTGCTGTGTGTTAGGGTGCTGGTGTTAGGGTGCTGTGTCAATGTTAGGGTGCTGGTGTTAGGGTGCTGTGTGTGTGTGTGTTGGGTGAGGGTGATGTGTGTGTTTGCAAGGATTTTGTATTGGGGGGAGACAGGTAGGTGTTTTACTAAAAAATAATATTAATAAATACATAATAATAATAAATATATAATATTAATAAATACATAATAATAATAAATACATAATATTAATAAATACATAATATCTCCCCCTCCCCCACCCCTTCCATTCTTACCTGTATCCTGGAAGGGGGCGGGTGGGGGGGTCGTGCTCCTGCCAGCCATCCCTGGTGGTCCTCGTGGTAAGTCCTCGCGAGACCCGGCCGGTTGCCATAGCAACGGTCCGGATCTCGCGAGAGAAACCCGGCGGAGCTGCAAGTTAGAGCTCCGCCGGGTCCTCTCTCCTGGCGGCTGTCTCCCTCCCTCTCTCCCTGCCGGCGGCCGCGTTTGAGCGCATGTGGGCCGGTGAGGGAGATCTTTGATCTCCCCACCGGCCCTCCATGGAAAACAGCGGGGCCGGCGCTCGGATAGCGCCGGCCCTGCATAGACAGGCAGGAGAGATCCTAGGACCTCCCCTGCCGGCCTCGGCCCATGGCCACCGCGGCCCACCGGGCATTTGCCCGGTGTGCCCGATGGCCAGTCCGGGCCTGGTCTTGTGTACAAAAACATCATATATTATATCAAATAAGCAGCGCAAGTGGATCTGAAGAAATATCTGAAGAAGAGATTGTCAAAACTATGTTGCGCAGCAGACCTTGAGGTCTATGACTTTGACCCATATTGATGTCAGATGCAATAAACTGTGCTTATACATCCGTTTTAAGATTCTTGTAAAAGTAGTGTGGTAGTAGTGCATTTTATTGGCATATAAAAAAGTGGTGTAAGAATAATAATATGGACAGTCAGAAAAGGCCCATCAACTTCATCTCTTGGACAAAAGTAGCAAATGGATTGAATTTACTAAAGGATTAAGGAAATGTAACTATTGCTCAGGTTTATCATTTATAGCAACCGAAATTCATCCACTAATCAGCCACAACATTAAAAGCACCTGCCCAATAACTTGTAGGTCTCACTTGTGCTGCCAAAATAGCTTTATATATTGAAATATTATATACACTGACCAACCAAAGTATCTCTGATGCATTGAGGCATGGACTCTACAAGACTTCTGCATGTGTCTTGTGGTAAATGGAACCAAGACATTAGCAGCAGATCATTTAGGTCTTGCAAGTTGAGGTGGTACCTCCATGGGTTGGATTTGTTGTTTCAGCACATCCCACAGATGCTCAATCAGATTTAGATCTGGGGAGTTTGGAGGCCAAGGCAACACATTGAACTCTTTGTCAGGTTTCTCAAACCATTCCGACTTGATAAAGACGCGGTAGGGTGGAAACATTACTGCTTTTGAACCGTTAATTATTCTACATATTAAACCATTCATTAAATATTTTTTTTTTGCAGTGTGGCAGTGTGCATTATCCTGCTGAAAGAGGGGTGCATTTTTCCTGTTTTCAAAACACGAAGTTCAAGAACTGACTGTTCACTTGCTGATGATGATTGGACATCCACAGGTAGTCTGGGCTGTGGAAGATGGAGAGGGCGTGCAAAGCTGTTTTTAGCTATACCACCAATCAAAAGATGCATAACTAAATAGTTTATCTACTAAGTAGAGATTTAAAAAAAAAACAAGTAGAGCGTCCATTAAGTAATTATATTTGTATTTATTATATATGTATTAAGTACATAATACATAAAAATAGATTTTCTTACCTCCTATTTTTTTCTTCTATTAGTCATGTTTTCTCACTTGATCTGTGAACCAACTGGCACAAAAATTTACCTATTAGTATACTGCCAAAAATAGGCCTGACATTTATATCATGATATTTATATTATGTATTTTTGTGCCATTTTGGTTTGTCTGTATTGTATTCCCAAATATTTTTGCAGAAACAATTTACAAATGAGCTGAAACTCCACGTGAATAACTATCGGATTACCTGAACTTTTTTGTTGTTGTTGGATGAAGTGTTTTGGCTGAATTTAATTTTTTTTTTCACTGTGCATAAGTCTAATTAATGACAATATGAAATCAAAGTGCAAAAGTAAAATATCAAGTACTTCGATCGGCAACAAAATATACTCTCCTTTTATCTTTCTCACTTTTTGGGAACACCATGCACCTGAAGAATTGAAGAAACCTTTTAATGGATTGTGATTGTTTGCAAAATGCATCTAAATTGCATGTTTGTTATATTTAACTGTGTTTAAATTAATTTTCCCTTTTTACACATAAAGCATGTGAACATCAAATTATATAGCTTGTAATCCTGAATAAAGCAACAATGCTTAGGCAAGAAGATGTCTGATAGAAAGATGTTGAAGATACATGCATTATTTATATTTTTGGCTTTAAGGACATTTCAGAGCATGTATATAATTCTATAGTGTGTACAGAATGTATCTGATATTTGAATGGTGAAATGGATTTATACATTAATATTCATTTTAGCACATTAATTTATATCACACTTTAAATATCAAGTACGTAAGATCTTATATATTATCATATTATTGCAATTTAGGTGGATTTGTGATGGCTAGTGAATTGCAAAAAGAGTGTTTAAATGGACAGGTTGGGTGGCGAAAACCTAATCCTATAGCAGTTTATTGTTTATTATTATTTGAGAATTATTCATTTTAATTATTTTCACATTTAAAACCAAGCATATAATATGCATGTTAAATGAATGTTAGATTTGTATAACAACATTTTAGAAAGTTCTATATACTGTTGAAGCTATTGGATGAAAAAAGATGTCCCTTAATATTGACTCAATCTGTTTTGATGAAATGAAACAATAAACACGTTAAAGCAGCTCTGTATTGCCCTCGGCAATTGCTAGTAATGGCTGAGGGGAAGAAGGCTCTGTCTATGAAGGATCCTTAATATTATTATTATTATATTTATATAGCGCCAACAAATTTCATAGCGCTTTACAATGGGTGGAATAACAAACATGTAATTGTAACCAGACAAGTTTGACACACAGAAACAGAGGGGTTGAGGGCCCTGCTCAATGAGCTTACATGCTAGATGGAGTGCAGTAAAGTGACACAAAAGAAAAGAGAAGTATTAGGGAAATAGATTGGTAGAATAGTATTTAATGAAGACTAAATGAGGGCTTTTTTCGAGCTCTTTCACAATCCCCTCTTTTGATCCACGGGTCACCAAATGTCCAAGGTATTTCCAGGCCTGCTTCACCATGGTTCCCTTGGACTGAGAGACCACCAGAATCAGCTGAGGAGAGTTCCTTTATTTGTTAGGCGAGGTAACATTGTAAAAACCTTCCAAAGTCAGAGTTGGAAGGTAAGTTAAGGTATGACCAACAGTAGATTTGTTTTTACATAGAGAGGTTAGTAGACATGAGAAGAACATGAGAAAAATACAGCTAATAGCAAAAAGTACAACATTTTCTTAATTAGAAAAGTCAATCCCAATCCCAAAAGAAGCCAGTATCCTGTTTGATAACCTGTACTAAGTCATGTAAATCTTTTATATGTTTATGGATCATAGTGCCATGGTCAGATAGGTTAAAACAGCACATACCTTCAATACCTTCACAGCCTAAGTCATGTTTCATTAGTAAGTTGCCAATGGCTGCTGTGTTCTCAAGGATTGCCTTCTTATTTGCCTGGGTGTCCATAAGTAGCTCTTCTAGGGCCTGAGAAGTGGCATTTAAACAAGGGAACAGGCTACAGCATTAATATCTCAGGTATTATACAGTGCTAAGCCTGGGACTCCTACCATAAAGTATGCAAGGGCAGAGTATTTGGATTTAGATAAGAGAGTGATTTCAGGGTTACAATCTGAAGTAAGGGTGTTTTTAACATCTCTCCTGTCTCTCTGCGGTTTGTGTAGCTGGGTGGTTTCAGGGATCAGTTCAGATTTGGAATACATGGTCATAGTTTGGTGTGAGATTGCACAGGGACCTCCTGTAATGTTACCTGGGACATGAGCATAAGTAATATTTCCACAGGAGAAAGTCCATCCTTTAGGGAGACAGACATGGTGGTGGTAACTCATAACTTGGTGAGTTTTGGTACATTTCATAATGGTGCTTAGGGCTTTACAATTTGTGGTATTTTTCCACCATGTAGGGCAAAACAGGGATTTATTATTAGGGTCTCTTGAACAATTACATGAAAAAGACCAACATAGGTCAGCAACTGTCACATTAATTGTCTTCAGGGCTAGAGGGGGCTTGCCTACCAGTGGGCTGAAAGCATAAGAATGTAGTTGTAGAGATTATTGGGGTCTATGGGTATGTAGGTACTTCCTCAAGAGTGAGATGAGGGTAGGTACAGCTATAAGACAATATTGTTATTAAATTAAAAGCCTTTGCTACCTGCATCCATATATTTCCCTGCCATGCACTATTATCTTCTGGTCTCAAGTCAGAGTAGCATATCTGTATTCCCTGTAAGTGTAGGGCTTGTACATAGGCAGTCATACTACCATGCTGCATCTGGAGAGTGTGGGAAAAATAGAGGTCTGTCTTTGGGGCACATCCAAACAGGATCTCCCTGTCTGGAATTGGGGTTGAATCTTATAGAAACGAGTGCTACAGGAAGGCATTCAGTCCAGGCCTTCCCTGTGTCTTGCATGGCTTTTGCAATCTTGTTCTTTAAGGTGCCATTTGCCCTTTCTACTTTCCCACTACTCTGGGGGTGATAAGGGTTGTGGAAGGCCTGGCTGATCCCTAAGGCTTTCATAATTTCTTGCATTATTTCCCCAGTGAAATGACTACCTCTGTCACTTTCAGTCACTTCAGGTACCCTGTATCTACATACCAGTTCCTTTAGAAGCTTACTTGCTGTGACCTTCATTGTGGCTTTCAACACTGGGTAGGCCTCAGGCCAACCTGAAAATAGATCAATGCACCCCAACACATATTCATACACTCCTACCTTAGGCACTTGAATATAGTCTAGCTGCAGTCTTTGAAACGAGTAAAGTGGCCTTGGTGTATGCTTAATTGGTGTTTTTACAGCCTGTCCTGGATTGTTTCTAGCACAAATCATGCAAGCTTGGATGTGTTTAGCTGCTACAATAATAAATCAGAGTGCTACCCAATGGGTGTTTACTGTACTGTTCATGTGCATCTTGAATAGATGTGTAGGTCCATGGGCCATCTGAGCCATCATGGGGAACAACACTCATGGTAGACACAGTCTTTTACGTTTCCTCCACATTCTGTCATCATCAGGTTCTGCATCTTATTTCCTCTAGAGGTCATGTTCTTCCTTGCTTGCCTGTCTTTGTAAGCGCAGCAGTATATTGTAGTCAGCGGCGTCATCTGTAAGAACAACTCGCAGGAAGGTATTACCTATAAAAGGATGTACATGGATTGCTGCTTGTTTGGCAGCCTCGTCTGCTTTGTGGTTTCCTCTTGTAATTTCATCTGTGATCTTCACGTGAGCTGCCACCTTGATGATGCCTACTTGAGTGGGTAGCAGGATAGCGTCCATAAGTGCACTCACGGCTTTAGAGTTCTTGATTGGAGTACCTGCTGAGGTGAGAAAATCACAAGGTCACCAAATAGGGCCAAAATCATGGACTATACCGAAGGCATAGCTAGAGTCTGTGTAAATATTAGCAGTCTTACCAGAGGCTTTTATTTTCTCATGTGCAGAGACTACAGCATACCCAGTGTGGAAATTTCCCTTCTCATCAGCATATCTGGAACCACGTACAAAAAACTCAAAATCTGCGTTAGATAATGGAGAATCAATTACATGCAAAAAGACCTGCTTTCTCTTGTGCCATTAGTGCTGCACAATCATGGGGTACCTGGACGTCAGCTAACTCATCTGGTGAAAGTGAATTGACAAAAACATCAGAAGTACAAGTACCATTCCCACTATCTCCACTCCCCTCTTTTAAATCCAGGGGAAATAATGTAGATGGATTTAACACCATACACATTTTCAGTGGAACATTAGGTGGCATAAGCAAGGCACACTGCATTCTGAGATGCCATGCAGTATGTATGTGTGTTGTTTGAACCTTTGACAGTATGTTGTTGATGTCATGCGGTGTGTATATGGTCACTGGGTTATCTAAGACAATATCAGTGGCTTTGTCCAGGAGGACAGTAACAGCCACCACTGCCCACATGAGGGGGCACCCCTGGCAACAGGGACCAATCTGGTGGAGTAGTATGCTATTGGTGTTTGTTTACCACCATGGTCCTGTGTAAGGACAGATGTAGCATAACCCGATTGTTCAGTACAGAACAGTGTAAAAGGCTTTCTGTAATCTGGAAGATCCAGTACCGGAGCTGAGATGACAAGCAACTTAAAGGTGTAAAAAGCATTTTCTACTGCATGGGTTTACTTAAAGGGTTTGTTTTCGTTGGCAAGACAATCATACAGGGGCTATATGTAGATTGCTGCACAGCGAAGCCAAGGTTGGTAATATGAAACCAGGTCCAGAAATGTACGTTGCTGGGCAATGCTGCGGGTGGGTGTAATATTTTGAACTGCATTCTTTCTACTTTCCATGAGATGTTTTGTGGCATGGGAAATACAATGTCCTAAGAAAATAAAAATTTTAACACATGCTTGTAGTTTCGATCTTGTAGCTATGCAGCCTGCTTGTGCCAGAAATTTCAGCAAGGAAATTGCACATTACATGTTTCCATATCTTTGCAACATAAAAGTAAATTATCGATATACTGCAATAAAACTATGTCATCTGCCCTTGGCCACACATAGAATTTGGGCCACAGCCATACTGTACATAGTGGGTGAGTTTTGTGCGCCCTGGTGCAATACTGTCCAAGTGTACTGCTTGTGTTTATGTGTAAATGCAAATATATACTGGCTGTCGGGATGCAGGGGGACACTGAAGAATGCATTTGCCAAGTCAATAACAGTAAATACCTTAGAGGAAGGTGGTATCTGTGACAACAAGGTGTGTGGATTGGGAACATTAGGGGCAATGAGTTCAGTTACAGCAGTAATTGCCATCAAATCATGTACAATACGATAGACTACAGGTTTCCCGTTCTCTTGCTTATTCTTAATTGGGTACAATGGTGTGTTACAAGAGGAGGTGGTCTGGACAATAACCCCTGCCTGCAGTAATTCTTGCACAGATTGGGAAATTGCATCTTCCTGTGCAGGACTTAGGGAGTATTGTTTTTGACAGGGAGGGGTGGCTCCGGGCAGGAGATTTACTTTGACTGAGGGTACAGAGAGTCTGCCTGTATCTGTCTTCCCTGTAGCCCATAGAGAATCAAGGATTGTGGACAAGTCAATGGCAGGTTATGGCACATGGCTGGGCATAGTGAGAGTTGCCAGAACATTTGAGAGGGATATCATTTGTTTGTTCTCTAAAGGCACAGACAATGTTACTTTTCCAGTGGGGCTATGCTGGATATTTGCATTAAGGGCAGACAGTATATTATTGCCTAGTAGGTTAGCAGGGGCATGAGAGCTGACAAGTAATCTTGTTACAAGGGCAGTAGAGTTGTGTAGCTGCAATCTCAGTTTGTGGGTAAGGGGAATGTCACTTGGGATCCCATCCACCCCTACACATGATAATAGATCTTCAGGCTTCTCATACAGGGACACATATTTTTCCTGCAACATTGATAATATGGTATACCTTTTCTGGTGGTTTCTCTACAACCACATTTAGTTAATTCAACTGCAGTATCATGCCATTTTTGGGCAACTTCTACTAAGTCATTATCTTCTAACCATCCTCTGTAATTTGCCATACATTCCCTCCATATGTGTGGGATTAGAGTGCCCTCTGAGGGCAAGCCAGCTTTTTTAAGTAACCTCTTAATATCCTTAATTGTTTCTCATCCTTTGTACCTTGAAATCAAAGTGAATTATTTCACATGTGCAAGAGTACAGCACTGACATTGTCCCCTGGCAGAAAAAGCATCAGGAGCTGAAGAGGACCTTGCAGAGGGACAAGTTCAGGTACGCAAAAGCTACCACCCCCCTAAGCCCCCTGTTGTCACCATCAGCAATCTGTAAAATATGCAAAAATCCCAGCGGTGACAGAGCAACTTGTCACACTGTTGAAACTGCCCTAACTAAAGTTTCCAATGATTTAATTGCTACTCTCTCCTAATTCTCCTTGACTTTTCTGCTGCTTTTGACTCTGCTGCTCATCAACAACTTCTCAGCCTCCAAAAAAACTTAGTCTACGAGACACTGCTCTTTCAGAGTTCTTCTCCTACCTCTTCCAGCACTCTTTCAGTGTTTCTTTTTCTCGCTTTTTGGGTTTTTCCACAATCCCTCTTTTCAGGTTCTGTCCATGGTCTCCTACTGTTCAATCTATATTGCCTCCGGTGGTAAACTCATCAGCTATATTGGCTTCCAATGTCATTTCTATGCAGATGACATACAAATCGAGCTGTCTTCCTGATCTCTCACCATCCCTCTTGACTTGTTTTTTGACTGCCTCTTTGCTTTTTTCAACTGCATGACTGCTCATTTTCTCAAACGTAACCTGCTCAAAACAGAGCTTCTCATCTCCTCTTTTAAGTGTTGCTACGCCCATGCCTCCAAATCATTGGCATTGCCATCAGCTCTACCTCACAGGCTCACTGCCTAGGTGTTCTCTTTGACTCCAACATCTCCTTCACTGGTCAAATCCTGCCACTTCTATCTCATAAACATAGCTCGCATCAGTCCCTAACACCAGATGTGGATAAGGTGTTGGTCCATGCCATTATCATCTCTCCTGCAATATGCTTCTCAGTGGTCATACACTTTCCCAGCTTGCCCCTTACAGTCTATAATTAATGCTGTGGCGAGGCTCATCTTCTTGTCAGCACGCACCTCCCATGCCTCCCTCCTCTGCCAATCCTTACACTGGCTTCCCATAATATTTAGGGCTCAATTTAAAATTTGAGTGTTTGCTTATAAATCTCTGCGTAACGCTACTCCTACCTACTTATCCTCAAAGATACACAAGTTTGGCCCACCCAGGCCCCCACACTCTGCTGAAGGTCTGCATCTATTCTCTGTTCGAACTCACTCCTCTGATGCCAGCCTTCAAGACTTTTCTAGGATGGCCAAATTCCTATGGAACTCGTTTCCCTGCTCAGTTAGACTCTCACCCAGTCTCAGTTCCTTCAAAATAATTAACTTCTTTAGGAAAGCATGTCAATTAAACTGTTATTAACTTTCCCTCCTATGTCATAAACTAACCCTTCACTGTAAACTATACCAGTAACCTACATTTTTCCATGCATTAAATAAATCCTACACCTACCTTTTGTGCCTCCTTACCCCACTCCCTATAGAATGTAAGTTTTTTTGAGCAGGGTCCTCAACACCCTCTGTTCATGTGCATCCAACATGTCTTGTTGCAAATATATGTCTGTTAGTCTACCTAAAGTACAGCACCACAGAATTTGTTGGCACTTGATAAATAATAATCTAATCTTGCAGTGGTTGACAGGATACATGCTGCTGATGATTCCATTCAACCACATTGGCATTTTAAGGAAAACAGAGTGCATGATTTATAAGTTATATGTGAGAATTTTATTACACTATTTTATTAATCAATTCTCTCTTTCTTCTGTGAAATATATGATGGAGCACTGACAATCTGAGACATTTTTTTTAGCTGCGATTAAAATGAATTTTTGCATTAATGTTTCTCTTCCAAAATGAATACTTAGCACATGACGATTTTCACAAAAAAGGAACAGTGTATTTATATTTTAATTTCTCTACATTCACCCAACGCAGCATCATTGCATCCCATGTAAAAGAAAAAAAATAATAAAGAGTACATATGTATTCACTGTTGTTATGGCTCTTGAAATTGTGAATAATAATCATAAATAATGATTCATTTTGTTAGAAATATCTTTAACTCTGACTTAAAAAGAACTCTTACATGTGTAATATATTCAATTATATTGCTCCCAACTCTCTTACTTCCAATTGTGGTTTTGTCTGACATATAATACTGTATTGAATACAACTTATATTTTGATGTGTTATGGCCCTCAGCTGACTGAAGAAAATAAAATTGAAATAGAAAAATTAAAATGATCTATTAAACAAGATTATGCATTCACTGCTTGTACATGTTATTTCAGCTTACGTTCAGTAACTTCGACAACAAAACCTTTATGATATAAATGGAATCTAAGCTCCATGGTGTGTGGCTCTGAAACCAATTACATCATTTCAGCTAGCATATGTAATATGTTCTGACAGTTTGTCAGCTTAAAGTTAAATGGAGCATGTATGGTATATTTGATCAATATATTCCAGTGTTGTTTTTTTATTGTTATTCATTTTGCGTATTTCTCATTTTTAAGACTTTATTCGGTTGCTAATATTTCAAATGTGATATTTTTTGTTTAACCCCTTAAGGACCGCGGACGGTTCAGGACCGTCATCAGCATTTTCCCATTGCCGACCGCTGACAGTCCTGAACCGTCCTAACAGTCTTAGGTACTTACCTGATCGCCGCCGCTCCCCCGGCGGCGATCAGTGTTGCTCCCATTGTGGGGAGACTGCCTGCAGCCCAGACAGTCTCCCCACACTGGATTAGGACCCCTGTGGCCATGTAATCGCTCAACAGAGCGATCACATGGTCACAATAGGTGTCCATGTGTCTGCCTGCAGGGGGACTGCCTGTGCTGACAGGCAGTCTCCCTGCTAGTGTAAAATAAATAAAAAAATAAAGTTAATGTTAATAAAAAAAAATTAAATATGTATATATATATATATATATATGATATATAGACATATATTATATGCATATAATATATGTCTATATATCATATATATGTCATACTAAGTGTATTTTTATATTAATATGCACATATATTAATACAAAAATATACTTATAATTAAATTACACACGTATATATAATATATATAATAACTATATATATTGTATATATATTATTATAAAATATAAATAATAAGTAATTTAAATTAAATTAAAAAATTGAAAAATAATAATAACATTTTTTTCTATATAAAATTTTATTCTAACTGTATTTTAAAATTAATATATATATATATATATATCTATATTTATATCAAAATACACTTAGAATGAATTTGTATATATATCTATGTATATATAAATAAATAAAAATAATACGAAATATACATATGTCCATATACAAAATTACATAAATAATTATATAAATATACACGTAGACTTCAAATATATAAATATGCATATATATTTAACTTCTACGTGCGTATTTATGTAATATTTTTACATAATTAAGTAATTTTATTGATTGCAATTTGAGGGACCTGCCTGCCAACCCAGGCCGAAAGTACAGAAAATTTAATTGGCTAGCACTGTATTTTACCCTGTAATGTTCTACGACACCCTACAACCTGTACATGGGGGGTACTATTTTACTCGGGAGACTTCGCTAAACACAAATATTAGTGATTCAAAACAGTAAAACATATCACAGCGATGATATTGTCAGTGAAAGTGACATTTTTTGCATTTTTCACACACAAACAGCACTTGTACTGATGATATAATTGTTGTGATACGTTTTCCAGTTTTTAAACACTAATATTTGTGTTCAGCGATGTCTCCCGAGTAAAACAGTACCCCCCATGTACAGGTTTTATAGCATTTTTGAAAGTTACAAGGTCAAATATATGGGTCAAATATTTTTACATTGAAAATGGCCAGGTTGGTTACGTTGCCTTTGAGAGCGTATGGTAGCCCAGGAATGAGAATTACCCCCATGATGGCATACCATTTGCAAAAGAAGACAACCCAAGGTATTGCAAATGGGGTATGTCCAGTCTTTTTTAGTAACCACTTAGTCACAAACACTGGCCAAAATTAGCATTCAATTTAGTTTTTTACTTTTTTCACACACAAACAAATATGAATGCTAACTTTGGCCAGTGTTTTCGACTAAGTGGCTACTAAAAAAGACTGGACATACCCCATATTGAATACCCTGGGTTGTCTACTTTAAAAAATATGTACATGTGGGGTGTTATTAAGATATGTATGACAGATAATAGTGTTACAATGTCACTATTGATACATTTTAAAAATGTATGTTTTGAAACCGCAATATCCTACTTGTACCTATAGCCCTATAACTTGCAAAAAAAAAGCAAAAAAGCACGTAAACACTGGGTATTTTTAAACTCAGGACAAAATTTTGAATCTATTTAGCAGTTTTTTTCATTCACTTTTGTAGATGAGTAAAAGATTTTTCAAGTAAAATTCAAAAAACATGTATTTTTTCAATTTTTCATCATATTTTATTTTTTTAAATTAAAATACATGAGATTATATAAATAATGGTATGTAAAGAAAGCCCCTTTTGTCCTGAAAAACCCCAATATATAATTTGTATGGGAACAGTAAATGAGAGAGCGGAAAATTACAGCTAAACACAAATACCACAAAAGTGTAAAAATATGCCCGCAAATGTACAACATCGCAAAAACAGTCCAGTCCTTAAGGGGTTAAAGTATGCATTTGAGTCATTCATGTAGGATATGAATAGTGAAAATGAATCTACACATATAGTTTTATATATATGCATATTTATAATATTTATATATATGTTTCCACAATCTCTAGATTTACTTTCAGACAACCACCTGAGCTAAAATATAAAATGGTTCACAGTAAAAACTGACACAGGAACAGCACAATATACAGAACAACCATAAACAATGTTAACAGGACTCTAAAGACGAAACATAACATACATAACAGCAGCGCAGTCAGGCAAAATAATAAAACACAGAACATTATGAGGTCAAATTCATTCACCTCTGAAAATGTTGTATACAGCCCACAGCATGTGACATGGGGTGCAACCATAGAGAAACCTTGCTAAAAGTATTCCTTTTGAAAACGTAGAACCACAAAGAAAACATTTATTGCATCTCAGATAGATACCATTTCATCTGGACTGACCTATCAATCCAGATGTCAAAACCAAATACTCACAAGATACTTCAAAAAACACTTAGGAGAGACTTTGATAAGTATATTATATATTCTAAGAATCCAAATAAGGGTCTAAATATATATATACTGACGGTCCTGATGAAAGTTCCATTAGTGAACTGAAACGTTGATCCACCTAGGCTGATGCCTGAATAAAGATACGTTTTTTCACCATATTTCTGAAGTCCTTGGAGTGCTATCTTTACACTACTTATTTTATATTTATTGCTGACCAGCACCAGGCCGATTATCTCTTAACAGGAGTGCAAGCACTGGATTTTTATATATATATATATATATATATATATATATACTCAATTTTTAATACACTATCAAAATGTCATATATTATACATGCCTATATCTTGTGTCCATGATTATTTATATGTGTATGCTTCTATCTATAGGAGAAAACATGTCAGAAGTGGTTACTTAAAGCTGCTAGGACAATAACCCAAAGGTGATGCTGGGGTAAAGTTTTGAGTCTGAGTGACTGCCGCTAGAGGTGCAGTGCTTACATTAAAAAGCCTGCAGGGACATACTATACATGCCAGAACAACTACATTAAGCTGTAGTTGTTCTGGTGACTATAGTGTCCCTTTAAGTGTCAAACCGTTCTCAGTTCCTGAGCACTCCGGGCACCATTTCACTCACTTTATTAAATTGGATGCATAAAAAGTTATTTTTAGTTTGCTTAAACTAGAGAATGGACATTTGTATTGAAAGATTTGTGTCCAAGGGATTGAAAAGTATTGAAAGTAGTTTTGCGTTACATTTGTTTGATTGAAAGTTGCACCATTTCCTATGGGGAGCTATAACATTTAAGTTATGTAATCAAATTGTAAGCTGAAACTCACTTCCAATGTATATTTTAATATTCAACAGCATTCATACAGAAGTACTGTATGTTTTATGATTTCTTTGCATTAAAATATTACTGTGAAAAAGGTAATAAAATGAATGGAATGTATAAATTAATGAGTTAAAAGCTATGGTCATTATCTAAGCACTAATAATCTTGAAGGAAAAACTAGTTTAAGTCAACTGGCTTGAGTCCAGTGCATATTTCCTACAATTCTAAATGATCAATTTAATTATTTTATCTGTTCTATCAGCTATAGAATGACAATACTTTTTGCCAAGATTTCTTCAGCCATGTAATCATGTACTGCATATTGGGTTTTTAACTAAAAGTTAAATTGAACTAAAAGTTGCACAATTTAAACAAAAATAGCCAATATTTCCACAGAATCTACATAGATTGCGTGCACACCAGTGTAAAGTTGTACATATTACATTCATTGAATGCGTTTCTCCCAATAATGGGTATTGTACTAGTGTTCTTTTATACCACTTTCAATTATCTCAAACATAGCCAACCTGTAACTATACATGAGTTGGATATTTTTCCAAATCAGCCACTTTAGATTTCATTTTGCAACCTGATTTTCAATTCATTAACATTTGGTGTTTAGTGAATATGCCATGTAATCTAGAAATGCAAAGAAGGTATCTAGACATGTTTCGTTATGGACTGAAATTTGGATTCCATTTTCCATAACTCTGTAACACCATATGGGTGTATAACTGAACAAATGACTTGCACAATGCATGATTCGGAGTTCCATCCTTGGCACTAAAAAAATTAGATGATTCATGAGAAAAAGATGATTCATGGCAAAGATAAAGTTTGTATAGCTACTTAGAGTTAGTTTGCATATGTCTAGCCACTAAATCTTGATATTTCTCACATATGAAGTAATAAGTGAAAAATAAATAGAAAAAAGGAGTAGTAAAAAAATCTATATTTATATATTATATATTTAATAAATATATATAAATATAGATATTTTTTTACTGCTCCTCTTCTTTTTCCCTCTATAGGGTATATTATATATATATATTGCAGTACACCAACTGGCTCTTTTTTCACCTTTTTTGTAGGTCCCAATTGTTTTCCCAAATCATTTACAATGTTAATATTCAGACAAGTCAAACCACCATATAGGCGACTAGCAGCACTTCCTGAACATAATTTTTAAATGAAGTGATTCAGCCCAACCAAATTTTTCTGCCATGTACAAGTCTAGTGTTTTTTTGTTTTTTTATTAACTGACTTTGGAGGAGGGCTACCTAATGTATATTTGCTGAATGGAATCTGTGATTTAATCATGGAGTACAATTATTATTATAATTTTTTTTTAAATGTTTAATTTAAATTCTTTATTTTTTAGTAGTGCATGAGAATACAATGCATCCTGCACTGCCCCGATGGCAAATGCAAGGGTTTGTAAAACATATAATGGTACATATAGAACAAAACTGGTAACAGTAGAGATAACATTATGAATCTTTACGAGAGATCAGCATGACATTTTATGTTTAAAATAGTGTCGATAGACTACGCCTGTTCGGTTATCTGAGTAAAAAGAGAGTAATCAGTGGAGAAACAAAGTGGCATATTTAGGTATCTGTCCATAAGTGAAAGGTGTGAACAAGAATATACAATTAAGTACATGCTGAGCAGATTAAAGAAAGGTAAAGCATATCTCTAGTCTGAGTGAGCAAAAAATAAGCTGTTGCATGGCGTGCTAAACTTAAACTAGATTCTTGGTAGCTTGGAGACAACAATAAAAGAAAGCATCAAACAGGTGAGAATGCACTTTAAGTTTTTCAAAACCAGGTGAACCCCATGCCAGCAAGATGACAGTCAATAGTTTTGTGCCATGAGACCGACCTAAGTAAAATAATAATAATAGAGGGACAACTCTGTGAGTTGTATAGTTGGGTATGCTTGGTTGGTAGTTTGCAGGTGCCGACCTACGCCGTTCGCTTGTAATGCTGCCTGCGTTGGCTTGATGTGGCTCCGGCTTCTCTGCCACAGTTTGGCTTGACCCAGGACAGGCTCCCGGATGGTGGGGTCTTAGCAGGTACTCGCTGGTTCCCGTGCAGCCCGCGCCGGCAGTCTGCTAGTGTGAGGTGGGTGCGTCCCTCTTCCCTCTTACATGGGTGGCTCCCCATGCAGTCTCTGCCATTTTGATTGCAGCCTCTGAGTTCTGGGACAGCCCTTCCACAGCTCAGAGTGCTGGTGTTTCAGGGTGAGGACCGAGATGACCCCCACCTGTCCTTGTGCTTTGCTCATATCGCTGGTGGGCAGGATAGCAGGGCAGCGGCCATCCACCCTGCTCACCGCCGGAGCGGTCCCCATCGTCTGTGATCAAGAGTGCCCCTCCAGTGGACTAGAACTTTGCAGCAAGCCTCTCCTTGGAACCAGAGTAGCGTCTTGCACTGGGTCACTGCTGCCAGTCGTCAAGTAGGTATTAAGTTATTTTTTTGTGCTAAAACTGGAAAAGATTGCAGGAGCTGCTATATTGTGCGACCTTTCAGCATGGTGTTCCGGCCCCGCCCCCCTTTATTATTATTTTATTATTTATATAGCGCCAGCAAAATTCCATGGTGCTGTACAATGGGTGGACTAAAAGACACGTAATTGTAACCAGACAAATGGACGCACAGGAACAGAGAGGTTTAGGGCCTTGCTCAATGAGCTTACATGCTAGAGGGAGTGGGGTATAGTGACACAAAGAGTATAAGTAGGGGTAATGAAATAGATTGCTTGAAAAGTATTCACTGAGAACTTAGTAGGTTATTTTTGACAGTTGCAGGAGAGGAGTCATGGGGGAGGAGGAATGAAAATCCGCTAACAGTTTTTATGCTTTCCTGAAAAAGTGTGCTTTCAAAGATTTTTTTTAAGGAGTGGAGACTGGGTGAAAGTCTAACGTAGAAGGGAAGGTGCAGCCCTGGAGAAGTCTTGGAGGTGAGCATCAGATATGGGAGTACGGACAGAGGATAGATGTAGGTCTTCGGCAGAGTGCAGGGGCCTTGACGGGACATACTTGTGTATTAGGGAGGATAGGTAGGTGGAGAATCGTTATGTAGGGACTTGTAAGCAAGCACCAGAATCTTAAATTGAGCCCTAGATCTAACTGGAAGCCAATGTAGGGACTGAAAGAGGGGGGAGGCGTGGGAGGTGCGGGCAGACAGGAAAATGAGCTTTGCTACCTCGTTCATAATAGATTGCAGCGGTGCAATCTGGAAACACGTAAGACCACTGAGAAGAGGATTGCAGTAGTCAAGACGAGAAAGAACAATGGCATGGACCAGCAAAAGGGCGGATGCGAACTATGTTTTAGAGATGGAAGCGGCAGGATTTGGTTATCGACTGGACATGAGGGGTGAAGGAGAGGTCGGAGTCAAAGAGAACACCTAGGCAGCGAGCCTGCAAGGTAGAGGTGATGGTGGCGCCATTGATTTGGAGGGAGACAGACACGGGAGTAGCAATACTCGAGGGAGGAAAGACCAGAAGTTCTTGTTTGGACAGGTTGAGTTTAAGGAAGTGAGCAGAAATCACAGAGAGGCAGTCAGAGACACGAGTCAACATGGGCGGAGATAGATCAGGAGAGGACAGGTCGATTTGCGTGTCATCTGCATATAAATGATAAAGGAAGCCAAAGGAGCTGATGAGTTTACCAAGAGAGGCAGTATAGATGGAGAACAGTAGGGGACCAAGGACTGAACCTTAGGGGGCACCAACAGAGAGGAGTTGGGGAGAAGAGGCAGAGCCAGAGAAAGAAACACTGAAAGAGCACTGGGAGAGGTAGGTGGAGCATCAGGAGAGAGCAGTATCTCGTAGATTGAGATTATGGAGAATGAGAAGAAGCTGTTGATGATCAACAGTGTCAAAGGCATCAGAAAGATCAAGGAGAATTAGGATAGAGTAATGGCTGCGTGATTTAGCAGCGATTAAATCATTGGATACTTTGGTCACAGCTGTTTCAACAGAGTGATGAGCACGGAATCCAGACTGAAGAGGGTCAAGCAGAGAGTTGGATTAGAGGAAGTCTGTCAATCATGCATACACAACTCTCTCAAGGATCTTGGAGGCAAATGGCAGAAGCGATATAGGGCGGTAGTTGGATGGGGAGTTGTGGTCGAGGTTGGTCTTTTTTAGAATTGGCGTTATGGTTGCATAATTAAAGGGTGAAGGAAATGTGCCGGAGGAAAGGGAGAGATTGAAAACTTTAATGAGAGGAAGAGCAAGAGAGGAGATAGAGTGTGGATGAGATATGAGGGAATAGGATCGAGGGAACAGGTTGTGAAGCAGGAGGATCGGAGCAGAACGTAAACTTCTTCTGTGGAAGTAGGTGCGAATGAGCATAGAACTGTGGCGTGAGTGGGGTTGAGTGATGTATTGGAAGATGTATTGGAAGGGGAGGGAGAAAGATTAGAGATCTCTTCCCTGATTGTAGAAATCTTCTCAGTCAAGTGAGTTGCAAAGTTTGAGGTGGACAGGGTGGTAGGAGGAGAGGGAGCAACAGGGTGAAGGAGAGCATTAAAAGTGTGATTGGGAAGTTGAGGGTGGTGAGATTTGGGTATGGGATATGCCGATGTCAAAGTTCAGCAGAATGTGGTCAGATAAAGGAAATGGAACAATGGAGAGATTAGAGGTGGTTCAGAGATTGGTGAAGATGAGGTCAAAAGTGTTTCCTGCTCTATGAGTTTCTGAAGTAGACCACTGTGTGAGGCCAAAGGAGGAGGTTACAGAGAGCAGACGAAAGGCATCAGGGTAGTTGAGGTTGTTCATTGGGATGTTAAAGTCTCCAAGTATGAGGGAAGGAGTGCTAGAGGAGAGAAAGTTGGTATCCAGGAAGAAAAGTGTTCAATGAATAGCCTAGGATGACTGGGGGTGGGGGGGAGGCGATAGATGATGGCAATTAAATAAGGAGTGGGCTTAAATATGCAGACAGTGTGAACTTCAAAGGAAGTAAAGGATAGGGCAGGGGGAGAATAGCTTGAAAGGCACATTGAGGGGAGGGAAGGATGCCTACACTGCTGCCTTTACAGTTGAGTCTGGGAGTGTGGGAGAATTGTAGTCCACCAAAACATAAAGAAGCTGGAGTAGCGGTATCAGAGGGGGAAAGCCAGGTCTCAGTGAGTGCTAGTAGTGTGAGGGAATTAGAGATGAAGAGCTTGTGTTTGGCTACTGATTTAATATTGCTACAGATTGAACGGGGGTTCCAGAGTGTACAATAAAGAAAGTCTTACACTTTATTGATGTTTAATTTATTATGTATCACTTTTAAGATAGCAAAGTTGGATAATTCAAATGGCAGGGTTACAGACTTAGTTCAACTGAGAAAACTCAGCATGTCATCCTTCCAAGGTCTGCAACCATTCGGTTGTTTAGTAGTAACATATATTAAAAAAAACAGTTAGATAGCATACACACCAAAGGTTCCACTGAATTGCCTTGGTTGCTGGGAAAAAATTAACTGCATAGAAAAATGGTTGTTATTTTATTAATATTAGCTATTTTCAGTAGAGGTTTCATAATTACTATAAATGCAGAAGGTGCCAAACTTTAAGGCATGCATTGTGTATCATAGTGACATATCCACTTCATACTAAACATATGTCTCAGATGATTGCCCTTCGGTAAATTAGATTCAGGTTTTAAAATAGTTTTTGCTCACTTGTGCCATTACATTGAGAACCAGTTCAGAGGCATATCTGATAAATACCAGAAGTCCCGAACTGAAATGCCAGCAAGTTATCTCTGCACAACAGATACAGCAACCCCGGACGATTGTTTCAGCTTTGTTTGGGCCTCGACAGCGAGGTATAGCCGATACCCCTCTAGGCATAGTGAGCACAAGGTACACGTCTAGATTACTCTTTTAACTTGGAAAGAGCCAAGTTAGTGCAACAAATAAAGAATATGAGAATTCTAAGAACAGACAAAAGCTTTGAGAAACTCAGTAGCTTGCTTTTTGGTAATTCCTCACTCAGGCCTCAAAAATGTTTTTGCTCACTTGTGCCATTACAGAGCAAACCAGTTCCAAGGCATATCAGACTGATCCCACCCATATGAGCAGTCCAGAAACAAAATGCCAGAAAGTTCTCTCTGCACGAGAGATATAGCAGCCACGAACAATTGTTGTTGCCCTCTTTGGGCCTCATCAGTCTGATATGCCTTGGTTCTCTCTGTAATGGCACAAGTGAGCAAAAACTTTTTTGAGACCTAAGTGGCGATTTACCGAAGGGCAAGCTACTGAGTTCCTCTAAGCTTCTGTCCGTTCTCAGAGTTCTCATATTCTGCGTTCTTGTATTTAAATTAACTTAAAGTGGTTTAGGCTAATACAGGTTGAAAATGACATCAATACATTTTTCTCCCTTCCTGTGTGCATTTGCTGCTTGTTAAAGTAATGGAAGTATGCAAAAAGTGACAGTATAAACCTCTCTCCAGGGTCTTGTTCTTCAACAGAGGTGCACAAATGAATAGAGAATACACCCTGATACAAATTATTATGCAAATTCTATTTAAGTGTCACAAAGATTAAATATTTTGTTTTTCAGTTTAACTCGTGGATGGCATTTTGTCTCAGGGCTCTTTTGATCACTGAAAACAATCTCGGACACCTGTGATAATTAGATTGCCAGGTGAGCCCAATTTAAGGAAAAACTACTAAAGGAGGGTGTTCCACATTATTAAGCAGAGCACCATTTTCATGCAATATAGGGAAGAAAAAGGATCTCTCTGCTGACGAAAAGAGTGAAATAGTTCAATGCCTTGGACGAGGTATGAAAACATTAGATCATCACACTATTAACAGATTTGTGGCTGATTCAGAGCACAGTGGGGTTCGTGCAGATAAAGGCACATTGAGGAAGATTTCTGCCAAATCCATGCATCGGATCAAGAGAGCAGCTGCTAAAATACCATTACATAGCAGCAAACAGATATTTGAAGCTGCTGGTGCCTCTGAAGTCCCACAGACATCAAGGTGTATAGTGTTCCAGAGTCTTGCAACTGTGCATAAACTTTCTATTCGGCCACCACTAACCAATGCTCACAAGCAGAAACGGCTGCATTGGGCAGAAAAATACTTATTTAACCCCTTAAGGACCAAACTTCTGGAATAAAAGGGAATCATGACATGTCACACATGTCATGTGTCTTTAAGGGGTTAAAATAAAAATTCAATTTTTATAATACAAAAAGTGCTCATAAAAAACAAATACTTAAAAAAATTAGCAACATTTTGCTATTTTTTTTTTTAAAGCTCAATTCCAAATTGCTTCAAATTGTTTGGATTTTTTGGGGAGTTCAATTTACTCTGCATAAGAAACAGAGATTTTTAAAAGGTTGAACTTATTGATCTTGAGCAAACTTCTCAACCTATACAACCTATGTAGCTACATAACTTGGAAATGTAACTGATTGGATATTCTAATTATTTACTACAGCACAGTAGTAATCCAGACTATCCTTTAGTTGATGTAGTTACTTTGATAACTAGGTGTTTAGGCGTGAGAAACCATTATTTAAACCCATTACTGTATACTAAGTTATTGGAACACAATCTTGAGAATAAAAATAAATGAGTACTGCTTGTTGTGTGGCTAAGATCAAAGGGAAATAGAAGAAAATAGCAGAAAATGTTTGTCATTATTTCAAAATGAAATTCAATGTGCAGTAGATTAATGTTTTGACACAAACTGGAGCAAATGCATATTAAAATGACAAATATAAATAGCCTACTTTCAAAGAGTGACCTTGCTAGCTGCTTCTATAAAAAACAGCATGCAAATAATAAGTAATCATAGTCTATTCAACCAGTAAAAAAATAAACAATTCTACTTATATTTCAATGCATGGCCTGAATGGGTTAGTTATTTGGCCAGGGCATTCAAAAGGCAAAGCAGCAAAGCAGCCCAATAGAAGGGTCATGACAAGCACCTCCTAATAATTAAGTATGTTAGTTTGATGTCCCTACAAGACAGCTCACATGCAGAGCTATGCTGAAGTGTTCTCAGATGGGGAAGGTGCCCTGTGTTTGTTTTGCACAGTGTATGCAAATTACACATTACACCACAAACAGCCCACCCTACACACGTCATCCCTGTATTATTTTGTACGTGGTGACGTATCAGTGTGTTGGACACAATATACACAATGAGTATACATGTACTGGGATTGCATTGTGTTTATATATAGAAGCTGTAGTGTGTATGTATGGGTATAGGTGTTCTAATGTTTGTGTAAAGGGGTATAGCATGAAAGACAATATGGATATTAAATGAAGAGCACCACAATACACTTGAATGGTAAAAGCAAATGAATCGTTCCCTTATTCATGTATAACATGGCTTGGACCCACAGAAGGGATCACTGGACATAGCCTCTGACATGTTTTATACCTTCCCAGCACTTCAACAGAGCACATTTAGGGGGTAAAACATGTTTATAGGGTGTATAGTATGTGTATAGGGGTGTACTGTGTGTAGAGGGTGTAGTGTGCATATATAGGGATATGCTATATGGGTTTACTGTGGGTAGGGGTGTAGTTTATCTGTTGGGGCATACAGTGTGTGTATGCGTGTACTGTGTGTGTATATACGGTGTGCGATAGGGGGTTTATGAAGTTAATTACTTTTTTATTTTAATAATTATAAAAACAAAAGAAAAAAAAAAACCTTTATTGAGTTGCCCTTACAGTTCTTACTTTGAAGAGTGGGCATTCAGGTCCCTGTTGGTCAAGTGGGCAACTCCACAAGGTGCAGACCACAAGTATCTCTCTTGGAGCTCCGGCGCTTATACTTAATGTCAGAGCATTATCATGGCAATGATCTGACACTGTACATGCCGGAGCTCATGAGAGATAGATGTGCAGACAAGATGGTATAGGCTTTCAGCCAGTTCCAAACTAAAGTTTGCTGGGTCAAATCTTTAATCTCCCCACAGGCCCATAAAGGGACAGAGAACCCTATCTGTGCAGTTGCTGCTTTTTCAGAGGTCTGCCGATGAGAAAGTGGATTCAGCTTCTGAGTCCTAAGATAGGACCAGCAAAAATGGGGTATTTTGTAGGCAGTAGCATGAGTATGCAATGCATGTTCATATGTTGTAGCTATTAACATACATGTTTCATTTGTTTAAGATAAGTGATATTACAAAACTTGTTTTAAAGCACAAGCTGAATTTTTACATATTAGGATATCATTTGGTCTCAGTAGCACCATTATGATGTATGCATGTTGAGGTAAGTACTTACCTTCAGTTCTCTAATGGTAACATCTTATGCTTTTCTAATAACTCACATCCAGAGTCCAGTGATTACGTATGTGCATTTTCTGGAAAAACCCCATAAACAAATAATGCATGGAGGTAACATGGGTGGCCTATCTGGTGTGTGATTCATGTGAGTGGTCTTCAGTTCTCATTTTAATGATAAGTTAGTATACCCCATTATAGTATTACAAATGCACTATGCAGATATGATAGTAAAGACAAAAAGGGAATTGGGGGTACAACCCGGACATGCATTTCACATGAATGGTGATGCTGTACTAACAAAAATGTATACATAATACAGATTAAGGAATATGTGTTATAGGTGGTTTTGGATAATATAAAGATAGGGATATAGCTAGATACTAAAACATAAAAACAAACAATACATAGTGATGTACAGTTAAAACTGTGAGACACGGCAGTATTAAGCTGCACTCACAAGATGGAAATTTGAAAAGCGCCTCAAAGCCCACACCAGGGCTACACTGGTCCGCTCTCCACCTTAGGAAGTAATGGATAGTCAGCAGGCACAGGGACTTCAGAGTACGGAGTCAGGGATTAGATGCAAATAGGTATGCATTAGGCACAAAACACCTGATTAAAAATAATAACAAAATATCTAATGCGTTTCGTCCACCACAGTGGTATAGGTGATTTTAATAGGTGATTTTAAGTAACCTTATAAAATTTAAATCTGTATTTTTATGTGTGTGCTGTTCCTTAATATGTATTATATACAGATATTATGACAGACAAAGCATGCTCTCCAACAAAGGTCAAATTACTAAGTCAAAATGCTATATTTTTTCCTATTTACTTTGAAAACATGTTAATTTTTAATTAATATGTGTACATTTCAGCTTTTCTAGATATGTTTGTTTAGTTTTTAAGATAAGCATTTTTTTCTGTTTTGTTTTAATATAAAATCCATTGTTTAACAGTCTAAACTCTGGCTGTGTGATAATACTTTTAGGTGGTCATGTGCTAACTACATGTTTAGGTTTTAGGGGAAAAAAAAATACAAAGCTATGGAATTTTATTTTTAATATTATTTTGTGAATATACAAGAATTGGACAAGGAGAGATTTTTAAAATATGTCCATAGAAACACATCTGTAGAACCATAGACCTAAACAAAGTCAGTGTCTACATCATTACCTTTGTGTGCTACATTACAAAAGTCATAGCAAATAACTGGTCTTTTTTTCTTCACAAAATACAATGTGCATGTCATATTATATAACATTTTCATGTGTTTAATTTTAAATAATATTTATCCCTTAGTAGGGTTAGGATAAATAAGTTAGTATGTGCTAGAGAACTGGACATTCCCTGCCATGTTAACAAATGCAGTATGTGGACCTCTTCTTGTTTATATGGTCTATTAAATATTAAAATGTTTAACCTCTAATCCACTAGCCTTGGGTATGGGATTTTGAGAGACCACATGCAAGTCCCTCGTTATTAGTTTATTAACTCCTGTCTATCTGTTTATTAATTTATTGCCTACCTGAAGCCATTGGGGAATTAAATAACAACCTATTATTCATTAACTAACTCTATTCCCATTTCTTAAGGAATAGGGGTTATTAAGAGCATTTCATTCCCATTTTTTTCAATCATATCCCTCATCCTACTATGGTGAAGAGATGGGTTGGAAAGGGCTTAGTTGTTAACCACACGCTACATCAGGAGGAGGTGTTTGTCCTGCTGATATATGGTAGACCTGATTCTTACTATTTTGCACTAACAATATTTGCACTTTATTTGCATGGAAACTAAATAAGGCACACACATATTAAAGAGAAAATCAGGGAGTAATACTTAGGAAAATAGTTCATAAAGCAAGAACATTTAACTTTTTATCACTTCTATAAGAATCTTGCCTTCGACCAAATGCTTTTACAAACAGTGAATTCTTCTTCTGTTCCTCAATATTTCAGCTTGTTATATGATCTTTTATATCACTGAATAGTAGGCATGGACAAATGTTTAGAAAAATTGTTGAATTTGCAAAAAGTTGTTCAAAAATGTGTGTGTTTCCAACAGATATGTATACATTTTACCATTCATACTAAAAAAGCACATTTCCTTAATTTCGGTATCCTCCTTTGGTACTCTAGTTGTGTTCAGACCCTTTATTGTTTTATTTTTTAATTTTTTTAGTGTTGCAGCCTTATACACTAAATCATGTTTTTCTCACATCAATCTACGCTCAATACTGATTACCTAGCAAAATTCTGATTTTTAAAAACTGTATATTTGCTAAGAAGAAAAACTGATATATCACATTAACATAACTATTCAGACCCTTTGCTATTACAAATTAGACACAGACACACACCTGTCCTTATAAGATCCCACAGCTGTGAATGCCTGTTAGCACAAACACCAAGCCATGAGGTAAAGAAACTGCCTGCAAAGCCCAGGGAGGGGATTGTGCCGAGATACAAATGTGGCTGTGTTGAAGGTTCCTAAGAGCACCGTAACCTCTGTAATTCTTAAATGGAAGACGTTTAGAATAACCAGGATGTTTGCTAGAGCTGGTCACAATGCAAAATGAGCAGCTTGGTAGCCAAGGGTGTCTCCAGGATTCATATTTAGGGGGGGCACATGAGGGGCCATGGACAAAAGTAGGGGGGCAGTTATAAAACATGTATATAGGTGGGTGAGTACATATATATGTAAAAACCAGATACAATTAATATCTTCATATATATGTAAAAAACAAATTCACATCTTGTAAAACCTTTTTAAGTGGACTAATACGGCTACCATCTCTACTATACACATATACATACAAAGGGCTCGACAAATCAAAGGCGCCAGGTCGCCACGGCACCTGGAATTTGTCAGCCCTTTGCTAAGCTGCCCAGGAAACATTAAAGCTGGCTGCTGCGGGGAGTGAACAAGCTCACTGATACATACACACTTACTACAGATAAGCTCACTGACACACACAGGCTCACTACAAACAAGCTCACTGACACACACACAAGCTCACTACAGACAAACTCACTGATACACACACAAGCTCACTACATACAAGCTCACTGATACACATACAAGCTCACTACAGACAAGCTCACTAACACACAATCTCACTGACATACATGCTCACTACAGACAAGCTCACTGACACACACACAAGCTCACTACAGATGAGCTCACTGACACACAAAAGCTCACTACAGATGAGCTCACTGATACATACATGCTCACTACAGATGAGCTCACTGACACACACATGCTCACTATAGATGAGCTCACTGACACACACACACATGCTCACTACAGACAAGTTCACTGACACACACAGGTTCACTACAGACAAGTTCACTGACACACACACAAGCTCACTACAGACAAACTCACTGATGCACACACAAGCTCACTACAGACAAACTCACTGATGCACACACAAGCTCACTACAGACACGCTCACTGATACACACACAAGCTCACTACAGACAAGCTCACTAACACACATGCTCACTACAGACAAGCTCACTAACACACACAAGCTCACTACAGACAAGCTCACTAACACACATGCTCACTACAGACAATCTCACTGACACACATGCTCACTACAGACAAGCTCACTGACACACACACACAAGCTTACTACAGACAAGATCATTGATACACACACAAGCTCGCTACAGATAAGCTCACTGCCACACACATGCTCACTACAGATGAGATCACTGACACACACAAGCTCACTACAGACAGTCTCATTGATACACACACAAGCTCACTACAGACAAGCTCACTAACACACATGCTCACTACAGACAAGGAGCAAAAATAGTTTTGAGCCTCTGAAGACACATGCCAGTAGGGTGGCCCTAAGCACACAGGACACTTTGATGGGCCCTGGTGTAACTGCAAAATTAGCACTGCCTGTACTTCCACTGCTGTGCCTTCCTTAATTACAGGCAAGACACCTTTTCACGGAAACTGGAAAAACTTTTCAAGAGATGCAAGATATTTTTCTATGGTGTTTAGAAAGGGCAGTGGTGAAGTGTGTGTATATACAAGTCTGTTTACATCATAGGGGTAATTTTCATTCTTGGGCTACCATAGGGTCTCAAAGGCAACGTAACCAATCTGGCGAATTTTAATTTGAAAAAATAAAACACAAGCCTTCTATTTGACGCTGTAACTTTTGAAAACACCATCAAACCTGTACATGAGGGGTACTGTTGTACTCGGGAGACTTTGCTGAACACAAATATTTGTGTTTCAAAACAGTAAAAAGTATCGCAGCAATAATATCGTCCGTGTAAGTGCTGTTTGTGCATGAAAAATGAAAAAAAAATTCACTTTTACTGGCGATATTATCGTTGTAATGCATTTTACTGTTTTGAAATACTAATATTTGTGTTCAACGAAGTCTCCCGAGTAGAACAGTACCCCCCATGTACAGGTTTTATGGTGTCTTGGAAACTTATAGGGTTAAATATAGTGCTAGCAAATTAAATTCCCTTTACTTTCGGCATGGATTGTCAGGCAAGTCCCACTAATTGTAATTATTTAAGATACCTAATTATGTAAAAATATTACATAAATATATATGTAGAATTAATATATGTATATATATATATATATATATAATTTTTTAAAAATATTTTTATTTATATATAGGTATATATATAGTGATATATACCTATCTATTTATGTATATAGATATATATATATTATTTCGTTCTACGTGTATTTTGATATAAATATATATATATATTAATATCACAATACAGTTAGAACGAAATAACAAACATCTATATATTTTTTAATTATTTTTTTTAATTATTTTTTTTAATTATTTTTTTACGTATTTACATATTTAATTTTTTTATATTATATCTAAATATATATAACAATAATTATATATATATATTTAATCAATATCCGTCTACATGTAATTTGATATTAATATATATATATGATTATATATATATTAATAGTAAAATACACCTAGACAGTGTATGTGTGTGTATGTATATGATCTAAGTATATATTTATTTATTTTTACACTTTTTAACTTATTTTAATTTTATTTGATTTTATTTCCAGCCAGCAGGGGGACTACCTGCAGCCAGCTATTCCTCGCAAGGACCTCACTCTCACATGGCCGGGGGGGGGGGGCTGCAGGAGGAAGATCTGCTGCGGGGGGGGGGGCTCCCTGAGAGTCCCCCCAACCACGATCGCCGGCGTGGGATTGCCGGCGACCAGGTTAGTAAAGAAAGACCGGAGGGCGTACTATTACGCCCGGCGGCGTTTAGAGCTGCCTAAAATATGGTGTAATAGTACGCCCTCCGGTCTTAAGGGGTTAATGAAGACCAGGAAAAGGCAGATATTATAAATAACTATTTCTCCTCCGTATATATTAAGGAAGAACCCATTGCAATAGATGTGCAAAAAATGGCTACTAAAAACTTGCAGAATAATTGTAATTGGTTAACTCAAGACAAGGTGCTGCAGCAACTAAAGAAAGTTAATATAAACAAAGCTCCAGGGCCTGATGGTATCCATCCATGTGTACTTAAGGAACTAAGTGTAGAAATAAGTGAACCTCTGTTTGTAATCTTTCAAGATTCTTTTCTTTCAGGAAGTGTTCCGGAGGATTGGAGGAAGGTAGATGTGGTTCCTATATTCAAAATGGGTTCAAAATCCTTGCCTGGAAATTATAGACCTGTGAGCTTAACTTCTGTGGCTGGTAAAATATTTGAAAGGTTATTAAGGGATAATATTCAAGAATTCAAGAATATGGTTATCAGCAAAAATCAGCACGGTTTTATGAAGCACAGGTCATGTCAAACTAACTTGATTGCGTTCTACGAAGAAGTAAGTAGAAGTATAGATCAGGGTGTTGCCGTGGATGTGATCTATTTGGATTTTGCCAAGGCATTTGATACAGTTCCACGCAATAGATTAGTATTCAAACTCAAGGAAATCGGTCTAGATGAAAATAATTGTTCTTGGGTAGAACATTGGCTTAAAAACAGAGTACAAAGAGTTGTCATTAATGGTAAATTTTCAAGCTGGACAGAGGTGGCAAGTGGTGTTCCTCAGGGGTCTGTTCTGGGACCCCTTCTATTTAACATGTTTATAAATGATCTTGAAGACAGCATTGAAAGTCATGTTTCAGTGTTTGCAGATGACACAAAACTTTGCAAAATAATACAATGTGAGCAAGATATTACTTTGCTGCAGAGGTAGTTAGACTGGGGGACTGGGCACTCAAATGGCAGATGAAATTTAATGTTTAAAAATGCAAAGTTATGCACTTCGGCGTAAAGAATACACAAGCAACGTATACCCTTAATGGAAGCGAATTAGGGATAACAACACACGAAAAGGACTTGGGAATTGTTATAGACAACAAATTATGCAACAATGTGCAATGTCAATCAGCAGTGGCCAAGGCCAGTAAGGTATTGCCATGGATGAAAAAGGGCATTCATTCTCGGGATGAGAATATAATTTTGCCTCTTTATAAATCACTGGTAAGACCACATATTGAATATGCTGTGCAATTTTGGGCACCTGTTCTAAAGAAGGATATTATGGCACTAGAAAAAGTGCTGAGGCGGGCTACAAAATTAATAAAAGGAATGGAACATATCAGCTATGAAGAAAGGTTAACAAATTTAAACCTATTTAGTTTAGAAAAACGTCATCTGAGAGGGGATATGATAACATCATACAAATATATTCGGGGCCAATACAAACCATTGTGTGGAAATCTATTCACAAACCGGACTTTACATAGGACACGAGGCCATGCGTTTAGACTGGAAGAAAGACGATTTTGTCTAAGGCAAAATAAAGTTTTTTTTTACTGTAAGAACAATCAGGATGTGGAATTCTCTGCCTGAAGAAGTGGTTTTATCAGAGTCCATACAGATGTTCAAACAGCTACTAGATGCATTCTTGCAAAACAGAATATTCAAGGATATAATCTTTCAATGTAGGGTAATAACTGCTTGATCCAAGGATAAATCTGACTGCCATTCTGGGGTCAAGAAGGAATTTTTTTCTTGCAAAGTTGCAAAATTGTGCTTCAAACTGTTTTATTTTTCCTTCTTTTGGATCAACAGCAAAAAACAAATGTGAGGAAGGCTGAACTTGATGGACACAAGTCTCTTTTCAGCTATGCAACTATGTAACTGTGCAGAGATGACTGACAGAAACTGCCCAAATCCAGGTGTGCAGAGCTGGTCACATCATGCCAAAGGTGTTTTAACTTATTATTTAGTCAAGAGTCTGAATACTTATGTCAGTGAGATATTTCAGTTTTATTCAGCTCAATGTTTGCAATGGCGTAAAAACAAAATCTAGTTTATGCTTTATAATTATGGGGTAATGAGTGCGGGTTAATGTAATAAAAAAAAAAAGGTTACAACCTTGAAAAAGAAATTAAATAGTTTCTGAATGCATGGTATACTATATACTGTGTTGCTGCATTAGAAAGTAATTATACAGAAACATGATCATAATAAAAGCAATCAAAAGTGATTTCCCAAACATGTCTTGTAACTTAAACTATTATTTGCAATTTTCTCTCCAGCTACAGTGCAAATTGCACAAGGTATATTAACCTTAAAATAATATTATACTAAACTGTCATACATCTTTTTTGTGTGTATTTTTAATACTATGATAAAGGTCAAAACGGTTGTTTTAATATGGTATCAGTTAATATGTTATATATTGAAACTAGAAAAAATAAAATTTGACCTTTAAGAATGGAAAGTGTTCTCTGCGTTCAGGAATAGTGATAGGATATGCAGTGCATAGTGGAGGCTGGTGTAATATATATTTCAATAAAGACCAAAAAGTTTATGGTGGATATATATGTACTGAAAGAAATAAAAGCATGATGTTCCAGAGAATATTCCTTTCCAACATAACTCAGCTCATTAGTGAAACAGTAGCTCAAAATAAAAAACTTAACTTTTTTGAGATTTTAATTGATTGGCTGAATCCTAAAAATAATAAATTATGTTTGCTGTTTAAGACTTTGAAGTTAACACAATTACTTTCCTCCACAACTCACATTAATATGAAAAATCCTAACCATACCTTGCCAGTTTGGATTCTCTCCAGTTGTCCTGATAGAATCCTGGAGGCGGGAGTTCTCTCTAATAGTTTCAGCAACTACTGTCTAGTGTACTACATATGCAAACTATAGGCCACTAAATCCCCTACCAAGATTATAATCACCAGTTCTTTTAAGGAATTTAATCTTCAATTCTTTCTAAATGATCTCAAGAATCTACTATGGCACAGAACATATCTAATCCTAGATCTAGACTGTGCAATTAAATTTTTTCAGTTGGAGCTCTTGTGAGTTTTGAATTTGCATGCCCCGCTGTGTATAGTGCGTAAAAGGGACACATCTTACTTGGGTTACCACTGGCCTCATTCAAATGTACTAGTTTAGAGATTAATTGTGGTAAAAGTTAATTCATACTGGCTCCATGAACGATCGTTGTGCCTACAGACAATTGCGAATTTAAATCCCCCCACAATTCACTCCCAGCACTCCACTGTCAAAATCGACCATCAAACCCTGCAACACCCCCTAGATGTAGCAAATGCCTATAATAATTATTTTGTTGGACGTGCCATCACCATGATTGCTAAGATAATGAATGACACTTGTTCTAAGACTGCAAATGCAGATCAGGCATTGCTAAATTTTAAAAATCCTCAGGTAGAGAGATTTAATTTTAGACATATGCCTGCTAGTGTCATTACTGAACATAATAATTTAAAATTAAAAACCAGTGAGTATATATACACAGCGGGGCATGCAAATTCAAAACTCACAACCAGAACAAATTTTAGCAATGTTACTGAAGCTCTGTGCACCGACAATTGCCACTACTCTTATCAATGAATCCCTGGTGTCTGGATACATACCCAAACTTTGGAAGACTACAAGAGTAGTAGCTATCCATAAAAGTGGTGACAATACTTTGGTATATAACTAGCTTCTGATATCATTGATCCCGTCACAAATCTTGTCACAAATGTCACAAATATTGGAAAAATGCCTTGACACGCAACTATGTGAATAGTATCAATAATCAAACTATCTGGCCTCTGATCAATCAGACTTTCTTCCAAATCACTTGACTTTGACTGCCCTCTTAAAAGTTTGCAATGACATCCAAATTTGCATGGAACAAGGAGACTTAACTGGAGCTAGTTTCCTTGACTTTGCCAAGGCCTTTGACACGGTAGACCAGGGCATTCATTTGCAATAACTTAAAAACTCAGGTATTGGTGAACATCTGCTAACATGGCTTCCAGCTTATGGATTGTTCACAATATGTGACCATTTCTGATAGTGCCCTCCCTATCCTGGGCACATGTTGTGTTTCCTAGGGCTCCATATTCAGCCCCTGTTCACATTATTTATAAATAATCTGCCTAATATCTGCAGAGCTTTAACTGTACACAGGTATGCAGACGACACTATAATCTACTCTAGTAAACCCAATCTAACGCAGCTTGAGACTGTGCTTCAAGATCAGGTCCCAGAGGTAGAAAAGGGAATTGCGGATAACAAACTCTTCCTAAACACTGACAAAACTGTCACAATGATCTTTGGATATGTACCTAAATTTCATAAACTACAAAATCCCCAACTCTGTATCAGAACAAATTCAAATAGCACACTGACCACAGTCTGTTCTTTCAAATATCTAGGTATGTTGCTAGACACCAATCTATCCTTTGGCCTTCCCATTCAAACACTCTCTTGTATGTAGTGTATGCACTAGTGATGTACCGAACGGTTCGCCGGCGAACGGTTCCTGGCGAACATAGCATGTTCGCGTTCGCCACGGCGTGCGAACATATGCGCGGTTCGACCCGCCCCCTATTCGTCATCATTGAGTAAACT
>OW240916.1:239913069-240123417 GCA_933207985.1 Pelobates cultripes
GCCATGGAGTCAAAGTCTTGCACCAGTCCTTCGGTATACGAATGACTCCATGGGATGGCTGTCGGGGTAAAAGTCCATACGAATGAATAAAACTCCCGAACGACCGACGTTCGCATGCCTTGTCGAAAAGGAAGGTAGGCAGCAGCTTTTCGGCGGTGTTCGGTAGTTTAAGTGTCCGTTTTTAGTTCCATACAGTTTGTACCGAACACCGCTATGCGTTCGTATGTCCCAAAATGGCCGCTGCCTCGTGGTCGACATGCAAACGACGACCACCCGTACGAATGGAATGGAGAGGTCTCTGCGGTTAACCACAACGTTCTAATTGGGGCCAAGAGGTTAACCAGCAGCACACTCCTCTCCTGGGTGGTCGTTCGTTCGGTAGTTTCAATCGGTAGTTTGCAAATTACACGAACAGGGGTATACGAACAGGGAATCCAGCGAACAAAGGGAAACAGACGAACCAGCAATACAGATGAATCTGTCACACGGCTCCCCCCTTGTGGGACACTCCGGCAGACCCGGCTTGACCCTTTGGCGGGTCAACGAGGGGATGACCGGACTAAGATGGGGTGAGGATGTCGGTTTGCCTGGACAATCCATCTGCATTCCCATTCTGCTTACCGGGTCGATAACTGATGGTGAAGTTATATGGCTGTAGGGCTAAACTCCACCTCAGCAGTCTGCCATTGTCTCCAGAGACCCGGTTAAGCCAGACAAGGGGATTGTGGTCCGTCACAAGGGAAAATTCCTGTCCATATAAATACGGGCTTAGCTTCTTCAATGCCCACACCAGGGCCAAACATTCCTTCTCTACTGCCGCATAACTCACTTCTCTGGGTAACAACTTTCTGCTGAGATATGCGACAGGGTGCTCTCCTCCATCTTCCCCGACCTGGCTCAGCACAGCCCCCAGTCCATACATGGAAGCATCTGTATGGACGAGAAAACGTTTGTTAGGGACTGGGGCAGCCAGGACAGGGGCATTCACAAGAGCTTGTTTGAGTGCTTGGAAGACCACAGGACCTGCTTAGGAAGATTTTTCTTTGTCAGGTCAGTCAGGGGTTTAGCAATAGTGCTGTAGTCGGGGACAAAGCGTCTATAGTACCCTGCTGTCCCTAGGAAGGCTAACACCTGGGTCTTGGTGATAGGTGTGGGCCAGTTAGCAACTGCCTCTATCTTGGCTGGCTCTGGCCTCTGGCTCCCACACCCTACTCTGTGACCCAGGTACTGCACTTCAGCCATGCCTAAATGGCACTTCTCTGGTTTCAATGTCAGGCCAGCGGCCCGAATCTTGTCCAGTACTACCCCTACATGCACTAGGTGTTCTTCCCAGGACTCACTGTAGATCGCAATGTCATCCAGGTATGCACAAGCAAATTCCTGGAATCCATCAAGAAGTCTATCCACCATACGCTGGAAGGTAGCTGGGGCATTCTTCATCCCAAATGGCATGACCTTAAATTGGTACAGGCCAAATGGGGTGACGAAGGCCGACTTGGGGATAGCATCCTCGGCCAGGGGAATCTGCCAGTAGCCTTTGCACAGGTCTATGGTGGTCAGATAGCGTCCCCTGGCAATGCGATCTAGCAATTCGTCTACCCGGGGCATCGGGTAGGCGTCAGTGGTGGTCCGCTCATTGAGACGCCTGTAGTCCACACAGAACCGGGTGGTCCCATCCTTCTTGGGCACCAGGACTACAGGCGAGGCCCAAGGGCTATCGGAGTGTTCGATGACCCCCAGCTGGGTCATCTCCTGTATCTCCTTCCGCATTCCTTCCCGGACTGCTTCAGGGATACGGTAGGGGGGTTGTCGCAGAGGGTTCTGTCCAGGGGTTTCTACCTTGTGTACAGCTAGGGTAGTGTAACCAGGTTCTTGGGAGAAGGTCGCCTGCTTTTCCCACAGAAGCTGTCTGGCCTGGCCCTTCTCGGTAGCGCTCAATCTGTCCCCTAGCTGTACTAGGCTAGTAAGATCCGTCTGGGGGTCCCTCTCTAACAGGTCTGGCAAGGGTAAATTTTCTGTATCATCTGCAGCAGGGGCACATACTGCAGCGACATTCTCTGGTCTCTCCTGATACTCCTTTAGCATGTTCACATGGAAGGATCGCTGGATCCTTTCATCTGAACAGCTGGCTATAAGGTAGGTAGTATCACATATCTGTGCTAACACCTTATACGGGCCCTGCCAAGATGCCTGCATCTTGTTCGCCTTCACAGGTTTGAGTACTAACACTTTCTGCCCAACCTGGAAGACTCGCTGTCGGGCACCCCGATCGTACCACCTCTTCTGTCTCCCCTGAGCCACCTGGAGATTCTCCCTTACCATTAGGGACAGTTTCTCCATGCGGTCCCGGAGTTCCAGAACATATGGTACTATGGGGGTCCCTTCCTGCTCTGTCTCCCCCTCCCAGTGGCCTCTAATGAGATCTAGGGGTCCTCGGACCCTTCTCCCATATAGCAACTCAAAGGGGGAGAACCCAGTAGATTCCTGGGGCACCTCTCTGTAGGCAAACAACAGATGAGGCAGGAATCGCTCCCAGTCTCTGCAAGTGTCAGAAAAGGTCCTCAGCATCTGTTTGAGGGTGCCATTAAATCGCTCGCAGAGACCGTTAGTCTGTGGATGGTAAGGTGAGCTAAGCAGCGGTTTAATACCGCACACCTTCCACAGTTGCTGGGTGAGCACAGCGGTGAATTGGGTTCCCTGGTCAGAGAGAATCTCTTGAGGGAACCCGACTCTGGTAAAAATCCTAACCAGGGCATCAGCAACTGTCTCTGCCTCTATATTAGACAGCGCTACTGCCTCTGGATAGCGAGTGGCATAATCCACCACGGTGAGAATATATTTCTTACCGGATGGACTAGCCCTGGCCAGTGGACCCACAATGTCAATGGCTATGCGGGCAAAGGGCTCCCCAATGATAGGCATAGACATAAGCCTAGCTCTTGGGTGGTCCCCCCGCTTTCCTATCCGTTGACATGTGTCACACGTACTGCAGTATGTCCGCACAGCCTGATTGAAGTTTGGCCAAAAAAAGTTCTGCATGATCCTATAGGCTGTGCGGCGGGAACCTAGATGTCCAGCTAGCGGAACATCATGCCCTATCCGCAGAATCTCCTGCCGGTATTTCGCGGGCACCACCAGCTGTCGATTCGGCGGAGGGGCAACACTCTTCGGGGAAAGCTTGGGGATCCTATATAACCTGTCCCCCACCCACTCATACCGTTCCCCATCTAATCCTTCCTCTCCAGTATCTGCTCTGTCCCTATACTTCTGGAGGGTCGAATCTGTCTGAGTTTCCCTCCCAAACTCCTCTGGGGAATCCCAGTTAACAAAAGTCTGGTCTAGGGTACCAGTCGGGGACTCGGTCCTTACCTGGGTCTCAGCAGCAGGTGGGCTGGTTCCAGCAGCACGGGTCTGGGCACGGGTAGTCACTGGGTTGATAGCGGCAGGTCCCATTGGAGCATAAGCGGACACCAAAGGGGCCAAGTCATTCCCAAGTAAAACATCGGCCGGTAAGTCTTTCATGACCCCCACATTCACGTGTCCAGAGCCCACCCCCCAATCCAAGTGAACCCGGGCAACCGGTAAACGGAACACTGCACCTCCCGCCACCCTCACTGCCACAGTATCTCCAGTGTGTTGGTGTTCGGACACAAGGTTCTTTTGGAGCAAAGTCATAGTGGCTCCGGTGTCTCTCAGTCCAGTTACCGCTTTGCCATTTAGTTTAACGGTCTGCCTGTGCTGTTGACGGTTATCCTGCTGCGCTGCTTGGACCGGATCCGCCTCATGTAATATACACAAAATTCCTCCTGCTCCAGACAGTGAGCGGAAGGTTGGGGTGGCTGCTGATTTCCACCGGCTGGTCTTCTCCACGACTGTGCTTGGCTCGAATTGTTTAATGGGCACTCGGGTCGCTTGTGCCCCAACTGCTTACACCCATAGCAACGGATCGGCTGTGAGTAATCCCGGGCGTTGAACCGGGCTGGCTGAACGTAATTGTTCGCTGTTGGCATGGTGGGGGTGCGTTGTGCTGGGTGTTGATACACTGCAGAGGTTGGAGGGGCTGCTGGTTTGTACTCCACTCGGGTAGGGACCTTGGCTGCTGTCTGGTCCAGTTTCCTGGCGTCAGTGTACTCATCAGCCAGACGAGCAGCTTCGGGTAATGTAGCGGGTTTGCGGTCCCTAACCCACTCTCTGACTCCTACAGGTAAGCGGTCAAAACAGTGCTCCAACAAAAACACTTGCAGCACCTCTTCCCCAGTTACCGCTTGGCACCCTGCCATCCAGTGGGCTGCGGTGCGGTGTACTCGGCATGCCCACTCAACATAAGAATCACCAGCCTGCTTGTTAGTGTCCCGGAATCGCCGCCGGTATGCCTCCGGGGTCACAGCATATCTGGCCAAAAGGGCATCTTTCACTGCCCTGTAGCTGGTAAGTTCCTCCTCTGGGATGGCCCGAAACGCCTCACTGGCCCGGCCGGATAACTTCCCAGAGAGGATGGGGACCCATTCTCCTGCGGGTACCTGGTGTAAGGCACATTGCCTTTCAAAATCCGCCAGGAACCCATCGATTTCTCCTTCGGCTTCTACAAAGTTCCGAAATGCAGCAAAAGGTACTTTTCTCCTTCCATTATTATTATACGGTACCTCAGCTGCTGCAGCGCCTCTTCCTTGAAGCGCCTGTTGTGCTGCTACTGCCGCTTGTACTTGCACCACAATATCTGCTGCGGGGTTGGGGCCAAAATGTGCCAGCCTGATCTGAACTGCCGGTTAAACTGTATCTCCTCGGGTGTTAACTCCAGTATGCCAGGCACATTCGCTCCCCCCGCTCCCTGTGCTGCATCCATTTCCAATAGTATGGCAATAATCTCTCTTTTCTTGAGATTACTCGCTGATCGTCCTCTGCGCTCCAATATATCTTTAAGGGTAGCACGCCTTAACTCCTCATACTGCATTTCCAACCTGGGATGTGTAGCTGGCCTTCTGGGCTGTAGGATTCATCCCGTCGCTTGCCACCAATTGTTACGACACGTACCGTCGGGTAGATGAAGCCGCCGTTTAGGCAATAATCCCCTTCTCCAGAAATGCAGTTTAAATCCAGCCGATCGCCAAACTCCCGAACGAAGTCCACGAACACGGCAACTCCCGATCAGCCAAACAGTCGAACGCCTTCCACAGCTAGAAATAACGAAAGCGCTGTCCCAGTAATAATTCCCCCACAAACGAGACCAAGCTCCGTCTTGAGGGCCAAATGAAGTTCTGTTTAATGGGGGCTACCTGTCCGGTATTTATGCAGGTCTCCACAAGGTGGACACTCCCCGAGGGGACCTTGTGGAAGACTGTAAAACATATTGTACAGTAGCCAATCGCAGTGGCCTCAATACTAGCCCTTCCCATCTTACCCACAAATCCGTCTTCTCTACTCTGGAGATAATTAGGAAGAAACCTAATTATCTCCCAAGGTAGAGACAATCGCCATTTTAGTTTACAGTAACAAAAATATATTAAAATACATAACGACAGAAATACCGAATGCATATGGTTCGTGTAACGTATCCCCAGACAGCCTGGATCTGAGGGCATGTTTTCACCGAACAGCGCTCAGATCCGATGTATCTAGTCGAATCGCCATGGAGTCAAAGTCTTGCACCAGTCCTTCGGTATACGAATGACTCCATGGGATGGCTGTCGGGGTAAAAGTCCATACGAATGAATAAAACTCCCGAACGACCGACGTTCGCATGCCTTGTCGAAAAGGAAGGTAGGCAGCAGCTTTTCAGCGGTGTTCGGTAGTTTAAGTGTCCGTTTTTAGTTCCATACAGTTTGTACCGAACACCGCTCTGTGTTCGTATGTCCCAAAATGGCCGCTGCCTCGTGGTCGACATGCGAACGACGACCACCCATACGAATGGAATGGAGAGGTGTCTGCGGTTAACCACAACGTTCTAATTGGGGCCAAGAGGTTAACCAGCAGCACACTCCTCTCCTGGGTGGTCGTTCGTTCGGTAGTTTCAATCGGCATTTTGCAAATTGCACGAACGGGGTTATATGAACAGGCAATTCCGCGAACAAAGGGAAACAGACGAACCAACAATGCAGATGAATCTGTCACACTTGCCTGTCTTTGTAAGCTCAACAGTATATTGTAGTCAACGGCGTCATCTGTAAGAACAACTTGTAGAAAGGTATTACCTGTAGAGGGATGAACTTTGATTGCTGCTTGCTTGGCAGCTTCGTCTGCTTTGTGGTTTCCTCTTGAGATTTCATCTGTGATCTTCACGTGAGCTGCCACCTTGATGATGCCTACTTGAGTGGGTAGCAGGATAGCGTCCATAAGTGCACTCACGGCTTCAGAATTCTTGATTGGAGTTCCTGCTGAGGTGAGAAAATCACCAGCCCGCCATATAGGGCCAAAATCATGGGCTATACCAAAAGCATAGCGAGAGTCTGTATAAATATTAGCAGTCTTACCAGAGGCCATTTTACACGCTTCAGCGAGTGCCTTCAGCTTTTATTACTTCATGTGCAGAGACTACAGCATATCCAGTGTGGAAATTACCCTTCTCATCAGCATATCTGGAACCATCTACAAAAAACTCAAAATCTGCATTAGATAATGGAGAATCAAATACATGCAAAAAACCTGCTGTCTCTTGTGCCATTAGTGCTGCACAATCATGGGGTACCTGGGCATCAGCTAACTCATCTGGTGAAAGTGAATTTACAAAAAGATCAGAAGTACAACCATTCACACTATCCCCACTCCCCTCTTTTAAATCCAGGGGAAGCAATGTAGATGGATTTAACACCATACACCTTTTAAGAGTAACATTAGGTGGCATAAGCAAGGCACATTGCATTCTGAGATGCCTTGCAGTATGTATGTGTTTTGGTTGAACTTGTGAGAGTATGCTGTTGATATCATGTGGTGTGTATATGGTCACAGGATTATCTAGAACAATATCAGTGGCTTTGTCCAGGAGGGCAGTAACAGCCGCCACTGCCCTAAGACATGAGGGGGCACCCCTGGCAACAGGGTCCAATCTGGTGGAGTAGTATGCTATTGGTCTTTGTTTACCACCATGATCCTGTGTAATGACAGATGTAGCATAACCTGATTGCTCAGTACAGAACAGGTTAAAATTCTTTCTGTAATCTGGGAGACCCAGTGCCGGAGCTGACGTTACCAGTATCTTAAGTGTATAGAAGGCATTTTCTGCCGCATGGGTTAATTTAAATGGTTTGTTTTCGTTGGCAAGACAATCATACAGTGGTTGCATGTAGATAGCTACGGAACGCAGCCAAGGGCGGCAGTAAGAAATCAAACCGAGGAAAGTACGAACCTGGGCTAAACTGCGGGGGGGTCTAATATTTTGAACTGCAGTTTTTCTACTTTCCGTGAGATGTTTTATGCCCTGGGAAATGCAATGTCCTAGGAAAATAACTTTCTCTACACATGCTTGCAGTTTCGTTTTTGTTGCTTTACAGCCTGCTTTTTCTAGGAATTTTAGTAAGGAAAGAGTGTTTACAATACAAGATTCCATACTATCGCAACATAGGAGTAGGTCATCGATATACTGCAATAAAATTACGTTATTTGGCCTTTGCCATTCTTCAAGAATCTGGGCCATAGCCATGCTGTACATAGTGGGTGAGTTTTGTGCACCCTGTGGCAATACTGTCCAAGTGTACTGCTTGTGTTTATGTGTAAATGCAAATAAAAACTGACTGTCGGGAGCCAGGGGGACACTGAAAAATGCATTTGCCAAGTCAATAACAGTAAATACCTTAGAGGAAGGTGGTATTTGTGCCAACAAGGTGTGTGGGTTGGGAACATTAGGGGCAATGAGTTCAGTTACAGCATTAATTGCCCTCAAATCATGTACCATACGGTAGACCACAGGTTTCCCTTTCTCTTGCTTTTTCTTAATTGGGTACAATGGTGTGTTACAAGGGGAGGTGGTCTGGACAACTACCCCTGCCTGCAGAAACTCTTGCACAGATTGCGAAATAGCATCTTCCTGTGCTGGGCTTAGGGGGTATTGTTTTTGATAGGGAGGTTTGGCTCCGGGCAGGAGATTCACTTTGACTGGGGGCACAGAGAGTCTGCCTGTATCTGTCTTCCCTGTAGCCCATAAGGAATCAGGGACTGAGGACAAGTCAATGGTAGGTTCTGGCATATGGCTGGGCATAGTGAGAGTTGCCAGAACATTTGAAAGAGATATCATTTGTTTGTCCTCTAAAGGCACAGACAATGTTACTTTTCCAGTGGGGCTATACTGGATATTTGCACTAAGAGCAGACAGTATATCACTGCCTAGTAGATTAGCAGGGGCATGAGGGCTGACAAGTAGCCTTGTTACAAGGGCAGTAGAGTCATGTAGCTTCAATTTCAACTTGTGGGTCAAGGGAATGTCATTTTCAATACCATCTACCCCTACACATGATAATACATCATTAGATTTCTCATACGGGAATACATATTTTTCCTGTAACATTGATTTAGCAGCGCCAGTGTCCAACAGGAAAGGGACTATTCGGTCCCCAGGCAGTGTAACATTGATAATGGGTGAGGGTCCTGCAGAGTCAGGGATATTGATGATATGTAGGGACACTGGATGGCCAATTTCCTATTGGGGGGGGGAGGTGGTGGTGGTGGTGGTTGGCTGTCATGGGAGTTATCATTAGAATCTTGGGGTTTTCTATTTTTAGGAGGACACCTGCAGTTACGTTTAATGTGTCCTTTCCTGCCACAATTCCAGCAGTCTACCTGCCTTCTGTCCCCATCAGCTCTAGGGACAGTTACAGCCATTAGAGGTGTGCTCCTCTTTCTAGTATTTAGATTAGCTTCCACTCCCCTAGCCACCTTCACCAGATCACCATAGGTTAAACTTCTCCACTCAGGTCTAGCATTTTGGAGACCAGTCCTTATGGGTATGTGGATACCATCCATGAAGCAGTTAATAAGCAGTCTGGTGGAAGTGGTTACAACATCAGTGTAACCCAATGCCTCCCAAGCCATTTGTAGTCTGGTGAAGAATGTTTCTACAGATTCATCTTTCCCTTGTAGTATGTCTCCTAATTTATGGGCTAGTTCTTCTGTCTTTACCTTAGCCCATTCTCTCATTGCAGTGACATAGCATGCTCCAGATGCAGACTTGGTTCTAAACCATTCATCTGTTTGCATGTTGCTTTTTCTGAGGTTATCTTCATGGGCATCTGTATATTTAGCAATTATTCTAGCCAAAATGGGACCAGCTTTTAGTGCCACAATCTGTTTTAAATCCATCCAAGTACACTGGTAAGTAGCTTGAATTGTGGATAGAGACTGGACTAGAGCTAAGGGGGCCTTTTCAACATCTGCCAGCTGCTGTATTATTGCCAGTTGTTCACTGGGTGTCCAGGGCTTATATTCTTCCCAGTATTGGATACCTGAGCTCGGCTGTCTGTGCTCATGGTATACACTCTCAACTTTGGGTATCATGGGAGTAGAAAATTGTGGAGCTAATGGCCCCACTGGGGTATCTGTGGGGGCAACTAGGGGTTCCTTTAAGTCTGGACTACCTTCCTGCTCTAATGAACCCATAGGTCTTACTGGGACACTATATGAAGTCCCACTGCGTAATATTACTGGAAAGAGAGGTTTTGATCTCTGTAAAAGGGAAATCGCCTTGTCTTTTGGGACCAAAGGAGTCCCTGCAGTATCCTGGTAAAAGGGTGGGTTTGCAAGATTTTTCCCAGGATCTTGCCTACTCTGGGACCCTAGAGGTCCAAAACATTGATAATATGGTACACCTTTCCTGGTGGTTTCTCTACAACCACATTTAGTTAATTCAACAGCAGTATCATGCCATTTTTGTGCGACTTCTACTAAGTCATTATCTTCTAACCAACCTCTGTAATTTGCCATAAATTCACTCCATATATGTGGGTCTAGAGTGCCTTCTGAGGGCATGCCAGCTTTCTTAAGTAACCTCTTAACATTCTTAATTGCTCCTTGTCCTTTGTGATGCTTGACAATAGTCAAAGCCGTAAATCCCCCTTGGGTACTTTCAGAGCTACCCATCTTAAAACTTGTAAGGGTTAATTACTTCCTTACACAAGACAAACTGTACAAAAACAGTGTATTTAAACACTTAGGACCGCTGCAGTGGAATTTTCACAGTTTTTGTCTTCTAAACACAGATCAGGAGATCTGCCCTTGGAGGATTCTAACTCAAATTATAAAACAAATGACAAGGCAAACAATAAAAATAACTTACAACCCACAGTTATATTCCACTATCTCAAGATTCCTTTCACAAGACATAACACAACCTCCAACTGAATATAACCATAATACCACAGAAAACAAGTTCTTTAGATCAGACGTTTTTAAGTCGTTCTTTACCCAGACAGACTAGTAGGACGTGGATCTGAGAGCGAAATTGATAAAGGTAGAAAAAAGTTTTTCTTACCTTCCTGTACAGCTGATTTCACTGTCAGAGGGACGTCCACCTGTACGCTAGTGTCCGAGTCTCTCGACCGTCAGATCCCGGGTTTCGGCACCAAATTGTTGTGGATCAGAAATGTTGATCTTTGTTATATTCAGAGGAAGCCCAAATTGTTGTTACAAGTGCACTTGGAGAAGCGAGAATTAGACACCAGACACCTGTTGGTATTCAAAATAAGCCTCTGACGTTTTATTCATCAGCTGGGTTTTATACATTAAAAAGTAAGTGCTTATGTGCAAATACTCTTAGAACAGTAATAGGAAGAGAATACAGATAAGACATAGGGATGAGCGTCATGTACCCATAACAAATAAGTTTCAAGGTATGAGAGAACAAAATGATTAGAGCAGAGACATCTTAGGTGGGGGCTCTCTGCTCACGGAACTTAGACATATATGGTCTTAAGTGTTGTTTAAGCATCAAGCATTTCCTGAGTCCAAGTTAGCCAATTTTAATATAGGATATCATTATATGACACCTATAAGCTTGAGCCTTGGAATCAAGATAAATTCTATCACAGTTGGAGCTCTTGTGAGTTTTGAATTTGCATGCCCCGCTGTGTATAGTGCGTAAAAGGCACACATCTTACTTGGGTTACCACTGGCCTCATTCAAATGTACTAGTTTAGAGATTAATTGTGGTAAAAGTTAATTCATACTGGCTCCATGAACGATCGTTGTGCCTACAGACAATTGCGAATTTAAATCCCCCCACAATTCACTCCCAGCACTCCACTGTCAAAATCGACCATCAAACCCTGCAACACCCCCTAGATGTAGCAAATGCCTATAATAATTATTTTGTTGGACGTGCCATCACCATGATTGCTAAGATAATGAATGACACTTGTTCTAAGACTGCAAATGCAGATCAGGCATTGCTAAATTTTAAAAATCCTCAGGTAGAGAGATTTAATTTTAGACATATGCCTGCTAGTGTCATTACTGAACATTATAATTTAAAATTAAAAACCAGTGAGTATATATACACAGCGGGGCATGCAAATTCAAAACTCACAACCAGAACAAATTTTAGCAATGTTACTGAAGCTCTGTGCACCGACAATTGTCACTACTCTTATCAATGAATCCCTGGTGTCTGGATACATACCCAAACTTTGGAAGACTACAAGAGTAGTAGCTATCCATAAAAGTGGTGACAATACTTTGGTATATAACTAGCTTCTGATATCATTGATCCCGTCACAAATCTTGTCACAAATGTCACAAATATTGGAAAAATGCCTTGACACGCAACTATGTGAATAGTATCAATAATCAAACTATCTGGCCTCTGATCAATCAGACTTTCTTCCAAATCACTTGACTTTGACTGCCCTCTTAAAAGTTTGCAATGACATCCAAATTTGCATGGAACAAGGAGACTTAACTAGAGCTAGTTTCCTTGACTTTGCCAAGGCCTTTGACACGGTAGACCAGGGCATTCATTTGCAATAACTTAAAAACTCAGCTATTGGTGAACATCTGCTAACATGGCTTCCAGCTTATGGATTGTTCACAATATGTGACCATTTCTGATAGTGCCCTCCCTATCCTGGGCACATGTTGTGTTTCCTAGGGCTCCATATTCAGCCCCTGTTCACATTATTTATAAATAATCTGCCTAATATCTGCAGAGCTTTAACTGTACACAGGTATGCAGACGACACTATAATCTACTCTAGTAAACCCAATCTAACGCAGCTTGAGACTGTGCTTCAAGATCAGGTCGCAGAGGTAGAAAAGGGAATTGCGGATAACAAACTCTTCCTAAACACTGACAAAACTGTCACAATGATCTTTGGATATGTACCTAAATTTCATAAACTACAAAATCCCCAACTCTGTATCAGAACAAATTCAAATAGCACACTGACCACAGTCTGTTCTTTCAAATATCTAGGTATGTTGCTAAACACCAATCTATCCTTTGGCCTTCCCATTCAAACACTCTCTTGTATGTAGTGTATGCACCTGCACAGCAAACCCACCTACATAAACTTAATACATTATATAATTCATTCTGCTGCCTTATATTAGAATGTAATTACTTGATCCACCATTGTGATATGTTAAAAGAGCTAAACTGACCATCACTGGAATCCTAACGCATTCTTCATCTTTTTAGCCTTGTGTAAAAGAGCTTTTCTGGGAAGCTTCCTCCCTACCTTAGTAAAAATGCTCTCCTCAGCTGTTTCCCCCTTCTATAACCTCTGATCAAGTACAAGCACTTTATTTAGCATAACGTTATATAAAAATAAAGTAGCTTGATCCTTATTTTCCTACAGAGCACTGCAACCACGGAATAACCTCTCATACACAGTCAAATCTTCATTTAAAATCCTGCCCAGTTAGCTTCATAACGCCCCCCTTATCCTTTTAATCCAAAAGCAGTAATTAGACCTGCAGCCCTTTCCTTTTCACCCTCTACACAGCCACCAGATTGAGAGTGTGTACATATAGCAATGCTGGGAGATTATGATGAGATCACATCCTCCCAGCACTGCAACCCACTTAGGAGCAATCTCAGCTTCCCTGGGTAGTGTGCCCACTCTGGACAATGCAATCCAGTTAGGTGAAATATTTTAATCTCCCCACCTGCAAATGGGGACACAGGCCCCAGTTTTAAGCCAGGTCCCTTACTGAGCTATTGGCTGTACCCCTGTGATGATGGATCTTGGTGTATTTATAAGCAGCATTCTTGCTTAATGTAAGGTAAAAGCTTAGACTGCCACTTTCTCAATAAATATAACCAGTTTCCTTGTGTTTCAAACCATGGTAGCAGGTCCATATGGCACTTGGGGCAGTACCCCACCAAATAATTATTGCAGTATGAAAAAAATAAAAATAAAAATTTAGTGGCAAAGCTACTCACTTTTATTACTCTATGGGGGTTAGCTTGTATCCCTTCATTAAAATAATGGGTAACATGCACTGTGTTAAAACATTGATTTCAGATCATTCTGTCCTTCTTCCTCCACACCATAAACTAACTCACCGATAATGACTGATGGCTCTCTTTACAAGAATTTGAGGGCAGTTGGGCATGTCAATAATTTTGATCATCATTAGAAAATGCCCAGTCTGAGTAGAAAATCCATATATATAGTCTCTTTTTGGGTGAGCGAAATATTTTATTCCCATATTAGGAAACCATCCAATGCAGCTTGGTTGAAAAACAAAACACCTAAGTATTTGACCATTGAGGACGCCATACAGCATTTATGCACACATGGATAGATGAATTCTGCATGTGTCTGCTTAAAAATGTACCTACAATGCAAGCACATGTATCTGTTGAAGCATGCCTTCCAGCAAGTCCCATAATTAGAGGCAGTCCATACTATTATTACCTTGTCCTTTTCCTCACAACTTTTTTAAAATCGAATGATGCATTAGAGTGCTTGGAGTGGGTTAATCCACCACTTCCAGCCTACCACTGCCAGCAAGGTATGAAGGCAAATAGGTATAGATGTTCCAAATCTTCACTTGTTAGCTAAAACACTTCACAATCGAAACAATATAAGGAAGTTATCTTTTTTCACATGTTGTAGGACACCTGTATTGTACAGTTGGGCAAAGTTTAGGAGCTGGTGGGTAATTTAAAATTTTTGAACATTTCTAACTTTGTCATCCATGGAGCAGAAAGATTGCGTTCTTAATATGCACTGCAGTGGATCCACTTACACAGTCAACAATATAATCCTAACATTACCGAAGTATGTCATGTTACAGCTCTAAACCATCCAGTGATAAATGGTTGTTGTTGTTTTTGGAAAGTACAGGGTTAATGACTTCGACAGGACAATTAAATTTAAAGGAAAATTTTGATTTTCCTTTAGGATCACCTATTTAGTTTGTATGACAATTACCTTAACTGTAATACAGGCTGACAAATCATATACTAGCCTAATTTTAAATAAAATATATAAAAGGTGTGCTGTGTCTTTAAGACCATAAATTTTTTTTCCTAAAATTGATATTTATTGATATTTATTGAATATGTGCAAACTTGTAATAAGTGCCAGATGCAGTGTGCAAACTTTCAAAATAGTGCCAATTGTAAGAAATTATGACCCTCTTACAAAGATATTCTTTTAGGGAATGTGTGACAAATAAGACAAACACAAGTGTATAATAATATGTATTGTTAATATAGGTTTAGGATACTATTACAGATTTAAAAAGTATATACACAATATACATTATAACCGCATCCAGTCCAAAACCAAAAGATACATAATAAAAGGGCAATACTTAAACATTTAAATGGAGATCTTCCCCTTGCGCCTTCATCTTGGGTAGTCTGGGACAGTCTCTCCCAGTTCACCATGGCACCTGCTTGCTGTGCTGTCCTCTCCAAAAAAAGAGAGAAAGAGAGAAAGAGAGAAAGAGAGGAGACGGACCCAACCTCCTTAGCTGTTGTTCTTTTAAAGACTGATTCTTGCAGTCATAAACTACAAGTCCCAGAATGCCTTTTCCCTCCCAGAAGTGGTTTATCCCGCCCTCCTTTTCCAGAGAGTTATGTCTTTACACAAGTCTTTCCCTTTGATCTCTTCCCTCCAGTTACACTAAAACACTCTGTAAAAAGTGACCAGTTAGGGTTGGTTTTCTGGGTAGGTTGGACAGGATGGCTTGGGAAAACACATATTTCCATGGTTACACCTAGATGTTCATTACTCTGATCTTCTGATAACATGCATGGAAAACAGGTTGGCAGGAGAACTGCTGGAGGGATGTAAGCTTTTGTTTTAGCTGGGCGATGTGTAAAAAAATGTGTAATGTGTAAAAAAATATAGAAAAACATATGTATTGTATTAAAAATTACTAAAAACTAATATTTGCAATACAGAAAGATAACGTGCTCAGCGCAAAGAATGGAGTGTTTTTAATACTCTGACACCACGAGCTTTTCACAACACCATATATGTGCAAAAGGTGTATGTGGTTATACCTTAATATAGTACGCTTTCTTCTCCAAACTTGGAGGTAAGAAACACAGATATTCCTATGTGATATAAAATGGAAAACTCATAGGATAATACTGTAACAGGAATGAGACCAATTTAAAAACTCTATATGGTCAAACTCACATTTGTTTGAGCCTGTTTATGTCACAAACTGGCTCAGGTAATATCACTTTGAACACAGTGTGTACATCCAGGTGGGTTGATGAGTTTAACTCAGATGAAAAGTTGTAAGGAAGATAACATCCAGTTAGTAATAAAACCACAATATTTATTGCAAATAAATATAAAAATCTTACTTAAAAGTATCTGGAATATCATCCATCCAAAGCACAATGCGTTTTAACGCTCTAAGTTGCGTCTTCCTCAGGTGCATAAGTTCTCTAACCTATATTGCCAGTTTATAAATGCTCTTTGGCGCCATAAGCTGTAAAAAAGGGGGCGTTACCCTGCTTCAATCATCCTATCAGCGTCCTCCTGGGTTCCCCCGGTAGCTCCAATCCATATGGTTAAGTTTGCCTTATGTCACTTCCAGTTTCGCTATGCATGCGTTCCAGCGGCCATTTCCTTGTGTTCCACCTTCAGTTTTGCATTCCAGGAGCTAAATGTATGCGTTCCACTGACACTAATGTCTCTATTATGTATACTATTCATATCAACATTGTAAAATATTTTTAAACAGCTTTCCGATCCAAATACCTATTGTAAATTAGACAAAAATCCAGAACCTGATATCAAAAAAGAACTTGTTAAACTAATAGATGAGGGCCTCCAATTAGGAATTTTAAATCAAAATGAGTATAATTTTTTAAATAATGCTAATCCCGTAATTCCGGTAATTTATATTTTATACAAAATTCACAAAAACGAACAAAACCCACCGGGAAGACCTGTTGTGGCAGGGGTGGACTTGCTATTATCCCCCCTGTCACAATATATTGATAAATTATTACAACCCATTGTGCTAGGGAATATATCTTATCTGAAAGACACTATGCATATATTGCAGATTCTGGAGAATTTTAAATGGGATGACGATTGCTGACATCACATGTCACCAGCTTATATAGAATAATTGAACATCAAAAAGGGTGTGAAGCTGTAAGATTCTTTTTAGAAAAATAAGGAAATTTTAAAATTCAACAGATTGATTTTCTTAAATAGTATTCTTATGATCCTTGAAAACAATTTCTTCTGGTTTGAAGGTAGGTTTTATTTACAAAAGAGGGGCACGGCTATGGGGACCAAGTTCGCTCCCAGTTATGCCAACCTCTTTATGACCTACTGGGAAACTATGTACATCTACTCAGGGCATGACTGGGTAGCGAACTTGGTCCTCTACAAGAGATTCATTGATGACATATTCTTTATTTGGAAGGGGAACCAGTGATGTGAGTACTCAGGAAGTCTATTTTTTAGACTTAAAGATTTTTATTAACTCTGGAATTATACAAACTTGCACTTTCTTCAAAAAGGTTGATACCAAAGGTTACATTGACACTAAGAGATGTCATTTTTCCCCTTGGCTCACTGACGTTCCAAAGGGACAATTCACCAGACTTAAAAGAAACTGCAAGACGGAAGAGTTATTTGTTGATCAGTCGAGAACCTTAAAAGAAAATTTTTTACAAAAAGGGTATAAATCTGGAGAAATAGAGAAACAATTTTTAGCTGTCAAAGAAAGACCAAAAGAAGACCTTTTAACTTATAAAGACAAAAGACTAAAGACTAATAAACAAAATAAACAAGTGACAATTATTAATACTTTTAACTCACAAAACCATATTTTAAAGAAAATTTTAAGTAAACATTGGCATATTTTAAGATAGAACGAGGATGTGAATAAATATATAGGAGAGTTGTATTGAAAAAAAGGAAAAGTAGTTACAGATATTTTTGGTTCAAAATGTAAGGGTTTTCATAATTGCAGACAATATAAAGTCTGCAAAAACACAAATATTATCGAAAAAAACTGAAACGTTTAAATCAACTGTAACAAAAAAGGAATACTTTATTGAGGATTTTATTACCTGTAGTACAAATAATGTCATATGCCTTTTGACCTGTATGTGTGGTCTTCAATATGTGGGGAGAACCACGAGACCATTAAAAACTAGAGTGAGTGAACACTTGTGTGATATACAAAATAAGGTTATCACTCACTCTGTATCAGCTAATTTTATTAAAAGTCCAAGCTGTGATCCAAAAAAAGATGAATTTTTTTAGGCATCCAAAAAAATAAATAAAGACTTTTTAAAAGAATTTTAATAAGAGAGAGATGAAGTGGATATTTGATCTTGAAACACTCTCTCCCCATGGTCTTAATATAGACTTTGAGATGCATAATTTTATTTAGAGGGTTAATGCAATATGTGAATATGCTAACATGTAAATATGTATAGGGGATTACAGTGCAATATATGTAAATGGTTAACTTCCTTTTTCTCTTTTTTCCTCCGTCTCTCTCTCTCCCTTTGTTGTTTATTGTTGTTTTTTGTTTTAAACACAATTTTAATTGATTGAGGTAAAACCTCTTTTATGAGAGTATATGCTTGTTATTAAATTATTTTGTTGATTTATCATTTTGTAAATAAGTACATGCTATTATGTAGGACATTAGGAGAATCTATGATCTGATTTTACAATGTTGATATGAATAGTATACATTGGTGTCAGTGGAACGCATACATTTAGCTCCTGGAATGCAAAACCGAAGGTGGAACGCAAGGAAATGGCCGCTGCATGCATTCACAGCGAAACTGGAAGTGATGTCACGCAATCTAAACGATATGGATTGGAGCTACCAGGGGAACTCAGGAGGACGCTGATAGGATGATTGAAGCAGGGGAACTCCCCCTTTTTTACAGATTATGGCGCCAAAGAGCATTTATAAACTGGCAATATAAGTTAGAGAACTTATGCACCTGAGGAAGACGCAATTTAGAGCGTTAAAACACATTGTGCTTTGGATGGATGATATTCCAGATACTTTTATGTAAGATTTTTATATTTCTTTGCAATAAATATTGTGGTTTTATTACTAACTGGATGTTATCTTCCTTACAACTCTTCATCTGAGAAAAACTCATCAACCCACCTGGATGTACACACTGTGTTCAAAGTGATCTTACCTGAGCCAGTTTGTGATATAAACAGGCTCAAACAAATGTGAGCTTGACCATATAGAGTTTTTAAATTGGTATCATTCCTGTTACAGTATTATCCTATGAGTTTTCCATTTTATATCACATAGGAATATCTGTGTTTCTTACCTCCAAGTTTGGAGAAGAAAACATATTATATTAAGGTATAACCACATACACCTTTTGCACATATATGATGATGTGAAAAGCTCAGGGAGTCAGAGTATTAAAAACACTCCATTCTTTGCGCTGAGCACTTTATCTTTCCGTATTGCACATTTTGGACTACTGGTGAAATTTATGTGATGAATTCCACTGTGCTCACAGCTACATGCTTTAAGCGCTCACATTATTACACTATTTTTTGTACTTTGTTAAAAACTAATATTGTTGTAAAAATACTTATTAAAAAATATTTTTTTTTCTTCTACTTATGTAAATAAAAACATTTTGTATGCCTAATTTTAACCTGAGTGATTTATTTATTTAAGGACATCCCAGCAATAATGTATGCTTAGATTAAGGAGATTAAGGTAACCTGAACATTGACTGACACCATACATAGGATGAATCTAAATTATAATTAACATGAAGGAGAGAGAAGGTTATACACCAACCATTATGTACAACATTGTATTCATAAATTTGGAAATGGAACAATTTCAAGCAATATATATATATATATATATATAAAGAGAGAGAGAAAGAGAGAGAGAGAGAGAGAGAGAGAGAGAGAGAGATTTATATCGATGTGATCCTTTAAGAGTTAAAGGATGTATAGAATTGGTCATGATTAATATTGTCACTGCAATAATACTATAATAGCATACAATAAGAAAAATGTCAAATCCCTTTCTTTTGAGATAAACACTATGATTATATTGAAAAATACCCTGCCATTATAAGTAGATCATAAAAATAAATATATTAAAAACATCAATACGTCTTGAAATTTATGTGCAATGGATTATGTCAAATTACAATAGTATGCAATTTCCTGTTATTGAAATAAAAATGTATTTTTACAGTTACATATTGTATAAGGATTAGAGCACGTGTATTTTATTAACTACTTGGCATTCATAACAGTGCTTAAGTCGTGTTTTTCATTTCTGATTTAACATATTCCATCACGGTACGGACTCAATCTGGCAAGCCCGTTTAATGAAAGAAATTTTTTGACAGTCTCAGATTTAATTTAGGTTATGCTGTCATTTAGATTAATAATTTAAAAATACTTTACATGACAATAACTCTCACAGATATGAAAACCTGTTTGAAATAGTTTTGTAAAGTGTAAAAAAAGTTTTTAGACTTTAAAAATTCAGCATGTTGTACTTTTATATGACCTCTTGTATGAATCACTATTCCTACTCGATCACAGCAGTCTGTTTGTGATCGGATGCAGTGTCTAGAACATCAATGACATTTTAATCAGAAGTGATATAAATCAGTATAAGCAAACACAACTGTGTGATTTATACTAACATCATTTTTTTATTTTATAAACCACTCATGATATGTAATAAAAAGCCTATTATTGCACATTCCCCATTGTGTGATCTAAATGGGCTTGAGATTTTTCCAGACTCAAAGAAATTAGCTGCCATAGATGGCTGAAATACATCAGTAAATGATTGTCATTCACTGTTACACCTGCTGAGGAAATAGAAGTCAGTTAAGCAAGATAAACGTGAAAAAACAAGAAGTCTGAAAATCGGAATTTAGATAGAATTTATCATCAACATGTATTTATTTGTGCAATTAGGTACCATTATACTAATGTGATGGTATTAAAATAAAATGAAGGAGATGAAAAATTGGTCTGAATTCTTGCATAAATGTAACAGTTTGAAGAGGCTTTATAAAGGACATGCCATCATAGAACTACATACTGTGTACGTTCTATGAAAAAATGACAAGGAACTTAAAAGAGAATACATTACCACCTACAGGTTGTGCTATCCAGAATTCAGAGCATTAAATGGCTAATTCTGTTATTGCTATGTGGTGTAAAGAAAGTTATAACAAATAAATTGTTCCTAAATTTTGTCTAAATTGACTAAACTAAGCAATACCCGAATAAATCCCCATGCATTATCATATTGTAAGTGAGCCTCAGCTATTTCCTATAAATACCTTGGAATGTACTTCGGATCTCTCATTTCAACGTCATATCGATAAGATGTCATGTAAGCTATATCCTTAAAATGGCTCTCTGTTCAGAAACAAATACAGTCTAAACCCTATGGGCAAGGGAATTAATGATACAACAAATATCAATGTCTGCCATTGACTACAAGGAACCTCAAATCCATCTCCATTAAATTAATATTCCATATAATTTGTTTATTTGTATGTACTGTGATTACACAACTCATCATAGAGATATGCAAAAAGAAATGCAAAGGTTAACACTTAATTCTTGATGTACAATTCACTTATCTTGCCTAATTCATAATAACTTCTTTAGTAACCTTCAATACTACCTAAGAAACATTTTCATTCTTGTTCTCCACAACTGATATAACCTAAAGGTCAATGTTGGCATAGGATTAAATGTAAGGTAAGGGTAAGGTTTGGGTAAGGTAAGAGTACATACTGGGTTACGATTAATGTTTTTTTTATTTTTAGGGGTAATGTAGGATTGAGGATAGGGGTACGGTTAGAGTTAGTGTAAGCAAAGGGTTAGGGGTAGAATTTGGATTTTGTTTGGGAGGGGTTATAGGGTTAGCGTTAAATACCACAAATTAATTTTGATATTAAGGCATTTAACAATCAGGACTGATACATGAGCTCATTTTGCACTATTTTAACTTAGTTGCACTGATGTGTAAATAATGTTATAAGCAGAAAATGTGAAAAAAAGTATTTTTCCCAATTTATTCCTTGTGTTTAAAATCTTATTCACATTTAGTATTGTGTTAGGAATGCATATAGAATGTTAAAAAAGCCCTTTCTACAATTTTCAAAAATAATATATTATGTATGGGCAGGGCCGCCATCAGGGGGTGACAACCATGACTATTGTCATGGGCCCGGCGGTCCTGGGGGTTCCGGGCACCCGGGCCCTCCCATTCCCAATGTGCATACATATATATAGTGGTTATCGATATATATATGTGTTTTGGCAGTGGCAGAACTACCTGAGGGAGCCCATTGTGTGGCCCATGCACTTAGGGCCACCAGATGGGCATATCTTTAAAGTGACCCGATCAGTGATGTGGATTTTTAATAGCTAATCCGGTCCCCTTTAAGAATCCTGGCAGTGCTAGGAGGAAGTGAGCTCACTCCCTGCCAGATAATACCTGCATGGGAGAAGGTACTGGGGAGTGAGAAAAGGAGAGGAGGAGAGAGCCAGACCCACATAAGCCCCAGTCAGCAAGGTCCACCCTCCTGCAACCTAAAGGTAAGAAACAGGAGGGTGGTTAAAAAAAAAGTGTGTCAGTGTGCATGCATCTATGAGTACCTGAGTGTATGTGTGTATCTGTCAGTGTGTGTGTCTGTCTGTCTGTATCTGTGTATCTATCAGTGTGTGCATCTGTGTGTTTGTTTGTATCTGGTTGTCATTGTACACCCGAGTATGTTTTTGTTATTTTATTATATTTGATTGTTTCATAGCAGTGCTGTAGCTTTTATGTTCATAGTTTTCTAGTGTCCCTATTTAACAAGAGGTTGGGAAGGGATGGGTAGGATATTTTACTGTTCCTGATTAATAATTCATAATTGTAATTGTACAGAAAGTGGTCATTGAGGACGTTTCTAAGGAAACGAAACGCGTAGGACCGGTGATATACCACTGTTTTTTAAATTATTTTTTATTGAATTTTATATCATAAATCGACTTTTATCCATCCACCTGATTCCTGATTTTGATCCAGAGGGCGGGAAGCTGATTGAGGATCCAGACCTCCCTTTACAGAGAAGGTAACTTAAAGGCTCATTTACATCTGGAGTTTGTGAGTTCCATATAGAGTGGGGGCACTGTTTTTTTCCCCACACAGTGTTGCACTATTATTTGTTATTTTTATATTTTACATATCCAGCTATATCCCAATTTTCTATGTATATCTTGTCGATGTGAGGTCACCATCAGGGATGGGACCTTGGGAAGCTGTTCTATTAAGCTAAGTAGCTTTTCTCAATATACTGCTATTTTGGTGTATATTGGAATTTTGTATTTAACATGGCTTTCTAGTGTCTAGTGTGCTTTTGACTTTTATGTACACTTTTTGTCCACAATTATTTTCACTAATTAGCTGATATGCCTTATTTCTTTTGGATTTAGTTGGGGCTCTATTGAAATGTTTAACCCCTTAAGGACGACGGGCATACTATGCCATTCTTGGGGACCCGGTCCTAAATGCCGGCAGGCGGCATAGTTTGTCCATGCCGTCCTTTCCACTTACCTGATCGCTGGTGATCCCCTGCCGGCAATCGCAATGGGGGGACTTACCTGACATCCTAGAAAGTTCCCCTGTGGCTGATCCAGCCATCCCGGGCCATGTGATCACGATGTGGTTGCGATCACATGGATGGAATAGCCGTCCACAGCAGTGCCTGCAAGGGGCCTGCCTGGAATGACAGGCAGTCCCACCAGTGCCTGTAAAAAAGTTTAATAAAGTTTTAAACAGTTAGTAATTACAAAATATATACTTAGATCATGTATATATAATTAATATATATATGATCTAAGTTTATATACACACATATACATACACATACACTGTCTGTAAGCTTATTTTAATATTAATATATATAATTATATATTAATATTAAAATGCAATTAGAATGATATTAATTGTATATATATTTTAATTTATTTTTTATATTTATTTTGTATTTTATATATATATATATATATATATATTTATAAAATGATACCTATATATATATATATATACATATATATGTATATAGGAAAATTTATTCCTACTTACCGTAATTTTCTTTTCCTGGTCATAGGCCATGGCAGCACAACAATGGGTAGCTCCTCCCTATCCCTAACCAGACAGGAACCTAATTAAAACAGAAGGTATTCATAATACCCCTCCCACCCTCAGTCTTGTTTCCAGCAATATCCCAGGGCGGGATCTTTGTGCTGCCATGGCCTATGACCAAGAAAAGAAAATTACGTTAAGTAGGAATAAATTTTCCTTTTTCCTGGCCATATCCATGGCAGCACAACAATGGGTAATACCCAAGCAATAACCAAGGGAGGGAAAGAAGAACACAAGACTTCCAAAATATGAATGCAAATTGACAATACACACCTCATAAGGACATGAAAAACTGATTGCCCACTAATGGCACATTATCAAAATGACCAACTCAAAATGTACCAAAAATGTCTGAAAATTGATTGAGGATCAAGCAGCCATTTACCTACAAGTTCCAGGGAAGCTTGGCCACCGATGCTCAAGAGGGAGAAATAGCTCTAGAGCGAGAAATGGCTCTAGAGCAAACATACCTTTAAGTACTGTAATCCCTAGGGCTTAGTAGCCTAAAAAACAGTCAAGACTACCCATCTGTTGATGGCTTATATAGAGGCTTGAAGATCTTTATGGTCTTTTAGTAAAGATAAACAGAAGAAATCCAGAAAGAGAGATCAGAGAGTGCTGAGACATATCTCTGAGGTGATGTGGCCAATTCCTAGATAAGTCCTGGATTGAAGAATTTAGAACCTTAGAATTAGAAATAGACCATGAAAAAAGGCATTTCAACTATGTAAAGGTAGCCAGGCATATAAGTTTTCCCATGGCCCTCAGAAGGGTATTAATTACTGTAGTTCAAAAAAAACAACAACTTATATTTAAGCTTTTCTACATTATCGAAACCTCCAGAATGAGGAAAGTAGCACTGGACCTGATGGAAGAGGGAAGAACTATTTTGGGAGATCCCTTGGAGGTACTGAAGAAGATAAGTAGAAGTGGAAACCATGGACTGGGTATTAATATGGAACTGTCAGGATGATTGATATTGGCTCTTGCACCCTATGCAGAAGAGAAATGTTGGATGTTAAGGGAGTCCCTTTTCTGAACATATTTGAATTTGGAGAAAAGTTCCTCAACGCCAGTGGATGGTATTCATGGTTATCACTGTCCAAAGGATTTCCATAGGTAAGTTAACCTCCGCCCTTGTGACATCCTATCAGATCTATGGTGGAGGACCTGGATCAAAACTCTCTCTGTTGGGGTAATATGCTAGTCTGAAAAGAGCTGTACTGAGCCATGGACCATGTCGAACTGTATTCCCAGCTATACCCTGAACTGGGAGGGAACAAGGTGACTATAGCAGACATTCATCTTTCATCATTAAGATGTAAAAATAAAAGTGATGTGAGGCAAAGGATACATGGCAATAAGCATCCTGCAAATCTATAGACATTATCCAATGTACTAGGAATACTACCTTTATAAATAAGAACTACAAGAATCCTGTAAATTAGAATGGATCTCCAACACCTGTTAGAAACAGATTCTTTGTGTTCTAGTTGCTTTTTAAAACATTCTCACAATAGCTTTCTCTAATTGAAGGGAAGCCATGAGATTTACAAAGCATCTCTTTTTACCTTTTCTCTTCCTCTGGTAGAATAATAACCACTTACATCAAGTTTGAGATCTACCATACTCTCTTCATGGTGTGAAATACCTTGGTCTGAGAAGGAAGTTAGTGAGAATCTTTATATCGAAAGGGTCTCCCAAACCTTAGGTCTTGAAGTAGACAAGCTTTCTTGCCCTCTGCCGTTCTGTTGATCCATTAATATAGGAGGATGCATCCGTGGACCAGGTATTAAGCAAAAGAGCCCAGCTAATAGACACAAAGAAAGTCATATTTCTGGCTATAATATAATGCGACCTATGTAGGCTTCTTAGCTGAAGACTATTCCCGGTTAATGACTTGTAAATTGACAAGAGACAAAGGAAATTTATCTCTGATATGCTCCTCCAATTTATCCATACCAATATTGGATCCTTAGAGATTGAGGTAAAACCTTACAGCAAGATGAAAGCCTGTGCCAGCTGCCACATAGGCTTTAGAGAGGAGCAGAACCATGTATACTCCGTGGAGTTTCAGAGAGATCCCGCATTGTTTACAGGCAGAGAGGAACATTTAGCCAGTCTAAGGACTGCATCTACTACTTAGGAGCAGAGTCCCAGGTACTAGTGTCTGAAATTCCAATGGATGAAGACTGAGATACTCCCTTGTGTTGAAAACCTCTCTCAGTGTAGACCCATTACTCCATTAAGGATCTTAAGGGGACCGGAAACTGGAAAAGATACTCTACACCTTCTGACATCCGAAAAGAAAGGCTAGAGGTAAAAGGACCCTGGAAATCAAATGAACGGATTCTGGAACTACTGAAATAGACTGAATATCCTCATCTGATGATTTCATATCTCTGAATGGATCCATCTCCCAGGATTCCTAAGAGTATTCATTCTGGGAATTGTCCAGAGGATCCAAGCTTTAACAGCTTCTATGACGTCTTGAGATACCTCCTGTTAATATTGTGTAATACACAGGGCATGGGTAGAAGGGCCTGTAGCCACTTTCAGACAGTCTGTGCAGAGACTTTACTTTTACAAGGATCTCTTATCATATGTCTCACAAACAATTCTTTAGTGTGACTTCCCTTGTATGATCCGGATTATTTTCTTTCCGTAGAGCTATCATCATAGGGAATTCCAATTATTGATAGGCACTCTTTTGTTTAGTAATGACCGAAAAAATAGAATGGCTTACCTATGTCTCTTAGAGTGTGACCTTTCTGGGAGCAGAGGGATCTGAATCCATAACTGCATAAGATTTCTTTTTATCCTTTACAAAGAAAAATCTCTGCTAAATAAGTAGAGATTGATAGATACAGAAAAATAAGTAATATACCTTCGATAAAGAAAAACTTACCAAAACCAAAAAGAAGAATTCAAATTAAGATGGAAACTGCCTAGGAATACGTTTGATAGAAATTCAGATTAGCAGGAATCTCTTACCGTTTAGATGAAACCGATGGAGGGTAGAAGGGGTTATATCCATATATTTGTTCTGTATGTGCCTGCCCAGCCTGCTACTCCTTGGTCACTGCAGGAAATAGGCTGATGACAAAATCTTGCTACCTTTAGGGTTACAGCAAGTAAATCCATGGGAAAATACAAGATAGTGAGTTGTACTTTAAGCCTTTCAGTGATGGAATGCTAGTCCATCTCACATTAACTCTTTCAGTGATGAAATGTTAATCTCATAGAATCTTTGCAATCCGTGTGCATGTCCGGCCTGCTACTCGTTGGTCACTGCAGGAAATAGGCTGATTGCATAATCTTGCTACCCCTAGGTTCACAGCAAGTAAATCCATGGCAAAGTAAAAGATAGTAAGTTGTACTTTAACCCTTTCAGCGATGGAATGCTAATCTGTCTCACATTAACTCCTTCAGCAATGGAATGTTAGTGAATGTCATATTAATCCTTGCAATCCATGTGCTCTGTATGTGCATGTCTGGCCTGCTACCCCTTGGTCACTGCAGGAGACAGGAGGATGGCATAATCTTGCTACCCCTAGGGTCACCGCAAGTAAATCCATATGCCCTGTATGTGCATGCCCAGCCTGCTACCTCTTGGTCACTGCAGGAATCATGGTGATGGCATGATCTTGCTACCCCTAGGGTCACAGCAAGTTAGAACCCCCGGTCACTAAAGGGGTCTCTCCAGGGGGTCACCTTTGCACAGGGCCGTGTACTGGAGACTGCCCAAGGGAGAGAGGCTGAACTCCCTTGAGGGAGAAGGTAACAACCCTCAGGTAAGCCAAAAATAAAAAATTCTCTAGTCTTAGAATGACTAAGTCTGTCCTAGGGATAGGACAGGAACAAAAAGACTGAGGGTGGGAGGGGTATTATGAATACCTTCTGTTTTAATTAGGTTCCTGTCTGGTTAGGGATAGGGAGGAGCTACCCATTGTTGTGCTGCCATGGATATGGCCAGGAAATATATATATATATACATATATATGTATATATATATATATATATATACATATATATATATACATATATATATATATATATATATAGTTATAATTTTACTATATATTTTACTATATAGTTATAATTTTATATATATAATATAAAATAAATAAATACATAAATAAGTAAAACATAATAAATAAATAAAAATTATATATACATGCATAATTTCGTTCTATTTTTTATATTAATATATATATATATATATATATTAATATATATATATATCTTAATATATATATATATATATATATATATATATATATAATATATGAATATAAAGGATGCGCTCTCCGGTCTTCAAATGTTACAAAATTATTTATTCCATTAAGCAATATGCAACAAATTGATTGACGTTTCGACCCGTTCGGGTCTTCCTCAAGATCAATATATACTCATAAAGACACGCTTTATGTAAGAAAAAGTACAGTGTACTCACCAATAGTGATTGTGACCCTCCTTCCCCTGCTCGAAACCCGGAAGTGTCTGATGGTCACCACGTGATCCGCATGATGACGTAGCCACGTTAGACATGCGTAAAAACGTAGTTGCTAGGAAACCAGTATAAATAATTTGTATAAGGCCGGTTTCACATAGTTCCGTAGTGTAAAAAATCTATGTGACTATAAATGTGTTATATATTCAGAGAATCATATGGAGTCCCATAGATTCAAAAAAAGTGGGGCATGTGTATAGAAAACATTAGTGGAAATAACATTCACTAGTCAGCTATGTGTAAAAAAAGAAAAAAGAAAAAATCTATGCCCATAAATTTAGAGTAAATTAGAAAATTAGAAACAACATTGGAATGCCATAGGATGAACCTATATCCAATGCTCCCTAGATATCTTATGTTATACAGTTTTAGGAATCTGTTAAAAAATTAGAATTCTATTCAAGGCATATAAACCCAAGATTATAGATATATAATTATAGCACATATACAAACTGTTGTAATTCCTACACTGTTCACCTGATTTGGATGTAAATACCCTCAAATTAAAGCTGAAAGTCTGCAGTTAAACAGACTTTCAGCTTTCATTTCATTTCAAATCCATTGTGGTGGTGTATAGAGCCAAAAAGATTGGAATTGTGTCGATGTCCCAATATTTATGGACCTGACTGTATAACTATATGCATATATATATATATATATATATATATATATATATATATATCTATATATAAATTAAAATAATTTAAAAATCCATATATATACATACACATACGTATATATGTATATATATATATATATATATATATATATATATATAAATTCTATATGTATAATTTGGTTCACAAGCCCTATATTTAACCTCGTAACTTTCCAAGACTCCAGAAAACCTGTACATGGGGGCTATTGTTTTACTTGGGAGACTTTGCTGAACACAAATATTATTGTTTCAAAACAGTAATTTCACATTTTTCACACACAAACGGCACTTTCACTGACCATATCATTGTTGTGAAACGTTTTACTGTTTTGAAACACTAATATTTGTGTTCAGCGAAGTCTCCCCAGTATAGCTATACCCCCATGTACAGGTTTTATGGTTTTTTCAAAGGTCACATAGTCAAATACAAGGCTTGCATTTCTGCTTTTTTACATTAAAATTTGCCAGATTGGTTATGTTGCCTTTGAGACGGTATGGTAGCCCAGAAATGAGAATTACCCTCATGATGGCATACCATTTACAAAAGTAGACAACAAAAGGTATTACAAATGGGGTATGTCCAGTCTTTTTTTATCAGCCACTTAGTCACAAACACTGGCCAAATTAGTGTTCAAATGTATTGATTTATTTATTTATTTCAGATAGATACCTTACCAATATATAGTTATTAAAACTATTACATAATATAAGCAGCTTTGTGGTCTCTCTATCATAATTAATACAATATTTCGTCTTTACTTAACTATAGTAAAACTTCATGGGTTTAACCTTTAATTAATTGTATGTTCCACTGTTTCTTCCTTTCCGCCCCTACCCCATGCCAAGCCTAATAATCCCAACAATAACCCTTTTAGTCTCACTTTTTTATCTGACTTTTCCCTATCTTTATTTGGAGAGAGAGAACCCTTTAGTATCTTTGATTGACCTACTATCATCATCATTTTTTTTTTATACGCCCGTTTGACCCATCCATTGCCTTTTTATTTAATTGCTTTTTTTTGTCAGACATGGAAGGCTGGTGTATGGGAAAACCCCTTGCCACTTCATTACACAACATACTATTCATCTCTCTGTCCCCTCCTTGTTTCATTTCATTTACCTGGATAAGAGACCCTCTATGATAATTTTATTTTAAAAATTCTAATTTATCTATCCAAGTATCCCAATATTCTATTTGCGTGTAGCGGTTTTCTAAGGTCACTAAGATGCCTCTTTCCATTTTTGCTTGCCATATTACTTGTGCTATCCCTTCTCGGGTGGATGAGATTTGTAAATATTTCCAATTCCGTGCTATCAGTAATTTGGCTGCTGTAATGATGTGTAAAATTAACATTGAATCCTTTATCTTAATTTTTGACTCAATTAAGTTTAATAGAATTATTCCTGGATCCATTGTTAATTATTTTCTGTCATAAAAACAATTAATGTAATTATATCTTTCCAATAATTGTGTATCGGTTGGCAGTACCACCATATGTGTAATAAGGTGCCATTATCAATGTTGCACCGCCAACATCTATTAGATATATTTGGATATATTTTATTTAGAAGATTCAATGTCAAGTACCATCTTTTTGAAAGGTTAAACTGTAAATCTGTCAAATTTAAGCAGTGGATCTTTTTCCCACTTTTTAATTGCTCTGGAAAGTTTAACTTATATAAGACTTTAACAGATTTAGACAGCATATTTTTACAGTTTTTTAGATCGACAAGTTGAATAATTCCATCTATTTTACATTCTCTATTCTTAATCATATACGCTGAGACAAACCCTTTAATTCTAAGGTAGTTAAAGATATAATTTGGTTGGATACAGAATTCCTCACTTATTTGTTGAAAGGGGTTGATTTTATAATCCTCTGTTGTATCTATGATTTTATTTATTCCCTTGCTCTTCCAAGAGTTGATCTTAATATTATCTAGCATATCATTAATCACGAAAATTGGTAGTGCATCTACTATTCTATTCTTTAGTCTGACTTTTTTTCCAAATATCTCCAACCAACCTGCTAGCTCTCTAATTATATGTAATTGGATATTGTCTCAGCTATAACATTTTTATTGAGATCTAAAATCCAGACTAGAGAGGATAAATTCTCTACCCTTGTGCTGTCTTTCTCTTTTGAATACCATTTTTCTTTTTTTGTGGATGTATTCGGTGATAACATTATATGAAACAGTCTACTGACCTGATAACATTGATGGATTTCTGGGCAACTCAAACCTCCATCTTGTCTTATCCTGGCTAAATTTTTCATTTTTACTCTTGTTTGTTTTCCATTCCAGACAAATTTTAAAAAAAAAGAGGCATGTAACATAAGTAACCAATTTTCGGGACAGTTAAGAGGGATCATTCTCCATAAATGTAGCCATTTTGGTAAGATATAAGCCCTTAGTATATTGATTCTCGCAGACTACGAGAATCCCAACCCCCTCCAATCCCGTAAGTTTTTATTGGTTTGTTTTAATAAGGGTAAGAAATTAGCTTCTATTAACTCTTATACTTCTGATGTAATGGTTATACCCAAATATTAAAAAAATGTTTGTCCTTTGGAAGTCCCACATTTTTTATAAGGATATTAACTGTTCTCACTCATGTTCTTGGCTAAAACTACTGATTTGTCTAAATTTGTATTATAACCTGGTACTCTAGAGTACCTATTTATATATTTTAACACTTCCGTAATAGAGGTCTCTGGCTCTTCAAGGATCAGTAGTATATCATCCGCATAGATATTTAGTTTAACCTGCCCAAACGGATATCTATAGCCTGTAATTTTTTTTATTTTGTCTTATAGCAGTGGCTAAAGGGTCTAATACTAATATGTATAACAGTGGGGAGAGGGGGCATCCCTGCCTTGTTCCCTTGTTAAAAATTTGAGAGGTAAATCCAGATCCCATGACTTTTGCCTGTGGAGAATCATAGAGAGCAGATACCGCTTTTATAGTTAGACCTGTAGATCCAAATTGTTTTAATGTGGCTGACATAAAGGTCCACCCTACCCTATCAAATACCTTCTCTGCATCTATTGATATGAGCATGAGTAGGATCCTTTTGGTCTCTGTTGCCTCCAAAATGTCTATTACTTTCTGAATATTGTTAACTGATGGCCGGCCTGGAATAAAACCGACCTAATCGTTGTTAATGAGATCTGGTAGGACAGATTTCAGTCGTTCCGCAAGAATCGATGAGAATATTTTGATGTCTGTGTTTATTAATGAAATCGGTCTAAAATTGCTTATCAGTTCTGGATTTTTATCTGGTTTTGAAATTTGGACAATATTTGCTCTCAATAATCATCCAAAAGGGCATCTTCCTGTATTTATCATGTAATTAAAAACATTTGTGAGTTCTTCTTTTAATTGATCTTTCATAATTTTATAAACTGTATTTGAAAAGCATCTGGGGCTGGGGCAGTTCGTTCTTTAAGCTTATCTATTGCTTTAATAACTTCTGTTTCTGATATAGGTTGGTTTATTGTTTCTAACTGGTCGGGCTTCTTCATCACTACCAAATAAATTCTCTGGTAGGTTATATAGATCTCTACTGAATTTTTCAAATGCTCCGCCTATTTGTTCTGGGGCCTGATAATATATGTATCTTTATCCCTAATTCTAGATATCACTCTTTTTCATTTTTTTCATTTTTTCACTTTCTAGTCATAAGCGCTTCTGGCTTATTGCCTTTTTGGTACCATTTAGATTGAAAAAAATCTAAAGTTTTTGCAATTGTATTGGATAATTGCAAATTTATGTTCTATTCTATTTCTGATATTTTCTTTGCTATTTCTGTAGAATGTGTTATTCTATTATGTTTCTTACATTCATTTAGCACTATGTATAGCTCTGAAAGTAGGGGGCCTTCTTTCTTTTTCATTCTAGCTGCTATCCCCATCAGGTGGCCTCTAACTATGCTTTTGTAAGCACACCATACTTTATAAATCGCTGGTAAGACCACACCTTGAATATGCTGTGCAATTTTGGGTGCCTGTTCTAAAGAAGGATATCATGGCACTGGAGAGGGTCCAGAGACGAGCTACAAAATTGATAAAAGGAATGGAGCATTTTAGTTATGAAGAAAGGTTAAAAAAATTAAATCTATTTAGTTTGGAAAAATGGCGCCTGAGAGGGGATATTATAACTTTATACAAATATATTCAGGGCCAGTACAAACCTTTATCTGGAAATCTATTCATAAACAGGGCTATACATAGAACACAAGGTCACACATTTGGGCTGGAAGAAAGGAGATTTCATCTAAGGCAAAGAAAAGTTTTTTTTACAGTAAGAACAATAAGGATATGGAATTCTCTGCCTGAATAGGTGGTTTTGTCAGAGTCCATACAGATGTTTAAACTGAAATTGGATAAATACTTACAAAAACATAGCATACAGGGATATAATTTCTAATTAGTGGGGTAATAGCTGCTTGATCCAAGGAGACATCTGACTGCTATTTTGGGGTCAAGAAGGAATTTTTTCCTAGTTTGTGGCAAAATTGGAAGCGCTTCAGACCAAGTTTTTTGCCTTCTTTTGGATCAACAGCAACAACATTTGTGAGGAAGGCTGAACTTGATGGACGCAAGTCTCTTTTCAGCTATGTAACTATGTAACTATGTAATATATGATGTCCCCTTAATTTTGTTTTCCAAGTAAAATAGTTCAGTTATTTTTTTTAATCTGTTCAATAGTATAGTTTTTATATATTATATTATCGTTCAATCACCAATCTTTATGAAACTTGTCAAAAGCATCTTTGTAATCCAGTATGGTTGGGTTATGGTCTGACCATGTTATACATTGTATTATGATCTTTTTAAAAAGGTATAGCATGGCCAAATCCCCCAGAATAAGATCGATTCTGGAGTAGGAATTAAATATGTTTGTGAATAACATGTGAAGTCCATATCCAGTGGATGAAATGTTCTCCAAGTATCCCTAAGATTATATTGATCTATCAAATTTTGTAATCTATCTGAAGTTCCTTTATTGATCTATTTTCCATTATAGTTCTTCCTATCTTTAAAAGGGTCAATTACACAGTTGAAATCACCCATAATTAGTAGCACCCCTGTTTAATTTGATTAACTTTATTCATAATCTTTGTTATACATTTTATAGTAGACTTATTAGGTGCATATATATTAGCTAATGTGAAAAGTTTTTTTATTTATTTCGCACACCAGGATAATATATCTTCATTCCTGAATGTTTATGGATATATTTTTGGAAAACATAAAGGCCATTTTGTCAGTTTTTGTCCAATGTGTTTCTTGTAATGCACAAACTTGTATTTGAGTTTTCTTCAGGAAATCCAGAATTAGGGATCTTTTAAAAGGTGAGTTAATCCCACACGTGTTCAATGATGCTAGCTTAATGTAACAATTTCTGCCAGCTCAAAGGGCTCTCTGTCTCCATTTTGTACATAATGGCTATCATAACATAGGATATGTAAAAAGGTTTTAAAATTACACACATAGACAGGCTGGTCCTAAACAAAGGAATCAGCCTAAGACACAGCTTGTGTATGGCCATACTGTATCTCGAGCAATATCCCCCCATTGCTCAGATAATGAACCCACATATCCTGTGAGTAAGCGTGCTGGGTTAGAAACACCCAAGTCCATACCTAAGCATCTAATGGGTATCCCACTGAACCAAAAAATAAATAAATATATATATATACCTAAATCAATACAGAGGAGAAGGGGAAAAAATAAAAGAAAGGAATGACATTGCATCCCCATCACTCTGCCAAAGAACCCTTATGACATTATATTATAGAGTTCTGAACATCACTTAACTGTGAAGTGTTTATTATATGCTTCTCTTCCCAGAATCTCTCTAAAAAAAACCTATTCATTACAATTTGTAATGTTATAGAGGTCTAAACTGACCACCTATAACATTTATTCTTCCTATTTATTCCCTTACCATCTTGTGCCATTCATCTAATTTTCACATAGTAAGTAAACCATTCCATACAACTTATTAATTTTTAACTTTACAGTGCTCTTTTCTTTTCTCCCTCATCATTTTCACTTTTTCACTTGGTTATGTAAATCTTCATGACTCTCCTAATCCCTTGTGAGTTTGTTGATAAGAATATGTGGCAGTTTCATCATTAGATAAGTATTAATTAACATCTCAGACATTTGGTCTGTATTATTTAACTTGTGACTCTTCTCCCTCCCCTCCCCCCCAAAAAAACCCCCCTCTAATTTCTTCACGTCACCTGCTGTCTGCCATTTCTATATGTATTCATTTTTATTCTGCTAGTGTATGTACTTCCTCTTTATATTGTGTACATCTATAAATTCATCACAACTACAAAAATTAAAAATAAATAAAATAAATCCGCAGATGCCTTTCCTTCCTCTTTTCCTCCCTTCCCCCTCTCTTCTCCCCCTTTCCGTTTCCTGTCCTCTCTTTTTACTTTATTTCTCCTATTTTTCTTCTTTTTTCTCCACTCTCCCCTCCTATTTCCTAGCAAAGTAGTTATTAATCTGTTGCTTGTTTATATCTCTTTACTTTAGAGTCAACCATCTTTTAAGATCTTCTGCCGTATTGAAGCTCAAGGTCTTGCCTTTATGCAGTATAAAGATCTTTGTGGGAAATTCCCACAAGTATTTAATATTCTTGGATCTAATTTCTATTGTACTATCTGCAAAGGATTTCCTCTTCTGTCTAGTATTCCATGACAGGTCCTGGTAGACCTTTAACGCTTCATACTCTTCTGAAGGATTGATCTTTTTCAGTGATCTCAGGATCCGTAACTTGAGTTTAAAAGAGGAACAATAAACCAATATACCTCTTGGTAGGTGGTCTGGTATGCCTTTTGGTTTGTTAACTCGGTGACACCGTTCCATCATAGGGCTTTTGATATCCCATTCCACTTTCGTATATTTAAAAAAATTCTATATATGCTTCCAATTCTGTTGTCTTTATTTGTTCTGAAACCCTTCTAATTCTTAGGTTGTTCCTCCTTGATCTGTCCTCCAGATCTATAATTTTATTTTCCAGATCCGCTATTTTCTTTCCAGAATGACATGTTCTTCCTGGTGGGAGTTTCTCACATATTCGATCATCTCTAGTTTTTCTTCAATACGTTGGATCCTTGGGGTTAATAAGGAAATTAGGTTGCATTTCCACCTTAATTTTCTCAAATTGTGTGTCTAGATGACTGAGTAATCTTTCATATAGGTTTCCTTCCTGTGTTGAGTTATCATATGCCTCCATTTGTGTACTGCTCGTTTCTCCTTCTATCGGATTAGTTATCTGGTGTGACACATCTAAATCCCAGGCGGTTGGGGTGAGAAGAAAGACAAATGTTTTTCTAGCTGACCTTCCATTTTTTTTTTATCTCTTCTGGTGTTTGCCATTTTGGTGGCCATGTTTTCTTCTCCTTTTCTCTCCCTTCCTTCTCCCCTTTTTCCCCCTTTTACTACCTTTTTATTTTCCTTCCTTTTTTTTCTTTTATTTTTCAGGGGTTTCTTATAATACTTTTGGGTAGTCTTAGCACAGTTTCATCTCTTTTTTCCTTTCCTGTTTTCCTCTTTTCTCTCACTCCTGTGGTCAGGGGTTCATACACTCTTTCCTTTCTTTTTGTCCTTTCCCTTACCTCTCCCCTTCCCCCTCTTTCTTCTTTTATTGTTTCTTTTCTTTTCTACTTCTCCTTTTTCACTATCCCCCACTTCACTACCTCAAATCTCTTTAAGGTTCCAGTCCCTTTTCTGTATATCACCAGTATTAGAATAGTTGTAGGAAGAATAACACTACGCGAGGTAACAGGAGAGAAAAAAAATAATAAAAAAAAGACCAAGTAATACCTAACAGGAAAAAACAAAGAGAAGATATCTATTTAGTAAATTTGCCCCCTCATCCCAATCACTATTAACCACCTAAGGCCTCATATTATATCACATATAAGATAGTTGCAAGAGGAGGGAGAGGCATAAAGCAAAAAAAAAGCCAAAGCTTCAACAAACAGGGAAGGACAGAAACTATTGTTTAGAAGATTTACCTCTGTCCTTTTTGCATTGTGTTAATTTGCCATTATTTCTGTTACATCATACACTTATCTTTAGACTGTCTTTCTTCAGTGTATCTTGTCCATGCATCATGAGGAGCTCAGTGTTCTTTTTTTTCATTCCTGGGCTGCCTATCATTTTACTCACTAGGGGCATGGCTGCATTCAGACAGAACCTCTAACTCGAAATACATGCCGTCCTTTCCCCTCCTCCAGCCCTGGGCAAGCCGCCAGCATGAGCTGCCCCTTCCCCTCAACTCAAGCGTTTCCCAGTCACACACAACGAGGATGCCGGCTACGTGTGCCTACGTGCACCTACGTGCGCCTATGTCATCGCGCCTCCCCAAACTAGCGTTCAGAGCAGTTTTTTGCATTTTTCACATGCAAACAAATATGAACGTGACTAAGTGGCTACTAAAAAAGATTGGATATACCCCATTTTTAATACCTTGGGTTGTCTACTTTTGCAAATGGTATGCTATCATGGGGGTAATTCTCATTCCTGGGCTACCATTTGGTCTCAAAGGCACCATAACTAGTCTGGTAAATTTCAATGTGTATAAATTGAAAAATGTAATGTGCTATATTTGACCCTGTAACTTTTCAAAACAACATAAAATTTATACATGGGGGTTACCGTTTTACTCGTGAGACATCGCTGGATACAAATATGTGTACTTTATTGCAGTAACAGCTAACAGTATTATGACATTCACAGTTAAATTGCCATGCAGAATTAAAAAAAATAAAAAAATTTCATTTTTAAAAATAATTTATTCATAATAAATTATGTTTCATATATTAATATTTGATATGAAATGAAAGCCCTGTTTCTACTGAAAAAAAATGACGTATAATAAGCATGGGTGTATTTAATATGAAAGAGGTGAATTATGGTTGAACAGACATATAGCTAGTTTTGTTTACGTTTTGATCTGAATTTGTACAACTGCCTCAGCTCAGTCCTTAAGGGGTTAATCAGATTGTTACTGTTTGTTTTGGTAACTTTGTTGTAATGTGTATCTTTTCTATGTGGTGCTGCCTGTCCTGGCTTTTGATCTTTACATACAGACTGCAACAGTTATCAGGGCCCATGTTGTGTATGCTTTTATCTTGCATAGCCTGTCTTATATTTTATTATGTGCATGGCCCATTTTCTGTCCTTTGCAATTATTTTTTGAAGTGTTTTGTTTAATTTAGTATATATATATACTAAAGCTGTGTTTATTCGGTGTGAATCTGCCCATAGCATTGATTACTTTATTATTGTTTCTCTACATTTTTACCCATATATTTTATTTTTATTTTGGTTTTATGTGTATCTGTTTGTGTGTGTTTGTATGTATCTGTGTCAATGTGCACCTGAGTGTGTGTGTGTGTGTCTGTATCTTTCAGTGTGTATATCTGTGTGTCTGTGTATTTACATGTATGTCAGTGTGTTTCTGTATGTCTCCTATGTGTGTATGTGTATGAGAGTGTCAGTGTGTGCAACTGAGTGCATGTGTGTGTATCTATATGTGTGTCTGTATATATATATATATATATATATAGGTGCCAGTTTGCATCTGAGTGTGCATCTGTGTGTGTGTCTTTTATGCCTGTGTGTGTATCTGTGTGTCTGTATCTGGGTGTCAGTGGGCATGTTATTGTTTCTGTGTGTGTGTAACTGTGTGTCTGTATATTTCCATCTATGTCAGTGCGTGTGCCTGTATCTCCTATGTGTATGCATGTATGTGTATCAGTGTCAGTGTGTACATCTAAGTGTGCCTGTATGTATCTCTGTGTTAGTTTGCACCTCCGTGTGTCTGTGTATATGTGTGTATGTCTATGTATCTGTGTGTCTGTTTGTATCTGTGTCAGTGTGCATGTGTAACTGAGTGTATGTGTGTGTAACTATGTGTCAATATGTCTAACTGTGTGTCTGTGTATTTGCATGTATGTCAGACATGAAAATACACAGACACACAGTTATACATATTGACACATAGACAAATGCATGCCTGCATCCAAACACCAACATTCAAATACACACATGCTCCATTCAAAAACATGGTTGCATTCAAACACACATACACTGCAAAGTGATAAATACAGCCCTGCAAAAATGGGTAAATTGTAGATCTCCAGCTAGCAAAGCATTCTGGGACCCACAACAGATTCGGATCTACATTTGGCCACTTTACACACACTGCAGCCACTAAACACATACTGTGCATTGACTACATACAAACAGACTTTGCATTCACACTACACACACACACTGCATCCTTATGGGCGGATTTAAGGGTGGGCCCTGTGGGCGGACTCATGGGTGGGCTCTGGGTGTCCAGACCTTGAACTTTGTCAGGGGCCCCCTGATAAATTTCTGATGGCAGCCCTATGTATTGGGGCACCTAAAGAAAAACCATTAAATGTGAACAAACACAAAGGGCAAATTCTTGGTTTTATATTGGTTCAGAAGTTGGACAATTGCCTCAGTACTTTGGGGGTTAATACATATTATTAAATAAATAAATATAATAAACTTGTGTTCTTCAAGAGTCCAATAATACCAGGAAATGTGTCCCCTATACTATCCTTCACCTTACGTGCATCTTGTTAAAGAGTAATGATCATTGAGATTAAGAGATGCCCTATCTCTAAGGCCATTCAATTGCCTCCTTAGTGTTTAACCCACAAGAATTGAACACAATATAGCAAGACCCTCACAGGAGATGCCCAGTCTCCTGTAATAATATAGGTAATCCCCCTAAAATTACAGAACCTATGAGATGCCCAGTCTCCTGTGACAATTAAGTTACGTTTTGGAAATTTGTGAGTGCAATATTATTAGTTCTTGTTTTTAATACCATACAGCTTTGCACTATATTTGTCACTTTATTCCCATTTATGTAATACGGAGAATATTGTGAAATGGAACACAAATGGATCCCTAACACAGTGATTATTTGTCCTGCTTGCCTAACTACCTGCGTTTCTGAGTGCAATAGCTCACTTTTTAATATATGGTGCTCAGATTGTATTACACTATATGTGATATTTATATTGTAGATTGTGGTTTAATGGTTTAAAGAAAACATAGAAGAGTCTTCAAGTCTACAATTAACAAGTGAAAATGGTAATTTATTTCTCCATTTTATCACTGCTGGAGTGTGTAAATTATTCACAGATTTTTGGTGTGTTATCGCTCCCAGACTTCCCTACTTCCCATTAAGAGCCGAAAGCTCTCTATATGAGCTAAGCCGGTGATCGTTTTGTTCCAGAGAGCTAATGAAGTAGTGAAGGGGGAGAGCAAGGAGAGGACACCCAGGTAAGAAAAAAAACCAAAATGGTTTGGCTCCTTAAAATATGGAAGGACAGCAGGGCAATCCTCACATAGTATCCATTTCTATAGTGCTGTAGTCATTATGGTGCTTGGAGTATTTCTTTAATAATGAACAAAAGCAAAGCTTCAATTTGGTCCATGAATACATTATCATTATTATATAAAATAAAATGTATTTTTGACTAAAGTTATACTTAAAGAAATAACTAAATACAGAGTAAAACATATGTGATAGCCCTTCATTTTAAATAAATTGTTAAGATAACGTTTAAGCAACTTTTATTACTTGTCTCTTTCGGAGACAATACTAATCGTTTTGAAGATTTTTATATTGGAAAAATATATAAAAAAAATTCACAATTCTGTATTTTTATTTATTTACTTAGATGACTGAACAGTTTATTGAAATCATACACATAAACTAGCTTTTTTAGAATTAGTCTCTGGGAAATCTTAAAATATTCTGTATTCAAGGTCAATGTATAACATTTTCAGAGAAACCTTTTTTCCCACTGACTGAGTGTCTAGTAAGTGGCCATCTTTTAAAAATAAAGAGTATAGTTTAAGCTTTTTCATTTTCTGTAGACAAAATGATTGTTCAGGAGTATAAAGTTATGTAATGAAATTCATGTGATAGTAGTGACTTGATATTCTCTTATCAAAAAATCACACAATTTTTTTAATATACTTGCAAGTGATTTAACAGTGTTAAGTGGACGAATATACATATATAAAAGTACCAAATATTGTGAAGCAACTGAGCTCAAATATAAAAAATAACCAATAAAAAAATTATAGAAAATAACTCTAATATGAGTTTGTAATGTGATTGGAAATAGATTTTCTTTCTGATTAAGTTGAGAAGAACAATGTATTTTAAAAAAACTGAGGGCAAATAAGATAAACAAGACAGACGTCACCATTAGGCTGTGAAATTACTGTTTTGATCTTGAAGATGAAATGTTTTTAACCTCCATATGGAGATGTAATCATGTTCTCTTGTTATGAAAATGTCCTGGTCTCTCAGCAACAACATACTTACAATGAAGTAAATGTGAAGGGAAAAAATATAAGCAACACACTATATATCACAATCTATTATGTATTAAAAGAATAAACATGTAAAATTGTCAACATATAGCTCATATCTGAGAACAGATAATAAAACTAAAACAGATAATAATTTGTAATTCAGAAATCCATACAATCAACCAGCAATATCAAGTCTCAGAAACTCCTTGTACACATTATACAAAGTTAGACTGATGGCATTAAAGTTGCGATCCTTCCACTGCCTCCATTCAAGTATAATTTAAATTTAAAATCCTTGTGTTACCTATAAAGTTTTCAAGTGCTGCAATGTATCTATTCTTTCTAATTAACAAATATGTCCCATTATTGCCCCTCCAGTTTGTTGAAGATTTGCACCTGTCTTTTGACTGCATCTGTACCTCCATCTCTCACTGAGCTGATCAACAAGGATGTAACAGGGCTGTTTGTCAGATTGACAGCCAGGGTATGTGACAAGGCTCATTTATAAAAGTTTATTTATTTATTTTTTGTTTACTTTGTAATATATATATATTTATCTCCTTATTTTTTTTTTTTTAAGTGAAAAAAAAAAGGGGGCACACTCTTCACATTTAAAGCACTTCAGCAAGCGTGTTGAATTTACTGCAATGTCTCAATTGACAATTTGCACAGTAGAATACATTGGTGAATTAAAAATTATTATAAAAATTAATAATAATTAAAGTTCATAATCAGAGGTTATACTAATAACTCAAATATCTATAGCCAAATGCAATAAATTGTTAATGTCAAACTAAAGTTAAATGCTTTATAATAATTGCTGCAATAAAAAGTCTTCCAACTGGAGTAAAATCACTTCATAGGAAGTTCATACAAACTGCAATTTCATTAGCTTTTTGCTAGATGATTTTGTGGAATCATTGATAGAAAAAGTCTGTTTTTAAAATGTGAGACACACATAGTAAGACCTAATTCTTATATATTTTTTGTTATTGAAAGGAAAAAAAGCAGCATGTGAACAACATCAACAGGATACCACAGTTATCACAAAGTGGAATGGACATATACAGCTGCATTAGCCATCATTAATTCAATGTACTGCATTGAAAACAAGTGGAAAGTAATAATGCGAACAGAATAAAGAAAAATTAGCATTTCAAGATATGATATGACAGATCGGAACTCAGTTGTGGTCTAAGGTTTTGTAAAGAAAACCGTATGAAGTCATTTGGTCTCTTTATGACTTAATTCTTGGTTATTGGGTGGGGTCATAGAATGACAAGTGGTCACCTGACAGGCAGTTGTAAGGGGATTATTATGAATAGCTATTATTTATTTTATGAAAAATGCAAAAAAACTAATTTGAACACTAAATTTTACCAGGATTTATTACTAAATGGCTACTAAAAAAGACTGGACATACTACATTTTGAATAGCCTGCATTGTCTACATTTGCAAATGGTATGGCATGATAGTGATAAGTGTCACAAACGCACCCTACTTCAAGAGTGTGTGTGACTTAGTTGTCGTGGTGAAAGGGTTAAAGTTCACTATTTGTCTGCACAGGACCGGAAATAATGATAAAATTCCACTTAACACCACCCACACTTAACCGTAATAATATAAATATTACTATTTTAATGCTGCCATCACCGAGGCAATTTATAAATGGGGTGCTTTGGTCCCCCAGGTAACTTAATAATAAAAACCCACCAAGTACAACTTAGCACAATACCTATGCAATTGCAAAACACTCATTAATTAGTCTCTTCAGGTAACGTGATTCTTTACCAAAGGCAGAGCCTAATAAAGGAAAATTTATCATGAGCAAAAAATAGTCACCATGCATACAAAAATATAGATGATAAATTATTTACACCAACAACAGATAAAAACAAAAGGGATAAAATAACAGAAGTCTTAATTACTTACTCACTTGGGTGTTCAAAGTAAAACTTCTGCCCAGGGATTCTCTGGCATGGAAGATGGTGACTCACTCAAAATTTGATTTTTGGCCCCAAGCAAGTAAAATACACATTTCAATAGAATTGGATATATACCCTGTGGATTACCAAGCCTGGCTCAGAGGTAGAGATAAGGTGTACCTATAGAGATAATAAGTGGCCACTAGTGATGTCCCGAACGGTTCACCGCGAACGGTTCGCCACGGACTCATCATTGAGTAAACTTTGACCCTGTACCTCACAGTCAGCAGACACATTCCAGCCAATCAGCAGCAGACCCTCCCTCCCAGACCTCCCACCTCCTGGACAGCATCCATTTTACATTCATTGTGAAGCTGCATTCTTAGTGAGCTGTCCAGGAGGTGGGAGGGTCTGGGAGGGAGGGTCTGCTGCTGATTGGCTGGAATGTGTCTGCTGACTGTGAGGTACAGGGTCAAAGTTTACTCAATGATGAGTCGGCGACATCACTAGTGGCCACCCCTTGTGTTCCAGACCAACATCAATCTAAATAGAAACTTTTTGTTCCATCTCCTCTTTTATACTTGCCACAGAAATGATAATTTTGTTACCATTTTTCCATTCCATAGATATGTCACACTTCTTACTTGTGACCCAATATAGTGGACATCACAATCCCTTCCCATATGGTTAAGTTATGCAAATCAGGTTTAGGCTTGATAAGAAGATTGTGCTTGTCTCATTCTAAAGATAATAAAAATGAGGCTTAATTGTTAATATGTGGGTAGGTATTAATGTTTCTTTTGGATGTGATACTGGAACAGTATTTTTCTATTTTCTTGAAAGCTAATGACCATTCATATCAAAGGACTCCCTATCTAAGAGGGAATCAAGACATATGGCAAATGGGTTTGTATTGAAACCAGACTGCCAGGCCACGTATGTGTGAATTCTCACACCTTACAGAGTAGCTCTGTTGGGGTCCTAGCTTCAAAGAGGAATTTAGGTTTTAAACCTTCTGACCTCCCATATAATCAAATAACCCCTTTTGCAATTGCCAATACCACCTCTACCAGGCAGCCAGTTCATCTATGCATTATACAAATCACATTAAATTGCAATATTCTATAGTGCAGAAAGGACTTATGCACCCTTGATGTAAGTTTCATTCCTGTGCTGTCACATAATCTCATATTCAAAATAACCAGTCTGGCAAATTTCAATGTGTAAAAACTAAAATGGGCAAGCCCTATATTTGACCCTGTATCTTTCCACTACCCCACAAAACGTGTATAAGGGTGGTACTTTTGAACGCATTAGATATTTCTGAACACAAATATTTACAGCAGTAAAAATTTATTGATGATGATATCGTTGGTGAAAGAATGGAAAAAATGAATATGAAAACTAATTTTGACCGCGGTTTGTGACTAAGTGGCTATTACAAAAAAAACCTGAACATACCCCATTTTGAATGTTGTCTACTTTTGCAAATGGTATTCCAATGTTTGGCCAATGCTGACCCTTTAACTACGCCTTTGGGATATTTAAATCCCTTTATATAGGGATCATTTGTATGGCCTGGAGAATGGGTTTCATAACCAGCACAAACAGCAAGGGAGAGAAGGGAGACCCCTAATCGTAAATGGATGGGAGTACTGGCTTTTAATCCTGATGCTTGCTGAGAGGCCCATAGTGTCTTTAACCAATGCTGGAATCTCACCCCAAGCCCCAGTTCCTCTACAACCAGTCCACTCTGCCAAATGCTTTTCCAGCATCTATTGAGAGAAGGATCGATGGATCGATGGAGAAGGATACAGTAGCTTTGTGTATGATGCTAAGAATTTTGGTGGTATTATCTTGAGTCTTTCTGCCCAGTATATACCCAACCTCATCAGATTGGACTAGTTCAAGCAGAAGGGGCTTAAAGCACAGAGCCAGAACCTTGCAAATAGTTTCAAGTTTGTATATATTAAATATATCGGTCTATAGTTGCTGCAACTTGTAGGGTCTTTTCCTATTTTTTTTTGTATTACTGTGATAGAGGAATGAAGCATTGGAGGGGGAAATGGAGACTCTGGTGATAGAGAGGTGTAGAAATAGGTTTCAAGTTGAGGTTGGAACAATTTGTAGCATCTGTTTGTCAGACCTGTCCCTAGATTGGTCCTGGAAGGGGGGTATTTAATGACTAGGGACAGTTACTCTTGAGTAAAGGGTGAGTGCAGAGATTTTATAGATTTTTAGAGGATACAGGAAGGCAGTGTAAGGATTGACAGAGGGACAAGGTGTGAGAAGAGCGACAGGAGAGAAAGATCAGACTGACGGCATTATTAATTACAAATTGTAGTAGGGCAGTACAACTTCTGTAGAGAGAATTGTGTTAATCCATACAAACATTATTAGAGCATGAACAAGATCCTTGGCAGCCTCTTGCATAAGAAAGGGGTGGACACAGGCAATGTTTTTAGGTGGAATCGACGGGTTTTATCAACAAACTGGATATGAGGTTTAAAGGGGAAGCCAGGATCAAAGATAACACCAAGACAGCGAGGTTGCAAGGATGGGCTGATGCAGGTACCATCAATTTGTAGGGAAAGTAAAAGAGGCAGATCAGTATTATGAGTAGGAAAAATAAGAAACTCTGTTTTAGAGAGATTAAGTTTAGGAAAGCAAGACAGAGATCAGGCACAGAGATCAGGGGAGGAAAGCTATATCTGGGTGTCACTGGCATACAGGTGGTAGCGGAATCCAAATAAATTAATGAGATTGCCAAGGTGGGCAGTATAAAGAGACAACAGAAGTGGACCAAGACCAAAGCCTTGGGGAATTCCAACCGAGACAGGATGAGGGAAGTAGGTGTTATTGGAAAAGGAGACACTGAATCAATGCTGGGAGAGATAGGAGGAGAACCAAGATAGGACAGTGTCAGAGTTGGGAGAAGGAGGACATGATCAACAGTATCAAAGACGGCAGAGAGGTCAAGAATTATTAGTATGGAGTGTGGCCTTTGGATTTAGCCTCAATAAGTTCATTTGTGACTTCAATTAGACTCGGTAGAGTGGAGGTGGTGGAATAGGGTTGAGGAGAGAGTTGTAATTGAAGAAACAAGCCAAATGGGTAAAGACAATTCTTTCTAGACACTTTGAGGATAAAGAGAGCAGAGATGTGGGATGATATTTGGAAGGGGAAGACGGGTAAAGAGATGGCTTTTTTAGGATGGTTACAAGAGTAGCATGTTTTAGGGGATCAGGGACAACACCAGAAGAAAGAGAGCAGTTGAAGGTGTGCTTGAAGGATGGCACAAGACAAGGGGACTGATATCTGATAAGGTGAGATGGGATGGCATTGAGCGGACAAGTGGTGGGACTAGAGAAGATGAGTAGTGCAGCCACCTCTTATTAAGTAGCTGAGGTGAAGGACTGAAGAGTAGGTAAAGTGTAACCTCCAAGTGTGGTTGAGAGAGAGAGAGCAGTGAAGAGGGGAGAATTATTTCCTTTCATTTTTTTGTTAATGTAGCATGCAAAGCCACTGGCTAAAAAGTTAGCTTGAGATGCCTGGGATTGCAGGAGCATGAACTAATGAGAGAGGAAAAGTATGATTGTTTAGCAAGGGGGATAGCTGTGCTGTACAAATGACAGATTAATTTATAATGGGAAGAGTCTGACAAGTTGCAAGATTTCCTCCAGCAGTGTTCAGCTGAACAGAAGCATCTCAGCAGGTAGACTTAGTGTCAGGGGTGGCGATCCGATAACCGTGACCCAGTATGTCTGATCTTCATAGTAGGAGTCATGGTGTGGAAATTGATTATCAGGGCGTGGTGCAGAGCATGCCCCCTGATGTTGAGCACCAGCGTTTGTGCGGCCACATACCAGGGCCCTGGTGCAGCTTCTGCGGATCCCATGTGCCAGATGACAATAAGCAGACCTCTGCATCTGAATAGGGAGGCTCTGCAGCAGATATGTATCTAGTACAGAAACAAGGCAAGACTAGAATAGATACCAAACAAGAAAACAAGACAAAACTAGGGGAAACCAGAACCGGAGCAAGACAGAAAGCAGAACCCAGAACATGTACAGAAGACATGAGGAAAACAAGAACAGGGCAGGACAGGACTGTATATGAACTGGGAATACAAGACAAATGAAACAAGACAAGATATACAAGGCAAAACATGAGGAGACATAACAAAGTACTGTATATATAAAACATTGGAGATTTAGACATACGTAAATGTCCAAGATGTATGCAGCCCACCACTGCGTCAAAGTACTCCAATTATGGTGGGTTCCTATCTGCCTAGATATGCATGACTAAATAAATAATAATAAAACACCCACAGCACTTACCTGTAAGAAAGGGGCAGAGGACTTGGAACAACTGCCTGCAGGAACCAACTGAAACAAAAGGATTAATGGAAAAGGAAAGGGTGTGGCAACATAAAACAAACATATAAAGGAATCCAGGAGACTGTGAATTACAGGAACGGAATAAAGGAATGAACCCAGAAAACCCAGCATAAAGAAAACCAGACATGGAATAGAAAACCAGAAAAACCAAGAAAAAACAAACAAGAATTGTAAAAAGAGTACTGGATACCAGAAGCCAAGGTCAGACATCTCCGCAGAACAGAGCAGGATGTGACACATAGTGTGCCATGGTTGGAGGTGCATCCTTCTTAAGGTGCATGTCTGGAGCTGAGCTGCAATGTCCAGGGCAGAGGGGAGGATAGCGTTATATTTGAGGAGATAGCTAGAGAAGGGCAGGAGAAGGTAGGGATGGATGAAAGTCTAGAACAGATATCAGATGAGAGAATTGAGATTCCTTCTGAATTGAAGAGGGTTAGGCTGAGGATGTTGGGCACTCAAGAAAGAATGAGTGTTACAGAGATTAGAGACTAGAAAAAATAAGATTGAGGGTATTGCCAGCTACATATGTGGGAGAAATAGGTCACTGAGAAAGCCCAAGGGAGAATGTTTTGAGGCTAATGAGATCAAGGGTGAGTTCATGAAAATGTTGAAATCCCTGAGAATTAGGGATGGACTGTTACTTGAAAGAAAGTAAAGAACTCATGCAGCAAAAGAGTCAAGAAAGAAAAGAGGGAAACCAGGGGATGATAAATAACAGCAATGTTTTTAGAGATGGGTTTGAACAGGTGAGTTACGTGAACTTCAAATGTGGAGAAAAGGGGGGATGGTAGATGTTTGAAGGAGAAGCAGGGTGAAAGCAAAAACGCTATGCCACCACCCTTACTGTCAGACTGTCTTGGGTTGTGAGTGAAGTGAAGGATAATGAGGCAGGGGTAGTAGTGTCAGTGGGAGAGAGCCATGTTTCAGGCAAGTAAGTTTAGGAAACATGAAATAAATAAGTCATTATTGTTTACATTATTCTTTTTTTTAACTTTGTATTAGATCCAAGCTTTATAACTGTAACTCTAAGATAAAGTCAAACATATAAAAAATGCACAGCAGTGAACCTATTACCCTATAAGGTTGTTGGCAGTCAGAACACACACACAACACAAATCTGTTTGGGCTTTCCAGGTTCTCTTATTATATACAAGGGAACACATCAGCATGCAGTCATTAATGCACTGCTAGAATTCAGTCATTAATAGAACATACTGCTGATTTGATGGTAAGAAGCACTTACTTTATTAGACAAATGTACAAATGTACTCACAATATACACCAAAATAGAGACGATTGGATAATATAGTACATTTGAAATCTTACTTCTTTAGGAAAGCACATCAAATAAACTTTGAACTGCTTTCCCTCCCCGCACACTGATTCCTCTCCTGAAACTGTCATCAAAACAAAACACTAAGCCCTGTATGACATGTCATGATTCCCTTTTATTCCAGAAGTTTGGTCCTTAAGGGGTTAAACAAATTGTGAGAACAAATAGCAAACCCCAAGGTTACATTTTATGGATACCCAAAGCTGAGCTTGAAATTCTTTCCGATTTTGTTTCATGAAGGAGCCAATATATTTAAAGCAGTTCTTTCACTTTTCAGTATTTCATAAATATATATTTTTATGAAATACTGACTAAGACTGCATTGAAATTTGATTGAAATTCTATTGCAATCCAAAGAATCCATAAGACAATGTAGGGACTATCTTATGGTCAAATCCTGAATTTGACAAAAATCACTTTTGTCCAATCATAGCAACTGTCACAAATGACGGCTATAGAATTCAGGCTCTGTCTATGGTGGATCCTGCAATCTCCCAGGATTCTCCATAAATCTCAGTGTTGCACTCTCGTGCATGCACCAGAGTACAACACTGACGTTGCTCCTACCAATTGAAGAGCCAGGAGCCAAAGAGGAATTGCAGCGTGACAATGATGGCAGCCACGAGGGACAGCCTGAGGTAAGTAAAACTTCTCTTCCATGTACTCAGCACCCACACCAGACTTGTCGGTGTTAGGGTATTTGCTAAATATGCAAAGACCCAAAAATTGACTGATCTGCTTCAAGCTTTACTATGACTGCAATTATGGTTAGTTCAGCATCACAGAAGTTTACCATTTTTAAGCTACCTTAAACCAATGCATTTCCTTGAATAGTTTAGGTTTTGGCCATCTTGAAGCATCACTCTAGAATCAATAGGAAATTACATATTTCCACTGACTCTTCTTTGAAAGTTATCTTGAGACTCAGATCTTTTTGGCTAGACAGGCCTAAGTATTTAGTGGGACTAATGTTGCTTTCAATTATACTTACAATATTGTGATTGCACTGCAGAGATTATACGAATTAAGTTTGTATGAAGATTTTAGATACTTTATTGCAAGGATTCATGGCTAAATAAATGACATTTAATAGACGCACTTATGTTAATAAACAAAAATTGTATATAAAAGGCTTTTATCTGCATGTGGAAATTGTGCTTGATGAGGTAATCATTTCTATGCACAAATATGTGAATAATAAATAACTATCAAGAGCATTACAAGCTAAATATTTATTCTCAAGGCATATTAAGAGATCTCAAAACAAACTATAGCTGAATATAAATGAACCCTTGGCATTTTATTAAACAGCCATTTAATGACTCCATTATCCTTGCAGTGTTTAACAACATTTTACTCCCTTCCAGGAGTTAGACAAATTAATAATATCTGGTATCATTTAGGGTGTTCTGTATAGGTTTCATAAACAAACATAATTCATTTGGAGAAAGGAATGCATTCAATTTCATGTACAATACAAATGTGATATGTAGGAAATCTGACAACAAGCTAAATGTAACTTTCCTGATTAAATACTTTGATATTATGACTATTCTATATGTGCATACACAAATAAATCAACATTTTTATGGATTAAAAATATATGTACAATAAATAGAGCAGATTATTTAACCTGAGGGTGAGGGTCCCCCAAGGATGACATAGTGTCAGGAAAACGGGTTTGTTTTCCTGACACTATAGTGATCCTTGAAAATACTAAGCATTTAATGTGCTTTTATAATCAGGGACACAATGCAAAGAATGTAAAGCCCTTTATAGGGCGACAGGGAGATAAAATTGGATCCCACACCTACTACTATACCATGGTTTGGGAACCATTGGCATTCCAGATGCTGTCGACTACATCTCCCACAGACATACATCTACATCTTACAGCCATAATGCTGGCAAAGCATCAGGGTAGATGTAGTCTAAAACATCTGGAGTGCCAAACGTTGCCTACCCCTGTACTATACAAATCAGTACTTTAAGAGCAATACCTTTGAATTGGCCAATGAAATTATTGTTATTTCAAAATGCAAAACTGAAATGATTAGTTTAATTATTTTTTCACTAATCCAAAATCTGTAAAAATTTAAATGCTGTTTGTTGATCATGAAGGGTGAAGTTTAAAAACATTACTATTTTCCTTAGAGAGTTGTTACATCAAAATAATTTTGTTTCTTGAACAAACAAATATGTATATATGGAATGAGATGATACAAGACTGCATAGGTTCTTGGAGAAAATTAATATTTTCTTGCTCTCCTGCTTTCGGTGATATTATTAGCAAATCATAATCTTTGCACATTCTTGTTTTTTAATTTAGTTTTTTTAACTTTGAATACACATCAGGTCAAAAATATAGCAAACAGTTAAAAAAATATTTCTATCCATATACATGTACAGTATGTATACATATAGCTCACTAAATGTAAATGAACCCATCCTATTTAGAATGTATGTATTAAATTATATGCACAATTTCAACCATAACTTGGTAGAACCTTCTGTGATTGACATGTCTGAATTACACATGCAGTACCCACCATTACATTTCTTCTCTTCACACAAAAGATGACTGCAGGCTATTCTGCTATATTAGCAAAGCTTTCATCAGAAAGGTACAGCACCTCTACCCTTGCTTGGACCTTAGTTGAGTGGTATTATGTATTATTACATGATATTAAGTACATCCTGGAAAAAAAGGTTGATACACATGGGATGATATAAAAGTTCATGCTTAGCAGAAGAGCTTTGAATACTTCTTTGCGTGGAATGGACTAATGAGGATGTAACAAAGTCTTGGCATTTTTTCATATTCTCTGTATAAAATTAAACTAAAGTGCAGTGTTGTCAACTGAAGTTAAAGCTGCTCTATTACCAAGGCCTCTTGCTTCTCGAATTATCTTTTTTCTTTTTTTAAATATACACTTATAGCCCATATATAAATGTTTCATTGAATGTCCTTGTAATTAACATTGAATAATGCACATTTACCTCTGTGGACATGGCAGGTTTTGCTCTGTTAAGGGACATGACAAAACAATTGGGTCTATGCCACCTAGGCGATCTTGCTGTGCAATATAGAGGCAACGAGGTCTGGTCTGCCTGAAATGAGTGGGAGTTACATTCTCAAACAATAGTGCCATTTTAAATAGTGCAGTGGTTGAAATAGCTACCTCCTCCAACAATAACTCAGACTAATCTCGGGCAGCACTATCCCTGTGCTCCTCTAACAGTAAAAACCTTGCTTTAACCCCTACTCTACAATACACTAACAGGAAGATGTATTTTTCAATCTTATATTAGTTGGATGAAGTATCCACCGAATGCTAGCAATTGGAGAAACAGACATGAAGCAGTATGTACTGACTATATAACATGTTCCATAATGTTCTAACTATTAATCAGAATTAAACAGTGGTTAGTGTCTCCGTCTAATTAAACTGAAATGACTCCTGATGTTTAGTTACAAACCATAGTTTAGGCATAAATATTTGAGAGGGCTCTACCATTTATAAAATATGTGATTTTCATCAACTGAGTATGTGCTTACTAGTTTCTAAAATGGGCATGGAAAGTTTTAATTGTGATACTCCACTTTCTGCAGCCACATTTTAAGATGACTAATGTTTGCAATGTTAAATGAATAGAACTTGGATGTATAATCTTCTGGCTAACAGGCAAGCAATCCATGACCTATGTATAAAGAAGCAATAAAACAAAAGATAAAGAATTTTCATTAGCAGTTACTTGAAGCATAAATCATTTATGTGACTGCACATCGATCAGCACAGGAGCACTAGTGAATACTTGCTTCAACATCTTAAAAGCCACTGGAGCGTCAATGAATTGACTTTTGGAACGTAATTCAATGCATTGGCGTTTTCAGCATAACCCTCTCAAAAAATGACATCCTGAAACTGTTAAATAAATTTGTTCAATGATTGCATTTGTTTGCATTTTACAAATGAGAAACAGTGGGGTTTATGATAGAGTTAGGGAACTACAATATTTTAACAAGAAAAATTCCCATATAACAAAAACGCATGGAGAGTAAACAATATAAAAGTATAACTTCCACAATTAGGTGCAAACCTCATAAGTACTCCCTCAAGTGCCCCAAATAAATCCATATATACAAGAAATGGGATGCACACTATAATGGCTACAAAATATATTGAATATATAAATTCTTTATTGAAACAATTAATGCTCACAAAACCAGAAAACAACTGGGCAAAGCAAAAGGCATGATACTGAATTCAAAAGTAATTACCCAATTTGCACAAGCCTAACAGAACAGAAACACAAGTCACCAATTACCCCAATGTTTCGGCATCTTCCAGGCTGCCTTTCTCAAGGGTGTCTGCATCCCTACATACCAGTGTCTGCTTATAGCTCCCCTCCACAGCTGATGGCTGTGAGTATCAAGTAAAAATCAAAACCAGTAGTGGCATGATCACTTCCGTACATCATAATCCTGTTCAGATAAGGCAAAGTCAGGGCACACATTGCAAATGAAGGGGAGAAAAAGAAACTGTTTAATTTCTCATCTTCTTCGTATGTTTTGTCTATGTTGATTGCTGGTGCAAGTAGGTATCAGTATATACATAGAAAGTATTGGTAGATATGTTACCAATACATTTTATCTATCCTCATTACAAGAAAAAAATCAAGAAGATTAAAAAAAGAGAAAGTGAACATGCCCAAAGAAATACTTTTTCTCATGCAAATGGTCATTTTGGTCCCCGCGCACTGGGCGTTCAAACTTGGTTCAAGTATAATCAGCATGTTTGCGCATTCACGCACGCTGAGGTCGGTTAGGGAATTAGTTGATAATGCGAGTGCATTATTACGGGTTGTAATGTGCAGGCTCAAGGGACCGATACAGGCATTTGCATGTGGAATGGAATTATTTTGGGCAGGTTCAGTTTCTCCTTCCTTTTCTTCCCAATTTTTTCTTTTAATAAGGATGGATATTATGTATAGGTTACATATATATACTGATACTTACTTTGTAAGTAGTGAATGAATACCAATAATTACTATCATAATTTTAGAGTTCATATGCAAAGTGACTATAGCATAAAGTCTTATATTTTAATATTATAATTTAGTTTGTCAGAGATCATAGAAAGAACACCAAACAAACATTTTTTAAAGCAAAAATGGTTTTAACTGAATTTAACAGTAAAGTTATCATCTTATCGCAAAAAAATGTTATTAAAAACTAAGAAAAAAAGTTTCCAGCACTGAAAATATAGCTAACAGAGTTATAATAAAAATGAGAAGGTTAAATAAACAAATTATTTATGTAATCAAATAACGAAAATACATTACAAGAAAAAAAGGTTAAAGAGAAAATTGAAAAACAAAGAGTTGGAATGCTGACACAAACACTAATCACTTAAATTAAAATGTTTTGACATGAGTTATCAAGATTAACAAAATTCAGCTGCAGGGATCAGCAAACTATTTTCTGCAGATGTCACAAGATTAATCTTTTATGATAACATTTCTTGTAAACTGATGTGAATTACTAGGCCATCAATAGCTATTTGAATACAAAACACATTGTAATCAATGTTGAATACCTGATTTGTTTCCAAATTTAAAAGTCACCTAAGTTCCTATTGCCTAAAAGGCTAAAAACTCCCAGATAGCTTATTCATTATAGTTAAATGTAGTCATAGTTTCTAGAAACTTCCTAAAATTTGAGACACACACATACATAGTAAATCTAAGTGAAAGAGGGGAATTAAAATATAAAATGGAAATATGTTAAATGTGCCTTGCATTAGTGAATTAAGTCATAACTAAGTAATAACTAAGCCAGAAAAAAAAAAACCAAATACTTAATAATTAGTCTGTTCCTTCTTGTTCTCATTTACGGTATTTTCATGTAAGCAGATGACTTATAATTGAATGAATTAAACAAAGTATCATATGTATTGTAGAGAATTGCATGAGCAAAAGATACTTCTCAATTTAAATAATGTTTTCCTTGCCTTTTCAAGACTACAATTAATCATTTAATTGTGCTCTTCTCAAATTTTCACGTTGAGAACTCTGGAACTTTTAGCTAAAGGATACAACTTGTTAGAAATGGTCATTCATATTAATACAAATGCATTTTTGGACGGAAAGCTGTTTTTTGTCTTTTAGTCCAAATAACAAATGGGCGCCGAACGAATTTCTTTCATGCACCATTTGTTTTTTTCGTTCATTCACAAGTCACATTTGGCCTTTTGTATTACACTGTCATTCAAAAGGCCGAACGCTTCATCCAAATGCACAAATGGCTCATTCTTTTGGTGTGACTTCATTATTTCTGCTCACTCCTATCAGAAATGTGCACTGAATGAATGAGCCATTCATTCAATCGGATTATTCATTCAACTTTTTGAATTACAGACAGAGAGTATACTGTCTGTTATTGTATGTACCACAAACTGCCAAATGAGTCATCTGAAGGTACAAATGGCTCTAATGTTTGGTGCTCATTTGTTAGTTCTGCTCACTTTTACATATTTATTATTACAGGTATGATGGGCGTGAGCCGAATGATCGTTCATGCTCTGAACGAACAAGCCATTTGTGCATTTGGCCTTTTTCAAAACATTGCTTTAAAATAGGGACATGGAATGGGAGGGTGAGTCGCATTAATGAATGGGTTCTTCAAAATGAAAATAATGTCCTGACGAAACACATTTATTTACGAAACTAAAATTTCTTCAGTGCCCAGGTCCACTTCTTGCATTGCATATAAAGCAAAACAGGGGTTTTACAATTACAATAAATGCAAATTAACTACAATATAATGGGAAGTTTATATAATGTGTGAAAAAAAAAAAAAAAGTTTTTAGCAGACCAAATTCTGCTGGACCATTTTTGTTACATCACAATGAGAAAATAATAGAATAAGATGTAGGAAATTAAAATAGAGGTATAACTAATTTCAAAACATATATACAGTCTGTAATTTCATATAAAGAATCAGTTTAGCACCAGTTTAAGTTCAGGGAGAATTTGTCATTCAAGAACCCTTTATTGCCATGGTATTGGGATTATTTTCCTACACCTCAGCGAACATTTTAAATTCTGTTTCTTGTCTCCTATCCCACATGTTATTAGTTACAGTACTAGCTTGGGCTGTGCATTTATTGCTTATTTTTGTTCTAGCTTCAGAGACACTGAGAGACTGGCAATAGTCTACAGTATCAGGTATTAAAAGACTAGATAGCGAAGAGAAACTTAATTTGCTGATGTTATTTTGTGAACAATAATAACAAATTAATCCTCCACCTGAGCTTTTCTCCTTGTTGTATATATACCGAAGTCAGTATTACTATAAAAAAACAAGGATAGCACGATACAAGCATATCCACTGGGAATATCATTTCAAGAAGTCAGTGCACTCAAAATATTCTATATTCTTGATTTCTTGATGGGTGTACAGACATGGTCATTTAACTTGGCACCAATCTACCTGAAACCATATATAGATTTTATATATATATATATATATATATATATATATATATATATATATATATATATATATATATATATATATATTATTTTTATTTCCTTGGGATACAATGTAATTCTCTTATTTATGGAACAAAGTAATATATTATTATTATTAATTTGCTCCTGAGAGAATTATTCTCTAAAACATTACCTGATTCAGCTAAAAACACCAAACGACTTCACACTTTTAGCTGTCACAAAATGCACTCCAATGTAGCAGCACACACACATTATGCTTGACAAATAAGAAAAGCACAGATTAAAAACAAACAAATTATTTTTAAAAAGTGTGTTACACATTTCATTGGGTGCCCCACCTTCCTCAGCAAGAAACAGAAATAACAGTGATATTAAATATACTGTGCAAGTGCCATGCCATATTGTCCTTAAAAGGATACTCTTGATACAATATAGGAACAAACACAACTTAAGTACATTTGATAGTTTTTAGGGCAAAATTCATGTTGTATTTTTATCAGCATTCAAAGTTCTTCAGTTTTGTTAAATAAAAAAAATAAAAAAATAAAAAAACATTTTTAGCTTTCTGCAGTTTATGGAACCAAGCAATAAGCAAAATAACCATGTGCCCCTTAACCATGCATCTTTTTCACAAAGCATCATCCTTATTAGACATACTCTCAGTATATACTCAGCTGAGCCAGTGAGAGCTCAGAATGAGCTGAGTTGCTGTTATAACGCCGCCCCATAGCCTATCATAGACTTCTTACTATTTGTACGCTATGCTCTTAGAGTGGCTTTGGAATACTATGGAGATAATAAGAAGACAATGCCTAACTGTGGGGGGCACAGTAAATCAGCACTCAGTTCCCACTGATCTCTAATTGGCTGCACAACACCAATTAGCTACCAGTGAGGCTGACATTTTGTTAAAATGGGAGGTATAGCTACGGGGATGGAATTGTGCTGTAGAATGCTGCAAAACAGTTTTCATATTGCTATCAGAGCTAAAAAGTTTTGAACAGGGAGCAAAACAAAAAATGCAATATGAGGTCAAAACCTATCAAATACACTGTAGTTGTATTAGTGCCCAGAGTATTCTAATTTATATATTTCTCTTCCTTGCTAACTCTGCATTTGCCCATCCTAATAACTCCTCCAATCAATTCTGATATTTACCTGTGAGACTCCAGCTAGTAAACCACTGGCTCTTTCTCCTAAATAAAAGACCTTGAGACAATGTCCATTGAAAGGACATGACCATAATAAATATATATATATATAAACTGGAATGTAGGTATGAAGGCACTCACTTTTATCCCGTTGTTTTGAAGAAACAAATCCTTTGATTATAATTCCTTGCTGCTCCACAGTGGAACAAAAATACAATTTGAATGCAGAGAAGGAATGGACACTCATAGGACTTTAGTTAATAAAAAATAAAAAGGTCTCAAGAAAAGACCATGAGCGGGTCTGAAACGTTAACACTACACAAATAAACTCCTTTTTATTAACTAAATATACATATATATATAAACATTTATTGCATTCCATCTCTGCATTCAAATTATATATATATATGGCATAATAGCCCAACATATTTTACAAATTGTATAATAATATATAATGTAATTTTTCTTTATACACTGTTACCTTTATATTGTATATATTTAACCAAAGGAACTTGTGGAATACCTGAGAAGATTGCGTCATCTAAGTCATTAAGGGGAAGTATATCTTGTCATTTTGGAAGGTGTACTTTGGTGAGACTTTTGTGATTTGCATCACTAACTGCAGATGTTTTTGATTTCATGTTAAAACAGCATAAGTAGATTTTTTTTAATTTAACTTCATAGATGAAGAAGATATCGACATGGCCAAGCTACCTTTTGATTCTATCATATTCCAACAAGGAAATCTTAAGGCCCCTGTACTTGTTGCAGTGTTCTCACAGGTGACCATGAGAATCTATGATGCATAGTCTTTTTGAAAATAATGAATTCTTTATTTGTTTGATAATTCTCTTATCAACTTTCATCATACATCACTCAATTTTATTATTGTTATACAAGACATACATTAACGTAATTGCACTTCATTTTAAACAAATCTATCATTTGACTGAAAAAAAGGGGCATTTTAAACAGTCTTGCCACTTATATTTTCTCACCTTAATGGAAACCGGATCTAATAAAACTGCTTTATGTGTGCAAATATTGGCATAAACACTCTGTGCAGCCTCTGGTCTCTCTATGTATAGCTAAAATATACTTTCAGTATTCCTAAAATAATTATCTAGTGATCTGTCTAACTTTAAAAGGAGCTTTGGGGATAATACTGCGGGGCAAAATAAAAATAGATCTATTATTTATAACTACAAGGCCAGTGGAACTAGTAGAACATGACAACATACGAACTAAGGAAATGATCAATCTCCGCTGTCAATCACTCAGATCCCAAGTCCTACAATTTCTAGGCATTATCAAAAACGTGAAACAATTATCTATATAATGCGTTTACTATGTATAATGACAAACATACTCTCTATATACTTTCCCTTTAAATTGAACAGACTTTCATTTTTATTTTTGTATTCCTTTTGTAAAGGAAATGTGAATACATTTTTTGTAAAGTTTTTAATTTTACTTCAATTATAGTTTGATTTTACATGGTTTTAACTATAGAATATTAGATGTTATGCTTGTTAAATTTTAATTGTTAAAGGTTTTCTTAATATCAAAATATCAATATGATGGTGATAATCACAAAAGGTTTGTGAATGTAAAATGTAACAATAAACATAGATCCCTTAAAGCAGGGGTGCCCAAAAGGTAAATCCACAGATGTTTTATTACTACATCTACCACAATGCTTTGTCATTCTAGAAGCATTCTAATAGCATGCATAGCATCATAGGAGTTTAGTTCTACAATATCTGGGAATCTACCTTTTGGACACCCCTGTCTTAAAGGAACAGTCCTAGCACCACAACCATTATAGCGCTCTGTAGTGGCTTAGGTGCCAGGGGTTTTCTAGCGCCCCCCACCATTGTACGTATTCAAACTATTTTAGAATGCTTTGACTTCTTAGCTGGGGTCCAACAGCAATCCTGGTCTCCACTATTTCCAATAAAGGGCCAGAAGTTCCTTAACCCCTTAAGGACACATGACATGTCATGATTCCCTTTTATTCCAGAAGTTTGGTCCTTAAGGGGTAAGAACCACTATAGGCACCCAGACCACTTCATCTCAATGAAGTGGTCTGGGTGCCAGGTCCATCTAGTGTTAACCCTGCAGCTGTAAACATAGCAGTTTCAGAGAAACTGCTATGTTTACAATAGGGTTAATCCAGCTGCTAGAGGTGCTTCCGCCCATCTCACTGTGATTTTCACAGTGAGAAAACGCCAGCATCCATAGGAAAGCATTGAGAAATGCTTTCCTATGGACTGACTGAATGCGTGCACGGCTCTTGCCACACATCCGCATTCAGCAGATGACGTCGGAAGAGGGAGGAGAGTCCCCAGCGCCGAGGGAGCCTGGTGCTGAAGAAAGGTAAGAATTGAACCCCTTCCTCCCCCTTCAAGTTTGTTTTCCTGGCACTATAGTGATCCTTTAAGCAAAATCTTGTATTAGGTCTTCTGAGTTAAGTCCTGCAGTTCTGGGCTGGCTCATTGGCTGAGAGTATCAATAGGTCGCTCTTAGCCAATGAGATAAGCCGAGCACAACTGGACTTAGCTCAGAAAGAGAACTTCCTTTTCTCTGTCTGAAGTAATAGAGGTGAGGTGTGGTGCCCAGAAGATACCAGCTATAAAGTTAAACCATTCTAAAATGGCTTGACAACTTAAAGTGGGGTCAGGGCACTCCAACCAGCATAACCATTGCAGCATTCTGTAGTGGTTATGGTGCTCGGAGTCTCTCTAAATATCGAAAGGGCATTTACATCATGTGTGCATGTACACAAAGTATATTGTACTGTAGAATAAAACATATAGTAAAAAATAAAGTTCCATTAAACAAAAAATAGTTCTTGGCAACCATTAATATGTTTTATTTAGTCATCATATTATTCAGATTGGAGAGACTTTAACTTACTGTGGAGTAACAATAAACACTGCATAGTAAGCCACAAATGAAATAAGTGAACATGCTCTGCAGGTGGTATGTGAAATGTAAACAAAAAATTTAGGAGATAAACAAAATGTATGCTGTCCATAGGCATTCATACATTGTGTTGCAAGTATTTTAAAAGCATAGTTGGTTCAACCTATTACACTATATGGACACCCGTACATTCGTTTGTTACCTGCTATCTTAAATCAACAAGGTTTTCAATATCAAAATATTTTCTTACTGAAAGTTATAGTGAAAAATATTATTTTTTTCATTTGTACAGGTATGCAAGTAGAAATATACTCTTTACATTTTACAATATGGTACATTATATTTATATTAAAGCTTTCAGCCTGAAAATTGCAATGACCTGACATGGCAAGATTTTGTTTTGCATTTTAAAAAAATAAACTTTCATTATTTATATTATAACATAATCTAAAAGAGATGGCAGTAGATCCCACAGGCAACACAAGTGTTTAGAAAAATAAAGAGGAAAATGCCTGTGGACTGTTACTTAGTCCCACGATTCATAAATAACAGCACTAAAATGATGATATTTTACAAATGGTGCCTATTGTTCTTAACTGAAGACCAACATAAATTGAGCTGGCACAATTATGCACAGTTTCTTAAAAATTTTCCTTGGCTAATCCAAAGCTGTTATATAAAAAAAAGTGTATCATTTAGAGCACATAAGCATTATTGGGGTTATGTAATAAATTGTTTTCATAATACACATATGTATATTATATATGTATAATATACATATATAATGTACATATATGTATATATTATGCATATATGTATATTATATTTATATACTTTTAATTGAAAAATAATTGTTTCAGAATGTAGGGGAAAATATCTCTGTAGTTGGGTAGAATATGTAGGCATCAAGTTTGAAAGAAGATCCTTGCAAGCCTAACCTATGAAATGTTTATCCTGACCATATCTGCAAAATATAGCACATATCATTAATCTGAATGGAACTGATTGTGCAAATACATACAACATGCATTGATGCAATTCACAACCATTGAAATATAGCCGTTAGTTTATTCAGGGAATGAGATACATCACTTGACATCCCATTGTATTTTTCACCACTGATAATCTATGGCTTTAAGTGGTACAGTAGAAATCCTTCTCGACCGTAATAGAAAGAGATTTGTATTCGGACCATATAAAATGTATTAACTATATTGTCTCTAGTTTCCAAAATAAAGAATTTTGTAATACTGATGGAGATTTTTATCTGTCCATTTACCTTCCAGCACTGGATACAGCTTTGTTGGATGCTAATAAAAATTTGGATTCTAATGAATTCTAAAGGGATCACTTAGTTATACATTGCTTTTTCAAATGTAAGTTCTTTGTGAATAGTAAATATGGCTGTGATATCAGGGTAAAGTCTATAAAGTGGAACAAAAAATAAATCTATGATGACTCCAAGCATTGTGCTCCGATTCCAGTGATCAGGAAGGAGGTGTCTCTTGTAGTTTATATCTCCATCCATAGACGAAAGTCATAATGATATATGTAAACAGAAGGAACTGATGGAGAAAGCTGCGGATTGGAGATTTTCTTTTCCAATGTGGGGATCTATGATAAAATAACATATAAATGTTAGCATTCAGATTCTTTGAATATAAAGAATGTAAAATGTTATATTTCATGAAAAAAATTGTTTTTTTTTAGGCTTTATTCCATTTCATGTATTTCATGTCAACACACACTTATTCTATATCAATCCGCTCATCCATCAATCCACATTGCACACTGAAGTCAGTTTGTAGTTCTATTTAGTAGGATGGGCATTTCCGAATCACCAGAAGAACGTATTCTTTTGCATATATTTACAAAAGTCTTTTGCATATATTTTCATAATTATATGTGTAACAAAATCTTAATTTTTTGTATTCATTGATACAAAAAATGTAAAACAAATGTATGTAAATATAACCTATGTGCACTACATACCATAGCCTCTCATACCAACAACTTAATAAAAATACTAACAAGATAGAATAAGAATATTAACAAGACACACTATGTCAGGCAAAGTAAATTCCTTCTATAATATACTTAAAACCTAATAATAAGGGATTGGGCTTCTAGTTCTCGTTATTAACATACCAAATAAGGATAGGTGCTAGGAGATTGCTACCTGTTCGGTGTATATTTCGCCATTACGGAATGGTATCACACTTGTTAGGGCGAAATTCATTGTTAGACAAATTCAGATGATGATATGTTTCATTTGCTTTATTTCTGGGTGAATGCATATTGTTTATTCCTGCTATGCTTAATTTAAACATTTAAATTTGTCCATCAGTCGGAAGTGATATATATTCTTCTGACTTTAGAGGTGAATATGCATTACATCAACTTGGTGGAAATATCATGAAGGTTATTGACCTACTGTGAGAAGTGTCAGATGGAGTAATTGTACAGGTTGTTATATTAGGATACCCTAAGCTTGGAAACTATTAAGCTAGTTAATGAAATATTTCCATTCACATGGTTATTCAAAGTATACTTGAATTTAAATATTTTCAATATATTTCTATGTAATGAAGGCTTTTAGTCTATAGTTCACTAATGCTAACCTCTCAAGTGGATCGGTTTAGTGAGCTTTGCTAAAATCCTGCTTTATTTCTTTTAAATCACCAGATTAAATGACTGTACATATTTGGGCACTAGCAGGCACAAAGCCAGCTAAATTAAAGTAAAAGTTGCCAGCACCTTTGATTGCGGACAATGGCATGTGAATTGTTCCTTACAAAAGAAAGGTCATTGTCAGTCATCGAAGGTGATGTTCTAACTGTGAACATCATTAAAAGAGAAGCAAAAAGACAATATAGGAACATTTAAGAAGATTTTTGATGCTATGGCAACAAAGGTATGTCACCTATCTGTACGTTCATTTTGTGTTTGAAGATTACAGACTATAATTAACTGGATGCAGACCTAAAGACCACATACCAGGGGTATAAAACTGATGAGGTTAAATATTTATTTATAAGCCATAATTTCAACATTCAAAAGGAATGCAAATGACCATCATTTTATGTTTTGTTTTAAACATTCCATTTTCCGCTTAGTAGAAGTAACTGTGTCTTTAACCCCTTAAGGACACATGACATGTGTGACATGTCATGATTCCCTTTTATTCCAGAAGTTTGGTCCTTAAAGGGTTAATATAGTATGGTATATCGCCTCTGAAAAATGAGTGGTGATGTGGAAACCACAAGTCAGCAGAATTATCTTTTGTATCTTAGGCGTATAAAATGTACATTATATGTCATTAACAGATAATACAAAATGCTTGCAATGGGAAAACACATCATATATCTCTCTAGGCATAAATATAGGTGTGCAATCATAAAAAAAAATAGAATAACACTGGGTATTATATAAAAAGTCTGGAAACATTACATATAATGCATTTTATACATGTATGGCTTATTAATAGCCTAAGTACTCCTCACACCGCACTACAGAAGAGAGCAAACAAATACTTTAAAAATGTCCCAAGACAGCTTGCTTCAGGGTGACTTAGCTGCAGTTTATGTAGAAAACAGTTATAATTGCCACAATGGTATTAATAACTGCATACGTTGTATTGTGTAGCAAAATTAAAGTAATTGTCAAGATGCATGTTTAGAATCTTTCTATAAACACCATTCAGATGACAGTGCCCTTTAAATTCTGTATAGATTTAGAGTAACAGTTAACGTATTACAGTATTCTGCTAGATGTATTCAAGTTATTCAAACAATGGATATCTAATTTTACTATTTTACATTTGAATTCTTAAAGATATATACACACACACATAAATTTTTTAAGGATAGAAAACCAAACGAAAGCAAATTAAAATAATAGGCAAACTCCATTCACAAAAGGCATTAACGATACATTAACCTTTAAAAACAAATATAAAAACAAAATAAAAGTAGAGCAATCAGAGTTAAAGTAGATTCAGTACTGTGTTTCCAAGGCAACGGTGTATATCAGCAGAAAATATAAAAAAACTGCAGTATGCAAAGCTATAAATACCATCAAAATGTATTAAAGGTGTGGAAAGACAGGCAGATTTTGAACTGCCTTTACAAGTTGACAAAAGCCATTGTCAAGTCTACTTTAAATATGATCCATCATATTTCAATAACTCATTATACTGCAAAGACATTGGATAGAGTGAAGGAGACTGCCAAAAAGTCATGACGAACACGCATTATGCAATTCAGTTGGCTTATGGAAAGTTGCATGGTTGTTGCTATAGTAACCGTCTAACATTGCACAGAACCTTAAAAACAGTGCTTGATAACTCTAGCAATCATTAGCAATGTTAAATAGCAAAACAGAAAAATATGCAATATATAATTTAACCTCTAATAATCCAGTGCCGTGTATTAAAATTAATACCATTTGAACACAACGACCAAGCCCTCCAAATATGAGACTCACAGAGGACAAGAGTGGCTTGTGTTATGTAAGAAATTGTCTACAATGTCCCAATACCCCCAACCCATTGATTACTATATTAAATATTTTTCTTCTGAGATTCTTCTGATCTTTGTATTACTCAGTGCCGAACAGATTTCAGACTTGTTTGTGTATTTTGTAAAATTATTTTCTTCATGTACCCAAAAAGTAATATATTGTTTATTTTTCATCTTTAAACAAGGGCACTACCAAACAAACATATCAGTGTACAGTTTTGTTCCAGATCTACAGTTCCGATCATGATATCCCTCAAATAGACAAAAATAGTTTAAACATGGTTTAACATTTTTAAATACAATTTTGCCCTTTCTAAACTGGGGGCTGTTTTCAGTATTTAGACATTTTTCTTGCACAGTTATGGGTTGTTTAAATTTTTAAAATAATACTGTTGGCAAGAAGTTGTCTATTTAAACACTCCCTTTGATATGAGCATGTCATGATATTCAGACATATCACTGCTATGGCTGACACAGAGATATTTAATCCCTCTTACAAAATTGTTTGATTTTTGAGCATTTGTAGTATAATAATGCTGAGGGCCTGATAGACAATTCATCAGTACTGGAGTAAGTTACAGAGAGGATTTACTATGTGAGCCTTCTGCATCAAAGAAGTTACACAGTGATCAAGGATTCCTACAAGTTATCGTGGCAAAGTAATCTGCCATAATAAGATAGGTAATTAGTTTGACCCTGTAATATACCAAATTAAACTTAGGGAATCAACACAGTAAAGGATAAGACTATTTAAAAAGGAAAAACTACTACAACAAGAGGACATAGTCTTAAATTAGAGGGCATAGGTTTAAAAATAATTTCAGGAAGTATTACTTTACTGAGAGTGTAGTGGACGCATGAAGTAGCCTTCAAGCTGAAGTGGTAGAGGTTAAGTTTGAGGGAGTTTAAGCATGGGATAAGCATAAGGCTATCCAAGACTTAAGATAAATGGAGGGGCTAATGAAAGTATTTAGAAAATTGGGCAGACTAGATGGGCCAAATGGTTCTTATCTGCCATCACATTCTATGTTTTTATGTTAGGGGTTTGTTTAACTACATATTTTTGTGCATCTAGTTGAACACTTCAGACCTACATAAAAGAAATGTTACATAGATCCACTAAATCAATCTCTCCAACTTTGCTGGCTAAAACTAACATTTTACTCATGCTGGTGATAGTTCAGTCCTAAAGCACCAACTGCAGTCACATGCTTAATTCACCATAAGATGAAATCCTGGGAATGAACATGACCAGATTCCCCATAAGGTAGAGTAGGCATCTGCCTACAGGTGCATGTCCTTAAAGAGATGCATGTTTTAGCCCTTAAATGTACCTTTTTGGAACTTACGTTGTCTAGTAAGGACAGCTAAATACCAGAAGTCTTCTCTGTAATCCAAGCAGCATCCTATGCTTAATAGTAGGCTGCAAGAACAGGTTTATAATCATTGGTGGAACTACTAGGGTTGCAAAGATCGCAATTGCGACCGGGTCCTAGAGTTTCCGGGCCCAGCAGAGAGGAAAAATGCAATCAGGGCCGCAGCACGCAGCATGCTTTATGCAGCATGCTTTACTTAGTTTGCTCACCTGCTTCTGTCCTGCACAGAGTCCAGTAACGGCTTCAGCTTGACAGTTCGTCCTCTCTATGTATTTGTGCATGTGTGTCAGTGTTTGTCAGTGAATGCATGTGTGTCAGTGTTTGTGTGTGCCAGTGTATGTATCTGAACATGTGTTAGTGTATCAGTGTGTGTGAATCTGTGCATGTATGTTAGTCAATGTAACTGTGTATGTGTGTCAATCTGTGTGTGTGTATATCAGAGTGAATGTGTGTGTATATGTGTCTGTGTGGAAATGTATGTTTATGTGTATGACAATGTACCCCTGTACATGTGTGTTTGTGGCAGTGCATATATATTTATGAACACACATTTGCATGCGAGAACCAATATTACACACAAACACACCGCTGTATTCAAATGCCAACACTGCACACAAACACACCTCTGCATGCACATGCCAACTTTACAAACAAATCTTGCATTCAGACACCAACATTACACATTTCATTTAAATGCCAGCACTACACACAAACAGAGCCACTGCAATCAAACATCAACATTATACACAATTACACAAACATTCACACAAGTATACTAAATACAAAAATATGCCTACATTCACAGATACTGCATATAAAATGAAATCTGCGAGAATAGGTAAATAGCAGATCCACAACTGGTAAAGCATCACAGAATTTGTGTAACAGCTCAGGATCTACCTATCGGCCACCTCTGCTCTATAGCAGATGGGGGGCTCTTAACACATTCTTGCCCCGGGGCCCTAACATTTCTAGTGTGTGAGGCTGGACTGAAAGTGAAAGTGATCATACTGGAAATGAGACAGCATAGAGTGGTACAGCGCATATAACAGCTCCTGCAACTCTATCATCAATCACAGAAGGCAATTTTTGTGGTGCAAGGAACAGAGGGTGCTGTAGCATACTGTGTCTACAGGCACCTGACTTGGAAATCCAATTCCAATTAGTGAAAATCTTTATTAAATCATTAATGTTAGTCCTTATGATATTAAGGCCTTCTTTTCATATGTTTGGAAAAGCTTTTCAAATGATACTGTTTTCCCTTCAGCTATAGGAATATTGTTTCCCCTTCAAATGTGATGCCACCATGTATGTTTTGGTTTCTACCTACATTTTATATTTATATAATGACATGGATTTATATTGGATGCATAAATACCAATAAAATCCAAATTGGAAAACCACAGACAGAAGTGGGATATATTAGGCAGCAACTGACTAGTCAGTTCTTGAATTTCATGTGTTTGAAGGAGGGAAAAGAGGCAAATAGAAATATCTGGGTTACTTTGACAAGGGTTAAATAGTGATGCCTAGACAACTGGGTCAGCGCATCTTCAAAATGGCAAGTCTTGCAGACTGTTCCCGGTATACAGTTTTATATTTTTTTAGCAATACATGGTAGTTGCTAAATAGTGTAGATCAGGGGTGCCCAAAAGGTAGATCCCCAGATGTTGTAAAAGTACATATCAGTACAAGCTGCAGTTTTAAAACATCTAGATGATGGATTTCCACTATACGTCTCTTTTAAATTTTATTTCTTATATTTAAAAAAAAAAAAAACTACCAAAAATCGGTGTAAGGAATGACAACTGGTTAACTGGCATCAGGGTCGTGGATACCCAAATCTCATTGATGCACATGGAGAGTGAAGGCTAGTTTGTTTGGTTTAATCAAACATAAGAGCTACTGTAGGTCAAAATGCTGAAAATCTTATTGCTGGCCATGATAGAAAGGTGTCTGAACACACAATGCATCACAGTTTGCTGCGTATGAGGCTGTGTAGCCACACACCAATCAGAGTGCCCATGCTGACCCCTGTACACTGCCAAAAGCACCTTCAATGGGGATGTGAGCATCAGCACTGCACAATGCAACAATGAAAGAAAGTTGCCAGGTCTGATGAATCATGTTATCTTCTAGAAATTTTAGATTTACATGGGGAAGTGATGAAAGCAAGATGCATTATGAGAAGAAGGCATACTGGCGGAGGTAGTGTCATTATCTTTATTATTTTTGGCAACTATATAGCACCAACTTATTCTGCAGAACTTTACATTATTAGTAAAGGGGGAAATTTAATAATAAATTAGACAATTACAAAATGTTACAGGAACAATAGGTTGATGAGGACCCTGCTCAAACATGTTTACGGTCTAAAGGCTTATGCTCTGGGCAATGTTTTGTTGGGATACCTTGAGCCCTGGCATTCATGTGGATGTTACTTTGACATGTACCACCTACCTAGAGATTGTTGCAGACCACGTACACCCCTTCATGGCAATAGTGATCCATGATGAAAGGGGCCTCTTGATGTCCTGGAACAATAAAGCTAATCAATGGAGGTCTCACAACACAACTTGTAGAACTTAAATGACCTGCTGCTAATGTCTTGGTGCCAGATAACATAGGACAAGTTCAGATGTCATGTGAAGTCCATGCCTCAACATATCAGAACAGTTTTGGTTTTAATGGTGTGGTTGATTGATATTAAAACATCCGCAAAAGCTTATCCAAAAATATTAAGTTGAGGTCCAAGTGTAAGTCTGCAATATGTCTCAGTTTGTTTTGTTTTTCTTTACAATACATAGTAGTTGCTAAATAGCGTAATTGTGGATTTCCACTGTACATCTTTCCGTTATTTTTTTATTTATTAAAAACAAAACAAAAACACCATAAATGTATTTTACCAGTCTTCTTTGAGATATTATATCAAAAATGGCTGCCATGTTTTCTTCTTTAATTGTCATACCCAGTGTGAAAACATATCACGTTGCCTCCCACTATTATAAGAAGTAAAAAGTAATGTCAAAAGTCATACATTCATTAAATTCAGAATATTTCTTAGTTTACCAGTCATCTCCTTCCTTTGCACTTGATGTTTTGAACACTCTCGCTGTATAAGTTGTTGGAGAAGAGCATTAAGGGATTATTTTTTTTCCACATACGGAATTGAGTAATCCCAGGATTCCTTTCTAATATCTAAACGGGGCTATATTAATTTGTAACAGGGAGCGTATACCGTCATTCAGTCTTATTGATGCCACAGAATAGGCAAGTATAAAAGATAAAATAAGATTTTACTCTTGTACTTATATAGCAGCAATATCCAGCCAGTAAAAGGGAGATTCTAAACAGGAGAGAGTAGTAATTTCGATGAGAGCACATTTTGGGGCTATAGTATAGCATGTAGATTTATATGAACATGTAGAGATTCTTTGATAAGGTGATAAAAGGCTAGGTGACCGTGATCCAGCAGACAGAATGATAGGTTAATGAACTGCTTGAAAGTGTAATTACAGGGATGTCAAGGTTAAGCTGGTGAATGGGCAAATTAGTGTTTTGTAAACAGAGAGGTTAATTAGTGAAAACCTAAAATCTAGAGAAAGAACATGACCTATATTTAAAGATAACATTGGGTAACTTCATTAGATAGTGCTAAATATTGCTTACATCTAAAATGTTTTCTTATATCTTGTGGAAGACTTGTGTGTCATTACATTTGCATATAGGTTTCTATTGTGCATTTAATTATACCAACAGCTACACCCAGTACTCCACAAGTTATATGAATGTATATGATTGTCACATTAATTTTAGAGATTTATAAAAAGTAATGTTATACAATAAGAGGCATGGTATGAATGAACACATTATAAATTCCTGACATATAGAATTTAAATGCCCAGTATTTTCTATTATGTTACAGAATATAATAGGTTATTGGCTGTAATACCATTACTCAAAATGCTTGTAACACAATGTGACTTTCTATATTTTTCACAGCTACTTTGTAACCTACATAATGTACCTGCCAGAGCTCCATAAAATCAAAATAATAAGGTACATTTTAAATCTTCCTGTCACAGCACACAATACTACTGAGTAACTAAAATCTCACTTGAGGAGGAATTAGATCCCCAGGGCCAAATATTACAAGAAACATTTTATTCCTTGCTTGACATTGAAACTATTTAATACTTTAATTCACATCAATAGAACACCACAAGCAATATATTTGTATTCAGCTAGCAGGCTTAAGACACAGCTAAAAATATGAGTCATATCTAGCAGTACATCAGGACTTTTTCGAAAGTTAATATGGCAGCAATAAACGGACTTGATCAGTCCCTGGCATTTTTTCAAAAGAACACGGGAAATTGAAGATTATTTATTTCTGCCAAACATTAGGGGAATGGGGGGGTTGTATGGTTGTTGTGCATTGCACATATCACACTGTTAGAAATGCTGCTGTGAATAATTCAATAATTATATTTACTTTCCAAGAGTTTCTAAATATTATAGTGATTTATGTGCATGTGCTTTATTGGCCATTCAAAGACTTTGGTAAAGGTAATGGTTAAGTAGTATAAACCATTGACAAATATTACAGCCTAAGTTTTATTTAAACATCTCTTTACTGTTGTAAACATCACTATTAGAGAAGGGACCACAATATAATAATTGGTTTAGTTGAGATGTGCAGACTAAAAGACAAATTAGTTTTCATGAGAGATATTTGGAGATTACATAATATCATACTGGACTACAAAAATGATACAGATAAAATGAAAAGTTTAAGAAATGCATTACAACTAGTGTCTTCGTTCAGCAGAAAATAAAGTATAATCTATAATAACTAAAAAGTGTACTTTAGCAATACCATCCCACCCCCCCATAAAATGTAGAGAGGACAGAAAATGAATGGGGGTGACACAGTAAATGGGGGTACATGGACATGGAATGAGGAGGAGTTAACATGTAGATAATATGTAGAGGAATGGATAGACAAAGTATGAGTGGAGTAAAAAGACAAACATGAGGAATTTTGATTGTGTGTCACAAAATGGGGTGGAGACAGATATACTAGGACATAAGTGGAGGAGACAAACATAAGGGAAGAGTGGAGAGTTAAGTGGGAGCAACAAATACTTGGTAATTGGTTTTATAAAAGCAACAGGGATTATGGCTTTAAAGCTACAAAATATACTTCTATGTAGTATGTACCCATCCTATGTAGTATGCTTTTTAAAAATATGGTGGTTTACAACAGAAACAAAAAAAATGCATTGTAGTAGCGTAAGCTCAGATATATGGCAATTGTGTATTTCCTAATATATTTGGCTTTAAAAGGTTGGTAATTAAGGATGTGGCAGCAAAAGAAAAGTTCTCAGATAATCAAAATAGCTACAAATCCCTTGTTTAATTAATTATTGACTTGGTGACAAAGGAACAGGTAGAAGGTGCCATTAGGTGCAAAAGTTTTTAAGATGATGTAAAGCATTTGATTTGCTTTTGTGTCTGTCTTACGTGCACACAATTTGTTAACCAGAACACAACACAACTGAGGCTCATTGTAAATTGTGAATTAGTCTTATTCTCAGGCATGGCAAATCGACAAATGCCTCGAGCCACTATTAATCTGTTGATTTGGGCTATAGGACAAATCCTGCTCCTATGGTAAAAGCAATGAGACACATCTATTTGACTGCTTTTGGACACTATGTAACTCGTACTGTAATTAGGCAAGTCACTGGGTTGCCTCATGCCTTTTATGTTAAGAGCTATGCCAGAGTGTTCTGAGTGTCAGGATTACTGTTGATCCAGCACGCAGAATAGTATCATACCTAGGACTAAGGATAACGTCTAACTGGACCTTAGAATGGCCAGACTAAACGTACCAGAGAATAGGCAAAATACTTGCCACGGTCAGGGCACAGAATGTGGAACAGCGGTAAGGAAAATCCAAAAGTCAAGGGTACCAGAAATCAGGGTAGACAGAACAAAGCCAAAGTCAAAAAGCAGAAAAACACGATCAGGAACACACTCTCGGTTAACCATCAATGGGAAACCACGGCACTGACAGAACGGTAATTTGGGTTTAAATACCCCTCCTTTGGCTGTTATTTGCTGTCTCCAACCTCTGACCCCAAAACGTGCATGTGCGTCTATGACGTGAAGTCGCACACACGTTGGCACCATCTTTGGTGTGGGCAAAAGTAAGTTTACTACAAAAATCCAAACAGCAGAGGTCGCTGGGTACTGGACCGGAGGGAGATCGGGCAGTGGTCTGCCATGAGCAAGGTAAGTGAGAATTGTTTCTGTCTGTGTGGTTGCTTACTTTATGCGCAACCATGCTGGCAGAATCACCGGGAGCCGTGACACGGAGCTTGTTGTTTCACTGCTTCACACAGGCAACATCATATGTTACCAACAATAGGGGCCCCGAGTGCAGGCTGTAGCAATTGCACAGTGGATAAATTTAATCAATTTTCCAACTTTCTGCTGATACGGAAAATGATGCAGAATGTACACTGTTTAACAAAATTTCTAAAAGTCACACTAGTTTTTCACATTAGTCACATACAAGGGTCAATTATGGTTCAAACTAACGCTTGGTAGATTAATTTTGCCCCATGTGAACGTTCCAGACTTCCTTTGTACCTGAAACTTACTGGTACTGAGTCATAATCTCAGTCTTTTGAGATCCATAAACCTGTAGCAATTTATTCCTTAGACTTTATTCACAGAATGGATTATATTTTACCTCGAACCAATGTTCTAGAAAGGAATATACTGATCATTTTAAAATCATGCTTATTTTGCCTCATAATTTATTAACTGATTTTAATCTTCATTCTTTCACTTTATTGCAAGCAATTAATAATTACTTACTGAGATTTACATCTACATGAAAATTGTAGGATGCACATTAAAAAGGGATTACTTTTAATCTCTAAAAATTGAAGGTTTAGGAGAGCACTTTTAGTTATCCACTTAATTAAAAGCTATCATCATTCAGCCTGATATTTTACTCATTTGTTTGTAGACACGAGGTGACACAGATGGGGGCAGATATATACATCTATCCATAAATAGATGATATACAATAAATTAAACCTTTAATTTGCAATATACTTAGGTTGATGGATGGACACAGGAAAGAAAAAGCTGAACATGGGTCGATTTGATGGATGTTAATCAATTTGCACATGTATTATAATTTTCATTTACTAATTTAAGAATGATTTATTTTGAAAATTCATCAATATTTCTTTCATTCTAGAAAAGACTGCTCAATACAAAGTTATACGTAAAAATATACAAAATCAAGTAAAGAAAAGTGTTGCATTTTGATTCTGGCTGTAGGAAGGTAGACAAAACTAGTAGAAGATTTTATGTTTTCTGAAGTTATATTATAGTGTTCTGTAGAAATTACAGGCCAAAATACATCTCAATGTGCTTCCATAATTTGGTTGCTAGCATTTTAGTGGCTGCATATAATCTCCATAACACAGAAAGTTTTATTTTGCTTATCAATCACAATGACAGCAATAACTAATAGTTTAGCTCCCCCCACTTACAGCCGATGCCCAAATAAAGTTGGGCAGTTTGGGTTGAATAAATAATTAACTAATTACCAGTAATTATTGCATGTCCAGTTTTGTAAAGTATTTGCAAAAAATAAATAAATAAAAATAAAATAAATAAAATCACATCCCTACTTTTGATCATATTCCTGCTCTGTACACTCCCACTATGCAGTGCTTTGATAGACCATACAGAGGATCATGCATGGTCTCTGCTATAGTGTTGATTGGCTATATAGTATAGAATTACATCATGGAGGAGGAGTTCACACTGCATCAACTTCCTGGCTGACCCACATGGCAGACAATGCCCTTATATTATCGGAGTTTGTTCCTTGGAACAACCAAAATATTAACCAAAGGATAGTCTGATTTTCTGACAGAACAGCAAGGGCACAAGTAAATATATGCAGGGAACTAGTGGTTTAATTCACGTTGCTTTCAGAAGAGGTTTCTAACTCCCAAGCTTCAGAGGAAGTGATACATTTTAGTTGGTGGAAAATCATTTTTTACACAACTTAATAAAGGGATTTTCAGTGGTGCAGTGTACAATCAGGGCCAGACTGGGGATACAAAGCAGCCCTGTAAAAAAAAAAAAAATCTATGCCAGCTCCATAAGCCATTGTGCTATGTAGTGTAGTGTGTGTTAAAATAAATAGATAATATATATATCAATAATTTATTATTTTTATTATTATTATTTATATAGCGCCAACAAATTCCGCAGCGCTTTACAGTGGGTGGACGAACAAACATGTAGTTGTAACCAGACAAGTTGGACACACAGGAACAGAGGGGTTAAGGGCCCTGCTCAATGAGCTTACATGCTAGAGGGAGTTGGGTAACGTGACACAAAAGGTAAGGATAGTATTAGACTAATGACATTTGCAAGAGAGGAATCAGTCCGGAGCTATTAACAGTTTAATTGGTACGCTTTTATGAAGAAGTGGGTTTTTAATGATTTTTTGAAGGAGTGGAGACTGGGTGAGCATCTAACGGAGGAGGGAAGTGAGTTCCACAGGAACGGTGCAGCCCTCGAGAAGTCTTGAAGGCAAGCATCCGAGGTAGGAGTATGGACAGAAGATAGACATAAGTCTTCAGCAGAGCGTAAGAGCTAGACTTTTGTAGTAGTGAGGACAGATAAGTGGGAGCAGCATTATGTAGAGATTTGAAAGCAAGAACCAGAATTTTAAAGTGAGCCCTATATCTTACAAGAAGCCAATGTAGGGACTGACAGAAGGGTGTGGCGGGGGAGGAGCGGGCGGACAGGAAGAGGAGCCTTGCTGCTGCGTTCATTATGGACTGTAATAGTGCAAGTTGGGAGCACATAAGGCCACTGAGAAGCAAATTACAGTAGTAGTCAAGGCGAGAAAGGACAGTGGAATGGATCAGCACCTTAGTCGCATCTGGCGTTAAGTAGGGTCAGATGCGCGCAATGTTTTTGAGATGGGAGTGGCAGGATTGGGTGATAGACTAAACATGAGGCGTGAAGGAGAGGTAGGAGTCAAAGAGAACACCTAGGCAGTGAGCCTGCTTGGTGGAGCTGATAGTTTCTTTTTCTAATTCAAAATATTTTTTTTTTTAATTCAAAATATTAGTCCTTTCAGGATAATTAAAATATACAGTAAAGCATACTCACATGCAGACACAGACAATCTTACTGACACAGGCCCATTGATACACAGACTCACAGACAATCTCATTGATATACATAAGCTCATTGGCATATAAACACTGATGCATACAAATAGGCTTACCGACAGACAATCTCAATGACACACAGACAAGCTTACTGGTACACACACAAATTTAGTACAGACAAACTCTGATACACACACAAGCTTATTACAGACAAGCTCACTGACGCACACATACTTTCCCTACAGACAAGCCCATTGACACATACATGCAACCTACAGAAGAGCTCACTAACACAAAGATTCACTAAAGACAAGCTCACTGACAACATGCTAACTAGAAACAAGCTTACTGACACACACATGGTCACTACAGACAACCTCATGGTCACACACATGCTTACTACAGGCAAGCCCACTGCACACACATGCTCACCACAGACAAGCTCAGACACACTCCTGCTCCCTACAGACAAGTTTTCTAACACACACACACGATCCCTTCAGGCAAGCTCACTGACACACATACAACCTCACTCACTAGCAGACATACAAGCTCACTCACTAGCAGACACACACACACACAAACTCACTCGCGAGCAGGCACACACACACAAAGTGAGTTTAGTACAATTTGGATTTAACATCCAGACTTTATTAATCAAGTTAGTAGAACGCTAAAGGTATAAACATACCCTAAAATAGGGTTGAATCTCAGATGTATATCAATACATATAAAGGAAACAAAATAAAACACAATATAGTGTAAATCCACAAGTGATGGTGTATTTTGGTGATGGTTTAAATAGTCAAACTCACATTGATTAGAACCTCAAAGAGACAGGCTCAAATCACTTGCACAGTAGTGTCGTATGGAGACACTGCACCCTTTTGCCTGGAATGGATTTCCTCAGAAGAAAAAAGAGAAAGGGAAACTTCCTAGTGTATTAAGTTTCAAACCCAAATGAGAAACATAGTGGTTATGGTTGTGCTCACCTTTTCCTGAGGCAATGAGAACCTGGTTGTGGATGATAGACCTGGGTGCCTCTAGATGGGGGTCACCTGCCCTTCTTTAGCAGCAAGAGGAAGTTGGAAGCTGATGGGACTTGATTTAAAACGCATAAATTTATTGCAACTTTAAATATAAAATCAAAAACATAAAATCTAAATAAAAGTATCTAGTTGCTTCTATATAAAGTAACAAAGTGTCCCAATAAATAGCTCCAGTCCCGAGACACGTTTCACCCACACTCTGGGGGCTTTTTCAATCGTTCACACACACACAAACTCATTCGCTAGCAGGCACACACAGAAGCTCCCACACTAGCAGACGCACACACAGAAGCTCCCTCACTAGCAGACGCACACACAGAAGCTCCCTCACTAGCACACACACAGAAGCTCCATCACTAGCACACACACACACACACACACACAGAAGCTCCCTCACTAGCACACACACACACACACACACACACAGAAGTTCACTCACTAGCAGATGCACACACACACACACACGTAAACTCCCTCACTAGCAGATGCACACACACACACACACACACACATGTTCACTCACTAGCACACATACACAATGCTTACCTTGCACTGGTTGGTGAAGGTGTCAATATCTGGCCTCTTCATTCCAGCGAGGTCAGCAGCTTCCGACTGGGAGAGGGGCTTCTGTTCGGGAGGCAGGGATGAAGTGTGGGGGCGGGGTATGTGGACGTAATTGCAGTACACTGTGTTGGGAGACTGACAGGTCTCCCTCCGGCCGCAAGCAGAGTTATTGTGGCCACACCAGCCCCCAGCTACTTCCTCATTACTCCTCTCAGACTGACACAGGCTGGCACAGTCTGAGGGGAAAATCATTGCCTGATGATTTGGGCTGTCTGTCCAGCCCCAGGTGCCGCGGCACACTGAGATATTTCCCGGTATCCCGGTTGGCCAGTCCGGCCCTGTATACAATGGAACCAACTATAAAAATGTTGCTTGCTTTATTGCATGTAATAGCAAAACAAAATTGCTAATTAAATGTATGACCTTGTATAACATATGATACAATGCATTTAATGTCCTCGCACACACTATTCCTAAAATAGAGAATAATTTTAAAAATACTACGGCAGAAAATGGCACACATGAAGTTATCTTATTTGGTTCTATCTAAAGTTTTCTAATCACATACTAGTAGATAACTGAAAAGCTGACAAAACCTTTAGACTGATAGTTGACAAAAAACATATACAAGAAATGCAAAACAAAGGTGAGCAATTGTGTTATTTATGCAAGAACATACAAGGCATATGGCTACTGGTCATTTTGCTGAATTAATTGAAACCAATTGGGCACCATCTATAAAGTACTTTGCACCATTAAAGGACCACTCTAGGCACCCAGACCACTTCAGCTTAATGAAGTGGTCTGGGTGCCAGGTCCTTCTAGGGTTAACCCATTTTTTCATAATTATAGCAGTTTCAGAGAAACTGCTATAATTATGAATGGGTTAAGCCTTCCCCCTATTCCCTCTAGTGGCTGTCTCATTGACAGCCACTGGAGGCGCTTGCGTGCTTCTCACTGTGAAAATCACAGTGAGAGCACGCCAGCGTCCATAGGAAAGCATTGTAAATGCTTTCCTATGAGACCGGCTGAATGCGCGCGCAGCTCTTGCCGCGCGTGCGCATTCAGCCGGCGGGGCGTAACGGAGGCTGAGAGGAGGAGGAGAGCTCTCCGCCCAGCGCTGGAAAAAGGTAAGTTATTACCCCTTTCCCCTTCCAGAGCCGGGCGGGAGGGGGTCCCTGAGGGTGGGGGCACCCTCAGGGCACTATAGTGCCAGGAAAACGAGTATGTTTTCCTGGCACTATAGTGGTCCTTTAAGGCCTGATTTCCTAAATAAAAAAAAATAATAGAAAAACAAAAAAGAAATTGACCATTTTAGACCGAAATAGCCAAATGGAAATTCTCTCTAATTTAGAGATTTTCCAGATCAGTTTTTTTGACCCCAATCAATACAATGTCCTTGTCAATTCTCCAGAACTTTAGATTTAGTTTATAAACTATGGATATTTGTGTAAACGCATATGATTAAAAAGTGTTTTAATGATGGCATTACTAAGCAAATAACATGACATAATTTGCCCTTCTGTTTCCACTGAATTGCCCAATGATCATCAGTCATGATGATCTCAGATGCGGAGGAGCGGATGCCATGGCAACCAGGAACCCACTAGATAAAAAGGTGAGTTTAACATATTTTATTAATTTAATAGGTTACCAAAAAATCTAATAGGGACAGAAAACTCTAATTTCATCAATGAATGTATCGTTATAATGTTTGTGCTTCTTTAAAGTGGCATTGTCCAAATTATGTAAATGGTGGTTTTCTTATTTAAGTGTATTGGAGCTAAGAATGAAAGGGTGCCAGAGTCACACCTGGGCCTTTTCTGGATCCCACTCAGAACAGGTTAGGATTTCTTAGCAACATCACTGGGGGATTAAGTGAAAAAAAAGACTTTAGAAAATAGGCTAAAATACAAAAATATTGAATAAAAAATTATATATATATATATATATATATATATATATATATATATATATATTAAAATGAATTCTGTTTCAGTGTACTTATGAAATAATAATATAACACTTAACAGCCGACCATAGAGAAATGCCTTTCTTTAGGCTTTCACTTTTCTGATTGTAACAGTCACCAGGGGACTTATGGAACAGTTTACCAGGAGTTGGAGCCCAGTTGCAGGAGATGGCGCAGGAAGGAGGCAAAAACCAGAAGCACAGTACAGATTAAGGGGAACATCCAAAGGCAGGGTCAGACAAGAAGCAGAAGTCAGGGCTGGCAGCGGAGTAATGTAGTCGGTAAAGCAGGCAGAGGTCAGAAAATCGGTCAGCAGCGAAGCAGAGATCCGGCAGGAAACACAAAACAGGCAAAATGACCAGATACTAGGTCTCAGACAGGGCTGGCTTTTACAGCCTGCTAATTAGGTGCAGCTGACCCTAATTGGAAAAGGGCTGCAGGTGGATCAGTGCTGCTTAATCCAGGGCAAAGTTGTCTGGAAGTAGAAAAATGCAAACAGAAACTGAAGCCCTCTGGTGGACAGCATGGCAGAGAACCTGACTGGGATGCTGGAGCTGTGAGTTCAGCCCGACCTGGTCTCTGAAAGAGGCAACCTTGCTGTCTGCAGGGCTCCGGCTGTGCCGTGACACTGATACACTAAAGAGCAATATACAAAAAAGCTAAAAAATAAATAAACCCACAATAAACATATGTTTCTGAATATGCTTGTGAACACAGAAAATGCATTAGTTACTGCAATTGTACCATACGTTTGCATTTGTTTTATTTTGGATTTTACATATCCCTTCTTGCCCACCTTGTCTTTGGCCCACCAACCGTTGGACAGTATTTTCCTTAATTATCTGTCAGCTATTGAAGACTGATGGAGGCAGTTTTATAACTTTCCAAACAACAAAATGGTAGTACTACTATAAAGTGAACTCTATTAATTATTATTTATGAACTGTACAAATTTGAATATATATATTATTATATACACACTGCATTCTTTACAAAAAAGAAACATAGAAACATAGAATGTGACGGCAGATACGAGCCATTCGGCCCATCTAGTCTGACCAATTTTCGAAATACTTTCATTAGTTCTTGGCCTTATCTTATAGCTAGGATAGCCTTGTGCTTCACTGTGTTAACCTCTACCACTTCAGCTGGAAGGCTATTCCATTCAACCAATACCCCCTCAGTAAAGTAATACTTCCTGATATTATTTTTAAACCTTTGACCCTCTAATTTAAGACTATGTCCTCTTGTTGTGGTAGTCCTCTAGTTTGTTGATTCCCTTTATGTATTTAAATGTTTCTATCATATCCCTCCTGTCTCATCTTTTCTCCAAGCTATACATGTTAAGATCCTTTAACCTTTCCTTCTAAGTTTTATCCTGCGATCCATAAACCAGTTCAGAAGCTCTTCTATGAACTCTCTCTAAAGTATCAATATCCTTCTGGAGATACGGTTTCCAGTACTGCATACAATACTCCAAGTGAGGTCTCACCAGTGTTCTTCTGTACAATGGCATGAACACTTCCCTCTTTCTACTGCTAATGCCTCTTCCTACACAATCAAGCATTCTGCTAGCATTTCCTGCTGCTCTATTACATTGTCTGCCTACATTTAAGTCATTTGAAATAATTACCTCTATATCCCTTTCCTCAGATGTTGAGGTTAGGACTCTATCAAATATTCTGTACTATGCCCCTTGGGCACTTATCCACATTAAATGTCAGCTGCACACAACTCTGACCATTTTTCTAGTTTACCTGAATCATTTGCCATTTGGCTTATCCCTCCTGGAACATCAATCCTGTTACATATCTTAGTATCATCAGCAAAAAGACATACCTTACCCTCAAGACCTTCTGCAATACCACTAATAAAAATATTAAAGAGAATGGGTCCAAGTACAGATCCCTGAGGTACCCCACTGGTAAAAAAGACCATGCTTTGAATATACTCCATTGACTACAACTCTCTGTTGCCTGTAACTCAGCCATTGCCTTACCCATTCTACAATATTGGAATCCAAACTTACAAATTGCAGTTTATTGATAAGCCTTCTATGTGCAACAGTGTCAAAAGTCATATTGAAATTTAGGTAAGCAATGTCTACTGCATCACCCTGATCTATTATTTTAGTAACCCAATCAAAAAAAATCGATAAGATTAGTTTGGCATGATCTCCCTGAAGTAAACCCATGTTGTCTCTGATCTTGAAATCCATATGATTTTAGATGTTGAACAATCCTATCCTTTAACATGGTTTCCATTACTTTTCCCACAACTGAAGTAAGGCTAAATCTTTCTGTCTGTCTGTCTATCTGTCTGTCTATTGATTCGTCCATCTATATCAGTGGTTCCCAACCCAGTCCTTAAGTACCCCCTAACAGTTTTAGGGATTACCCAGTTAAGTTTAAGGTGTTTTTAGAAAAAGAAAAATATATACTTTAGACACAACAGGATAATCCCTAAATCTTGGACTGGTAGAGGTTACATGAGGACTGGGTTGGGAACCCCTGATCTATAGACTTGTGCTGATTTACTTTTAATTGTTTCCTGTTTTGACATATATTGAGTATATTGTATAGTACACATGCTTTTAAAAAAAATATTTTTATTATTTCATAATTTAATGGCTTACTTAATTAATTTTTTTATACAGAATTACTCTGGATTTCCGTGAATTATTTCCTGATTTCAAAGCTTAGGTAAAAATAGCCAATCTGAGAAAAAAAAATCTTCAAGTCACTTGTAGTCACAATTGGCCATTGTTGCCTGTTCTGCAATTCAGACTTCATTTTTGAATATTCAGAGTTTTTTCTATGTTTCCTTCCACGCATTTTATAAAAATTCAATATGTGAATAAAAATAAATAAAGTAGATTTCATGCATTGTGCTACTTTGCTTTCCTTAAAGGGACACTGTAGGCACCCAGACCACTTCTGCCCATTAGAGTGGATTGGGTGCCTTGCCCCTCTCCCCTTAGCTCTGTTAGTCAAAACACTGTGGTTCTGGAGAAGCCGCAGTGTTTTGATTACAGGGCTAATTCTACCTCTAGTTGCTGTCTCTCAGACAGCCGCCAGATGGTTTTTCCATGTTCTTAGAGCACCAAAAGTGTTTTAAATGACGTTCGACATCCCCACACTCTGCATGAGGATTGTGAGCATCGCTGGAATCCCTATAGGAAAGCATTGAATAATGCTTTCCTACCTGAAGGTCTAATGCGCGCAAGCAGCCATTGCCGTGCATGGGCATTAGGTCTCCCCTGCCAGCAGCCGGCAGCGGGGAAGGAGCGTGGGTGGAGCTAAGCCAACGCCGAGTGACATCAGTTGTGGGGAGAAAGTCAGAGTGATTTTGAAAATTTAGGCCAAGATAGCCAAATTAGAAATACTCTACCAGGTTTTCTGATTCTATTTATGCTATTTTGGCCTTAACTTTAACATGACTTGAAATTCACTTAGATTTTCCAGCAATTCTCACTTTAGTGACTTCCCATATGTATCACGGACACATCTCCTGTTTTTACCCTGCCCTCTCTCAACACATTTGTTTTGTGAAAAAAGTTGGAACTTGCTGACAATTGCACATGAATTTAGGTACATGCATATCATATCACACCTTGGAGACAAATTGTGCAGTGTTGTCCTAAATACGTATTTTGTAAACATCTATAATACAACATTCCATTTATTAGGGACACAATTTTATAAAGTGTTATGTGTCCCTTTAACGCCTACAGAGTGGCACAAAAGTATGTCTAAAGAAAATTTAAGAGAATTCCCCTGGCATAATAAATTTATCACCTTGCAATTGCAAACCTTTTTTCACTTTCATGCTCTGTTAGCTGTAAATGGTTTACTGCTAAAAATAAAGATCTACTAAGAGTAGTTTATTCAGTCAATTAAGAAAACAAATGCAAAGTTAGATTTTGCAGCTATGCTATTTTAATTAAAACATCTGCAAATTACTGTGTAAACATTTACAAAATATATAATTAACTGACTTATTCATAGTGAGCATTGTAAAAACATATTTGGCATTGTCTCTCCCTTCCTATTTAGGAATATATTACTTTTATTTTATTTAAAAAATGTATTCAGCACTACTGATTCACAATGGTGAAACAGACTTGGGTGAACATGAGACTTTTTCAGAAGCTTGCTTCATCCTACTTAATATTAAATTATTTTTGGGTGACTTATTGTCCACCAGTGCAGTTGCTTCCAAGTCCTAGGTGGGACAATATGTAAAAGATTTAGCGCAATGATGCTGCCAAGAGCAGAAGACCATAAGATGAAACTGAGATGTGTAATCATTATATAAAATGCACTAGATTTTAAGTGAACTTGGTTATATATCTTTCAAGTACCTACCATGCCTGCACAAAGGGGGCCTTAAGAGGGGATGAGGAGTAGAGTTGTGTTCTGCCAACTCACAGACAGGATGTACAAATTGATATTACTCCACATTGGGGAAGATGATAAGCCCCATATAGATTACCACCTTTTTTTCCACAACTAAAAAAAGATAGAAGGGAAGTTAAGTTTAGTTTTGAAATTGGGCCCTGATCACCATCCAGTGTCACCATTTGATCAAAAAAATTTTTATGCACTTTAGTTGGAACTGAGTGCAGGGATGGACTGGGGACTAAAAGCTACCCTGGAAAAAAATCCTATACCAGTCCAATAATGCATTGCGCCAGTATAGTGTACAGATATAGAGGTGGAAAAGATAACTTAAAATTGAAAACTATTACTCAAACATGAAAGAAAGCACTTGTAGAGCTTCAAAATACACAAAAGTATGGATTTATTTTAAGCAGACGGGCATTTGTATATAATCAATGTTTCAGCCCAACTACCTTGACATATTAAGAAATATTTAGTAATAGGACTGAAATAGTGAATGTATGCTGTTGCACAGCTGTACAAAATTATGCTATCTTGTTTACTTTGAAGTCTTATGAGTGTGCTCTTCATGTTGACTGAGATCATTAAACTTGCTAGAGCCTACAACAGGCTCCCGCATGTGATTAAAATCAATTTATTATAGCAGAACATATGAACTTCTAAAGAAAACACATTGTGCTGTAATATCTGATGAGAATGAAAAACATGTTTGTCACGTTGGCTGTGTGAAGTACAGGCAGGGGAGTTGTGAATATGGCAGTGAAAATAGGAACAATAGTGCTTTCACTTCTAAAATGTATAGAATTGTACATGTATTTCTATAACCCCCTCACTACCAATCTGTTAGCAAACAAACTACCAAAAGAATCACAGTATTTTAGTATATCCTGAAAAATATATTTCTTTCCTCACATAGTTTCTAATCTTCTCATATATACATTATCCCACATACACTCATTTGTGCATATACATCACACAAATAGATAAATATTGTTTTACCTATTGCAGTCATGTTGCTTTATTCGACAGACACATATACATGCACACACTAATACATACAGGTATACACACTCTGATACACACACAGTCGGATAAATGGATACACATACAAACACATGGACACAAAGAAAAACACAATGACACACAGACACACAATGGCAGATAAAGACACAGTCACAATGTGTGTCTGACAGTGTGTCTGACAATGCCTGTGTATGATAGTGACTGTGACAGGGTGAGTGTGACAGGGCATACTTTGGGATTAGTGCACACACGATTCCTACAGTGATCGGATTAAGCATTTGTTGGACACTTTAGTGCACATGTGTAATTGTGGTGTTATCAATGTTGCTGCTTTATTTTAGAGCAATAGTACTTATTTGAACTCTATTTGCTTTAATAGCTTAATCAGAAATTGTTTAGGTGATTTTTTTTAATCTTAATCAGATGAAGATTTTTTTTGTTAACCTTATTTTGGATCACCTTTTGACAACTGTTTTCTTGGGGCATGTGATATATTAACTTGCACTGATTAACACACACCTTTTCAAATTAGTTTCTAGAGTGCCCATGTAAAAGCGAAAATTATTCATTTGCACAATCTGCATCCATGAATCACATCATCGATTAATTCTTTTACTTCATTATGGACTGGTACTATCCTCCTTATTTCAAAATCTAACTACTGATCAGGAATGAATAGAGTATGAATCATCAGCTACTCTAATTTGCTACTCATCAATACTTCCGAAAGGCTTTATGTCTATGATATGTGTTTCTCTCATGTTAACCTTGAAACCTACTATGATTTAGCATCTATATTTTGCAGCTAATGTAATGACCTAGGTCGTTGATAAGCCTCTCAATTTGTCCACAATATACTAACAGGTCTTAAGACTAGCTCAGGCAGTGATTAAGTGATAAAGCTGAGTCCACGATTATGCATCTCTTGATGTCTTTATTTAAGTTGATAACCATTAACCAAGATTAGATTCTAAATTTGATATTTTACATGTTCATTAGAAGAAAACTACATGGGCGACTTGGTACACTGTAGCTTGATTGCTGATACACAATCAGGATGAGGATTTTCTAGTTATTAGGTGGCTAGAGCATACAGTTCACATGCATATTGGATACTGCAGAGCGGTCCAGGAAGAACCAGGAAGAACTAGGTATCTAAGGGTGGATAGATACAAGAAAGTTAATGTGCCCAAAGTCTTAATTATGTGCTTCTAATGATGTGCTAACACAGTAGAGGAGGAGACTATATTTAAAAGAAGAAAAACTACCACAACAAGAGGACATAGTCTTAAATTAGAGAGCAAAATGTAAAATTAATTTCAGGATTTATTACTTTACTGAGAGGGTAGTGGATGCATGGAATAGCCTTCCCGCTGAAGTGGTGGAGGTTAACACAGTAAAGGAGTTTAAGCATGTGTGGGATAGGCATAAGGCTATCCTAACTATAAGATAAGTCCAGGGACTAATGAAAGTATTTAGAACATTGGGCAGACTAGATGGGCTGAATGGTTCTTATCTGTCGTCACTTTCTGATATTAGACTAAAAAAGTTTTTTTTTTTTTAAATGAGTTATGGGTTAAAATGGAAGGACTAAATATTACTATTTTATATAAAATAAATTCATAGCTAGTATTAGTATAAAACACCCCCATATTACTACTATATGGGTCAGCTGCAATAAAGGCATTTAATCTTTTTAGTTATGTTTTTTCTAACTTTAGGCTCTGTGACTGCAAAATATCTACAGAGTATAGTATCACAATACTGAACATTGAGGCAATATATACTATTACATTTGCAGATAATAAAACACATAAATGCAAATTAATAGCATACTGTGTGGTTATTTATTCGCTTCATGCAATTGCATTATGTTAGTGCTGTAGCGCTTATTTATTGCACTTCCCTTATATGTAATTAAATCTTTTTATACCAAAGCTGTTCAGTACAAGTTCCCTGTTGTGTAATGTTTTAATATAGTACTAAACTGTTAATTGAATAAGGCTTCGTTTAGAAATGTATTGTGAGTTGAATTTTTCATACTTAGAATGTAATGCAATATCAAACTGTTTGTACTTACGTACGTACCTTTTTTATGAATGGGAAATTACTCATTGGTTTAGAGTGTCAGCTGACCGCTACAGCCAATCAGCAGATCCCATGCCAGGCTGCATGCATGCCAGGTGGCACTCCCTGCTTCCTGTAACTCATATTTTAGAAGCTGGATGGTACCTGGGGGTTGTTGATATTAGAGCTGGAGACAACATTTGAGGTTAAACCATTCAAAAATGGTAAGAGTGCATCCGGAGCATCCTGGCACCATAACAAATTAATTTAGATTAGTTTGTTACGGTGACTGGAGTGTTCCATTAATTCAAAGAGTTAAATAAAATAAATAGGCCAGTTAAATAAAATAAATAGCAACAGAAGTAGGATTTAGGAAAAATCCATGCCATCATTAATCAACAGTTAAATATTTTTGACTGTGTTATAGAGAAAGAATTTACTTTTTTCCCTGTCTTATATTAATGGTTCAGTAGTTCTTTCTATAACTGAAAGCTTAAAGGGACCCTATAGTACCAGGAAAACAAAGCCGTTTTCCAAGCACTGTAGGGTTAATAGGCCCCCCCTCCCTCGTGCCCCCCTCCCGTGGGGCTGAAGGGGTTAAAACCCCTTCAGTCACTTACCTGAATTCAGCACCAATGTCCCTCGGTGCTGGGTCAGCCTCTGCCCACACTCCTCTACCGCCGATGTCAACTGGCGGGGGAGACCTAATGCGCATGTGCGGAAATAGCCACGCGCGCATTAGACCTCCCCGAATAGTAAAGCATTATTCCATGCTTTCCTACAGGGAAAATCTGACACTGGAGGTCTGTGAGGACGTCCAGCATCAGATAATGGACCAAAAGTCAGTTTGGATTCCTGAAGCACCCCCAGTGCAGCACTAAGTGCAAAAGGGTCACAGCACCCAGACCACTTCAATTAGCTGACGTGGTCTGGGTGCCTACAGTGTCCCTTTAACTTTAAACATAATACATGTATCCTGTCTGAAAAAGGTCAAAATGTATCAGATAAATATTATGCTTTTTAGTATATTTTTTATATACTATAGTATATTTATTTTTTTTAGTGCCAAAACCAATGGTTAAAAAGCAGCATTATGCTATAAAAACAAATAACACTATATCCCCAAATAAAATGTAAATGTAAGTTTATTTTTGTTTGGATACTATTCCATAAATACAATATAATGCTGTGGTTTACTTGAGTATTTACTAAGCCGTATTTATTACAAGCAAGAAGCTTAATGTTGGGAAAAGATATTAGTCCATCAGAACTACATCGATTTTACTGTTTCTCTACTAAAGACAAGAGAGAATTACTTTAACAGGGTAAGAGCTTAGCACAGAAGCAGATATTCGGTTTCGATAAATTAAATATAAATCTCTTTTAAAAAGATTTGGTATGCTAAGTCTAGTACTTGCTGTTTCAATCTGAGAATGGGTGGATACTTTTAAATTGTTGAGCTTTAATGAAATCTGCTTGATGCGACCAGTGTAGAATGGTAGTATTTACTGTTAGGCAAAACACTAATAACCAGCTAGTTAATTAAAGTCCCTATTTCCACACTTGTATGTATTTAAACTTTGGATAAAGATGTTAATAATGCTAACTGTAAAATTAACACATAATTTGTAACGGAAACAGCAGTCTAAAATAAATCAAAGATCTTACACAAGCACGTCTTTAGCACAATCTGCTCGCTCATGAAAGGCTAGAACAATATTTTTTTTGCAGAGATTCTTGTTCAGTGACAACAGAAATAAAATCAGGCATGCACACAAACATTTTAATGCAAAGAATAAAATATTTATTTTTATTTTGAAGTTCTCCTTCAATGTATTCCATCGTTGGAACATTTGTATTGGGTGGAGTTCTAAACACCAGAGATTAGAGTAGTTATAGCGATGGAAAGAATTAAGCAGAAAATATATTCTTCCCTATAGAAACATCCAGGCTTTTGAAAATGACTTAAAAGTACCCGATGTAGGGAATCTTGCCGAGTAAAACCAAAACATTAAGGACTTTATTCTAATGTAACTGCTGGAGATAGGCAGATTTAGCTCTCATTTTTTTTTTTAAATGTAACCATTCGCCTATCATATTCATGCATTTGTTATATTTAGAAAAATCTCAGACAGAAAGGCTTTAGAAAAAGTAACAGAACAAAATAAAATAAAAGGAAATACAAGAGAGAAGAAGACAAAAGAAAAAAATGAAAAGGAAAAATTATAAATACTAAAAACAAGTTTAAGCTTGTAAATGGTCTTGATTCCATTTAACTTGTATATAATCTTTGTTTTGAATCTTTGTATAGCCAAATTTCCCAAATTCTATTGCATCCATCAATATTCCCAAATATTCAAAAACAGATTTTATTAGTATTAATAACAGTATAAAATAAATCTATGCCCATTATAGATATCCTGTTTTTTCATGCTCTTGTGATTTAAATTTTTTTTATTACCAATGTTATGTGGAAAAGCAATATTTTAGTATGTCCATGCCCTACAATTAGGAAGAATGTCCCAATCAGTAATTCAGATGGGAATGGAAGCTTAACCTGTCATTTAAAGTGTCATTTAAGAACTTGAGAATTGATTTCCATAATATTGTGAATTTTGGACATTCCCACCAGATGTGAAGCATTTTACTTTTGAATGTGCATTGTCTCCCACATAGCGTTAATGAAGCAGAGTATATGAGAGCCAAATGGGCTGGAACTAGCTGCCATCGGGTATGAATTTTTCCCAGTGTGACAGACAATGAGAAGATTTTCTTGCTTAAGGACATGTGTATAAAGCTGTTATGGCAGTTATAAAAACAATTGGAAGTCAAACTACTTTAATGATGCTAATGTATATGGCCAATTTGGGCAGTAAAGAGATGGCAAAATGTTTTAATGGACAAGGTTATCTAGATAGAATCTTAAAATCTGCAGATTTGACCTAAAAACACAAAAAAAACCCACAAAAACTTGATCCGCAGAAAAAATCTGACTGTTTTGTTTTACTTAAAATGGACAGCAGGAGATTGAGATGCAATGTTAATACTTTAGAGCAAAGTTTAATATCACTGTTGGAAAATAAATGGAGTAAAAGTCGGCTCATTGATTGGGAAGGTTTTCCAGATTTGGCCTGTGGCAACTAACGTAGAAGAAAAATCTGTCAAAATGAATGCTTTAAAGAGGTTTGTAAAAAGAGAGGTTAAAGTATTTGCACAAACTAACGATAAATATATATTTTGAAAACATCTGGACCCAAAGATTTGTCTTTCTTAAAGGACCTTAAGTTTTTCTTTACCCTACTGATCTGTCATAGGTACAGATAAATCTTCAACATTTATTGAGGATATATAAGGAAGTAAAATAATTCTCAAGAATTAAATTCTTAATTTTTTGGTATGTTGATAACTTGAAAACCTTGAGATAAAGTATACAAAGAATTATACAATTCATGAGATTTATTGATGATATATATTTGATTCTCAAAATGTCTCCCTCTTTAGTATACAAATGGGAGATTTTGGATTGTAATTACTGTGCCTTCAGTCTATTAGCTAACAACATCCCTGCTTTATTTTATTATCTATGTTTTAAATTGTTTATTCTCTTTCATAGACTCATTTCTGCATGAAAAATAGGTTAAATCCATTAAAAAATGGTTTCTTTGTTGCATGTTTGTTGCTCACTATTATTAGTGACATAATCCTTATGTTTATTCAGTTTTAAACAACCCTCTGATGAATCTATGATAGTATGATAGAGAAGATAGATGTTCTGCTTTCAGTCTGTTGGATAACAGCATATCTATTACCCTTGCTATACATTAATTGTTAAGTAGTCTATTTTTTGTCTATTATTTGCTTAAAATTCAAGTTAGAACCAATTAAGAGTGACATACTTTCATGTTTGTTGCATGCTAATTATTACATGCATTTATATAAAATAATGGCAAGGTTATTGGTTGTCTAATTTCCTAAACCTGTCCTTATGCACTCAAACAGTCAAGATTTTAGTAACATAGACATTGGAACATGTGTTATTATACCTTGCAACTGGAACAGTTGAAGGTGCATGAGTATAGGCTTGAGCAACAGTTGAGTTGACTAAGTTAAGGAAACATGAGATTAGAGCCTGAGAAGACACACACTCATTTACATTGGTATTTCTAGTGGATTAGACAATCAGATATGGTGGTATATCCTTGATCTTTCTATCTAAACTATCTAGAAGTGCATGGAAGAGAGATACCAGCCAATATAACTACAGATTTTATAAACCCTCTGTTAGTACATTATGGTAGACCATAGTCTCTATCTACTCTCTTTTGATTGTGGTTAACCAAAGAAGCCTACCTGAAAGTTTGAGTAGGCTGCAACCAAGATTTAGGCATACATGGCTTATTACAACACTATGGGTGGAAATGGCTGCATTGGTTCAGAATCCTTAATTACAGCCAAAGTGGTGGATAAAGTGCGTCTTTGAACATACATTTTAGATCATGTAAGTGTTACAGATTTTAAATCCAATACAAAAGCTACAATTTCTGACTGATATTGTGGTACAAAAGATGCAAGGAAGTAATGGACTACTATTGTTTCAGTGTGAATGTGTCCTATACATTGAAAACAATTCAAATGTAAAGTTTGATACTCCTGGATTTGGACACAAAATACAAAAATACACATTTATAGAGTGGTCATTGCTACAAAAGGAGAAAGAGATACAGAAAGACAGAGACAAACAAAGAGATACAAACACACACACATTGGTATTGCAACGTCAATAAATTGTGTCCAATGGTAGTGCTCAATCGTAGGTAATATACTGCATTAGGCATATGCCACTAAAGGAGTTTTAACATTTTCCATCTTTAAAAAATATGTTTAAGTGTCATGAATGGCATCATACTGCTTTGGTAGTTTGCTATTATAGTATTATTGACTAGAGTAGAATTTGCATGTGAATTGAAAATGTAAGGCTAAAGTAAGTGAATTGGATAACTATCTGCCTCTAGAGCTATTTCTTACACTTGGACTATGTTTGAATATGTTTCTTTATTCAATCATTAATTATTAATCATTTCTCCACACAATTAATTTAGACCCCCGGCAGCATCCATGCAACTACCCTAGTATTAAGCATGGCAATGTTAGATTATAATTATTATTATTATCCATTTATATAATGCCAACAGATTCCATAGTGCTTTACAATATTATAAGAGGGTGTATTTAACTATAAATAGGACAATTACAAGAAAACTTACAGAAACGATAAGTTAAAGTAGACCCTGCTCAAACAAGCTTACAGTCTATAGGAGGTGGGGTGTAAAACACAATAGGGCAGGAAAAACCAATCAAATAAAGTGGTAGTGAAGCAGAGCTGAAGGAGAAAGTAGAGTGCTGCCCTTTAAGATAGAGCAAGAGACAGGTATGTGAGGTAGAGGTTTCTCTGGGAGGCCATAAGCTTTCCTAAAGAGATGGGTTTTAAGGCACTTCTTAAATGATTGAAGACTAGGGGAGAGTCCGATGGCGGCAGGCATGCTATTCCATAGGAAGTCCTGCAAGCGTGACTAGGCCGTACAGGTGCGAGCAGCGGACAGGAGAAGGTCACGGGCAGAGCGGAGAGACCAAGATGGTGCATACCTATGGATCTGTGAAAAGATATAAGAGGGGCTAGAATTGGCCAATGCTTTATAGGGATGGGTTAGCACTTTGAATTGACTCCTATAGGATACAGAAAGCCAATGTAAGGACTGACAGAGGGGTGAGGTGTGAGAGGACCGACTAGAGAGGAAAATCAGTCTGGCAGCAGCATTCATTACAGAATGTAGAGAGGCAATACAGTTTTTGGGAAGACCAATTAGGGGAGGGTTACAATAATCCATGCAGAAAATTACTAGAACATGGACAAATTCCTTAGTAGCATATTGCGTAAGAAAGGGGCAGATGCAGGTTATGTTTTTAAGATGGAATCTACAGGAATTGGTAACATGCTAAATGTGAGGCTCAAAGGTGAGGCCCGTATCAAGTATGACAAGAAGACAGCTCGCATGCAAGGATGGACTGATTTGGATACCACTAACTTGACGGGGGAGTGAAAGTAGAGGATCAGTATTGTGAGAGATTAAAGGAAAGCCATACAGAGACAGAGTGATTGAAGAGTTTGAAGAAGGAGAGAATGATCAATGGTGTCAAAGGCAGCAGAGAGGTCAAGAAGAATTAGTATGGAGTAGTGACCTTTGGATTTAGCTGCGATTAGGTCGTTAGTAACTTTGATAAGAGCAGTCTCAGCAAGGGGTGGAGGCAGAAGCCAGATTAAAGAGGGTTAAGGAGAGAGTTGGAATTGAGGAAGTGAGACATATGGGTAAAGACAAGTTTTTCCAGAAACGAAAAATGGAGCAGGAATATGGAACGATAGTTAGAGGGGGAGGACGTGTCAAGAGATGTTTTTTTTCAGGATAGGTACTACAGTGGCATGTTTAAGGTCAACAGGGACAATGCCAGAAGAGAGAGAGAGCAGTTGAAGATGTGTGTTAAGGAAGGCATAAGACAAGGGGAGAGAGATCTGATAAGGTGAGATGGGACAGGATCAAGCGGGCAAGTGGTGGGGCAAGAGGAAAGGAGAAGCGCAGCCGCCTCTTGATTAGTAGCTAGAGAGAAAGTCTGAAGGGTAGGAAAGGCATGATATACGTGTGGTTGAGAAAGAGAAAGGCTGGGTGGGGAGAATTCTTTCCTTAGCTGTTTAATCTTGTCGGTAACGTAGCATGCAAAGCTATCGGCTGTAAGGTTAGTTTAAGGGGTGGCCACAGCAGGGTGAAGAAGAGAGTTAAAGGTGTCAAAGAGATGCCTGGGATTGCAGGAGCATGAACTAACAAGAGAGGAAAAGTATGACTGTTTGGCGAGGGCAAGGGCTGCGCTGTATGAACCCAATATGAATCTATAATGGAGATAGTCCTCCAGGGGCATTCAGCACAATAGGAGCATCTTTGCAAGATATCGCTGAAAGCATCATTTAATTTGTTTTCTGTGTAAATCTTTAGTAAAGTAATCCTCAATTAATCTCCCACATATGGACACAGTGAGGAAATGCTGAAGAAATAAATCCATAGACGCCATCATAAAATATTTAAAATATAGTTTAAAATGTCATTACAACCATAATGGCACATATGATTCTCAAGATTAAATTGGTTATTAAATGCTGGAAAATAAGTAGCTTTCCAGAAGAGTTTGTTAGTCCTTTAACAAATACTTGAGTCTTCACAAAATTATATTTAAAGTTACTCAAGCATTGTAAGTTAATACAGTTTTATAAAAGCAGCATGCACATTGAGATTAAATTGCAGATTTTATTGTATTAGCATAACTTTCTTTAATAGGGATGTTTGCTTATCATATAAACAAATGTAATATACAATAAACAGATATATGCATCTTTACAGTGGGGCTACAGAGACATGATTATTAAATTGTACATATTTTTTATATTTATTATTAATTTACTGTATAATTTATGCAAAGGGAATTTGTCTACATCATAAATCTATTCTTTGAGCAGACCAGATTGATGGGGCACCAATCACTCATCTAAAGGAAATTTTATGCATCCCAAAAAATTATCAAATTAAAATGCATCCCAAAATAAGCAATGCTAATATTGTGGGTTAATGGACAGATTGCAATTTAGGATGGTACATTGTTATATACCTGCTATTCAGTTAATTATGTATACATGATATAATAATTAACTACTTTATTACCGTATATACTCGAGTATAAGCCGAGTTTTTCAGCACATTTTTTGTGCTGAAAAACCCCAACTCGGCTTATACTCGAGTCACTGTCTGTATTATGGCAATTTGCATTGCCATAATACAGACTGGGGGCTGGCAGAGCTGTTACTTACCTCTCCTGCAGCTCCTGTCAGCTCTCTCCTCCTCCGCGCCGGTCCGTGCAGCTCTTCTGTCAGCTCACACTGTAAGTCTCGCGAGAGCCGCGGGGTCATAGTGCGGCTCTCGCGAGACTTACAGTGTGAGCTGACAGAGGAGCTGCATGGACTGGCACGGAGGAGGAGAGAGCTGACAGGAGCTGCAGGAGAGGTAAGTAACAGCTCTGCCAGCCCCTCTCCTCCCCCCACTGAACTGCCATGTATCAAGCAGGGAGGGGGGACAACAAAATAAATAGATTAATAATATATAAATAATATTAAAAATAATAATAAAAAAAGTATTAAAAAAATAATATAACAAAAAAATTAAAATAATTAATAGTATATAAATAATAAAAAATAATTAAAAAAATAATATAACCAAAAAAAATAAAATAATAAATAATAATATTATTATTTTTTATTTATTTTTTATAAAAATGCCCACCCCCCACCAAGGCTCTGCAACACAAACACACACTGCATCACACACACACACACACACTGCATTCATACACACTGCACTCATACACACACTGCATTCATACACACACACACTGCACTCATACACACACAGTGCATTCATACACACACACTGCACTCATACACACACTGCATTCATACACACACACACTGCACTCATACACACACAGTGCATTCATACACACACACTGCACTCATACACACACACTGCGCACTCATATACACACACACTGCATTCATCATATACACACACTGTAAATAAATATTCAATTAATATAATTTTTTTAGGATCTAATTTTATTTAGAAATTTACCAGTAGCTGCTGCGTTTCCCACCCTAGTCTTATACTCGAGTCAATAAGTTTTCCCAGTTTTTGGGGTAAAATTAGCGGCCTCGGCTTATATTCGGGTCGGCTTATACTCGAGTATATACGGTATATTGTGTTATGCAATGTTTTATATTTATCAGTTTGAAACACATTATTTTACAGTTTTAAATGCTGAAGAGAGTTCATGGACCAAAATACTTTGAAACAAGCAGTTTACAATTTACAAGGAAGACAACTGAATGGTTTTATATTTCAACTGACCTAAGGAGGTCATTATTTGGTCAGTTAAAATATTTAATGTAAAAAAAAAGACAAAATATTTAAGTATGTTAATAAACACTAGCTTATATACTACACACCATATAGAAGCTTGAAATATACCCGTTATTTATCTAAAACTCTAGAGTATTAATAGATGTTTCATCAATGGAGCACTATAAATGTCAAACCACAAGGACTCTGCATGGCCATCTCATTCTGAAGCAAAATAGGTTATGGATGTAAAAACAGCCTACAGCTATGTTGTAATCTGCAAATCTGTTTATCTGTACTGTTATAATACTGAAATTCGGAAAATGAAAAACCTGTCTTGAATGGGATTTGATCCAAAAGTAAACAGCTTTATACACAAAATGCTTCCGGCTATATAGATTATTGTTGAACCACTGTATACCCTTTGAATGGAGTGACATATATATATAATGCTTGCTGAACTTTTGTGTTATCATGAAAAGGTCTTTAATGAGTAAATTTGTAAGAGTGCACTTATATTTTATGAAGTTGCCCTTATCCTAGATGGAATAATGAATCACTCTTTAGTACAATTTAAATAATTTAGCTAATATATTATTTATAGGCATATAAACACAAATGAAACACCTTAAAGTCTATCATGCTTTCTACAACCCTTTCTAAAGACAATAAGACTGTGGCTTGACATTATAGTTATAACATGCTCCGAAAAACTGTAAAGTGACTGACATATCTATTAACACTCAGTGTCAGGTTAACATCCATTATTAACACACTTTTCACTAAGAACAAATGGCAGCTACAGACGATTGCATCTGCTCGAGACAACAAAAGACAGGTGGGAACTTTGAAACAAACATTGCTTGGAATGGAAGACAGACTTGGAATCAACAGAGGGGAACCTTGATCTTGTCAGGAAGCTCTAATACTCAACAGAAGGCATTAAAATAGGCATAAGCAGAGAGAATACATGTGGCCAGAGGTAATAATAGGACAAATAGGTGATCGTATTCTATTGAACCAATAAATATATTGAAAGTAAGGATTCATAGACTGTTTGAGTATATATACAGTGGCAAGAAAAGCATGTGAACCCTTTCGAATAAATAGGCTTTCTAAGTTGGTCATAAAATATCATCTCATCTTCATAAAAGTGATAAGTCTAGACAAACACAATGTTCTTAAAGGATCATTGTAGTGTCAGGAAAACACTACACCCTATTCCAAATTATTATGCAAATTCTATTTAAGTGTCACAAAAGATTAAATATTTTGTTTTTCAGTTTAACTCATGGATGGCATTGTGTCTCAGGGCTCTTTTGATCACTGAAAACAATCTCAGACACCTGTGATAATTAAATTGCCAGGTGAGTCCAATTTAAGGAAAAACTACATATGAGGGTGTTCCACATTATTAAGTAGAGCACCATTTTCATGCAATATGGGGAAGAAAAAGGATCTCTCTGCTGCCGAAAAGAGTGAAATAGTTCAATGCCTTGGAGGTATGAAAACATTAGATATTTCACGAAAACTTAAGCGTGATCATCGCACTATTAAGAGATTCGTGGCTGATTCAGAGCACAGATGGATTTGTGCAGATAAAGGCACATTGAGGAAAATTTCTGTCAGATCCATGCATCGGATCAAGAGAGCAGCTGCTAAAATACCATTACATAGCAGCAAACAGATATTTGAAGCTGCTGATGCCTCTGGAGTCCCACGGACATCAAGGTGTAGGGTCCTCCAGAGTCTTGCAACTGTGCATAAACCTTCTATTCAGCCACCACTAACCAATGCTCACAAGCAGAAACGGCTGCATTGGGCATAAAAATACATGAAGACTAATTTTCAAACTGTTCTGTTTGAACTGTTCAACGTATGAGTAGGCCTGTAAAAAGAGGGCAAAAGAGGATTCAAATAAAACACACTTTATTGCAAGTTTATACAGAGTGAGTACTGAAAGCTTGTAAGGAGCTTTTACTCTGATTGAGGTATATATGTAACTGAGCTGAGGGTTACCTGTGGCCCCATCACTTAGTGATGTAAACTGGGTGTCGTAAGAGCTGGAAGCTGCTGATGCAGCGCTTTTGCGAACAATAGAGACCAGCAAAGGAAGCCATGATGTAGCTTAACCACAATGGAAGGGTTAGACATGAAGTAATGGATTAGGACTGATAGTGTGTGTGACCTTGGAATACGTAAAAGCGGAGTGACAGCATAGGAGGTATAAGTAAAATGCTTGATTTGTAGGTTTAGAGGAAGAGGCAAAAATTACCATAGTTTAACTGCAAAAGTCTTGATTCAAGCAAATTGTAATTGTGACGTGGTACAATATACAAGGCCCTGGTGTGAGTGCTATAGTAGTAGTGAAACTGCATGAAGCTTGCGTACCTGTCGTGGTGTAATTGTGTGCTTAGTCCAAGATTAGCTCATGGAATGGTGGTATCCTGGATGGTAGGTAGTGGGTCGTAGGGAGTGTCTGAAAGAAGACCTTAAATTGAGAGTGTGAAAAAGCGTCAGCGGCTGTGTTGTAGACACCAGGAATGTAAATGCAGACTAGAAAGAGGTTGCTGCCCCCGGGGTTCCCACGATTGTGACATTTACATGATACGAAGGCGAAGTGAGGCCTTAAGGAGAAACGTAATCGTGGTGAGTAAGATTTACAATACCTGAAACTGAAATGCAGGGAACCAGATAGTCTTGTTGGTGGTTGATGCCGTGCAACTTGGCGAAACTGCGGTAATGACACAGGTCTGAGTGAAGAAATGTAGAAACAATAGACAAGTAATGTACCGTTAAATAAGTAGTAGCAAGGTGGTGTAGGTTTGTGTGATTGATTCTAATCGCAGTGAGGAATCTCAGACCTGGCCGTTTGAAGTTTAGAACCCACTTTGGGAGGTGGGAAGGCTGAATGAGGCCGTGGAGGCTGAAGGAGGCCTTGAGGGAAAAAAGAGAACTGGTAAACCTTCTTACCTGATACAGTAACACAGGATACTGGGATACCACATCTTCTTGAAGACTGTTTGGAGGAAAGTAGTAGAACCTAAAAACATATGCAGTCTAAGTGTAAGGAACTGCTATATAAGGTCTTTTAAGGAATGGAGGTTTTAAAATTGTGTTATTGGTCTGTAATGAGTCTGGTGAAAAAGGAACGTAAGGGCTTAACCTATGAGCAGAGCGACCTTAGTTGTGTAGAAGACTAATACATTAGTGAAAGTACAATAGACTAAGTCACCGCGGGGTTAGATAATAATGCCTGGAGGTGTATTTTTACTTTTTTTTTTAACTGAACTTATAAAGAGAAAGTGGCCAAACTGTGCCTTTAAGAAGATTTCCCTGTGAAAAAATAGGTGTGCCATATTATGTGCCCATGGACAGAAATAGTGAAACAAATATTATTTAACCAGTGGCGACTTTAAGAGCCATATAATAAAAAACACATAAATTCATCTATGATAAAATAATGTGAGTGCTTGGTTTAAGTAAATACGTAACTAGGTACATTTGCAGTAGATTTGTAAATTTAAACACTGTAGCCTCTTGTGTTCGTTTAAACAAATTAACAAGAGAATTATAAATAGAAAGAACTCCTGTGTTTGGTTAGATGGAGCATACGAAAAGATTGAAACGAAAGCCAATTGAATAATCAGCTGCAGTCTGTTTAAGTGAAAAAACGAAAGGCCGCACAAAAAAAGCAGTTTGAACATGTTCGGCTGTACAAACGTACGAAAGAACAGACGAACGTAAGTATGTGTGGTCGGTAAATTTGATTAAAACTAAAGTAAAACGAAAGCGTGTGTACTCTGCGGTCAGCTCTTAGCTGCACGAATGCAGAAGTACATGAACAGCGTAATTACAGGATGCCTATCCCCGCATTTTTAGGCCCGAACATGGGAAATAGCTGAACGCTATTTCCCACGTTAAGCTTACGTGGACATGCCAGTCTCGTGACCGGAAGTCGGGTAGAAGCCGGTGGACGGGCACGGAAGATGGAGGCAGGAGCTGCTGGCGACGGGCTGCTTGCTGGAGACTGGCCTTTGGCGGGAATAACGGACCAGAAGTGCTGGTTGCTATGGAGAAGACAAACAGCTTGCACGACAAAGGTGAGTAGGGGGGTAGGGTTTAAATAGGGTCATAACTCCTCCCAAAAATTCAGGACAAATGGCCTTCCAACATATATATATATGTATTAAGGCAGTTTTGCCTGTATTTGTGGGAGGGGCTTAAATTAATTCACTCCCCTATATAAGGGACACCCCTTACCTGACTCATATCGCTTGAGGTCAGCATCAGAATGATTTCCACTTCCGGGTCATCCAGGCGCCATTTTACCTGATTATTCCATGAGGTTTTCTAAGCTGAGCTGTGTCAGGAATCCAGCCACAGGCTTTTCCGGCCTACCACCATCTTTCTTCAATCTATCGCTGTGGATGGTGTCCAAGTGACTCACAAACCGTAAGTCGACCTACCCGTTACGCCAGGCATCAGTCCCACGGCACCATGCAAGGGTCAGGTCCTCACTTTACTGCTGCATTTTGTCTAAGTCTGTTCTAAAACCATTGCATGTTCATGCATATCATTCGTTTAAACCCCCTACCGGTCTTTGAGTGTATTACAGGCTTCTTAGACATTATCGCATTTCATGTACAAACCAACGAACCACTGCATTTTTGCCTACACACTGACCCCTACCGGTCATTCGGTGTACTACAGGCTTCTCAGACATTATTGCATTTCATGTACAAACCAACGAACCACCGCATTTTTCACCTACACACTGACCCCTATTGGTCATTCGGTGTACTACAGGCTTCTTAGGCGTTGTTTGCATTTTCATGTACAAACCAATAAACCACTGCATTTACACCTACACACTGACCCCTACTGGTCTTTCGGTGGACTACAGGCTTCTTAGACATTATCGCATTTCATGTACAAATCAACGAACCACTGCATTTGCGCCTACACACTGACCCCTACCGGTCATTCTGTGTACTACAGGCTTCTCTGACATTATTGCATTTCATGTACAAACCAACAAACCACTTAATTTTTCACCTACACACTGACCCCTATCAGTCATTCGGTGTACTACAGGCTTCTTAGACATTATTGCTTTTCATGTACAAAACAATAAACCACTGCATTTTCACCTACACACTGACACCTACCAGTCATTCTGTGTACTACAGGCTTCTCAGACATTATTGCATTTTATGTACAAACCAACAAACCACTGCATTTTTCACCTACACACTGACCCCTATCAGTCATTCGGTGTACTACAGGCTTCTTAGACATTATTGCTTTTCGTGTACAAAACAATAAACCACTGCGTTTTTACCTACACACAGACACCTACCGGTCATTCAGTGTACTACAGGCTTCTCAGACATTATTGCATTTCATGTACAAACCAACGAACCACGGCATTTTCGCCTACATGCTGACCCCTACCGGTCAATCGGTATACTACAGTTTTCTCAGACTTTATTTCACTTCATAAGCAAACAAACTAACTACAGCATTTTCGCTTTTATACTGACTCCTATCTGTCAAACAGTAGGATTAAAGGGTATTTTTACCATACAATCAGCATTTATGACCCCTACTGGTCAACAGCAAAAGTGTCTTCACATGTCATATACAATTTACCAGCCAATATAAATTACACATAAGATTGTTTTAACCCCTTAAGGACACAAGACATGTGTGACATGTCATGATTCCCTTTTATTCCAGAAGTTTGGTCCTGAAGGGGTTAAACACAACCATAAACCATAATGAAACTTCAGCACAGGCTCAAATTCAGGTCTACTTCACAATAATTAACATTTCACATAAAGACCAACAGTGGTTCTATCAACACTGCCACCTACAGGTCTGTCAAGTACATTGCCAATTTTCATGGGCTTTTACAAACACCAAAACACTTACACCTATAGGTCAACAGACAAACATTTCACATACCAATCAGTATCCAACTACACTGCCACCTATAGGGCACTCGGCAGATCTCCAGTGCACTTGCCTTTTGCAACACCATGTTCACTGACCCCTACCATTCAATAAGACATACAACAATTCACATAGCAAGCACTATATCAACATCAGGTATAAATACATATATTATTACACAGTAGCAGACGCGTCTGTATATACGTAACTGGTAATATAGTTCACATACATTTTTCACAGCACGCTGCTCACGCAACAGACTTTCCCCTAGCAAGGGGACATACAACATACAAGGTGGGGACAGACCACATTTTCACTTGTACATACGGCACTTAATGGGTTAAGATTGATACATATTTAACCAGTATGGCTACGATGTTTAATATTTACACATCATGGCACTTTACTTTTCACATATACTGTACGTATTAAGATAAGCTTGGTCTATGCCATATTTCCTTATGCCATACGGTTTTATCCATTCAGGTTACAGTTACTACTAAAAAACCTATACGGATTGTCAGGTTCAATACCATACTACCAGGTACATACACCTGCTCACGTAGTTATCCATCTCTTACCTTCCCTGGAATAGTAATAGTGTACTGGCAATTAGGGTTCTAGGGCCCAATAGGTATTACCCCCTTTTTTCTCTGCATTATGCTTGGTTAGTGGTCCCGCGAGGCCAACACCCTGCCTCACACTCGGAGGCATACACCCCTCGGGCCACTCGTGAGCTAGCCGCCTCGCATTGTATCATAGAGAGGGCCTCACCTGTCACTCCCCTTCCTATTTTCTGGTTACTGTCACCGAGAGGCCAACATCCTGCCACAACGTTCGGTGGCCACACAAAATCCCCTCGCGCCAAGCATAGATAGAGCCTCTCAAGCCACTTGGCAACTAGCAGGGCCTCACCAGTCACCAAAAACACCAAGCCTAATCGTTTCGCCTTACGGCTTAGCTAGCAAGCCAGTACAAGAACCCTGGGTACAAATAATTGCAATCTTTATTGTTATTTAAGTATTTCTCAAAAAGATGGTGAAGAATCACCTCTTCCTAGCACCCCGGCTAGATTTGATACACCTTCAAGCAGAGGAGATGTTGCTAGTCCAGCAGCAATCAGATCCTGGATGATCCCACACATTACCACTGACCTAAGGAGGTGACATATCCCCTACCCTGCTACAGCAAGGAAAGCAGAGTTATTCAAACTCCTCCATACATCAACGGACAACACGGAGGCAGGGGAAGGCCCAGCTACATCAACTCAGGTGACACCCAGGCTATGCTAGCCTCACTCATAAACTCATGAGCCAAAAAATTTATGACAGACTGGCAATCTCGAGTTGGTCACCACAGCCCTCACAAGGCTGGGCCTCACGTTACTGTACAACCAGCACCAACCGAAACTCTGTTACCTGGTACAATCAATTCTTATGACACACAAGATGTTAACCCTGCACGTATGATCCCAGCACATTGGGGAAGCAAGGCATATATATGTATGATGATGTATCTGTGATGGTCAGATCCAGGGATTCCAGGTAAATCGGGAACTGACCATCTCTTGGATGGGTTGGTATTTGGAATATGTAGAGATGTTTATTTGTGCAGGTACCCATACAGAAGGGATTCTGTCCCAAACAAATGGACGAGCACTTTCAGGCTCCAGGTACCAGCACCTCTGAACTACCAGAGACCATTGATATGAGTAGTTGCATTGCATATAGACTGTTGCATATATGTTCAAATGGTTCAGGGCACATGACAAACCATGTGGCCCAATACAACTTACAAATAACGTACTCACCATCTGTACACACCAATGCATTTTCAACACTACTGACTCATCACCCTTCCAGACTTGTAGTAGATTTACTAAAGCTCTGGAGCTTCAAAGGGCTCCCATACAGGTATCATAAACACACCTTCAAGGAATATAGCATGCCCTCACTTACAGTCAGCACAACAAAACCATTGGCTGAAAACACACTCATAGCCAAGATTTGCAGAGGGGTCTTCCAATCTCCACCATTTACAGCATGGCACCAAACACAAACACATTGGTATTGTCACAAGGAATCTTCTCTTAAACAAAGACTAACCATAGACTTATTGGCACCACACACCTCCGCTACCCCAAGTCTCAACTCCCTCATACCCTCCGAGGATTTTTCTTACTATACAACACCATTGATCTACCTTTACAGCTATCACTCAAGGGTTAAAGCTTGGTTAAGTAAGACCAATATCATCAACGCAGTAAACGGCTACCATCTACCCTACACACTGGCACTTACATGGCATAAATTGGGCAATCCTTTCCCTGCTCAACTTTCGAGCTACAGATTAGCCTACTATCGATATTCGCAGATACTCTGTGCTGGTTATGATAACATATCCAGAGGCATTACAGTCATACACTATCTAGAAGACTTCTTGTTGCTCAAAGAAAGCATATTTTTCACTAGAAGCCTCATGGCAGCTTAGTCTGGTTGACCACTTGGGCGTCCCAGTACCCCATAAGAAACAGAAGGCGCAGACACTATCATCACATTACTGGGCATATGACTTGAGTCGGCATCCATACACGCAAGTTACCACAAGACAAATAGGGAACATTCTCAACTAAATCAATCACTACCTCCTGCTTAGTACTTACAACTACAAGGAACTACAATCCCTACCAGGTTCCTTAATTTTGCCATGCCAATCATACCACAAGACCACGCTTTCACATCCAGAGTACTTTCCCCTTTTTTCCACACTTCCAACATGACGATCAGAGGAGGTGCCTAGACACCTCAGCAACAGCAGACCTGCACATGGGGGGGGATTTCTTAACCACTTGGCATGGTAAAAGCATGTTCCTTCCAGGATTGACTGACACTTCTCCAACCAGATGGTCAGACGCAGCGTATACCACTGGTTTGGCAGCGATCTACCGGGAACAATTGCTTTGGAGCTGTTGGCCATGGCATCCAGGTTTGGAAATTTTTCCACCACTTCAGCCCCTTTGGGAGATCTACCCCATTGTAGCAGCTGCTGTGGCATGGGGTAAATCATGGTCAGGGTCATCAATCCGTTGTTACTCAGACAACTAAGCACATATCATATCATCAACAAACGCCACTACTCATCCATAAGTTCATGATGTTTCTGGGAAACTCACTTGGTTGGCCACTTATCATATTTCACTTTCATGTACCAGACGGGGGTATACCTCCCTGCCGACAACTGTCTCATTTATATTCCAGGCATGTTCATCATACGCTTCCTACAGCCGCCCATACAGTCACGTCCACTCTTTCATTCCAGAGACAAAATCATGGATTAGACATACTCATGCAGCATAGCATGCACTATCCCACCTAGCACTTTCGTCCCATACTTGTAGAACGCATAACACAGCTTTTCACCTGGCTTAAAGAATCTCATTGGAACACGACATAGCTCAACCTGTGTCACAAAATTTCTCCTAAGTTTTGCTTATTTTTGCCACCTTAAACTCAACTATCTCATACACCATTAATGATATATTTTACAGGCATTCAACAACACAGGATAACCTATGGCCAAAACTACCATAAACTTCATGCTATCATACCAGAAAAGAATATACTCAGAGGTTTTCAGGAATCCATTCCCCCACGTTCCTCTCAGAGATTACCAATAGCCATCCAACTTTTCATCCTTATCGGACCTATTAGATCTACAACCATTCAATTATACTACCAAGTCGGCCATTACCAGCCATGCACATTGCCTTTTATGCCTTTCTCAGGCCAGAGAATCCACTACCATGACCACCACTCAGACAGATCATTGTCTTCAACGATCCCACGTACGTAAACACATATATCATTACCTATTGGCTCTACCACATTCCGACATGAGTCAACATGCACCAACAGTAGAGATAACATACTATCCTACCCACAACAAATGGTGCCCACTTTCGGTCCTAGATTCCTACCTTCAAAATCCTTTCAGGAATTAAATACTGTAATGCATTTAAGGAAATGTCTGGTTAATTTGTATATATTTGTTGACTGTATTAAATCTTTGATTATTCATTTTTGCCCTCTTTATTTACAGGCCTACCGTATCGTCGGTATCGGCACACCACAACCGACTTGCTCCCTTTACACTATCCTAAGCTTATGCTGGATCCTTACTCCATATACGGCTATTTTGCCCCTTACACAAGTATTAAGGCAGTTTTGCCTGTATTTGTGGGAGGGGCTTAAATTAATTCACTCCCCTATATAAGGGACACCCCTTACCTGACTCATATCGCTTGAGGTCAGCATCAGAATGACCCTCCCACCCACTCCTCATTTCAACACTTTCTCTTTTCTTTCCATTTACTTTACTTTCTTACTCCTTGGTGGGCCCTCTTTATTTACAGGCCTACCGTATCGTCGGTATCGGCACACCACAACCGACTTGCTCCCTTTACACTATCCTAAGCTTATGCTGGATCCTTACTCCATATACGGATATTTTGCCCCTTACACAAATATATATATATATATATATATATATACATACATCATTTTTAAAATTATTTTTATTTATATATAGGTATATATATAGGGATATATACATATATATTTATGTATATAGATATACAGTTGCAAGAAAAAGTATGTGAACCCTTTGGAATGATATGGATTTCTGCACAAATTGGTCATACAATGTGATCTGATCATCATCTAAGTCACAACAATAGACAATCACAGTCTGCTTAATCTAATAACACACAAAGAATGAAATGTTGCCATGTTTTTATTGAACACACCATGTAAGCATTCACAGTGCAGGTGGAAAAAGTATGTGAACCCTTGGATTTATTAACTGGTTGAACCTCCTTTGGCAGCAATAACATCAACCAAACATTTCCTGTAGTTGCAGATCAGACGTGCACAATGGTTAGGAGTAATTCTTGACCATTCCTCTTTACAGAACTGTTTCAGTTCAGCAATATTCTTGGGATGTCTGGTGTGAATCACTTTCTTGAGGTCATGCCACAGCATCTCAATCGGGTTGAGGTCAGGACTCTGACTGGGCCACTTCAGAAGGCGTATTTTCTTCCGTTTAAGCCATTCTGTTGTTGATTTACTTCAATGCTTTGGGTCATTGTCCTGTTGCAACACGCATCTTCTGTTGAGCTTCAGCTGGTAGACAGATGGCCTTAAGTTCTCCTGCAAAATGTCTTGATAAAATTGGGAATTAATGTTTCCTTCGATGATAGCAATCCGTCCAGGCCCTGACGCAGCAAAGCAGCCCCAAACCATGATGCCCCCACCACCATACTTCACAGTTGGGACGAGGTTTTGATGTTGGTGTGCTGTGCCTTTTTTTCGCCACACATAGTGTTGTGTTTTTCTTCCAAACAACTCAACTTTGGTTTCATCTGTCCACAGAAGATTTTGCTAGTACAGCTGTGGAACATCCAGGTGCTCTTGTGCAAACTGTAAACGTGCAGCAATGTTTTGTTTGGACAGCAGTGGCTTCCTCTGTGGTATCCTCCCATGAAATCCATTCTTGTTTAGTGTTTTATGAATTGTAGATTCGCTAACAGGGATGTTAGCATTTGCCAGTGACTTTTGTAAGTCTTTAGCTGACACGCTAAGATTTTTCTTCACCTCATTGAGCAGTCTGCACTGTGCTCTTGCAGTCATCTTTACAGGATGGCCACTCCTAGGGAGAGTAGCAGCAGTGCTGAACTTTCTCCATTTATAGACAATTTGTCTTACCGTAGACTGATGAACAGCAAGGCTTTTGGAGATACTTTTATAACCCTTTCCAGCTTTATGCAAGTCAACAATTCTTAATCGTAGGTCTTCTGAGAGCTCTTTTGTGTGATGCATCATTCATAACAGGCAATGCTTCTTGTGAAAAGCAAACCCAGAACTGGTGTGTGTTTTTTATAGGGCAGGGCAGCTGTACCCAACACCTCCAATCTCTTCTCATTGATTGGACTTCAGTTGGCTGACATCTCACTCCAATTAACTCTTGGAGATGTCATTGGTCTAGGGGTTCACATACTTTTTCCACCTGCACTGTGAATGTTATATATATAAAAAGAAAAAAGAACAAGAAAAAATAATTTTGCACTCCATCTAATAAAACTGTACTTGCCCGGTGCTTATCAATCGAGGTATAGCAAAATAAATTTCAGATAGCATTCCCAGTACTTTGAAAAAGTATAAAACTTAACTTTTAATAAACTTTACAAAAAAATATTGACGTTTCAGTCTGTTAGTCACAGACGACTTTGAAAAAGTATAAAACTTAACTTTTAATAAACTTTACAAAAAAATATCGATGTTTCAGTCTGTTACTCACAGACTTTCATCAGGACTACTTCATCAGGACTAGTCCTGATAAAAGTCTGTGAGTAACAGACTGAAACGTCAATTTTTTTTAATAAAGTTTATTAAAAGTTAAGTTTTATACTTTTTCAAAGTAATGGGAGTGCTATCTGAAATTTCTTTTGCTATATATATATAATATATATATATATATATATATATATGTATATATAATATATTTTTACGTATATTTTGATATTACTAGATATATATATATATATATAGTCATATATATATATTTTTTTTAATATTAAAATACACATATATATATATATATATATATATGATCTAAGTCTATATTATTTTATTTTACACAGTTTTTAACCTTTATTTTATTTTATTACAGGCAGCAGGGGGACTACCTGTCATTCCAGGCACTCCCCCTGCTGGTACTGCTATGTGTGGCTATTCCGTCCATGTGATCATGAGCTCCTCGCAAGGACCTTGTGATCACATGGCCCAGGAGGGCCGTATTGGCAGCAGTGGGACTGCCTGGGATGCCAGAGCTGGGTCCACAAGGACCGCATAGCACTCCCACCGTCCTTAAGGGGTTAAATTATTTAAGAAAGCAAGTAACATTCTTGTTGATAATTTAAATAAATATTTATGTACTGTTGAAGGACACAATTTTTTTCTAGACAAGCATCCATCCTATATGCCTCCTATCTGTAATCTAGTGATATAAATTGCTGTTTATTTACAATTCCTAGGCTGGAAGCTAATCTGTTTATTAAGAAAGAACACAGTATATGCAACCATTCACCATCAAACATGCTCCTGCTTACAACAAGCCTATTCTATTATTTAACTTTCACTATAAAGATTTGTTATGCCTCTTTCTTTCTTTCTTTAAAATGTAATAGAAATGCTAGTAGTTCAATAGTACTGGTAATATGGAAAGGAAGCTTCCCTGTGGAATCTCAAAGAGGATAAAAGATGCAGAACTACTGTAAACAGCGTTAACAGTTATATGTTGAAACACTTCACCATGGGTAGGCAACTTTTTGATAGTGTCGTGCTATAGTAATATTTTGCAGTTCCAGACCTATCTTTTTTTTTTTTAAATTAGGAATAAATAGTTGAGAAAATGAATATTTACTTTATTACAATATATGTCTCTATAACACCCTCATGCAACTGTACTTTACTGTGGAATTCTATAATACTCTCTTACACACTTTATATTATACTTCTTAGAAATTTCCAAACCTATTTACATTTACTTTGTCATATATCTTTTATTTATTCTCTGATCTCAAGTATCCCCTTCCATTTACATCTTACTTCTCTTTTTCCCTTCATTCACATTCCAAAATTGGCGTTCAAATTAGTTTTTTTTTTTGCATTTTTCACACACAAACAAATATTAACGCTAACTTTGCCAAGTGTTTGTGACAAAGTGGCTACTGAAAAAGACTGGACATACCACATTTGCAGTACCTTGGGTTGTCTACTATTGCAAATGGTATGGTCCCAAAACACCCTAAAACCTGTACATAGGGGGTACTGTTTTACACGTGAGACATCGCTGAATACAAATATGTGTATTTTATTGCAGTAAAAGCAAACAGTATTATGACATTCACAGTTAAAATAACATTTCCTAATTTCTCAATTTTTAAAAAATATTTTATTCATATTAAATTATGTTTCATAGCGTAATATTTGATGTTAAATGAAAGTCCTATTTCTCCTGAATAAAATTATATATTATAAGTGTGGGTGCAGTTAATAGGAAAGAGGTGAATTACGGTTGAACAGACATATAGTCAAATTCCAGGTTTTGCTTACATTTTATTTTGATCAAAACGTGTACATTTGGCTCAGTCCTTAAGGGCTTAAAGGGCACAGATAGAATGCCAAACAATAGTTAGCTAACCTCATAAACAGAAGAGAGCCAAAGTCAGGGAACTAGAAATCAGAATAGTCTTTAAACTATCCATTGTGTAGTGTCAGCCAGCAGACAAAAATAATTAAAACAATCCAATGTCAGCAGCACAGACGTCAGAATAAAAAAGATGAAACCAAGCTATTAAATAAATCAGAAAACTGAAGCAAACACTGTCAGGGAGGTGAAATGACAAATGTCACCATGAGTGTATGAATAGTAAGTGTATCAAGGCCTCTCCTAAGTGAGGTCAATATTTCATTATTGAATGTCCAAGAGTGGAATACTTTTTTATCATTAAAAGGTATCACTCAATGCACAAATCATTTGGAATCCCATTACAAATTAATTTATAGATGGTACCTAACCCCTTCAAAAATGTTTGACTTAAATCTTAGCAAAAACAATAAATGTTGTACAGTGTTCCACATCTTCTATTCATGTCCCAAAATCAAATCTTATTGGCTGAAAATTCTCAAATTAATGAATCAAATATTAGAATTCGATGTAGTTTTATCCTTGTGCCTTTGTCTCTTTAAGCAAATTCCATCTAATCTGCCTAGATTTTAAACAAATTATACCAGACCATCTTTTAATGTCAGCAAATTCCGTCTTCTCCTGACACTGGAAATCACCCACTATACCAACTGTGGGTGCAGTTTTATCTGTAGTAATTGAAAATAAAAGATGTGAATTAGTTTTCCATTAACCATCTAGCTTCACATCTATACTGCAGCATGAATGGTCCATGTGGGAAGCATCAAATTTCTAATTGGTAGGTGTCTATTTTGTTTTTTGGTAACAATCATGGACAGGGAGAATGATACCTTTTTGATCTAAACATTACCCCTTAATTTAATTAGCAGTCAGTGAATGTGTAACCTTATGTGTGTTCTGTTAGGCAATGCATAATAAAGCCTGGATGCGTAACTGTCTTTCCCTACTGGACATACTATATAAGTTCATCCAAGTAGTTCACTTTCTAAATACTAGGACCAATACTCAGGGAATAACTAGTATTATCTACACTGACCAGCTCTTATTTGAGTTATTTCCCTCACTGAGGGGTTATCCCATTGTACAGCACTACCGATTTTGCTGGAGCTATATAAATAATAAAATAATAATAATAATAATTTTCTTATCTAAGTAAACACAGAAATATGCATCCTAATAAAAGCAAACTGTTTATTTAGCCCAGTTATCAGCTTTACATTCTTTATTGGACTCCAACTTTTACACAGTTACAAGTAGATTAAAAAAAAAAAAGCCACCCGTGTGTTTTGTATTAACAAAATTTGTTATCAAGACTTGGCATATTCACTGTGTTCCCTAAAATTGTAACCACACTTCTGTTACTTTTCTCTTGTATACAGTGTTTCTATTACCTTGCACTTCCCTCCTTGCCTTTGCATTTATCATATCCTTAATAGTTCAGGGTCTTCTCTGTGGATTTTGAAATTACATTCATTCTAAACTGTGCGGTGTGCCTATTTCCAAACACATTCCTTTTTATTTTATCATACAGAGCAGAATTCACTGTCTGAAGTCATTTAAGATTATATCCTCACAATTTTAGGTACTCCTTAATTTCCCACAACCAAAACAGTTTTTGCATGTGAAACACGAAACGCGTTAGCATTCTCAACTTGCTCTCCCCTGTCTGCACATTGTCAAAAAAATTCCTATGGAAATAAATATTTCATTTTTATTTTATTCTAAATTTATTCTGGGAGCATTGACAAACATTTGCAAGATTTAAAGAAAATAAATATTATTTATTAATGAAATGTTAACTATTCCCATATTACTTACCATATATTTTTATTGTTGTCCTGCTCCTTGAAACAGAAATAAAAAGCTGTAAACAGCAACATTTAATAATTATTTTCTTTTAATCTCAAATCAGTTAATTCTGTTAATTTAAGTTGCCCTGAATGTTAGAAAGGCTTACATTTTTTTTCCAAATACCTTTTATTTTAATAGCTATAGAAATTTTTAGTGTTTTGAACTTTAGTAGCGCAAGTCTCTGTTCCCTTGATTTGCCAACATCATCTATTATCTAAATGAAAGATAATTGAACAAATCTGTGTAATGATCCACGCAGTATTTCTGACACCTCAATTTCTCATTAGGCTGTAGATGTCAATGCTTAATATTACACAAATGCATAATGTCTTCAACAATTAATGAATGTTAATGTTCTTGTTTTACTACTGATCTCATAAAATCCTCCATGGATACAATGGGCAATTTTAATTAAGTAACTATTTTTCCGAGCTGGAAGCCACCTTTATAGGGACTAGGATTCTCTTAGTACGCTCATCATCTACACATTTTACAGTACTTACCAGCTTTCCCCAATTTTAGTGATTTGTAGAGCTGAAATTGGAGTCTTGAGTGCGATACTGAGTATTATCTGTAGTTCAACAGAAGAACTCTAGGTGGCATGAAAGCTTATTAAGTTCCAAATCTGAATGTGAATATGGCTTGTCAAGTTGACGAGTATGACAAACTTAAAAAGAAAAGGGAGATTATCATGAAAAGATATATGTTTCTTGACAAGCGAAGAGACAGCTCCTAATGACGTTCCCATGGTACAGAAAACTATGACTGTGAAAGCTATTAAAAATACATGGCTGAGCACAAGGGGATAAATTAATTCATGCTTTTAAAAGCAACAACGTGAGTGGAGCACACTGGCACAGATCACAAAAAAATGCAAATAATGTACATGTACACATAAAATCTGTGCTTTTAAAAAAAATTGTTATGTTGCTTCTAGTCCAGTGTGTGATGTGACAGAGTGAATAAAGGTGCATTTCATCTGCAGAGTTTGCAGGTTTTGAAAATCTATTTCCGTTAGGTTAGTTTTCAATTCAGTGGGTCTAATTTATAAGTATGCTGTGAAATTAGTCCACAAAGGGATTTGTTCATAATCGTGAGGCTGTAGAAATTTGGAGACATGGTAATCTTTTAAAAACAGAAAGTGGGTCTAACAAGCTCAGCCACTGTAGAATCATCAAATTATTCACCAATCTAAAAATATGTGCCTCTCTTAATCCTCATTCAAACCATTCATCTAATAACTGCTGCTCAGTTTGTACTGTTTAATTGTGCGACTATTTGTGCATTGTTGCACTTGCATCAAAACAGTAGTAGTCTTTTGATAAATATTCTCCTAGAATGAGTAAAAATGGTAATGATTTTCTTTAACAGTGAAAAATAATCTATTTTACACAAACAGGATGAAAATATATATATTTTTAAATTTTTAATGCTCAGGAGTAAATAGAAGATAGCATCTACATCGAATTACAGGAGGTTGTTGCATTCTAACACAGTTGGCCTTGTAAGCAAAAATTATAATTACAAAATCAATGGTTTCCCCATGTAACAACACACATCAATGATGTGGTCATCCTGATCTCCGAGATTATGGAAATTATTTTCAGGAAGTATAATGTACCTATTTATTGTTAAATGTTTTGTATGTTCTCGTGTCCTGGTGATTCTCTCAACAATCTAGGTGGATTTGGCTGTGGAGCCTTTACAGCGCCATCTATTGGCTGTCAGGATCTTGAAACAGCTATATGCACTAGCTGAACAGCAAGACTTGTTAATTTGCATATTCAGGTAGATTTGCATAATATGAAAACAGCTATATAAAGAAAACAGGGAAGGTACACATGGCTTTTCAGTAGTAGATTAGTAGATTACAGAAGGCATGGTATAAACTGATTGTATAAAAAATATATAACTAAGAAGATCACTGTATAACATGTTATAGAGATAGGTAACAAGCTAAAAATGACCACTGGGACTGGTTACTATATCAATAAAGCACTCCAAGCAATGTACCGGAAATTAGGAAGTATCTGAGATACACAGTAGGGTGACAGAGGGCAGCCGCAGAATGGGATCAAGGTAGGGCACATCTCCCGCCCCTTGATGCATAGGTCGACATCACAAGGCCATGGACTCGGGGACTCCCCTGTACAGGGAAGAGCAGGAGAATTCTATGGCCTGTTGCTGCTTTTGGCAGATGGTCCTCGGCCAGTGTGGACGATGGTTCGGAGTCAAAATCCTAGTGACCTTTAGCCCTGGTGGGAAAAAAGTAGCAATGACAGGCACTTGCATGAGTGCTATACCTAGAGTCTTGGATAGTGCATGGACCGTACATGACTGGCACTGCTTTCGCAAGATGGCGGCTGCCCTTCTGCTTGCAGCTCAGGGCCTAAGCCCAATCCATGAGCAACTCCACGACCACACAGCATCAATCCTGGCACGACTCAATAATATTTTCTGTAACTTCTGGGAGAAGCTGCGAGTCTTGGCCCTCCCAACTGACCTGATCAGTGGAAATATGCTGCCGACTCTCACACAGGCTTGGGGCTTGCGGAGAATCCTGCTCTGAAATCACCCCAGATCTGCCCGCCTGGACTTAAACAAAGGCACATCAACTCTGCCGCTCATGGGGATCAGCTGATCTGGGCTACTGGGCCTGCTACCTGAGTTCTAACTAGATAAAGGCTACACATATTTTGCAAAGAGATTTATCTGAATACTTTACCTTTAAAAAAAAAAAAAATTTATTAGTATTTCTAGTACAGTGAGCTAGAGCATTCATAAATCCAGTGGTTCATCCTCCTACTAGTAATACCAGTCAGCCTGTAACATTCCTGTTTATATGAAACCTAGTAGGTAGTACTTAACATGTTTAAGGCCTAGCCTGTTAATCTACGTCCAGTCCAGTCTGGATTAGCTTGTCCTCCTACTGTATACTTGAATAGCCCAGCATATTTATCTCAAACTGAGGGTATGCCCCTTCTCCAGACACTCTCACCTATGTCGATTACTAGCTAGTTAGGCCTGACATAATCTATGTTGTTGTTTATTACTTTATAAAATTGTGCCAGAATATTGATTGTCACAACCTGTACATTCGTGTATGTCTATATACATTGATATTGCTGTTGTGGCATTACAGGCAGCATGTTATTTTGTGCACAACTAAAATAAAGAATAAAAAAAACCAATCATTACACAATGATTCCCCAGTTCAGTGTCCTCAACCTCTTAGAAACATGGTGGTACAGTTGACTAAGATTTGTCCTACTGTATAAACACAAGGGGATAACATTGCAGCTTGAGTCAGACATATCTTTACCAATAGAAAGGATTTTTTGGTAATAAAAAAAACAAAAAAATGACATGCAATTTAGTTTGCTAGCAAGCACATTTTCTGTTTACAGAAAGCGGTTTTCACTTGTATGCAGTTATTATGTCATGTATGGAAAATGTCACTGTTCCCTCGTCTATTCAAACAGATCAGGGTCATTGTCATTATTGATTTGAGTTCCAGTGAAGCACATTTTGATCTGTTAAAGTAATGAAATATAGATGTATTATTCACGTAGCTCTTGTGAAATCCTCTTGCAACATTATTGATCATTCTTAATGATGGAATGTTTTTCTTTTGGATTTCTCTTTGAAGAACATATGTAAGCAATTTTAAAAAGAACATTTGTTACATACCTTCCATATGATTTAATAATCTCGTACACATTTTATTTTCAATGTCACCCAGCAAACTGTTTAAAGCGGCACTGTCATGCCAAATGTATCTTTCTTTAATCGATTCCTCTTCTCTCCCTCTCTCAGGAACTGTTCTTCATTTCTTCCTGTCTGCTCTAGTTTTCTTTAGAGCATAAGACAAAGTAGGGATTACTTGTTTTACTGAGGTTTCCTACGCCTGACCATCTCTGACCAGTGTAGGAGCAAAGTGTGCTTTATTTCTGGTGGTCAGAGAAATTTTCCCACAATTCTTAGCTTTCCTCCCTGTTCCCGCAATGCATCCTGTCAGTATTGCTGAACGTCCTGTCATTTAGACAGAACGCTGGCAAAACTGCCGAATTGCATCCTGACAGAATGAGAACAGTTTCTCCATTCGTGTTAGGACGCAATTCGGGACTTTGTTCGGATCGGAATTTCATTCGAATTAATGAAACTCCGATCTGATTCCTGCCACGGCTGCATCTTGCAGTCGCTTAGTAGATAACTCCCTAATTCCCACAGTATGAGGGAGCTATCTACCAAAAGCATTAGATGTGCTGGCTGAGGCCAGGGGAGGGGGAGAGGGTTCCCTGGGTAGTGGGCCTGGGTTGCAGAGTCAGGAGATGCTGAGTTTCCTTAAGGCAGTGCCAGATAGGCTTCCTGGGGTTTGACCTCTCTTCTTCTGCTCCTTCCCCTCTTCCTGCCCAGTCCCTGAGCCAGAGTAGGCGTATGGAGGGTGTGCTCCCAGGGGGAGTATGTCCATGCCTTGACCCTATTAGGGTTGCATGTGTCGCTGGACATCAGGGACAAAATCATTAACGGTGAGTATGTGGATTTGCTGTCCCTGGTACCCCCGGATAGGGAATCAGTGGATAGGTCGCGGCGTGTAGACATGTCGGATGGGGAAAAAGGTAAGCAGCTGCGGTGTAACTTTGGCAACTGGCTACAGGAGTACTTTGAGTACTTAGGCCTGATTTGGGGGGGCGTATAAGATATATGGGGGTCAATGCTGGTTTAAGTATGACCAGCAATTTCACCAAAAACTGGTAGTGAGTGTCACCCATCCCCATTTCCAGGAGCAGCCGGCGCACAGTCCAGTGCACCAGCTGGGCAGCGCAATCGAGTTTGTTGGCTCTTTAATGAGAGCCACTGCAGGTGGAATGGATCCTGCAGATTTAAACACGAATGCTCACATTGTGGAGGACCCCCCTTTCGTTGCGGTGCTTTAAAAAAGGCAAGCAAGGAAGTAGGTTTCCCAGGGAGGACGTACCTACAGCAAAGGATGAGCGTGGTAAGGATGCGCCCATGGCTCAATGAGTACCCCAAGCATAGGGAGGAGCAGATTTTGCTAGATGGGTTTTCAGAGGGGTTTTGGATACCATTTGTTCATTTGGGTTCCCCGTCGTTTGCGGGAAATTTGCGTTTGCTGGTTGGGAAAAAAGCGATTTTGGAGGGTAAGCTTAGGAAGGAAGTTCTGTTAGGAAGCATGGCTGGGCCATTCGACTCGTTGCCCTTTCCCAATTTACAGGTCTCTCCCCTAGGATTGGTGCCCAAGAAAGATCTGGGGGCTTTTCGTCTCATTCATCTCCTGTCCTTCCCATCAGGCAGGTCGGTGAATGATGCTATCGATAAGCAGGTGTTTCGGGTTCGATATGCCTCCTTTGATCAGGCGCTCAAGTTGGTGCGGGAGGCTGGGATGGGTGCTCAGCTGGCCAAGTCAGACATTGAGTCAGCTTTTCATTTGCTCCCAATCCACCTTTACTGCTTCCACTTGCTGGGATGCCACTTTCAGGGGTTGTTCTTTTTTGATATGTGTTTGCCAATGGGTTGCGCTATTTCGTGTTCGAACTTTGAAATGTTTGCATTGTTTCTCGAATGGGTGTTTTTTTCAGTGTCGGGCCTGTCGTTGCTGATTCACTATCTGGACGATTTTTTGTTTGTGTGTCCGCGGGAGACAGAGGATTGCGAGGTGCTCTTGGAGTCTTTTCGGCAGGTCGCGTTGGATTTTGGAGTCCTGGTGGCAGAAGACAGTGGAGCCAGTTAGGGTTCTGTCGTATCTGGGGATAGAAGTCAATTCTCAGGTCATGGTTTTTCGCCTGCCGTAGGATAAATTGGTTCACTTGTTTCGTATGGTGGACTCGGTGAAAGGAGCCAAGAAAGTGCAATTTCGTCAGTTGTAGTTCTTGTTAAGGCATTGGAATTTTGCATGTCGGGTTTTACCCATGGGCAAAGCGTTTTGTCGGCGGCTGTACTTGTCGACGGTCGGGGTCAAGCAGCCTTTTCATTTTATCCGCATCACTCAACGAGATCGGGAAGATCTACAGGTATGGAGTTCCTTTTTGGGTACGTATAATGGGCAATCGTGCTGGCTACGGCCAGCTGTGTTCAGTAGGGACTTGGCCTTATATACCAATGCGTCAGGTTCTGTGGGCTTCGGTGCCCACTTTCAGGGGAGGTGGTGCGTGGAGGTTTGGCCACATCGGTGGCAGGATAGTGACTTGTTGGGCGATTTAACATTCTTAGAACTTTTCTCCTTAGTTGTGGCAGTGGAGCTTTGGGTTAAGGAGTTTGCCAATTGTAAGGTGGTTGTTCATGTGGTCAACCGCTCCACTTCTGCGTCTTCTCCAGTGTTGGCACTTCTTAGGCACTTGTTATTGCTTAGTTTGTCATGAAATGTGTGGATGGTTGCGTGTCATGTCCCTGGGGTCTTGAATGTTATAGCTGACTCTCTTTCTCGGTTTCAGTGGAACCGGTTTTGAGAGGCGGCTCCAGGGGCAGCGCAGACAGGAACCACTTGCCCGTCAGGCTTATGGGACCTGGTTTCCGACATTTGAGGTGTTTGGTGATGGGGTCATTATCAGAATCTTCGTGGAAGTCCTATGCAGCAGTGTGGCGCAGGTGGTGGGTGATCAAGGCTTACAGGGATACTTCCTTGGAGGCAGGTAGGTTGAAGGCAACGCTGGCCTTATTGGAATCGCTTTGTGCTTCAGGTAAGTCCTCCTCCATGGCCGAACTGTATTTGTCAGCACTGTCTTTCTTATTTCAGTGGTTCAGGTGCCAGGACTTGGGTTTTGAAGCGTTGGAAGAAAGGGCCACCGGCCCGACTCTTGTCGAACCATTTCCTACGGTTTGTTGTGTCGACTCTTGGAGTTCTTGCCCCATGGCTTTCGTGTTGTGCTTTTTTGGGGCCCTGCGAATAGGGGAGCTGGTGGCTCCCAGTACTCGCGTTCAGTGTCCTCTGCTGCTGGCAGATGTGTCAGTCACTGAGAGTGGCCTGGTAATGGTAATTTATCGCTCTAAGACAGATCATGAGGGAGTGGGTGTACGAGTACAGGTTGGGCCCACAGGCGTGCCCATTTTGTCCGGTTCGGTTGCTACGAGAGTTCTTGGTGGTACGTGGGGTGGGAGTCGGTTCCCTTCTCCGACATCTGGATGGGACATCGCCAAGCTGATTTCAATTTTCCAGAAGTCTGCAGTCCTGCGTGGTAGGTATGGGTTTGGCTCCGGGTAGTTACACAACTCACTCCTTTCGGATAGGGGCTGCTACGCAGGCTAGCTTGATGGGACTCTCCTCGGAAGCGCTTAAGCTTTTGGGGCACTAGCAATCAGGGTGGTTCCAACTATATGTGCGTCCATACTTACTGTAGGGGATTCCGCTCCACTCATGTTGTTGTTTGCTCTGTTATTATTGTAGGTGTGGTTCCACGCTTCGTATGGATTGTGGGACACTCATTCATTTATTGGGCAGCTAGGCGGGCGTAGGTTAGGCCATATGGCCGTAACCTCGGGTTACCATCTGACATAGTCCGGCTACATTGGAGGGATATTCGGGGTTTGTGTTGGGACTGCTTGTGCGCAGAATTTGTTCAGCTTGCATGTCAGGATCAATATCTCTAGTAGTGCATGTGGGTGGAAACGATATTGGACGGCGACGGTCAGTGGATCTTGTACATGCGATGAAGCATGACTTGGTACACTGTTTAGTGCTGTTTAAAGATCTGACCCTCGTCTGGTCTGAGATTGTTTCACATCTGGTATGGCGCAGTGACGGTAATGGCAAGGCACTGAAATGCTGTAGGTGTAAGGTGAACATGACCATTTCAAGGTTTGTTAGGCATTTGGGAGGCATGGTTGAATTTTGAGCTGGAAGGGGTGATTGATAATGTTATGCAACAGGACAGAGTGCATTTGTGCCCCATAGGCCTGGACATCTTTAATGTGGGCCCTTTCAGGCAGGGATTGAAGCTGTGCTGTCGGCAGGGGGGCACTATGCTTGCGCGGCTTAGCACGCAATGAGAGCATCGCGGTGGCAGGTTTTCCTGGACAGCACAATTGAAAAAGGGCACTTTGGGGAGACGACAGCCTGCATGGAGCTGATGGCAAGTAGCCGGCTGTTGAGACTCATGGAACAAAAGTTTGGGGGAACTGTCTGCTGGCAAACCGCCCAACAGCTGACAGAGTTGTACATAGTTAAAATTGGTTATGTTAAATAAAAGCTGTGGCTGTTGCCCTTATCCACTACAAGAATGTGTCACGTGTGTTATTGTGGGACAATGGTGTGGGGGATTGGTATGGGTAAGCAGTCAAGTTTCCCCCTGGTCAACTAGGGAAGGGGGAGCATGACTGCTGCCCAGGATTGTGGGCTGGATTAAAAGTGAAACAAATGTTGCAAAGTGAAGGGTTTTGTGGAGAGGGAGAGGGAGGAGACTTACCAGTCGGCAGGATCAGTTCAGGGCTCCTGAATGTTTAACCACCCTCCCACCCTGTTTCTGTTGTTGTGTTATTGGTGTCTTGTTTTTGTGTTGTCACAGCTTGGCGGATTTTCCTGGACAGAGCAGATGAACAAAGCCACTTTGGGGAGACGACAGCCTGCATGGAGCTGATGGTAAGTAGCCGGCTGTTAAGACTAGTGGAACAAAAGTTTGGGGAAACTGTCTGTTGAGCAACTGCCCAAAAGCTGACAGAGTTGGACATCGTTAACATTGGTTATGTTAAATAAAAGCTGTGGCCATTGCCCTTATCCACTACAAGAATGGGTCACGTGTGTTATTGGGGGGCAACAGTGTGGGGGATTGGTATGGGTCAGCAGTCATAAATATAGTTGGTCTGGTTGGAGGTAGGACACTAACAGCTGTCTTAAAACTCTGAATTTCCTTTATCCTGAAGTGGAATATTTATTTCTACATATTCAGTTTTAAGAGAATTACTCTATGTGATTATTCAAATTTTTTCTATACTTTGTTTTTCTTTTTCGCTTATCATTAAGCATTGTTTAGTAGATATACCCCCTTTCCATGGGTTGATTAGTGGGTGTACCTTATGATCATGTTATGCTGTTAATTAAGCACTATGGGTGTGTTGTTAATGAGGCACTATGGATTATATATATATATATATATATATATATATAGGAAGAAATAGGAGCACTGGGTTTCTATTGGGCTTTTCAAAACAAGTGTATTCAATAGATAGACCAATGTTTCAACCTTCTTGGGTCTTTATCAAGATGTATATATGCATGATTAAAACTAAGGCTGAAACGTTGCAGCACGGATTGGTGTTTTTCTATGTTTTCTGGCCCTGAATAAAGACAGCATTTTAACTACATTATCCACCGCGTTGCCCTCTGAATTTGTTCTCTAGAAATTTGTTCACGATTGTCACACTGGGCAAAGCAAAGAAGATAATTCTGGATTATTGGCTCACCAACATTCCAAATTATGCAGAAAGGCTTTTAGTAAAAGTATCAACATGAAATCATCAAGTTGCTAAAGAATATCTACCAAAACATCACCCAGATTTGTTATACATACCAATACCCTGATGACCTTTATAATTTCATATCTGCTAAAACAGTATTTGCAATCATGTACCAACATACATTTGGTCATACTTGAAAGCATTTTTAAAGGAGCACAATAGGGTCAGGAACACAAACATATATTTCCGACCCTATAGTGTTAAAACCACCATCTATCCCCCCTGGCCCTCTCTTGCCTCCCTAAATATAGTAAAATCTTACTTGTAGTCAAGCCTGAAGCTGTCTGCTGAAATCATCAGAAGTGTTATTTTGAGCCAATCACAATGCTTCCCCATAGGATTGGCTGAGACTGTGAAGGAGGCAGATCAGGGGCAGAGCCAATATAAGTCAAACAATAAATCAATGAATCTCTGTGAGGAAAGTTCAGTGTCTGCATGCAGAGGGTGGAGACACTGATATGTTGTGATGCACACTAGGCAAGACAGCTTAAGGAAGCAGCTCTAGCAGCCATCTGAGGAGTGGCCAGTGAAGTTATCACTAGGCTGTAATGTAAACACTGCATTTTCTCTGAAAAGACAGTGTTTACAGAAAAAAGCCTGAAGGGAATTATGCTACTCACCAGAACAAATGCAATAAACTGTAGTTGTTCTGGTGACTATAGTGTCCATTTAATGATCACCACAAGAACAAGAACTTTCAAATATTTAAGTCTTGTAACATTGTCTTGAATTGCTCATTTGTCATTTACTGCCTCTTATTTTATAAGATGTGAGATCACACATATGAAAACTGGATAGTACCAATAAAGAGCAATCTAGCCATGCCACATTCTCTTCAAGATAGGACCATACTGACATTTTAATGTGTACCTCGGTGTGCATTTTTCATAAGCTTTCCATCCACGATTAGTCATCCCTACAAATTGTGAAAAACCTCACTAAAGCTGTTACTGAACATCTCATTTTATATAAAAAGGTTATATTGCCTCATTCCCCTTTTGAGATATTTTTATTTCAGCAAGAAGTAGAAATAAAAAGCACTCAAAGCAAAAATTGAAGATAAGTGCTTCTAGTTTTGCACATTCAAAGTGATGTTAACATCAATTTATTTACATTGCTACAGTAAAAACGTGTAATGACTTTTCATAAAAATAAAGTCCAACTAGGTTTCTGGAGTCAAATTTCTTTATTCACTAAATTGCACCATGCTTGCTTCATTGTCTTGTCTTCATTTGTGCTGTAATTGCTGTTTAGGTGATTATTCTTCTAACATGCTTTAATGCCCTGATGTTTTTGGTTTCCTATAAAATTTTACAATCTCTGATGTAGAAAAAGAAGACCATGAATGCTTATTCTTTATTTTTTTATTTAAGTTTTATATTTTCCAGACATTTTTTAAAAAATAAATTGAATTTTATTGAGTTTTACATGTAACAACATGCCATAAGTGCCATGGCTTGCTCATATACATAGTTTAACCATATTCTTTATCGCAGTTGTGTCTCCAATGGGCACATCTTTGTTTTCCAGTTTAGAGCAAGTAAGTATATGACAGCCAGGGCTATGTGTTAGGCCAATGTCTGCTCAAAGAATGATAAATGTTCAGAGAAAATTTAACCATATATGTACCTGACTAGAGTTAGAAACCACAGATACAACAGTTTCTTGTGGGCCTCCAGATGTGAATAGCACCTTACAATCCATTGAGCAATCTGCTCCACTCTCCTTTGCCCACTATGTCATAAAGGAGAAGACTTGGTCTGCAGGACACCTTCGTAGAACCTTATAGCATTAAAACAGTTTTAATGAGGAATTTGAACAGCGGGTAAAGAAAAATCTAAATTATATATATATCTTCCGTGCCCCATTTCTCCTCCCCCCAAGAGGCATGCACCCCTTTTATCTGCAAGTTATAAAATATGTATCTGTGTGGTAAGTTATAGATTTTCTGCAAACTATCAAAGGCATTGAAAACCTTTATTGTAAACATTATAATATATAAATGTGTTGTGATTGGTGAAACATTATTTAATTCATATGTCTAATCTAGAGCATGCATTCAAATTTTAAATTTAAAACTGTTAACACTTCAACGATAGTTTCCTGGCAACTAGTATTCCTATGTCTGCTTTAAGGAGGCGTAAGAATTATCCCAGAAATTTATCCATAGCGACTGGTATTGTGGTTTTTCCTGCATTGCAATGGGGTCATATGTATTCATATAGGGAGTTTTTTTCACAGTGAAAGACATAAGAATACATGGACCCGGGCAGTTGAGCATTGGGTGCCCAGGGACATTGTGTGACTGTTGACCATTTATTTTTAGGAAACCTGAAGTAGAGATGCAACACAAAGGGGGATATTTATTAAAAGTGTTCTGTTCTTAAAAAGTGGGCAAATCACCAAGGAAACCAACAGGCAACTTTTCTCCTTTTACATGTTGCCCCCTTTTTACTGCTTATTACTTTCATCACTCTCCACCAATGTACCTACACCCCATCAGAACATTATGCAATGGAGCACATCCTTATCTTCAGGCCTGCATTCAAAAACCTGCACCTGGAATTTACCAACAGTTAAAAAAAGACAAAGGGGGACCTACATTTCCTGGATTGACAGAGAAGTATCCATTATTATTCTGTGTGATAATATGCTTTTTCTAACTTAATTTAATGCTATTCCATTATGTATTTGAGTTAGTCCAGACAGATGGGGATTTATTTTAATTACAGTTGCCTTGAATTGTTTAGTAATAAGACATTATGCATTACAGCTCCCTTTGTTGCATATGATTAAAGCACATTTTCCTTCTGAATGAATGTCCCCTGCTGAGTACCCAATTGTACAACACAATCATTACTGAGTAGTTAATACTACATGCAAAACATGCGTTTTTAGGAGTACCAGACACAAATATTGATTTTCTAAGAATGCAGGGATTTATACCTAAATGATGCATTGCATTCATTAATTTACATTTCCATTCTTTTAGATGTTATGATCCCTATTAGCCAAATATTCAACAAATGTTTAAAAGGTCACAAGTGTAGTTCACTAAAGATATTACGTGTCTGTTAGTACACCCATTGTACGGAGCTACGGAATTGGATGGCACTAAATTACATGTCTGTTAGTCCACCCAATGTACAGCGCTAAGGAATGTGATGGCGCTATATAAATAATAAAATAATAATAATAATATAAATAATAAAATAATAATAATATTAAATTACGATAGGTTTGTACATTTTAGCTATATTATGGTTTGTAGTCATTAATTTGAAAGTGCAGAGATGAGTTTCTCCAAACTTTTACATTTCTTTTCTTGTTCATGTTTTCAAAATCCTATTTTCGAACACTTTTATATATTTTTGTGCATATTTGAATTTTTTTTTTTTTTTATCATCATACGCCCACAGAGCCAGAGTTTTAAAACCTGCAGGTAGTACTTTAGAAAACTAAAAATACAGGTTTCTGATCTATGAAATCAGATATTTTATTTCCATGGCTTTCATAGAAGCGCCAGTTGCATGGAAATATTTACTTACAGGAGAATTTGTCTTGTCACTTAGCCAGAGTCTCAAAGAAGGATAAAACTGAGAAAATTTACAATGAATAATGATAGGAGTATAAAGTGAATGAATACATATAGTGCAGTAATAACATTTATAATTTAGTGATCTAGCCACTCATTTTTGGACAAACATTGTCTGTTTTTTCCATATCATGCTTATTTTATGATTTATAACATTACTAAACATTGCAGTGACCTTTTCCTAGCTCCTATCTCTTTTCACATTTTACTCTTTGAATGTAATAACTTCCACGTTGCTGTATTGTCATCATCGCAGGATTCTGTCTTAGTTAAATTTCCATCCTAACATATATGGGTTTGTAAGAATGCCCAATATTGAGAGGTATGAATGTTGGACAGTGAATTGGGTAACCATTAGCTTGCATAGAATTCTAGTAAAGTGCTCTCCAGGACTATTGAGAGGTAAAGTTCTCTGGTGTCAAGAAATGAAATGACGGGACAATACCCAAAATCAGGGATGTCCTTCAAATCCAGGACTATTGGGATGTAAATGTGATCAAAACATCATTGTCTGCTCTCTTTCAGTCTAATGGTAAAGTGATTATTCAAACAATACTTTCATAATGTGTGCTGTTTTCAGCTGTGCAATTAAATAAGAAAGGTTTGTTGCATTTAACATAATCATAAAATCTGTAACATTGAAACAACTGAGCTCCTAACACAAGCATTACAGTGTCTCAAGACAAAAAAAAATCTGTGTGACAGCAGGTGTATCGTCAGCTAATGTCAGGTGTATCGTCAGCTAGTTAGGTGTATGAACTCAGTGTATCCCCAACACTTCAAAGTGCATAATAACAAACAGTCAAATAGTTATACCGAATATAACCAGCTGCATACACCAAAAACAGTGATATACTTCCCAGTGTTATGGAGAATGCAACTGTATTACTTGTTCCAATAAGAAACTATAAAATAATAACACAAAAATACATAGTGTGATCTTTACATATATGTAATGAAAAACACTCAGATTGGGTAACACTCACAGGTGTAGAGCCGTCTCAGGCTATATATAGAAGGCCCCAAGGTGCCATTTCTGGCTTAGGATTAATCACCAGCGATGGCTTGATGCTTGTAAGGTTTATTAATATACCAATAAATAAAATATATATATAAAATTGGACTTGCAAAAAGAGCAATGTGTAACAATAAGTACAGAAAGATTTACACGATCGCTACATCAGTCCTACAATATAAAGGTGATAGCAAACGCGTCCGACTTTATATATATATATATATATATATATATATATATATTTATTGGTGTATTTATAAACCTTACAAGCATCAAGCCATCATTTGTGACTAATCCAAAGCCAGAATTGGCACCCTGGGGCCTTCTATATAGAGCCTGAGGCGGCGCTACACTTGTGAGTGTTACCCAGTCTGAGTGTTTTTCTTTACATATACACTGAACAAAATTATAAACGCAACACTTTTGTTTTTACCCCTATTTTTCATGAGCTAAACTCAGAGATCTAAGACTTTTTCTATGTACAAAAGAGGCCTATTTCTCTCAAATATTGTTCACAAGTCTGTCTTAATCTGTGCTAGTGAGCACTTCTCCTTTGCCGACATAATCCATCCACCTCACAGGTGTGGCATATCAAGATGCTGATTAGACCAGCATGATTATTGCACAGGTGTGCCTTAGGCTGGCCACAATAAAAAGCCACTCTAAAATGTGCAGTTTTACTGTATTGGGAGGGTTCAGGGGGGTCCAAAAACCAGTCAGTATCAGGTATGACCACCATTTGCCTCACACAGTGCAACACATCTCCTTTGCATAGAGTTGATCAGGTTGTTGAGTGTGGCATTTGGAATGTTGGTCCACTCCTTTTCAATGGCTGTGTGAAGTTGCTAGATATTGGCAGGACCTGGAATACGCTATCGTATACGCCGATCCAGAGCATCCCAAACATGCTCAATGGGTGACATGTCAGGTGAGTATGCTGGCCATGCAAGAACTGAGATGTTTTCAGGTTCCAGGAATTGTGTACAGATCCTTGCAACACGGGCCGTGCATGATCATGCTGCAACATGAGGTGATGGTCGTGCATGAATGGCACAACAATGGGCCTCAGGATCTCGCCACGGTATCTCTGTGCATTGAAAATGCCATCAATAAAATGCACGTGTGTTCATTGTTCATAACATACGCCTGCCCATACTATAACCCCACCGCCACCATAGGCCACACAATCCACAACGTTGACATCAGTAAACCTACACGATGTCATACATGCTGTCTGCCATCTTCCATGTACAAAACGGGATTCATCCATGAAGAGAACACCTCTCCAAAGTGCCAGACGCCATCGAATGTGAGCATTTGCCCACTCAAGTCAGTTACGCTGACGATCTGCAGTCAGGTCGAGACCCCAATGAGGACAACGAGCATGAGCTTCCCTGAGAAGGTTTCTGAGAGTTTGTGCAGAAATTCTTTGGTTATGCAAACTGATTGTTACAGCAGCTGGTGGGGTGGCTGGTCTCAGACGATCTTGGAGGTGAAGATGCTGGATGTGGAGGTCCTGGGCTGGTGTGGCTACACATGGTCTGTGGTTGTGAGGCCGGTTGGATGTACTACCAAGTTCTCTGAAACGTCTTTGGGGATGGCTAATGGGAGAGAAATGAACATTCAATTCCTGGGCAACAGCTCTGGTGGACATTCTTGCAGTCAACATGCCAATTGTGACATCTGTGGCATTGTGCTGTGTGATAAAACTGCACATTTTAGAGTGGTCTTTTATTGTGGCCAGCCTAAGGCACACCTGTGCAATAATCATGCTGTCTAGTCCACCTGTGAGGTGGATTGATTATCTCTGCAAAGGAGAAGTGCTCACTAACACAGATTTAGACAGATTTGTAAACAATATTTGAGAGAAATAGGCCTTTTGTGTACATAGAAAAAGTATTAGATTTTTGAGTTCAGCTCATGAAAAATGGGGGCAAAAACAAAAATATTGCGTTTATAATTTTGTTCATTGTATATATACAGATAACACTATGTATTTAAAGGGGTTTTTATTTTATAGTTTCTAATTGGAACAAGTAATACAGTTGGATTCTCCATAACACTGGGAAGTATATCACTGTTTTTTGTGTATGCAACTGTTTATATTGGGTATAACTATTTGACTGTTTGTTATTATTTTATTTAAACTTAACTAGAAAACATCAATGTCCATTGTGCATTTTCTAAATTATTGGTGTCAGGCCTAGTCCACTGGAAATTTATTGCATCTATAAAACAACAAAGCATTAAACAGATTGATTAAACTAATATGATTATGTATGGAAAGTTTATGGTATCATATAATGCTATGTGCTTTGTAAACCAAAAAGAATGTTCTATCTTGTGGTAAATTAGTGAATCGCACTCCTTGGAAACTCCCAATGAAATGTTTTTTTTTTTATTCTATGGAATGCAAACACAAAAAGGGCAATGACAATAAATGATTAAGGTACAGAAACTATTAAGTATAACATAGGAAATTAATGTACCTTCATATAGTTTTATTCTGAAAACACTAGAAACTTAATAAAATATTAGAGTATTTGCTTGGAACCTGATTGAAGACATCACTTTTACAGTTCGCAATCTATCTACAAAGTTATCTGTATTATTCAACTGAACTCTCTCAGGGTAACTCACTAAATACCAGGATTAGTTTTGTCAGACTAGACAAAATTTGGCAAAAATTGCAGAATACTGACCAGAATTACAATATTTAAGATTTATTAAAGCTAATTCTAGTTGGAATTTAGCCAACCAATCGGACACATAGGATGTCAAGTGTAAAATCAGTGCTTTTTGCATCTGAACCATGTACGAAGTAAAGGATTTTGAATATTCACCAAGTACCAATAAAAATACAAAAAATAAATTGGGACCAAATGCATCCAGCAGGATGCACATTCGCAAATTATCATTCACTTCCCTTTTCCAAACGAACTATAATTTAAAGCACTATTTGCTGCTGGCAGTGCTAGCAGCCATCGGGCAAATAGTTAAAGTCATGTGACAGCTGGCCAGCGCTTGCTAGACAGTTGCCACATTATATTAGTAGAAAAAAAATAAGCCTATGTGTTCAATTTGCCCTTCGTATTAGTATAAATGATATTTCTAAACTCCCTAAAACCCACACCTGCCAGTTGCTGCTCACTGTAACTATAAACTAGCGACTAGGCAACTATTACAGGTCCGACTGAATTAGCGCCTTCTAAAACCCCCATAATAGCAACTGTAATCTGTGTAACCTGAAGTCTCCATAAAAGTACCCAACCCTTCCTCGCATCTTTAAAAGGCTATCCTTACACTTAACCCCTAACATTACCTAGCCTGAGGCTACATTATATCACATACCTGACTCATATTTATAGATTCACTAATCATTTGTCTCCTTGATGCAGCAAAATCCTTGATTCCTCGATATTTACAAAATGTTAATATACAAAAATAAGTCCTGTACTTAAAACTCCCACTACTCCTAGGTGGCAGCAATGGCTAAGGTAACATCACCCCCAAAATATACAATTAAAAAAACTAAGAAAAGAGTTAGTTGTGCATTATCCCAAATCCCTATGCACATTTACATAACTGTTGATTTCAGATCATTTTCATTAGGGGGACCTGGAATTTATTTAAAGTTCCTACAATTGAATGTGGAAGTTAGCCACAAATTGAAACTTTCATTGAGACAAATAAAAGAAGTCATGTAATAAGAATCATAGATACAATGTTCAGTCTGCAGGCTAACAGATCATAAAATCATTCAAATGGGGGTTCTTCCTAATGGAGCACCCCAAAAACCTTAACCACTACAGCCCACTGAAGGGTTATGTTGCCAGAGGTGTCATTTGTAAATGGTTGGGCAACTTACCTGGGGTTTCCTAGGTATCGGTTGCCTCCTCTTGCGCCCATGGAAACTCCCTGCATTGAGCTAGGCCCAGCTATGCTAGGCCTCAGACTCAACAGGACTGGGTAAATAGTGCCCAGTGGATCCCAGGTAAGTTTTCAAACTATTCACAGATGATTTTAGCACTTACCCTGGGGGATGGGGGTGGGGGATGGGGGAGGCACAGGGGCACTCCTCGCATCCCTGCCTGTTATTACTTATAAAATATTTTGATATTATACACAACAAACCTCCATATGTCTATTTTTTGAACAATTGCTGAATTTTAAAGAGCCTGGTGAATAAATAAATTGCAAATATATTAAAATGAATTAGAATCATTCCAGTCTGTCAATGTGAAAAAAGAACATGTAAATACAAACATATATATATATATATATATATATATATATATATATATATATCCCAGATCCCTACACATACCTAATGAAGAATGACTGTAAAGTCATTCAAGGATATAAATTCTTCTTACAATAAAGCAGAAAGCTATTTCATATGTTTGTTTTTTTTTGGTATCGTTTTCTTGTTAAAGCACTTTCTGTCCTCCAGAGACTATGGTAACTGAGAAGAATTAATTAGCATCAAATACATTTTCCACTAGATAAGACAGGGGATTGAACAGGACAAATAAAGGTTAGGTATACAGATGTGCCCTTCATAAGAAAGCTGCTCTGTAATCTTTTGCTAACTGCCTGTTTCTTTTATACTTTTGCATGGCACAAGGCTTTATACAAAATATCAAAAAAAACAATCCTATGTAGTTTTTTTTCTCATTTAAATTAGCATCTTAATCATATTCATCGACTGGAACTTATTGGCATAACAGATCTGGACAGCCCTTATGGATGGGATTAACAAGGTCAGCACCTGGGCAGTGGGGGGTACAGCTGACACAGCTGTACAGGGCCTATATATAGCGTGTATTCACTTTACACACATACACATTGCATCTTCTTGACCCACACACTTCATTAACTTTACACACTACATACACTTCACACACAGTGCAACCAACTTGCACACAATGCATCAATTACACATACATAGCATACCATTTACACACGCACATACACACACACACACACACACACACTGCATCTACTACAGAAACACATGCACTGCATCCACAACATTCACACACACACTGCATCCACTCTACACACCATTGCATCCTTTAGAAATATGTGCACTGCATCCTTGTGCATGGACTGAGAGGCTGACCTAGGGGGGGCAAGCCTTGAACTGTGTAAGGAGTCCCAAAATTTCTGATGGCAGCCCTAGAAATCAGCCTGATATGCAAATGGTGTAAGTTCTCTCTGTAATGGCACAAATGAGAGAAAAAAACATTTTTGAGACCTGAGTGTGGACTAAGTGTATGGCAAGCTAATGAGTTTTCTCTGAGTTTTTGCCCGTTCTCAGAATTTTCATATTCTATGCTTTCCCTTTCATCATATTTAGCCACAAATCAAATATAGTGAGGGAGCTACCAGCATGTTCAGAAAATGTGGGTTTTTGGAATAAAGTAATGTGCACATGTACTGTACACTTTATCATTTACAATATTAAAAATACATGCCTAGCAACATATATGTATATGCACATGCAACCATTTTTCTTGCTCTACACGGATTGCCTAAGTTCAAGATCTAAAACCTACAGACACGGATATAAAAATGCTAATTAGTTACATTTGGCAAAAAAAAAAAGAAGAAAATTACGAGTTAAATACAAACATCTCTATTTTCAGTGCTCATTGGCTGAGAGTGGCTACACCACGGGGCTTAGCTCAGACAAAGGACTTCCAGCTGAGGTAGTGGAAGCAGGTAAAATATTACGACTACTTGCAATGGGAGGATGCCCGGGTGCTCCTGGCACCATAACCATTCGATTACTGCAAACAATTAGCAACAATATTTTGCCCTAGCTTAATATCCACTCTTACTTTGCAGGGCACAAGTGGAAATTTTGAGCTCTATCTTTGTATTTCTGTAAACACATACACATATTTACACTAAGCAATATGTGAAATTATAAGCAAAAATACAAGGACAATATTTAGATTTACTACATTTAAAATTGCTTTCCTCAGCAGGATTTTAGTCAAATCTCCAATTATAACAGTCCTTCCTTGAGCTTTGCTTTTCAATAATGTACGCAGCTGTATTTTTGCTTGGTTATAAAGAACAGGTGTGGTTATCATATTTTGAAGTGATTTATGTGTAATCTCTTGACAATGTGTTTACGTGTTTCACATGTTCTCGTATCCACCTTCTGTTAATGCTATTCTTTTCAAAGACAGATCTTCTTTGTGCTACTAACTTTGAAAACTGCACCTCCATCACTTGATCTCTGTTTTGTTATTCAACTTTAAAAGGTATATAACCCTTAAGTCTTTCTTGAGGCATCACGCATGGCAGAGCTCGATCTATTATTTTGCTGTACCTACTATTACATTTGTATCATTTTCATTTTTATTTGCATTATTTTTTTTCTGCCGTTTTTTGTCTGACTTAAACTCTTGCTTTTACAAACACTAAAATAACAGTTTTTCTGAAAACACTCCACTCCTACACCCTATTTGACCCAGATCTTCTCACACAGTTAAAAATGGAAAACAAATGTAATTTCCACTGATATCCATAGCAGCATTGCAATAGTTGTGTCTCTTATCTTAAGTGTATCTCCATTAGTGTACTACCCAGCTCCCCTAAACGTTGAACCCCAACTCTACTAAAACTAATCACACCTCCAATACACAACTTATTGACTTTATTTGATAAAACATATTTTTCGATGTTTTTAAAATCAAATCTCCTCTAATTACATCCTTATTATCTCACCTATTTCTTAAAGGTTTATAAAAAATTCAATACTTCTTATGATGCCACTTTAATGATCAAACCATCAAAATTGAAATTGTATCTGAATACTTCATCTCCTGTAGAACTTTAGCTCACAGATCATCTTACAATTAAAGGGACACAATAGTCACTAGAACAACTACAGCTTAATGTAGTTGCTCTGGTAAGTATAGTCAGTCCCTGCAGGCTCTTTGTTGTAAACACTGCCTTTTCAGAGAAAACGCAGTGTTCACATTAAAGCCTAGGAATACCTCTAGTGGTCACTCCTCAAATGGCCACTGGAGGTGTTTCCTTGGGCAGTGCTGCACAGTGTGCAGTACTGACATTTAGTGTCACTGTACTCTGCATGGAGATACTGAACTTTCCCCATAGAGATGCATTCATTCAATGCATCTATATGAAGAGATGCTGACTGGCCAGGGTGGTGTCTGGCTCTGCCCCTGCCCTGCCTATGGGAAAGCATTGTGGTTGGCTGAGATCATCACTTCTGATATGTCAGCCAAGGAGGTTGATCGGAGGTGGAGCCGCCACCGGCAGACCTGAATAAAGATAAGATTTTACTATATTTATTATGAGAAAGAGGGAATAGGGGGGCTAGATAGTAATTTTAACACTATAGGGTCAGGAATACATGTTTGTGTTCCTGACCCTATAGTGTTTCTTTAACCCTTTTTTGTTTTATAAAAGGTTTGGAAATTATATATATAGCACTCAAATAAAAATCTTCATTCCCTTTGGCATATCTATATAGTGCTCTATCTGTAACTGCTACAAGTGCAAACTCATTCACTCTAATACATTACAAGTAAGAAATGTAAATATATTTCCACGTGAAAGCATCATGAAATAGTAACTATAAACAACTTATTTGTTACCAGTAAAAATATATTGCTTAAAGAACATATCTGACAAGCTTAGTCCTTTTTGCCTTACTGCTTCTTCTATTCATATTTGTAGACGTCATACCTGCCACCATTTCCACAGAAAGGAGAGTTCAAATAAATAATTCTATATCTCATACTATGCTCATCACCTCAATAAAGCATTTCCTCAGCAGAAACCAACCGTGTCAGAATGGTACCATAGAAGCTAAATTAACAATTAAACTCCTATTTGATAGATCCTGACAGGGTGCAGATGACAGCAACATGTTTCTTTAACACACAAAGTATTTATAAGTACAAGTACAATTTAATAGATCAGTTTGGTGCAATCTAATGAGGTAAAACAGCCTCCGAGAATGAGTAAGGCATAGAGGATTGAAATACATGCTTTGGTTTTGAGATGAAAGACAGTTAGAAAGAAAGAAAGCATGAATGAAAGACATCTTTTCAGAAATTACACACCATGCCTGTTTTTGCAGAATAAGAGGGAGAGACATTCTGACCATCAGGTAGACAGAGATATTTAAAGGATAATAAATAAATGAATATATGGGAGAACTGAGAAGCTTGGCAAGATGTAAAAGTCTGATGATGGAGACAGCTACAGAATATTATTTTTCCTGTATTATGACAATTCATTCTTAAAATAACTAAAAAACAGAAAAAAACAACACAAATGTGCACTGCATGGTGAAAAATTAATAACAGCAAAACCTGCAAAAAAATGTCACTAGCTACAACAAATGCTGAAGTGACAGATTCAGTCATGCAGAGGTCAAGCATTCTTGAGTCCAACCAACTCCCAAATATACAATTTTCCCACTGCCATTTTACCACTTTGTACCTTTCGTTTTGCAGTACATGTATATTTAGAAATCTAATAAATATTCTTTACCACAAGACTTTATTAATAACAAAAGAAAATGGAAAAACAAAGTTTTTAGATACAACATAACCTAATTCACTAAGAAGATATGGCAGAAGACTGGATAACCGGTATATAATAAATTGATTTTAATTGACCTAATAGAGAGATATAAAAGAAACTGTAGCTACTCAAGGATTTTCTGCTTAGCAAGCTAGAACACTAATCATGTCATGTGCCTCTGACACTTAGAGCTGTGTTGTCCTTGTAAGAGCAATGATATAGTAAATGTAATAAACAAGCGACAAACCTCTGCTTCGCAAAATCAAGTTGCGTATGAGAAAATACACACTATACCTAATAAAGATAAGCAAAATGTGCAGATTGGTATTTGAAATAACATGAAAGATGGAATGTGTTAGTAACGTAAGCGTAAATAATAATTACACGAGACAGTATAAATAAAAAAATAAAAAAGAAGAAAAACTTCAAGAACAATAACTATGGTCATGGTATTGCTTAAGATTACAAAATAATTTTTTTCTTTGTCATTTAGCCAAAGTTTGAAAATGTTTAAGGTAATGCCACTTTAATATCTTTTTGGCTGATTTTTTTATTTTCATTCTTATTTTATCAGGAGTAATATTTCTTGAGGCTTCATAGCCATTTCTATGAAAAGTCAAATAAAAACACAATGATTTTAGTGCCAGAAGTAATGTATATAATAGAGCTATATAGCCTTCTCCCAAATTATAAACTCAATGTTCAAAAAACAGTTGTACTACCTATGTATAAAGAAGGAAAATATTATCTTTCCTTGAACAAACATTATGCCTTTAAATGGGAAAAGAAGGGCTGTAAATACCTTGGCATTAATATTGTATACGACTCCTCTACTATAATGAAGGCCAACTTAGTTCCATTAATAGGGGAAATTACTCACCTTTTAAAACAATGTAGTTCACTGGAAATATCATGATGGGGTAGAGTTAACTCTATAAAAGCGTATATTATCTATAAGATAATCTATTTACTAAAAATGATCCCGATGCCTATACAGCCCTCATGGCTGACTCTTATGAATAAAATCTTTAGAAATTATACATGGCTCAATAAGAAACCCAGAATAGGGATTGATCTTTTATATTTAAAATATAAACAAGGAGGAATAGGTTTTCCAAACATTTTCTTATACCATCAAGCAGCCCTTTTAATTCACATGATTACCACAATTAAGAAACAAAATATTATCCAAAATTGGTATGAAATAGAATCTAATAATATTAAGGAGCCATGTAACACGGTTAATTTTTTCTGGTCAACAAGAATAAATAAATACTCAAAATAAAAGTAGGACATGTCAAACTAACAATCTAATACTGTAACCTCTAATTAAATTTTGGAATCACTTTAGAAACAAGCAAATTTAAAAGATAACATTTTACCAACATTACCATTTACACATTTACAATAAAAATGTATACCAGTAAGTACACTTTCCCAGTAAAACTCAATAGGGATGATATTGCCATAGGATGAACTTGCTTAGAATTTTATCTAAAATAGCAGAGAAACAGCAACAGCATAGTGTAAACTGTACAAAAAAATGAGTGATAAATCAATGTCAAACCCCCACTCACATTCTCCAGAGCCGTACCAGGCTCTGTATAACAGGTTCACGGGTGCCAATACTGGCTAGCGATTTTTATACATATGCTGCAGTCCCATCTGCATCTGCTGTTTAATCAAGGAGATCGCTAGCCAGTATTGGCACCCGTGAACCTGTTCTGGAGAATGTAAGTGGGGGTTTGACATTTATCACTCATTTTTTTGTACAGTTTGCACTATGTTGTTGCTGTTTCTCTGCTATTTTGGATACCATTCTAAGCAAGTTCATCCTATGGTAATATCATCCCTATTGAGTTTTACTGGGAAAGTGTACTTACTGGTATATATTTTTATTGTAATTGGTTGTTTATGTTTGGTGTATAGGGGAAGCACTAATATACCGGTTGCACAACCCATGTAGCGTTTTCTTTCATGCACTAAAGTGCCACAATAATTGTGAAGTACCTACACACTTTTGCTCTTTTACATTTAAACATTTAAATAGCTGGATCAACAATCTGGATAAAAGGGAATGGACACGACAGGGCATTAAGACAATTTCAAATTTATTTAAAGAGTCAAATATCATGTCCTTTTCTGTCCTTTTCTGATTTACGGAATGTATTTTGGCTCTCTGCAACACAGAATTTCAACTTTATCAGAATAATTTTTTTTATATAGCTCTATATATTATCTTAATTTGACATCTTCAGCTTTCAAATTAAATGAGTTAATAAAAAATGACAAATCTGTAAAGTTATTAACTAAATGCTTACATATTACAAGAATGATTAAAATTTCTGCTCCCCCCTGCTAAATGCAGATGGGAAAAGGACTTACATATTAAAATTGATTTGAAAGAGTAGTATGCTGCCTTACAAACCGTATACTCTTCGGTCCACTGTTTAACTACAATGGAGGCACACTATACATTGATGAATAGGTGCTACTTGACTCCTGTCAAATTAGTTACATTTTTTAATTCTCAATTTTGTATTAATCCTTATCAATACAAAATCTGGGACAACTGGATCAAGATTCTTGATCTTCCTACTATTGATCGAGTCTGAATGCCTTCTTTGTTTTGTCAGTTTTTGTCACAGGGGAATATCCCGACTCAGAATAATGTAAAAGGGAATACACAAACTTGTTGATTGAAATCAGAATTGTTAATGATTCGCTTTTACATTTATATGTTGTATGTATTGTTAAATCTTATAGGATATATGTATTAATAATACATTTAAATAGATGACTGCAGGGACAATGAATAATAGTCTATCTGCTTGTTAACTTTTTATTGTGAAAAAATATATAATAAAAACATTTATAAAAAAACAAAACACAATAATTATATCTGCTGTAAGAAGGTCAGCTTCTATTATTCTTATTGCATATGATTTTTTTTTTATACATTCCTTGTGAATCTTCCTTGTGATTTATTAGCATAATTTATCGGTTTGTATATTATACTGCTTAAACAAACAAACAGCAAATATTGGGTTAACAATTTTGTTACTGACGTATGACTACTAATGCTTCTAAAGTACATTTAAATGTATAACTTTTATATATTTTTTTATATTAGAATTTTTAAATTGAATTGTTAAAAAAGATAAAATCAGTAGCAAGAATATGAAAACAAATGGAGCGTTTCTACTAACTATTATTTTTCATTACTTTGCCTTATGACTAAGACCTACAAATAGCACATACTGTGACTTTAACATTTTTAGAAAAAGTAAAAACAACATTTACATATTAAAGCTGAAACTGTTATATATTTTACCTTAAATATATTAGATAAAATATACAAACTGTGACATAGATAATGGAGCATAGGTTCATGCAAGTTGTTCTTTATCTTGGGGTACCAGTCACTTCACTGTACTGAGATATCCCCCACTTTGGATTCATTACATGGATATAATTTTGATCTAAAATAGGCACTTTTGATTAAAGCTAGAAAATCAATTGTTTCCTGACATTTAATAAATAGGCCCACAAGTGCACTTCTTTATGTCAGCAGCATCTTGGTAATACAGATCATTCTGACAGCTGTTTCACGGTTTTTCTTTTAACTATAAATGTTGCAGACTTGTCTCTCCTGAGTAGTTGCCTATAAGATGTCAAAATGAATATAAAACATTATATATGTCAGCCTGTTTAAAGCGGACATATTAGAAAAAAAAAAGCACACAAGCATATTTCAGCCTCGGTTATTCATAGGTCCATGGCTATATTATTTATTATTCTTATTACAATTAGAAAGATAATTAGCATGTTGAACCATTTTAAATACTAAAGACTAAAAAGGTATTAAAACATTACTGCTAACCTCACTTATATTTTGTCATTTAATCAATTCATTTAAATTAAAAAACTGCAAAAGAAAAGTTAAAGAAAAGTAAAGAGAAAAAAAAATCACCAACTCAGTGTTACCCTAACAATTACTCTTTCAGTCTTTAGAAAAAAAATAATTGATAATATCTAGTATTAGGTTCTTGTTGGCAACATCAAAGTGCAGAGTAATGCCTTAACAGTTTATAGTTAAGTTGGCCACTATTTTTTATGTATAAAGGAGATTGTATGACAGGCTGAAAATAAAAACCTTGAACATTCTTCCATAGGGGGAAAAAGCAGAGTAAATTACGGAAACAGAGATATAGATAAGGAGATAATAGCATTAGCACTTACACATGGAGTTTTTGAAACCTGACTAATGAATGACTAAGTCATTAACAATTATGTTAATGTGTTGAAGAAGTCATTCTAAGATTGATATTTTATGTAAAATAGACAGACATACAGACAAAGTCTATTATCTTTACGTTACACACAAATTAGACAACCCCTAGGTACCATCATTCCATAGATTTCCAAATTCCCATTGTTTTCCTGCATTATTTGGTTCCATAGAGCTCACTGCACGCAGGACTAATATAGTCTTAATAACCCTTTACAACTTCGGTAGCACATATAATTTTTAGTTAAGGATATACAGCAGCTCTTACTGTGCAGTGGTTAATCTATACTCTAGCCTAGAGATCATGAATTATTATGTAGGCAGAACTAAACAAAAATATGCACTTACACATAGGATTGTAATATATCCTGAGATGTAATGGCCTTGTATGCAGTTGCATAATGTGAATTGCTTCATAAAATTCAATGTAGATTTGACACTGCACCATACTCACTTTAAAATGAAATAAAGTGAAACTTGTTTCATGTGTTGTAATTTAAAAGCAGACACCACTTTGCATGCTGATGCATGCTTCCTTGATGAGTGTTATGGCTTATAAATTATTCCCCTTCATTTATACCTTTTGTAAGTCATGAACAAAAGCATTGTGCCTCAATCCTAATTCTTCTTTGAGAACTGTAAAATTATACATTTTATTGAAAAGAACTTCCAAGCTGTTTCAGATATGCTTCTTAAAAATAGACTTCAGTAAGCATATTACTAAACAACAAGAGCAACACATGATATGCCTAACTACAGTTTAAACAACACAAGAACGCAAGATCATAGGCGCTGTTTCTGCATTATTTATTTTAATTAATTATGCACAAATATGCATTTTACAATGCAAGAACCATTCCAAGAACTCTGAAGAAAACACCAGCCGTAAAGACCATGTGCAGACAAATGGTTCATTATATCTCGGGTATACTGGGGTTTGGGATAGGGTGCAGAACTTTGTTTTGTTTATACATTGGAGATACTGGAGATAGATTATATTGCTCATTCTTAGAAGAGAAGGTAGAAGAAGGAAGTGAAGAAAAGGGAAGGGAAAGACATTAAAAATAACTAAATATATCTAGCAAGTGTTCGTACAAAGATAACCATAAAAGAGCTAAAATTACTAATTTATTTATACCAATGAGCAGAAAAATATGGGTAACTAAATATAAAATTTTTACTCAACTCATCCTCAGGTTTATAGAAGAATAATATTTATAGCTGTCAATCCAGCTCCTTTCTTCTTACAGTGTAGTACATTGGAGCCCATAACTTTCTTTTTTACTAGAACATCCATGACAACTTCTATTTTTGAAGTGGTCAAGAAGGAAGGAATTTGGATCTGCAGCATATCTGCTTGTGTGCCAAGGGCTAGTTACAACACTAGCACACAAGAATTTGACAGCCTAGAACTCGGTTCCAAAGTGCCAAATGTCAAGTCTGTGCAAAAATAATGCATTGCACGCTGCCAACAGATGTAATCTGATTCTCCCCTTGCAAACATAACTTGAATTTTTGGGTCTCTCCTCCCTCCTTCTTTGAAGCCATGAAGCCATCCTTATACCTGACACTATTTTTTTTTAAAACGTATACTTAATCTATACACAAACAACCAAGTTCCCTCCTTCATACACCAGTCATATTTTAACTCTTTCCCATTCAGAAGCAATTACTCCCCAGATGCAGTTACCTCATCTGCCCCCACATACATTACCTACGCTCATCAATCAACCTGCATTTCCTGTTATTATTCTTTCTACAGATGCTTCATCCCAACATTTCCTCAACTTTATGTGTATGTTTGTGTGGGTGTTGGTGTGTATGTCTATAACTTCCCTCAAAACATACTGTATACATGTACTAACTATTTGTTTTTATCTTCCTCGTTACATCAGCATATTTCTCTGCCAGTGCACAATTCTGTCCATCTGCATCATTGCAGAGGGACTGTAAATTACACTTCCACTTTTCCCACATGCTACAGCAAACTATGTAGGTCAAACTTTATATCTAGTTTAAACCAGCTGAGTAACACTCTGACTACACTGTGTCCTTGTAGTCTGCCCTATGTACACTGTGTGGGGTCTTATATACATATATGCATTATGATAGCAGAATTTGCTTATTTTCACTAAATTTCTTTTTCTCACTAATATTTTTTCAAGGCAAAATGTATGACACTTGTATTTATCACGTTGTTACACTTAGTGTAATCAACACAACCTGCATACCTGGTAATAAAGTAGCATTTTAGTGTGTAACATAGCATACACGTTCTCTAAATTTACATCATTTACTGTATCTCCAAACAGTAATTTATATGGGATATAGATATGTTAAATATATGTCAGCTAGGTATGCAGCCATTGTTTCAAATGAATGCTTATTTTTTTTATCAAAAAGAACTGTGTCACGGTGAAGTTAATCATTCAAACAATGCATTCAGGTATAAATATAACTATGCATCTTTTAGTAATAAACATGTACATATCTCCACCATAGTGATTTCATTGTGTAATGTTCAGTGAGTTTAACAAAAATCATACTACAATGCAGTACATTTAATTGAGTTTATTTTTAATGGCCCATAAAACAGAAAAATATAAAAAGAACTGACTTGAACATAGGATGGCTATTAAATTTGTAATATAACTGAGAAATCTGGCATATACTGTGCTTTCTTTTTTAAATTATATTAAATCTTGAACTTTTTGTTTTCCAATACAGGGTTACATTTAATAAGTTAGTACTGATCGAGCGTATATATATATATATATATATATATATATATAATTTATATAATTTCCTAAAATGTATTATGTATACATTCGTAGATCTACACACACATAAAACACTTCTTAACCTTCTGGAAAAACTGTCACTTTCAGTAAATATGCATTTTAAACTCCCCTACTTTTCCTAGTGCTTGTTCAAAGACTAAGAGCTCTAATGTTATTCCAAAGCTACCTTTTATCTCTGTAGGAGCAATCATATCAACAGCTTGTTACAGAATCTGAGTGATTAGTCTTCCACTTTAAGACACTCTACTTTGGAGCAAGATGATTCTGAAAGCGTTAGGTAGAGGTGCAAGTAAAGGGAGTTAATTAGCATTGAATGTTTTGCCCCAAATTTAGTTAGCTTAGCTATGTAATTGTCTTTTAAATTAAATATTTTAAAAACAATTACGTAGGTTCAAGAATCAAATTTGTTTATTTAAGATATATTTCTATTAGTGCTGAAAGCAGGTGTAGAGAAAGGGATTATTTAACGTAAAATAAATCTGCATATTTCTGAGCTGTATTGTTTATATTCAGGGAATACACACGGATATTTGATATTTAAATCAGGATTGAGATTAATCAAGGGAGCATAACCCCCAACATTGGCATGCCACGAAGCAGGCCAGCCCAATAAATCAGGTCACCCAACCAAGGGTGGACCATGTGGGGAGCACTGTTTCCATGAGCGATACAGGCTCCTGGTGCCCGGAGTGTAGTGTGAGTGCATCTAATGATGAGGTTACTCTATGCCTTTTGGGAATAGTTCCCATGGTGTCCCCAAAAGCTGTACACCAAGGGACAAAGTTGGGGCAGTCGAACAGTATCCTAAAATTGGGGCTTGCCTGCCAAAATTAGAAATGTTGGCAGGCATGCAGGTATACAAAATGTTACATTATCCACTATTGCCATTTCATTGATTGCTTTAATTATAAATGTATTATTGTAAATTATACATATATTATACAATTTAAATGATATTAATGATTTTTATTCATAATTGGTAACACAATTATCAAGAAGTGAATATATGTATTTGTGTATGTAGTACTCAAACTGTAACATTGTAATTATATCTGCAAGTATATTTAAAAAATAAATAAATAAATAAATAATTAAACAGTTATACGATAACTGCATTACAAAATGACATATGATCACGCTAACTGGGTGTTTTGGCAAGGATATAGATATTACAGTGTGCATGGCTGGCACAGAAGATCATGTGCCAAGGGATATATATGTAAATTTGTCTCTTTGTGCCAAACACTAAGACGAGCCTTATGAGCAGCAAACTGAAAACTGGGAGGAATTTGCTAAAAGACTATTATGAAAAAAAATGTAATTATGAGAAAACAATAATTTTGTTAATTCCACCTGCATCACTAAGATGAAATGCAATTTAGAAATGATTGATACTTGCGAACTGATTGTTTCCATGGAAACTCTAAATATCTCCCATTGTTATTGTGTGCTGAAATGGAAATATAAAATTATGGAAATATGAGAGTTTACATAGAAAATATGATCTTACATTATTCTATTGAAATAGCATATTGCTTCTCAGTCAAAATAGTTGTCACTCTAAACAAGTAATAACTAATATTGGGGATTCATCAAAATTGGTATTAATTTAATTATACTCCTTTCTTTTTGGCAAACTAGGGTTTGCCTTAAAAGGAGACTATAGGCACCCAGACCACTTCAGCTCATTTAAGTGGTCTGGATGCAGTGTCCCAGGTCCCATAACCCTGCAGTGGTAATTACTGCAGTTTACTTGCCAGGGTTAACTCCACCTCTAGTTACTGTCATTAGAGGGACTTCTGGATCATTAGGTCCCCACTGCCAGCTGACATCGGCAGCAGAGGAGCGAAGGAGGAGCCTGAACCAGTGTTGAAGGACATTGGCGCTGAAATCAGATAAGTGACAAAATTAGTTCACCTGGTGGTGAGGGGGGAGAGGGAGGGCTCTATACGAAGCCATAGTGCAAAGGAAAACAACTTTGCTTTCTTGGCACCATAGGTTCCCTTTAAAGAACTACCCTTTTTTTTTAAATGTAAACACCTAGAACATCATGATGGCTAAAATGTTGTCACCTGAGCTGTTGAGGGATGCAATTCCTACATTACTCAGCCAGGTACAGTGGAGAGAATTACAGAAAATATAGCATACGCCAGCTAGAGTGGCTACGATGATTATTCAGCACCAAACATGATCATTCTTCTCTTTTCACCCATACACAATTCTAGGGGTAGACTGCATTCCTTTCTGCTGCAGCTCTGCTACAATTTGCTTAATATAGTTTTTCTTCCCATTCTTCATGAAATGTATTTAGCACTTCAGGATGGTGGTAGAGTTAAAGGAGTTACATTGTTGATTCTCAACAGGCAGAGATGTAAACACAATAAGAAAAAAATGCATTGTCACATCCTGCTCTGTTCTGCGGAGATGTCTGGCCTTGGCTTCTGGTATCCAGTACACTTTTTACAATTCTTGTTTAGTTTTTCTTGGTTTTTCTGGTTTTCTATTAAATATATGGTTTTCTTTCTGGATTTTCTGGGTTCATTCCTTGATTCTGTTCCTGGATTCCTTTAGATGTTTGTTTTATGTTGCTACACCCGTTACTTTCCCATTAATCCTTTTTATTTCAGTTGGTTACTCCAGGCAGTTGCTCCAAGTCCTCTGTCCTTTCTTGCAGATAAGTGCTGTGTGTGTTTTATTATTGTTTATTTAATCATGCATATCTAGGCAATCTAGGAACCCACCTTAATTAGAGTACTTTGACGCAGTGGTGGGCTGCATACATCTTGGCTATTTATGTATGTCTAAATCTCCAATGTTATACATATATAGTACTTAGTTATGTCTCTTGTTTTTCCTTGTATCTCTTGTCTTGTTTTATTTTGTCTTGTATTCCCAGTTCATGTACAGTCCTGTCCTGTTCTTATTTTCTGGGTTCTGCTTTCTGTCCTGCTCCGGTTCTGGGTTCTCCTAGTTTTGTCTTGTTTTCTTGTTTGGTGTCTATTCCAGTCTTGCCTTGTTTCTGTACTGGATACATATCTCATGCAGTGCCTCCCTATCCAGTTCCTGGGAGGTCTGCTTATTGTCATCTGGCACCTGGGACCCGCAGAAGCTGCATCAGGGCCCTGATATGTGGCCGCACAAACGCTGGTGCTCAACACCAGGGGGCGTGCGGTTACCCTGCATCAGGCCCTGATAATCCATTTCCACACAGCGACTCCTACTATAAAGATCCGGCATACTGGGTCCCGGTCACCGGACCGCCATCCCTGACATGCATGCAGTTATTCTGCCTTGACCACAGTTTCCAATTCCAGAAATGTACACTTGTATGGAACTATGATAAAAATATAATCTTCAAACATCAGATCAAATACATCAAAACTTCTATTATGGCAGAATTTCTGGAAAATTGAGAGATGGCTCTCAAAAAACAAACTGTTCTTTAAGACTGTATTTATATATGTATAGGGCACAGCAGTTATTTGCATATACTACAATTCCAACACAAAGAGTTACTCCAAGCAAAAACAGAGTTTTTTTCATAAAACACTTGTGACAAACTCAAACTATTTTCCCGGTGTTTAAGTCATTTCCCTGCTAAGTTTTCATATATTGTGTTTGCTGAACCCCATTCACGTTTCCCCAGTTCGGGAGCTGAAATCTACTGAACACCGACCTCCCCATTGGGTCATTAAATACAAACTAAACCACAAACTTAAGTGCTTTCCCTGTGTGGCCATCTTTTCACACGAACACAGGCAGCGGGACTTGGTCGTTGAGTGTCTGGAACTATAAGTTAGACACTCGACCTCGCGAACACCGGTGATTTCATACGAGCGCCTGCTTCTTTTCCCGACAAAACAGGAGAGCGCTGTTTGGTAGGATTGTTCACACAAACTAGGCGAACAATTGCTACATATAAGCCAGAGGAACCGTTAGACATTTAATTCGTTTCTGAACTCCCGAAAGTGACCGACCGCTAACACTATTTCTCTGGAACTAATTTGGGTAGACGCCATGTGTGTGGTCAAAACTTTACCCCAGTGGCGATTCGGCTGTGTTCGTGGGATCTGAGTGCTATATTGATATGTTGGGTGCTCAAATCCAGGCTATCCGGGGATATAATGCTTGTGGGGGTTCAGATATACGTTATGTGTATTTGCAATGATTTTTGTTAATATTTTGTAACTCTAGTGCCTGGGAGAAAATCAGATTAAGCAAAAGCTACCTCTCATCTCTCAGACACAGAGGCGCCTGGGCAGGCTTACTGTACAAGTGAATGGAGATCCCATGCTGGGTGTCTGTGTATATAAGCAGGCCAATGGGCCATAATAAATCATTCCTTCTTGTACTCTTCATCAAGTCTTGGCTGATGTTTGGGTATACCAGAGCTTTAATCACTGCTTCACTTTGGGGCCTAGGAGATTTACAACGGATATACTCAGTCAGGGTATAGGGGATCCGTTGCAACACTATTTTAGTTGTAGCAGTCCTTGCTAGCATGGCCCTTCTTGTTAAAAAACAGAAGTTAATAAGAAGTGTGAGTGGATGGGCGGATAGACCAACTAGATACATTTTGTGTGTGAGGAAGCATGAGTGTCAGATCTCCCACCCCTACCCTCTATGCAATTTCTGATTAAGTTTTCCAGGAACTGAGCAAATAAAGCAATATGTGCTGGGTAAATGTATGCAAGAATATTGTATACATTTACACCAGGTGTAAGGATGGCAAGTTTCTATACATAGCCAGTGACTTCTTGCTTAAGTACCTTTCATTACTTCCAGCAAGTAGAAAATAATTGTATTGCTTATGTTGGTATTAATTTGCAGTAATTGATCAAGCCCATATATTTTACATATAATCATTGAGGCCAAGACGCTGCTTAAATCCACACTGGGAAATCTCTAGCGCCCATTGCAGATGTGAATTGGTGTGGCTAGAAGATAGTGTGCAATCTATAACTTAATCATACCTTCAGTGAGGGCTGGACTATGGGCATACAGTGACTCTTGCTTAGTGTTAAACTGCTCGAAAATGGTTTAACCAGGGGTCACCAGACACTATAATTAATTCAATAAAATGGTTATAGTAATAGTGTGCACAATGTCCTGTAAATGGTACTGGTGCACTTACTGCAAGGATGTACTAGTAAAATGCTAAATAAAATAGATATTAATGGATAATTTCTACTTTTTAGAATTGTATCATACACACTGTGGGGCATGCTATGTGAAATATATTGTTAAAACTCAACAAATGCACTGAAACTCCATGCTTAAAGCAGATGTCTTAACTGAAATATACTTTACATAACATCCGTTTAAAATAATAATGCCAAGAGACAAAAATATTTTCATCTCACCAGACTATAGTAAGTTTAGCTGTAATTACTGCTTATAGATGTGACAGTTTTTCGGTGTGGAGGTGGCTGTTTATTAAATTGTATCAATTTAGTGACAGTTATTGATTACAAAATGGCTGCTGTAAGCATGTGATGCCAGAAGACATTAAGGATCTCAGATCCAAATGTAATAAAAACTGTTAAACTCTGGCAGGAAAGAGGAAACTGTTGTTTGACCTACCTGATGACGTGAGAGCCATTTGTTTGAGTCATTTAGCCATCTCTAGATCCTTTATGCCATTTTAACAAACACACGTGTAAACTATGTTTTAAACACATAGCAAGAAGATATTTTTAAAATACTATGTGATGTTGCCGAGGAGTTTCTGATGACAGAGCAGTTTTAATTAAGAATTAATTTACCCAGATGTTCAGCTAACCACAAAAAATGAAAATAAAGCATATTAAGCCATCCAAACCTACAATGTAGAGAGAATTATAGAGATGCAAAAGTCAAAGAGAAATATATTTTATACGAAGACTAATTGTTGTTTTTTTAGTGCAAAAAAAGCAATTTGTTTTCCAGTATAGACATATATACCTCAACCATTTTGATCAGGTGACATATTCTCACCTCATGTTAAAAATAAATGTATATTTTCATGTATTTCATGTTAAAATGCAATTACATCTTACCCCTTTTCACCCCTCCCAGTTATCCTTCCGCGTCACCCCCGTACTATGTTTTTCTCATAATATTTCCCATGATAGACAAAACAGATGTTATTGACTGGAAGTAGAAACTTAAAATAATCTTATTTTACTTTGTGTGGGGCTTGGAAATTTCAGTCATCCTAAGTGACCACTTAAAATTTACCTGCTGAATATATTTTCTGTATATATTTATAGACATGAGCAGAATTATATAGTAGATACTTTTACTCTTGACTTGAAAAAAGAAAAGGAGGTAGGTTCTCCTTTCAAAAGCTTGTCAAGCAAATTTAATTTTAAACAATAAGGTATTATTATATACCGGGATATTCAATTATTCTAGAAATAGAAAGAGCATGCATATGCCTATTTCGTTGCCATTGAATACTGTAGTACCTACTGCATTTTACAAATTTAAAATAATTTAATCTGTGTATATTATGGACTTTGTATGAAAATTAAAGTTTTTTGTTGCAACCTGATTATGAAAATGTACTGTTTTGCTTATTAAACAAAAGTATCCTAAATATATTGCACAGTTATAAATAAAATAGCACATTATATATTATATAACAACTATATTATATTACAATACATAACATATTATATTTAATAAGTGTCAGTAAAGCAGCAATGCCTATACATGATGCATTCCATATATGGCTATTTTCCTGTGGGATAAATCAGACATGCACAGGTAAGGTTTTCTAGACATTTATTAACTCTGACATATTTCAGGAAAAATGGCCTGGTGAATAATGTGCAAACATGTCAGTTTTTTCAGGCACAAAAAGAGCAAAATAAATTCAGCCATGCATTGTGTCACACTGACAACAATCTTCCAGAAACAAATAACAGTGCATACCAGAAACACAAGGATTCAGCTCTATGCAACTGGAGACATTTGGGTGCAAAGTACAATTCTTAAAGGGGAAATTTCAACATTGAGACATGAGCATTGTATAACTCTGTAGAAAAATGGTAGCATTTAAAGGACCACTATAGGCACCCAGACCACTTCAGCTTAATGAAGTGGTCTGGTTGCCAGGTCCATCTAGGTTTAACCCTTTTTGCTGTAAACATAGCAGTTTCAGGGAAACTGCTATGTTTACAAATGGGTTAATCCAGCCTCTAGTGGCTGTCTCATTGACAGCCGCTAGAGGAGCTTCTGCGCTTCTCACTGTGATTTTCACAGTGAGAAGACGCCAGCATCCATAGGAAAGCATTGAGGATGCTTTCCTATGGATTGGCTGAATGTGCACGCGGCTCTTGCCAACTTGTAAAGAGGCCATACTAGATTTAGTGTTAACAAATTGAGATTTGGTATCAGATATTACTGTAGGTGAAAGTTTAGGATCCAGTGATCATCAGTCAGTGTGGTTTAATATAAGAACAGTGACTGAGTCACGCCACACAAAAACAAAAGTTTTAGACTTTAGAAAAACAGACTTTTCTAAAATTAGAATATGTGTAGAGGAGTCATTATCAGCCTGGAGCAATCTAAATGGAGTCCAAGAGAAATGGGATTATTTAAAAGTTGCACTACTAAAGGCAACAGAAAATTGCATTAGGCTTGTTAGTAAAAGCAAAAAATTCAAGAAACCACTGTGGTACTCCGCAGATGTGGCCAAAATAGTTAAAAACAAAAAGTTAGCATTTAGTAATTATAAAAATAAAACAGAGTGAGGAAGACAAAATGATCTATAAGATTAGGCAGAAAGAGGCTAAGCATGTTATAATAGCTTCCAAATCACACACAGAAGAGAAAATAGCACAGTCAGTAAAAAGGGGGGACAAAATGTTTTTTTAGATACATAAATGAGAAAAGAAAAGTAAAACAAGGATTAGTTAGATTAAAAACAAAAGAAGGAAGGTATGTAGAAGAGGATAAAGGTCTAGCTGACTGCCTCAATTAATATTTTTGTTCTGTATTTACAGATGAAAATGAAGGAAAGGGACCTCAGTTAAGAAAAAGGATAAATTAGTACTTTATTACATGTGAGTTTACAGAGGAAGAGGTTCTATTTCAACTCTCAAAAGTAAAGACAAATAAGTCAATGGGACCTGATGGAATACACCCAAAGCTATTAAAAGAGCTTAGTGGTGTACTAGCAAAACCATTCACAGATTTATTTAATCAATCATTGTTAACAGGAGTAGTCCCAGAAGATTGGAAGTTAGCGATTGTTGTGCCCATTCACAAGAAATGTAATAGGGAGGAGTCGGGCAACTAAAGGCCAGTAAGCCTTACTTCAGTAGTGGGGAAAGTGATGGAAAACACGTTAAAGGATAGGATTGTTGATTGTTGAAACATGAATTTCAAGATCAGAGACAACATGGGTTTACTTCAGGGAGATCATGTCAATCTAATCTTATTGATTTTTTTGATTGGGTAACTAAAATTATAGATCAGGGTGGTGCAGTAGACATTGCTTACCTAGATTTCGGTAAGGCTTTTGACACTGTTGCACATTATTATTATTATTATTATTATTATTATTATGATATTTATAGAGCGCCGTCAAATTCCGCAGCGCTTTACAATGGGTGGACGAACAGACATGTAGTTGAAGGCTAAGCACATAGAAGGCTTATCAATAAACTGCAAGTTTGGATTCCAATATTGTTGAATGGGTAAGGCAGTGGCTGAGTGACAGGCAACAGAGAGTTGTAGTCAATGGAATATATTTGACTTGGACTTGTCACCAGTGGGGTACCTCAGGGATCTGTACTTGGACCCATTCGCTTTAATATTTTTATTAGTGATATTGCAGAAGGTCTTGATGGTAAAGTATGTCTTTTTGCTGATGATAATAAGATATGTAACAGGGTTGATGTTCCAGGAGGGATTGTCACATCCTGTTCCTCACTGTGGATCATTCTGGCTATGGCTTCTGGTATCCAGTACTCTTTTTGCTGTCCTTGCTTGGTTTTTTTGGTCTATGTCTGGTTTTCTTTGTTGCTGGGCTTCTGGGTTCATTCTTATATTCCGTCCCTGGATTTCCCAGTCTCTTGGATTCACTTAAATGTTTGTTTTATTTTGCCACACCCGTTTTCCACTTTCCTTTTGTTTCAGCCTGGACCTGCAGCAGTGTTTCTAGTCTCTGCCCTTTCTTGCAGGTAAGTGCTATATTGTGGTTTAGTGTGGTTGTTTTAGCATACATTAGCTAATGTAGGACCTGCCAGATATGGGGTACATCGGCGTTGTTGGCAGGCTTATGCAATGTATGATCATATAATGTGACTAAATCCCCATACTTTTCATTCATATATAGTGCTTAGTTATGTCTACTCTTGTTTTACCTTGTATCTCTTGTCTTGTTTTATTTTATCTTGTAATCCCAGTCTATGTACAGTCCTGTCCAGTCATGCCCATGTTATGTTCTTGGTTTCCTCCTGTCTTGTGTACATGTTATGGGTTCTGCTTTCTGTCCTGTTCTGGTTTTGGGTTCTCCTAGTTTTGTCTTGTTTTCATGTATGGTGCCTATCTCTAGTCTTGCCTTGTTCTCCTAGTTTTGTCTTGTTTTCATGTATGGTGCCTATCTCTAGTCTTGCCTTGCTTCAGTACTGGATACAAACCTGCTGCAGACTCTCCCTATTTAGCTCCTGGGAGGTCTGCTTAATTCCAAGCTCCTAGTTCCTGAGATCCGCATAAGCTGAATCAGGGTTCTGGTATGTGGCTGCACAAACGCTGGTGCTCAACACCAGGGGGCGTGCGGTTACCCTGCACCGGACCCTGCTAATCCACCTCCACACTGTGACTCCTACTCTGAACATCAGGCATACATGGGTCCAGGTCCATGCACCGCTGCCCGGACAGTGTCTGGGTCTCGGGCACCGGACCGCACCACCCTGACAGGGATAAGCCAAATGGAAAATGATTTAGGTAAACTAGAAAAATGGTCAGAATTGTGGCAACTGACATTTAATGTGGATAAGTGCAAGATAATGCATCTTGGACGTAAAAACCCAAGGGTCAACATCTGAGGAAAGGGATTTAGGGGTGATTTTTTTCTGATGACTTAAAGGTAGGCAGACAATGTAATAGAGCAGCAGGAAATGCTAGCAGAATGCTTGGTTGTATAGGGAGAGGTATTAGCAGTAGAAAGAGGGAAGTGCTCATGCCAATGTACAGAACACTGGTGAGACCTCACTTGGAGTATTGTACGCAGTACTGGAGACCGTATCTTCAGAAGGATATTGATACCTTAGAGAGGGTTCAGAGAAGGGCTACTAAACTGGTTCATGGATTGCAGGATAAAACTTACCAGGAAAGGTTAAAGGATCTTAATATGTATAGCTTGGAGGAAAGACGAGACGGGGGGGATATGATAGAAACATTTAAGTACATAAAGGGAATCAACACAGTAAAGGAGGAGACCATATTTAAAAGAAGAAAAACTACCACAACAAGAGGACATAGTCTTAAATTAGAGGGGCAAAAGTTTAAAAATAATATCAGGAAGTATTACTTTACTGAGAGGGTAGTGGATGCATGGAATAGCCTTCCAGCTGAAGTGGTAGACGTTAACACAGTAAAGGAGTTTAAGCATGCGTGGGATAGGCATAAGGCTATCCTAACTATAAGATAAGGCCAGGGACTAATGAAAGTATTTAGAAAATTGGGCAGACTAGATGGGCCTTATCTGCCGTCACATTCTATGTTTCAGCCGATGATGGCAGAAAAGAGGAGGAGAGTTCCCTGTGCTGAGGGAGCCCGGTGGGGGAAAACAGGTAGGATTTAACCCCTTCTACCCCCTAGAGCCCGGCAGGAGGGGGGCCCAGAGGGTGGGGGTGGGGGTGGACCTAGAGACCCTGTAGTGTCAGGAAAATGACTATGTTTTCCTGGCACTATAGTGGTCCTTTAATATTGTGTGTGTTTGATGAAGGAAGTACATTGCGGATCTCAAACTCTCGAATAGCAGATGTTGATGGCCTACAACTCCCAGAATTCCTTGAATGCAATAGATGGCGAGGGAAGACTGTGAGTTGTAGCTTCTCACCATCTTGGGCAGAATACGAGATGCCTGATATATAAAATCTGCTCTCTGGACAGTAGGTGGTATTGCAATAAATGTACTGTTAGTGGACATATAGTACAAAAATAATGAAACTATTCCAACATGGTAAAATGGAGGACAGGAATGTTAATTTGTTTAGTATTTTCTAGTTTTCTTTTAATACTAGTAATGATAGTTCTTTTCTAGATTAAATATGTTCATAAAAGCAACTGAAAAAAATTAAAAATTGGATCAAACATTTATTTATGAGCATCCAAAATGGACCACACTTACCTCATATACCTTTTTCCCCAATGTATGTTATACATGCACTTTCCATACTAATAATGTTTGTGCTATAAATGGAAAGGCTGAGCCTGTGGGTGGAGCCTGTAGTTGTGGGAGGGGATATTGCTATAAATACACAGGTCTCCCCTTCCTCTGGTCTGAGACTGTCTGGTTCACCCCACTCACCCCTCCCTTTATCAAGCCATTTAAATTGGTGGGCCCCTTTTTTTACAGGCCTCCCGACTGTCGGTTTTGGTACACCACAACCGGCTTGTGCACCACTTACATAACTATTGTCCCTGACCACAACAACATTTATTACGAAGAAAGATAACAAGATGAGGTGGTTTTCCTAAACTTTCCATCATTTCACTCAATTTGGATGCCACTTAAAAATAATCTCATCTCTTGACCATGGACAACCATAGCACAATCCCTCCTACTCTCATTACCCTATGTGGGGGCTTTGGTGTTATAATAAATGAGTGGAGGATCAAACAGATAGCATCACATGGGCTGCATGAAAGGAGTAAAATGTTAGGAGGGGATCCATTGATCTATGCCATGGTTCCACTTACTAAGGCATGGCCCTATTCATGTCCTAGCCATTAATGTACCAATCAGAGGGATGGCCAGTCCTTCTGATACTATTAGAGCTGACATCTTGTCCCTCCACTGAGGGATATCTAAAACCTCTGATACAATTAGTGCAGTCACTCCTTTTTTGTCATAGTGTGCCAGAAGAATATTAAGTCTACCCCTCAAAATTTGTCTGGGTTTCCCCTCTACTTTAATGGTAGGAATAGGGAAGGATGAAGAGGAAAACATGTACCGACTTTGTAGTCAAATAGGCTATGGCTTTTTAAATGTATAAACTTGTAGCATAACAACACTGATACAAAATACAGTATGTGCAAATAAGTGTTATCTTCGGGTCCATGTTATAACATGCTTCAGGGTTGTTTATTTCTTTGTTTATTAGGTAAAAAAACTGCCATAAATGATGTCATGACTCTTTGTCAATTGCAGTTGAATTGTTAGCTTTCTATTATAGAAAGCTAATATCGGAATGACAATTCACAGAAATAATTGCTGTGCCCATCGACCACTGCTTCCAGTATTTAGCTAAGCAGTATTATAGAAAGTTAAAGAGACACCCTGGACTCCTAAAGCACATTAGCTTGCTGAAATGCTTTATGTGTGAAGACTGAGTCCTCTTTTTGTCAATTGCAGACACTTTTGTAAATGAAGCTTGTCAAACCCATTTGGCTTTCATGCAGACAACAACTCCTGTTTCTGTCTGGTTAGCTTAGCTCAGTGGAGTCAGACTCAAGAGGTAAAAATTGCTCAGAGCACCTGCCTTGCAAAGACGTCTAATAGAGCTACATTGGGAAGCCACAGAAGGTCTGGGATGGGGAAGAAGGGGCGGCTTGGAAAGGCTGCAGGCAAGAGAACTGCAGCTTTTAGCTGCTATGAGACTTACCCCTAATGATTAAAAAAATGCATACATAATTCCATATATGGTTTCATTTTGGGTATATCTACTAAACAGTGATTTTTAGAAAAAAACTATTTGGGCAGTGGCGTGTCCCTTTAAGATTACATAACAATTGGCTAAGCGAATTTCAAAAAAATATAAAACCTTCAAATGTGACTATCTTTTAATAATTTGTAATTAAGGCATTTTAACACTTACATACATTATCTATAATTATAAATGCATATATAAACTTAATATTTTGTAAAAATATCTGTGTAATTAATTAAAAGCAAGAAATGGAGTGCTTTGTTGCTGGAGTGCTATGTTTTTTTGGAGCACTGCATGAATGATTCTTAGGTTGAAGCTTAATTTTCTCCCCAGTATTATATAATGGTCTGTCTTCATTATTCTAGGCATATGATTACATGTGATGTCATGTCACCAACCATGCAATACAGAGTTTGTAAACGGGATCAGCCCATTACAATAACAGGTATATCTTGTAATATATGATGAGCTTTTATAGATAGTTTCCTATTTATTTTGCCCATCAAGCATATAATGTTATATTTGTTTGTTTAGAATCTCTTTATTTTTTGAATGCTCACACAGAGACAAAATCAACAATGATGAGCTTGTTGACTAACTTTCACATTAGGGATTTTCATGAAGCAATTAGAAAAAGTTCTCAAGTGCAAACAAACAATTATTCAATTTCCAAAATCATTGCCTAGATTTGTCAAGGACTGCCAAACAAGCTATTAGTATAAATAAATGGAATGGAATATAAAGCAATTTTAATAAATATATTTTGGTGGTAATTTCTATTTATTTGGTATATATAGTATTTTTGTATATATTATAAAAATGCTTGAGCAAAATTAGTGCAAGTTCAAATTAAAAACACACAACTTGCATAATAACACTCAGCCAGCCCCATTCTTCATGTTCAGCAAAGCCCCACGCCACACACTACCATACACAATTACACCATGTGTCACCATACACAACCACCACCACTCAGCCAACCCCACATACATCCCATTCAGCCAACTAAACACACACATCCCACACATATCACGCATACTCAGAGGTGCTCTGTGATAAACCCATGCACTCGAAGGATACAGGTGTGAAGCTCTGTGATACACTTAAAAGTTGTGCATTATTGTTAATTGTATTGCTAACGAGTACAATGATACATTCCTAGACTCTGCACATAACCGTGAACTTAAAGGGACCCTATAGTCACCAAAACAACTTTAGCTTAATGAAGCAGTTTTGTTTTATAGAACATGCCCCTGCAGCCTCACTGCTCAATTCTCTGCCATTTAGGAGTTAAATAAATTTGCTTATGAACCCTAGTCACACCTCCCTTCATGTGACTTGCACAGCCTTCCTAAACACTACCTGTAAAGAGTCATCTAAAGTTTATCCTTTCTTTATTGCAAGTTCTGTTTAATTTAGATTTTCTTATCCTCTGCTATGTTAATAGATGGCTAGACCCTACAAGAGCCTCCTCTATGTGATTAAAGTTCAATTTAGAGAGCAAGAGATAAAATTGTTTAAGGTAAATTACATCTGATTGAAAGTGAAACCAGTTTTTTTTTCATGCAGGTTGTGTCAATCAGAGCTAGGGGAGGTGTGGCAAGGGCTGCATAAACAGAAACAAATGGATTTAACTCCTAAATGGCAGTGAATTGAGCAGTAAAACCTGAGAAACATGATCTATACACTTAAACTGCTTCCTTAAGCGAAAGTGGTTTAGGTGACTATAGTGTTCCTTTAACTGCTTTGGAATACTGCAATATACTCAAACATACTGCACGTTGCTGGGAATTTTATTAAATTGATCATCTTATTGAAATACAGAAAGTAGGATTTTATTTTCCTTCCCCTTTTCAATTTCTTTTGTATGGTTATCCTGAGTCCCTTGTTGGCAAATACTATATATATGTACGCATTGAAGAAACTGGCCTTAGGGCAGCAGAAAGGGTATATCTAGCTCTGCAACTGCTTATAAATAGCACATTTGAGTAAAGGAAGGATTACTTTACTTACCATTGTTTGTTACGCCACTTCTAGTGATGGTGGGATTATTTTGGAGGGCTTTTTTATTGCTTTAAAGTGCTCGTTGTAAATTTTTTTATGTTTATGTAAATTAATTTCAAAATAGAAAAAAAAGAAAAAGTAGAAAAAACCTAAAGGTCACACTGTTGTAGTGGTAGATTTCCTCAGAATAGTTTTTTGAGGTTTTGGTGCAGTCTGTGGAGGCAGCATGGCAGTCTTTTGGGGAGGGTGACTACCGCTACTGTTTATTCCAAGCCCTCCATTTTCAAGAGGAAATGCTGGGAGAGGGGGTGGTGGTAAAGGAGGGCAATTATGAGGAAGTTTTCCTGCTACATGGACAGGCTCCCCATGTAGATGCCCCTCTCTGTTTTTTATTTCAGACCGAATATCACAGTCTGGACAGTAGCCGTGGTATAACACATTTTCACTAAAACGTACACGTTCTCTTGTTGTAGTCTGTGAACAACGTTCCTTTTCTGGCCTATGTGTCAAAGGCTGTGCAACAAATTTATCCCCCTTAGTGTTATGTATAGCACATCTATCACCATTTGGAACTTTGGTAGGTCCTCCGGGTAATCCACCATTCCGAAGCAAAGGACCATTATTCTTTACGGGATTTGTTGAATTATTCAACATAGGAGTATCTTCAAACTTCACAGGTGTCAACCGTGGTGGTGGTGGAGGAGGATTAGGCTTTCTAAGCACTGTAAGAACAGCTGTTTGGTGTGCAGGTGGTGTTATTAATGGGGCATTTGCTCGTACTTTAATCTTGTCTAAGCTGGAAGCAGTTGTGCTACTGGAGCTGCTGTTCAATGTGTCTGTTTTTGAGCTGTCTGTCATCTCATCTTCCAGCTGTAGATCTGACGTTAAAGTGTCAATTTGGTCAACCACCTGTATGTAAAGAGGAGAAGAAAAACACATTTAATGTCTGTATAACTAGAATGCATGCTAATTCATCAGCTTGGAAGATTCATGCAAATCATCCTGTGTTCTAATTAACTTTCACAAAATAGTGTTTCGGATAAAATTAATATGAAATACTATCTACAAGCAATGTACTGATGCTTATTAATACAAAATGAGAATTGGGGGGAGGAAAGGCATACCTGGAACATTCTTTTCTCATTTTTGGTGCTGCAGTGAAGACCAAAATATATACAAAACACAGATTAAGAAACAGCGTGCGCACACACTAAAAATTCATTTTACAAGGCTATTTAAAATCACCTATTTTAGCAAACAAATAGGTTTGCACAAATATTTGTTTGTTAATATAGGTGTCTTTAAATAGCTTTGTAAATTTTAAAACTGTATTTCTTTGTGTGTGCTTGCTGTTCCTTAATCTATATTTTTTTTTATACATTTTGGTCTTTATGTAGCACGACTACTCAGAACTGCGTGTTTCAGGTGTGCCCCTTAGCAAGTGATCACAGGAAAGCATTAATTTAAGCAGTAAGTATTGCTGTTAGCTTATTGATCGCCCATGTTAAACTTAGTGTAGGATCCACCGATATTGGGGTAGTGGTGGGCTTAACACAATATGGCCATATGGTGAAACAGAATTCCCAGATTTGTTTGCTATGATAGGTGACTTTAAGTAGCCTTGTAAAATGTAAAACTATTTTTTGTGTGTATAATCAGTTTTAAGTATAAAAGTGATTTCTTTATAATGTCCAGAAAATACAGCATTTAATACAAAGGATCCATTAAAAATATAAGAACATCTGAACTTCCCCTCTGTTAATTATTTAAAGCAAACCTTAGTATATTCATTCTAATTATTTTCAATCAACAATGGATACAATCAAGAATGTTGCTTGGTGATTTATCCCCAGACATTCTTAAACTGACCTACAGTTTTAATCATGATGAGGATTAACAGGAATGAATAATTGGCTTGTTTGTCAATGTTTTATTATAGTATCATAAATGACAGTGCAATTTTCTAGAAGCTGGCTATTCATGTTAACAAACTGTAATTAATAGATCATGTATATGAATATTTTACATTGTGTGACTCTGTTCATTCAAAGGATTCAGTTGTATTAATGAAGTTTAATGCTTAAAGGGACACTGCTGCCCAATTACAAAATATATAATAATCACGGTTTAGTAAGTATACCCTCAATGAAAACATGCATTGATTTAATTATAATATTTTTTCCATTGGGGGTGTATCTAAAAAAAACAACCTGGAAAAGATGCAGTTCTTTTGTCTGCTGCCTTTGCAAACCCTCCCCTTCTAACTCTGTCCAGACTTTCTGTGACTGTCCAATGACAGACTTCCCAATGCAGTTCATTGAGACATCTTTGCAAGGCGGGTGCACTGAGCAATTGCTGCCTCTTGAGCCCCACTTAGCAAAACAAACCAGGAAGTAACAGGACCTGTGTGCTTGAAAATCAGGGGGTGTAACCAGGTCAATATATAAAAGTGCTAATTTCTATTCACACACAAAGCTTTTCAGCAAACCAAAGTGCTTTAAGGGTCTAGGGTGACCCTTTAATTCTGTTTGTTTCTAATAATGCTAATTTTATCATAGATATAAAAGCATAGTACAATAAATCAAATGTTTGCATGTAATCATGAAGTCCCTTTATTGCATTTGAATTAATAATATTCTAAAAACCCTAATAAATGAAAACAGTTAGTCTACATTGTAATGCAATATTCAACCTACATTTTACCTTAATAAGAGGTCAAAAATGCACATAATATCTGCTTTAGAATCAACATTGAATACCTCTTTTCATTAAAGGATACATGTCAGATATTGTGGATCCAGATGTCTACTTCACTTCCCTGTTTTTGCCATCAAATCTGACTTTTGAACATAATCAGAGACATATGACATAACTAAATGTGACTATATTTCAGTTGCAGCTCAAGAGCCTGTTAAATACTTTAATATAGATTAGACCGCTTTTATTGTTGAATCAAAACACAAAATGAATGCCTAGTAAAAATACATAGAATTATTACAGGTTTGAAATAAAGTTCACAATTATATTTAAACGGTTTATTATCTGGCTTTTAACATAGTCATATATTTTAAGACATTTAATCCAATGTCAAAACATCATACCCGCTTTCTTGACTGGTGAGAATTTTAAACTTAAAAAACAAATGTAAAATTAGGAGAGATTAGTAGGCAATTTAAACAGTACTCCAATAGCAATACTAAATCCATATTACTATCTCCAACAAACATGAATACTACTAAGTTAGCATTGTCTGATACCAAGGAACATGGATCATCACCCACCTTTGCTTCCAATACTACTTACTGAGGACACCGAGATCAAGAGGTGGTACATCTTTCTCTGACACTGAGAAATACTTTAGAGATGAAATATAGAAAGCCACACTCACTCATAGAACCCTGACCCTTGATTCGCAATCCTGATTTCCTCTGGAGTTTACAACAACTGCATCTACAGTGTTTTGTGAACATAGATCCCTAATCTCTTCATATCCATTTTTGGTTGTCAAGATGCTTATTGCTTCCATCGGTTACTCAAAAAAATATATCCCACCCATCACGTCCACATGATATATTGCCTGTGCACCCCTATGAAGCATGGTTTATCATCAATTAACACAACTCTCTCATGCACACCATCCTCCCCTAAACTGAATTTCACTAGGCAATGTGAGACCGAATTGGAATTATTTTGACTAATGATATATAGTTTAGGATCTTTTATATCATCTCCACTAAAGTACAGTAATCAGAATACAAACTGTTAACTAGATGGTATTATTTTCTAAACTACACAAAATCTATCAATATTTCACTTTCTAATATTTATGGTTTATGCAGAAAGACTGAAAAAAAATCATCTACATCTAATCTCACTTTGTAAACACTCCTTTACTCCTAATTGGTTATGAAAATAATTAATGGAGTAATGAAAAAAGGATGTGTACATATTTGTTCAGTATCTGAACAATAATCAACACATCAAATTGTTTGCTTCAAAGCGGGCTTCAAAGGACTCCATCTACTCCTGGTTCTTGAGGTCTGATCAGCTAGGCTGCAGTTCTGTCACGGCGGCCATCCTGGGCACCTTCATGGTTCTCACTGCACTCGTCGAGGAGGTTTCCACCTCTAATACTGTAGGCCCCAGTGGGGACCAGGATAACCCCCACCCGGTGTCGGGAGACCGGCCACTTCTCTGTGTTGCCAGCATAGCAAGCTCGATGGGCCGCAATATCCACAGGCCGCAAGGGAGCTGGTCTCAGACTATCTCCCTGGGATGCAGGTACAAAGCTTCAAGGCAGTCGGCAGGCTTTTCCCAAGGGTTGGGAACAGGATTTTGACCAAAAAAGGAGCACTAAAGACCAGTCTAGGCTTTAAAACAGATTTTCCATGAGGAGCTTCTGTCCCATGCGTCTGCCCTTGACGGCTGTCCGAATCCGCCCCTGTTGTTTTTTTGTTTTGTTTTTAATGGCTAAATGCAAGGCTGCTGAATGAACATCAATGTACTGAAATATTATTGGAGAGAGATATGTTCAAGTTTACATGTGTAACTGAAGGAATGGTAAGTCCTTTTTGTAAAGTAATAGATAATTCAAAGAAAAAGTAATCTCACAGCTGAAACTATTTTAGTTTAAATATGCTAAATATATTCACTGCTTATTAAATAAAAAAAATATTGGAACAAATTTAAAAGCACTGAAGCTAAAAAGGCTAACCTGATTTTTACATGAATACTGATGTGAAAATGCATTTCATACCCCATACTTTTTCAAGAATAATTTAAGATGCTACTAAGGCTGTGAAAAATTGCTAAGCTTTACTTATTTTTGTTAAAGAGCTTGATAGTCAAGGGGCTTATAAAAACAGCACACTAAACACATGTGTATTAATATATACTCTATTTGAATAACTGTATGACCTCTGACTAACAATGATCCCAAATCTGCAGGAGCAGAGAAAGATCTCTGTAAAATTCCATTTTAAGTTAAAGAACTATTTAGCTTTAACTGTGAAATCTAAAACATCACCATTTAATAAATATGGAAATGTAATGATTGGATGGTAACACACATGTAGTGGCTGTCTTCCTAACAGCCACTAGAGGGTGCTTCCACTAAATAAACAAGTTAGACACGGTTGTTCAATAAAATATCTCAGTATTTGACACTAGCCTCCCAATGCTTCATTATAGGTAAGGGTTGGATTGGCTGAGATCATCATTATTGATCATTACTGCCAAGGAGGTGGGGCTGGCGTGACGATAGCTACAAAGTGAGGTAAACTTTTTTTTTTTTATGTAGGGGATGACCTGAACATTTAGAAGAACACTATAGCGTTACAAATACTTGTTTGTATTCTTAATGTTATAGTGTACCTTTAAAGGACCACTCTAGGCACCCAGACCACTTCAGCTTAATGAAGTGGTCTGGGTGCCAGGGCCTTCTAGGGTTAACCCATTTTTTTTATAAACATAGCAGTTTCAGAGAAACTGCTATGTTTATGAATGGGTTAAGCCTTCCCCCTAATCCTCTAGTGGCTGTCTCATTGACAGCCACTAGAGGCGCTTGCGTGCTTCTCACTGTGATTTTCACAGTGAGAGCACGCAAGCGTCCATAGGAAAGCATTGTAAATGCTTTCCTATGCGACGGGCTGAATGCGCGCGCAGCTCTTGCCGCGCGTGCGCATTCAGCCCAGGAGGAGGAACGGAGGAGGAGAGAAGGAGGAGAGCTCTCTGCCCAGCGCTGGAAAAAGGTAAGTTTTTACCCCTTTCCCCTTTCCAGAGCCGGGCGGGAGGGGGTCCCTGAGGGTGGGGGCACCCTCAGGGCAATATAGTGCCAGGAAAACGAGTATGTTTTCCTGGCACTATAGTGGTCCTTTAAGAATACATATTATTTTCTCACTTAATAAGAGTATATCTTTTTATAGAAATGGCAATTTCAAAGATCTAAAAGTAGGTTTTTTTAACTACATTAGCAAACTATTACTTTTTTTTAAAAAAAGTTTGACGGCGTTTCAGAAGAGCTCCAGACTAGAGACTGCTACATAAGGCAAAAAATCCAGAAAAATGGCTCCCACCAACAACCACACATGAGCCTCCCACACTGTGAAAATGTTGGGACGACCGATATTCGGCTCTCGTTTGTGAGGCCTGCCCCACCGGCTCACGCCAAGAAGGTGCCCGTGGCACTCAGTGAGGGGAAGCCTAAGAAGGTTCCCACAAGGACAGAGAGAGCCTTACCTTGCCTCCAGCAGACAATGGGGACCACTGCCAAGACTCCGAATCAGAAGAAGACAGATCCCCAGTGACAAAGAGGGACATAAGAGACCTCTTGGAAGAAATGCATGAGGTGTGGAGGGCAGACCTGCTAAACACTCAGAAAGAGGTGGGAATCATTTAAAAGCTGCTTACAGCGGTAGAATCTAGGGAGAACGCAAGAGACCACTGGACACAATGCAGGAGCTTACCCTTCAAGTCCAGAAACTCACGCGGATGGCCACGGTACTGGAATCCCGGCATAGATGGCGGAACATCTGCCTCTGAGGTATCCCATAGGGTGTTGGAGGGGAAGCCTTAATGCCATACATACAGTGCTTGCTTGCAGTAATGGGCATCAAGGGGGATGATGATGTTTGAGTTCAGAATCTGCAAGGCCGCAACAGCTCCAGCAGACTCACCCAGGGACACTATAGTGGTCACGAAGGATGTGGCGATTCGCTCCGCTATCATGTCCCGCTACAGAGACCTGGGCACAGTGCGGTTGGATGGTGATCATGCGGTCTTCTACGGAGACCTCCTATTTGCAGCGCTTGTGGAAAGATGACAACTGGCTCCTATAGACAAAAGATTAAGGAATGCTGGAGTTAGATACAGATAGGGTGCGGATGGATCCATGGCTGTACCATGGGGAGATCAGACAGTCACCCTATCCTCTACAGATGACCAAGAGGTATTCCTCCAGCAGCTGTACCTCCCAGATGCAGACAAGAGAGAAACCAGAAGGGAAGACAAGCAGACACAACGTCCTCCCAAGAGCAACCAGAGCCCGAAGAAAGACATCAATGTGCCGATTATGACAAAAAGACAATCCTAAGCTCTGACGTGCAGATGTTGAACTCCTCCTGTGGGACCTCTCGCTTCATTCCATTTTGCCTTAATCATACCAGCACCAGTACAATATTCCTGAAGTCAAATACCCATAACTATCCCTCGTACCAGCCGCATTAGTACTCATAGACCTACTGCAACCCCCACCAGATGTTCCACCATCGATGTACAACCATAAATGTCACTTAATTATTGTTGACGTTTAATTATGGTTGATGCATACTTATTGTTGACGTAACAATTGTTTTTATTTTCATACCACGCCTAAGTTGTATTTTGAATATCCAAACATAGTTTGTCACTAAGTTACGAACCCTAAAGCTTATAATACACCTCACCTAATAGTAATAACATATATTAAGTAACATAATCAATATAAATAATGTAACCATTAAATGTTTAAAAATTTGCTAATTGCAGAAAGGGTTATATTTACTAAATAACACATTTACAGTGTCAGTGTGTGTGTATTATTGTAAGAACAATAATTACAAATTAATACACAGATATTACATGTCTTAATTTGTAATTTTTCTTACACTAATAAGCACACACTGATACCCCACCCAATCCAATCCCTTACCTACCTATTACTATTATTGAAAGTAATAATTATCACATGGAACCCTACCATGACTGCCTACATACTAGAACTATTTAACTACCTAACTGAATTATCTTATACTACCTAATACTTGGCACACAAAATTATATGATTACCTACTTACATAATGGTACCATTTACCTACCTAAAAAAAAGAAATGAAATTGAGTCAAATGGTCCAAGTGGTACACTAGTGCTGTTGAGTAACCCCAAGTAAAAACTGGATGAATAAACGAAGGATAGTGTACCTCTAAGGGAACTGGAATAAGGATATACATTATAATGTACAAAGGGTGCCAGCTAATTTCCAGACTTGGAAGTAACACAAAAAGAAAATAAATACATTTTATTTTAAAAAATCTACTAGAATGCTAACAAAGAGCTACAAAATGCTTACATAAAAGTGCTCACGTACAATAGTGTAACTGCAGGTGTAAGGTAGATCGACAGAATATATAATATAGTGGTCACCAGACAGTATTATTTTGAAGTGAAGGTAAATTTTAAAGTTCTGATCAAAAACATTGGGTGACACTATCCTATAAATTTAAAATATATATATAAATATATATATATTCCGTCAAGCAACTTGCTCAGGGATCGTGGTGTGTAAAAGTTACTCCTAAAGAAATTCTAGAATATCAGTATACACGTCTGTATTTTGATATTGATTACCAGGTGCCATATTGGCTACTATTACCATGGTCCATATGATCCTAAAGGAGTAATGTTACGTTCTGGGAAATAGAGTGGTAGGGAGGGGGGAATTGAAAAGAAGTTACATACATAATAATGATAATGATAATAATGATCTGATCAAGGTCTGTTGAGATACATATTGTGAGATCAAGTTAACTATGTTAATGAAATAGACCCCCATGCCTTCGTGGACACCTATCTCAATTTCCCGTACTGAGTTACATACAACTCACAAGGTGCTATAATAGCTGCCTATCTGTATAGTAAAGTACTGAACTAAGAAATGTAATAATAGAGAAATAGGAATAATAAGGTCAAAGATAGAATAAAGATCAGTCTAACTAAATTATATACATGTCACTCTATGTATAACCCCCTCATGCCTTTGAGGACACCTACTTCTATTCCCATAACAGAATAGTGACACGCTACATAGATCCCTAAAAAGATAGAGTTGCTAAGTGCATTAGTGAATTTAAAAAGTAGAGCAGTAGCAAGTCCATGTGTTGTCTGCAGATATCAAGAGACAGCACTGACAAGATCTCTGACGCGCGTTTCGCCCGACTTGGCTCGTCAGAGGTTCCCCTCTGACGAGCCATGGTAATAGGAGCCAATATGGCACCTGGTAATCAATATCAGAATACAGACGTGTATACTGATATTCTAGAATGTCTTTTACACACCACGATCCCTGAGCAGGTTGTTTGACAGAATATATACATATTTATATTTTTTTTTTATATTTATAGGATAGTGTCACCCAGTGTTTTTGATCAGAACATTACAATTCACCTTCATTTCGAATTGATACTGGCTGGAGACCACTATATTATATATTCTGTCTATTTACCTTACACCTGCAGTTACAGTATTGTACATGAGCACATTTGTGTAAGCATTTTTTTTTATCTCTTTTCTTAGCTTTTTAGTAGATTTATATAATAAAATGTATTTATTTGCTCTGTGTTACTTCCCAGTCTGGAAGTTAGCTGGCACCCTTTCTACATTATATTGTATATCCTTAGTCCAGTTCCCTTAGAGGTACGCTATCATTTGTTTATTCATCCATTTACTTACCTAAGTCAAATATTTATACTTCTTAATACTTAGCACAACATGTCTGAAATAATTAAATAAAAGTCAAGTCCATATCACTAGAAATATGTAACACCATTGATAAGATTGAGTAATGGTAATACGTATTATTACTAGCACCACCACCAAGCAGTGCTACAAGTACAAGATTTATTAGTAAGTATATCATGTGCCAAACAAACAAATGAGGATTGATGACAGGAATGGATGATGTGTGATAGCTCCTGTGAATAATTGGCAACCTTCCAATTCAATTATCCAGCACTTGAAAGATTCAACCTATGAAATAACCAGCCTTCACACCCTAGAGCAGTATCAATGCTCTTACTATGGCATATGGTGGAACTGAGTCAGACAGAGGTTACAGCTGAAGTTCAATCTGTTTAAAGCTGTAACTTTGTCAGACTGAATTTTCTAAATGTCATTTGATCCAAGAGCTGTGGTGTCAGTTGTGAGCGCTGAGGGCACAGTGTATTGCCAGTAACAGAATAAAACTCACTCACTATAGATAGTGGTTGGGGGACAAGAGAGGAACTCCTGGACTACCAGGGAAAGAGCAGGTCAAACAAGACTTCGTATCACTCCAGAAACACATATGATCTGCAGTAAGTGGCAAACAAGGTTTGCAAGGTAAACCTTCGAAATTCCCATGAGGAATGTTTACTGGGTCCTACCAAGTTATCCAGTGCCTCATTCCACAAATCAGTTGCTTCAAAAGAGTGAGCAGTGCTACTGCTGCTAGTTGGAGGTGCCACAATATCAGGCTCATCAAGCTCTCCTTCTCCTTCAGGCAACATATATTTCTTCCTTTGAACAACATGCACCATGTCAATCAATGCATCCCTCTATGCGATCAGGGAATTCATGCAGAGTGACAGCTTCCCTTTGATTCTTGGGTCAAACATGGACACAAACATCAACTCGGGCCGGCAAGTCTCCATGCTCACATTGAACAAACGTAACATCCAATCCACATAAAAGTTAATCAAAGAGAAACAAATAATGGCTGACCTTTTTAAAAGATAACTTAAATGGATACTATAGGTAACAAAGCAACATTATTATTATTATTATTATTATTATTATTATTAGCATCTATCTAGCGCCAACTTATTACAAAGGAGCTTACAATCTAGAGGAGGTGGGGTATAAAAAAACACAATAAAAAGGGAAGAATGGGGGATAGCAACCATTGTTTATATACGTTGCAGCGATTTAGAAATTCAGCCACTTGGGAGTGACCAAACTGGACCAAATTTGGATGAAATTAAATTTGTTCCAACATTAATTGCACATGTCTAGTGAAAATATATCCTTAAAGGAGCACTATAGGGTCAGGAACACAAGCATGTATTCCTAACCCTATAGGGTTTAAACCATCATCTAGCCACCCTGGTATCCTCATGCCTCCCAAAATATAGTAAAATATTACTTGTATTCAAGTCTGGTGCTGCTTGCTTGTCCCTGTTTCCTTTAGATCTGCCCACTGCCTGCTGACATCAGCAGAAGTGGTAGCCTGATCCAATCACAATGCTTCCCCATAGGATTGGCTGAGACTGACAAAGAGTAAGATCAGGGGCAGAGCCAGCACAATTCAAATACAGCCCTGGCCAATCAGCATCTCGTCATAGAATTGAATCAATGAATCTCTATGAGGAAAGTTCAGTGTCTGCATGCAGAGGGAGGTGACACTGAATGTTTGGATGCTTTTTAGGGAGCCATGACCCAGGAAGGATCTCTAACAGACATTTTAGGAATGGCCAGTGACGTTATAACTAGGTTGTAATGTAAACAATGCATTTTCTTTTAGAGCAAAACGCCTGAAGGTAATGATTCTATTTACCAGAACAAAGTCAATAAGCTGCAGTTGTTCTGGTGACTATAGTGTCCCTTAAAAATATAATTTTATCAGATTATGTACATATTTATAAATGGGGGCGCTTTTTTTTTTTTTTTTAAAGAGAATATTCAAATGTGTGCAGTTTGCTTTCTTTGGATCAATATCAGTAATAGGGAGAACTTGATGGGATGCACAAACACATTTATGAACTATAATAAAGACCGTAGAAACATAAGTGAAACTTGATTCTTTCATTATTCAAAGCATATAATTATTTCCTGAAAGGATGGCTTAAGATAATAAAAAAGTATGTTATTGAAAATGTTACCTAAATATATATATCTTTAAAATTCCACTTCCTGACTTCAAATAACTCACATAAAGACTTTTAAAACAGCTCCAATTCTGTCAATTTTCTTCAAGAAAAGGAAATTATACTGATAAAGTGTCTTTAGAGTTTGATGGCTATACATTACCCACCGGACGCATATTTAACTTTGAAAAGGATGTAGAGAATAGTAGGTGTAAAGTGTGAAAACAAAGAGCAATCAGAGGCATGGAATTTAATCATGTTACAATCAACTCGAGGTCTTTAAGTATCTTGTGAAATATTAAAAGTTAGAAAATTATTCTATGATTCTTATGTTAAACATTATCTGAATTTTACATAGAAAATAGATATTTCTTGTAGTCCAATCATATGCTAAGGTAAAACAGTTCCATGAATAAATAGAAACAGAATTTCGTTTCAGTTTTTTTCCTCCCTGGAAAAATGTGTTAAAGCTACATATGATCTGTGTAGTTTGAGGTATCTATAACTATTTCTATTAATATCTTATTATTGACAATAGTAACTAACAAAGATTTATGTAGAGAGAATTATAGTAAACAATTAAAAAGTTAAACAAATCTTAGCATGTTACAAGTGAAGAAGGACCAATACATTACACTTGACATATTTAGCAGGTGGATTGCTGATGAAAACAATAAGACAATTAATTAACTAATTAATAAACACCCCCAAAATTAGCAAGATGTTGTGCACCACACTAAATACAACTTACAGATAGTGGATATTTGAGAGCTGAAGAAGGCCCTGCTCAGATGAGCCTATAATGAAAATAATTCCTGAATGTCCATTATGAACATCTTTTTAAAAAGACATACCGGTATCAATGTCAATCTGAAACATAACAGTTTAGTGCCACACATAGCTATTGCCATCCCTATTGCTGTGTAAAATCTTAAATATATAGTATACAGTAATTTGGAATTTTACAAATTCTCTGAATTTGTTTGTTGCTAATTTTGCAATTTTTATCTCCTGACCTCATAAGTCCATGATTAATAGGCTTGTGCACAGCCAAAAAATTTAGAACATCCAAATGGATTTATCCCCCTCGAGAATTTTGGTTTCTGAGTTTTGTCTTTAAATACGGAAATGTCCGAATTCACTCCTGTACAGGGGATCCAGTGCTTGGGTTTCACTATCAATTATGTCCACTTGTTCCTGAAACTCCCTCTCTCCAAGGTCACCACTATTTGAAGGAAATTCAGAAATACCTTGGGAAGGACTGGATATGTCTACAGGATTTGACAAAGATGATAGGTCTACTGTCTTCCTTAATACAGGTCAGGGCAATATAGAATCTGCATAGGGCACATGTTCATCGATCGATGTCTTGCAACCAGACCCTTTAACTCACAGATGAAATGGTGCTTAGGTCATGGAAGCCTTAAATGACTGTGTGACTCAACTGAAATCTGAGATTTGAGCAGGGACTCACTAAAGGTCAAGCTACTTGAGCTGTTGTCGTTCTCAGTATTCTCCTGCATTCTGTTTATTTTGCTATCCCCAACTGAATTTTATTCTGGAATCTAATGCCAGCTCTCTCTCATTGGGCGCTACTTGTTTGGATTGGATTTCTCACCACTGGCGTAACTCCAGTGATTGGATGCTAGACTCAGCAATATTACATCAACTTGATCTCTTTGCTTCTTGATCCAATCATCAAACAGATTATGACTTCATCTGGCTTCTGGATCCATTCTCACTGATGGTGGATGCTTTCCTACGCATTCCTACCTTTCTCCATAATCACTCAAGACTTGAACCTTGTGAAGAGGAAAAAGGTGTTGATCATGTTGGCGACTCTGTTGTGGCAGCCACTGCTAGAGATGTTGACGGTGGACTCTCTTCATTTGTCTCCTCGCCCGTCACTTTTAAGGGACCCGACTAGGAACTAACACCCATTAAAAATACAGGACTGGATGCCATTTGTGACTTGGTTGATATTCAGGGTTCCTGGAATGCATCAGGACTACCGTTTACAGCTCGAATTGTTATTGGACTCTTGGGCTTTGGGAACTCGCAGAGCATACCTCTCTGATTGGCGTAACTGGCACTGCTGGTGCGTAAAGGAACAAGACTATTCCTTTACTGCACCTATAGTTGTGGTCCTTAACTTTTCAATTCTATTTTTAAGGTGTGTCCTACCTCACCATTACCTTTTTCCATCCGCTATCTCAAGGGCACACATTCCACTCCAATGGCTCTAGCTTGAAAGAGACCCTTCAGTTTGTCGTCTTATGTGAGGCATCCACTTGAAGAAAACCCCACTTTCGAAATATTCAGTTTTTTGAGGTGTCTCAGGGGTTGCTTTTTTTGGCTTCCTGGAAGGATAATGATTTACTGTCTCTTTGCTAACGCTCTAAGTTGGTTGTCCTTTTTTGGGTGTTTTTCCATTGGGTTTTTAACATGTATGTGTTTTGATCCCAATTCTATCTCCTTTTCTCTAGACAGGGCGTCTTTTTTTTCCAGCTGCACAAAGACTCACTCCAAGTCTATCTTTTATCCATATTTTCCACTTCTTCTAAGTTGTGTGTGGTTTGCTGTGTTTGAGCATATATGAAAGTTACAGAGTCTCTTCGAGAATCTCACTCGTGCCCTCTCCTGATCTCTTACGTACAACCATACAAACCCATCTCTACTATGATGGCTCACTGTGTCTGATGGTTACTTTCTTTGGTGGGTGTTGCAGTGTCTTTTGGTGACCATTTGGTTAGGGGTGCTGCATTCTCCTCAGATTTTTTTCCCCTGGAGTGCACCCTCTCCGGAGTTTTAACTGTTGTGAACTGATTGTGGGAATCCACATTTCTGACCTTTTATTTTTGTCCACATCCTCATGCTTCTTTCACTCTGGTACCTCAACTTTAAAAGAGCAAATATGAAGTCTCCTGTCTTGTGTTTAAAATGAAAGATTAGCCTAGCCTTGGTAAAGGTATAGTCAAAATTTTAATAAAGACAGGAGGCAAATATTTCTCCTTTCTTTTTTCCCTTTCCCATTTTTCTCCTTGTTGTTCATCTTCGTCCTTCATTTGTGACTTGGTTTACTACTCTTGTTATCGCAATGGTTCTTGTGTCTTCCTGGCTCTCCTGTGTGCTTTTACTGTTTCATATTTGCATGCTTTTTGATGATTATCTGTCCTTGTCTTTTCATAGTTGATCATACATTTGCTTCATAGTGTTATTTTATGGTAATTGGTCCCAAACTATCACATTTCTCGTTTTCTTGTAGTTTGAGGAACCATGCCACTTAATTCCATGGTGATAGATGTTTGTTTAGGATCTGTCGGTTCTCCATTGTTTCTTTGGTTATCCTCTACCTGTTCAACATCAAAGAAAGAGGATGTAGGAGAGGCCTATCATGGTTTTAATTTATACCGCTTGTTTCTGATTGGCTGATTGTTTTTTTTCTATTTAAGTTTTTTTTGCGGCTGAGAGGTTTCAGTAAAGAAAGGTAAAGCAAATATTATCCTCCTGTCTTTATTAAAAATTAGACTATACCGTCACCAAGGCTAATCTCTAATTCTGGCACATGCATACCTACCAACATTTTCTGACCACCTTCCAGGACAGAAACAGGCTGGAAATAGATCAGGCATGCAATATATGGGAGATGTCTCCATCCATCAAAGGGAGCCAGTTGGTCCGTCAAAAGGGATGGATCCATAAAGGAGGAAGGCTTGCCTCTAAAGATGGTAGCTAGGCCGACTGATAGTTTGTCTCTTCCTGAAGTACTCCATGCATAGTCATTGAGCCCAGTTTCCTTCTGCATTTTTGAATCTGCTGGCAAATTTCAAATTGCAGGGACTTTCCTGTCACTGTTGGTACCTATGCACATGCCAGTTCAGAAATCTGAATTTCAGCCAATCGTGTGATCGACCTGAATTAGTACAAATTGAAATTCATCCCAATTTAAATTTCATAGTCTCATAGATATTGCCTATTACTATCTTCTACTTTGAAGTTTCTTACAGTAGTGAAGCTCAAATAAAACTTTGCATTGGTAAGAGACTAGCGTGTAGTCCAAGAGCCTTGTTGGTTTAAGCATATCACATATGCCCATGAGTGTGCTTCATGGCATTGCACCTTCAATATTAATTTCATCTTTCTATTACCAACCTTTGCTGTCAAAAAGGATGGCAGTTTGATTTCTGAACAACAAAATAACATCTTCAAAATGGATGATTAGATAGATAGATAGATAGATAACCTGCAATAAAGAGTGCATGGATACTAAAATAAAGTCTCTTCCCTAAACCTGATATTCAAAACATATCTGCATACATCAATACCTATTCTGAGCAAATGTGGATAGAAAGGGATATTGTGTGTTACATATTAATATTTTTTGAAAATATAAATTCATTAAGTAATTGAAAGTGCATTACCAGAAATTCTGCTAAATATTAACGTGTGTTATGTCCATGAGATCAGGGATAGAAGCCCTAATTATTGTAGAAGGTAATAAGTCTGATTCATCTTAAACAATAAAACTCAATGAAAAAAACATTGTGAAAAAACAGTGCATTATATATCCACCCTGTCACTAATGCTAACTATAGCTGACAACACTGAATGTCTATAAATGTCAAAAGTAGTTGCTCTTTGCATTACCTTTACAGAATGATGTTAAAGACTACCTAGACCGTTTTTCTCTTCTCCAAATTTCAAGAAACTGTCAGCCTCTCTTGTTTATTCCACAACAACAAAAATAAAACTTAGCTGTGATAAAATGTCATAAAACCTTTAAATCGCCAAACAACTGATTTAAAAAAATAAATAAATCTATTCATGTTCCCATTTCAAAAAGATTATAACCATACATTTAAAAGCTCAAGGTGAGACAAGCAAGGTTATCCATTTTTTAAATAAATAAATAAATTCTACAAGCAAATCCACAGAATTTAGCTACACATTTCACACACAGGAAAAAGACCATTAGAAAGTGCCAGTACTGAAGGTAAACTAAGCACTACTGCACATGCATAATGAAAGGTAAAACCAAGAGTATTGTGTGCTCATAAGCATGATAATACTCATGAACATGCTTAATGCATGCCTCCCTCCAACAGAATTTTGTGAGCAAAGCAAAATTTGCTCACCATGCAGAAGTCTAGTCTCTTGCCGAACCTTAAGAATAGTAAATAGACAATAGTGAACACATCCTGGTGTTTTAAGCTGTTTATACACAATTTGTAAATAAATGTTTTGACAAATATGTAAAATCACATTATAAATTATTGTTTAAGGCAAGCAGGCTTCATGATTTGCACTGACAAAACACTTTAATAGGCAACCTAATTCCTTTGTTTATCAATTATAGTTTGACAATATCAAACCAACAGCCATATCATTCTGACAGAAGAGATAATCCATGATTAATACTTAATTTAATGTACAAATCACAATGTGATGGTTCAATAATTGATTCTGATCTCTTGCTTGATGTTTTAAACACAATGACTCATATATTTAGAACTATAAAAAAACCTAAAATACTGAAAGTTCAAATTATAAAAATACAGTTTGATATTTTAATAACTATAGGACATAAAATACTGATGTCTTGGGGTTTGCAGAGCTAGGTGGAGAAAGGAGCAGTCGCACTTCTCTGAGCTCTGTGTCTTAACCGGAAATATCGGTATGGTTAAGGTGTAAACGAGACCCAAAACCATGCACAAACCTTGGCAGCAGCACAAGAGACCACCATGGGCAAGAAAACAAAAAACCAAAGGCAGACAGAGTCCCTACTAACCAGGATATCAGAGACCTGCTCCGGAACACACACAAGGCCACAGAGTGCACAGCTCTCAAGAGTTCGAAGCCCTACTAACCACCTTGGGGTTCCTGACAACACCGACCCAACAGGGTTTGAGCATGTCACAGCTGAACCTAGCCAACGTGCCAGAGTTTATTCCCCGTCAATCACAGCAGGTGCAATGGGCCACTGCACCAACATGAGGGACTTATCCCAAAGATGAAACACCACCTGTCCCTCCTAAGGGATTGACTTTCCACCAATGCCCACCATTATTCTCCATTAGTGTTAGAGACACCTCATTTTCTGTTTAGCTCTATTTTTTTTATTTTTGTTTGTTACATAGCTGCTACACAGTGGGCCCTGTTCAAGTTATTTTTATTCTACATGTAAATAGTTCGCTAGCATGGACCACTTTGCCCGATAGCCAGCACATATGGCTTACAGGTCCTATTTTTATGCAGGCCTCCGGGCCAAGCCAAGTCAGCTCTAAACCAGAGGCAACATCACCTTAACACCCTTTGCCCCTACCACCTGCCATTATGTACTGCGTCTATTGAAAACATTCCAACTTTGAATAGGGGCCCTCCCCGTTTAGCTATGGTACCCATACCGATGGTTAACACTTGCACTCCTCTGATGACCTCATGGGGACTCACTCATTTTGTATTTCATATATGTATTTTGTTGTTTATTTTCATTTTATAATTCAAAGAATTAGTTCACAATGATATTATCCTTCTGACATTGACCTTGTTTGATAGCACAACCGGAATATCTATTGTTTTATCGCATGCTTGTGAAATCTCCTCATGGTGAATGACAAAATAAAGAATTAAAAATGAAAAAAATAATAATACTCATGTCTTTGAGCAAACTTAAGTATTAAGACAAAAATAGTGTGATGTTGTGAAATGTGTTAATGTGGTAAAGAGTGCAAAATCAATTTGAAAGATAATGTGATAAAATGATAAATGATGTGTGGATGTTATGTAAGTGGAAATGTGTAATGCAAGAAAAATATATTACTTTTCTGATCACTCATCTACATTATGTTTGTTATTTTGCTTGTCTGATTACTTGTTTAAAACTTGTCTGATTCATTGGTTTGATATTTGCACATTGATATGGATAAAATAATTGGGTTTCTGTAGAAATAATAAATAAAACAATCTTAAATAAAATGCCAGAACAAATTAAATTGTATAAAAAACAAGCTGCAAAAATGAAGCAGTTTTCACTTATTAACCCTTGGTCATTACTAAAGAAAATGGTACACAAATTTGATTGTGCATCTTCAAGACCTCCAAGTATTTGAAATAGTAAATTAAGTATCCTTTTTTTTTCTTTTACTTTTGTGTTAGACCACGTGGTTATCTCCTATACCACTTAATTATATTGCCGTTACTTATTCCTGTGTCACAGAATTTCCAGGACTCTCATGCATCTTATTAATCAACAAGCATGGAGTTTAAGTACTTTATGAATTCCAGGAAACCCTAGATGGAATTATTTACTCTAATACTTGCTTCAGCATAATCTATTTCATAATAATAGTTAGTGACAAGCTAGAATACTAAGGTTGTTCTTATTGTTGGGCAGCATTGGTACATACATATCACACTTCCTGTAATTAAATGCTAGTATCAGAAAAACATAACCTTGCCAACCATGTAATGGGCAGATTGTGTCCAGAAGAATTACAAAAAACAAAAACAAATGTAAAACCTTAAAGTCCATTACCAGAAAGTTTGTGATTGATTAATGCGTGTGTTAGTCGCACAGTTTAAATCAAAATCTTTAAATATTCAATTTATAATTAAATGGTTAAACATGAAAAAAAGGAAAATAATATGAAGCAGATATACAGAATGGTCTTGTTTATATGATTGTCACAATAAGTTAAATACAAGCTTACTAAATAACATCATAAATGAATCAAAATAACAATATCATAAATTAATAAGAACATTAGTGTTATAGACCGGTAATTAGCAACTGCAGTAAGTTTTACAGTCTTACATAGCGTTTAATAGGAGACTGTGATGACACATCTTGCCCTGAGCCTATCAATTCCCAGGACTTACCACTAGAGATATGGATCTGCCACTCCAGAGAGGGATCATCCCTGAGACCAGATATCTCCCCCAGCTAATGCCTCCTCTTTCCAGGCAATAATTAGCCTGTCTTCTTGTTATGCTTCTTCCAGGCAGGTATCAGCTACCCTGTCTGCCCTCCTCCTTTCAGGCAGGTACTGCCTCTAACTACCGCCTTTACAATGGCATTTACAGCTCACTGGCTTAGCTTTTGCCACCATCTTTACAAAGACGCTTTTCGGATCTCAACCCTGTGCTTTTCTTATAGGTTCCCTGTACTAGGAAACAGTGCATCCAGCAAGCATGTCCTAAAACTCTGCTACTGGAATCCCTGAAAGAATCAGACAGCACACACAGTTCATTATGTAACATTACTTTATTTTTAAATACTAGCCTTTGGTGACTTTTCTTTAAGCATGTGGTAAACATTATTTAACGATAAACATACATAACATTGAAGAACAAACAACATACTAATGCATCAAATATATATTGCAAGCACAACTTTCTAACACATGGAAAAACAGAGATAACAGATGTAACTGGTTAGTTGTTTGCAATTTCCTAAATTGCATATTGAAATTATGCAAATCAATGCATTTCGAATTGACTGACAGAGGGCACAGCAGAGTCATCACAAAACACTAAACACTAAGTAGTTGGTTTCCATGCTGTATGATAAAACGTACCACATGACACTATCTAACAAAAAACTACACCTGTTTCATCTAGGTGTAAAGAGAAAATAATAAGCTAGCAACTGCAAATTTCAATAACCCTGCATTCAAAAATACATTTATTTCTATGTGATATGTATATACTTTTTATTTCTTATAAACATTACTATGTTATACATTGCCTGGCCAAAAAAAAAGTTGCCACCATAAAAAAGGTCACATACTCTAATATTTAGTTAGACCGCCTTTAGCTTTGATTACGGCACACATTCGCTGTGGCATTGTTTTGATAAGCTTCTGCAATGTCACAAGATTTATTTCCATCCAGTATTGCACTAATGTTTCACCAAGATCTTGTATCGATGATGGGAGAGTCGGACCACTGTGCAAAGCCTTCTCCAGCACATGCCAAAGATTCTCAATGTGGTTAAGGTCTGGACTCTGTGGTTGCCAATTCATGTATGAAAATGTCTCATGCTCCCTGAACCATTCTTTCACAATTTGAGCCTGATGAATCCTGGCATTGTCATCTTGGAATATGCTCATGCCATCAGGGAAGAAAAAATCCATTGATGGAATAACCTGGTCATTTAGTATATTCAGGTAGTCTGAGCCAACCTCATTCTTTGGGCACATAATGTTGCTGAACCTAGACCTGACCAACTGCAGCAACCCCAAATCATAGCACTGCCCCCACAGGCTTGTACAGTAGGCACTAGGCATGATGGGTGCATCACTTCATCTGCCTCTCTTCTTACCTTGATGCACCCATTATTGGTGGTTCCCCACTATCTTTCCAGTTTTTAATAATGTGTTGAACAGCTCTTAACCCAATTTTAGTAGTTTCTACAATCTTCTTAGATGTTTTCTCTGCATGATGCATGCCAATGCAATGGTTTGACCCTTCTCAAACAGACTAACATCTTTTCCACAACCACGGGATGTGTCTTTCGACGTGGTTGTTTAAGAAATGAGAAGCTGGGGTTAAATAACTTGTTGCCAGCCGAAAGATAATCACCCTTGCAGTAACTATCCAATAGGAGGCTCTTACCTATTTGCTTAGTTAAATCCAGGTAGCAACTTTTTTTTTGGCCATGCAGAGTATGTTAAAATATTTACATATTCAAGTACAGTATAGTAAGCACTAAATCCTACCTAACGTCAAGGTAAGTATAACATCCCTGCACCCTATGCTTAAATCTATGCCATCCAAATTGTGTAATAAAGGATAGCAGCATATTACTGGAACTTATAGAGGATTAATGCAATGCCCACAGCAGGCAAAATATAAAGGTCAAGAAACAAAGCAAGGTCAGGGATTCCAGAGGTACACAACAATAAGTGAAGTCAGGTCACAAACTACAGATAATAAAGTTGTCAGACAAGCCAAATCAGGAAACCAGGAAACTTCAGAATAAGGAATGTTAGGATCACAAGGAAACCCGACAGGGCACTAAACAGATGGAAAGTTCAAGTATAAATAGGCCTGTGGGTGTTTCCTCAATAGCCACACCCCAAATCAGAGTAGGTATGTGTTGACAATGTCATGATAATGCCATAAAGTGGATTTAATGATGTCATAAAAGGGGCTGAGCATCTGGTGTCAAAAACATTGGTAAAGGTGACCGAGAATGTGTAACTGCAGTGTTGCCCACTTGTAAAGTGAAAAGGTGAGTGGCATAGTGCACTTATAGTATAGTATAGTATAGTATAGTATATAGTTTTCATGGTGTAATACCCCAACACGCAGAGTTTAGGATAGCAAGGGACAAGACTAGCATATAACATATTACCGGGCCTTACAATGGCCGGACTAAACGTCAGACAGAGATAAAGCATGAGCCAAGGTCTGGGGAACGGAGTGACAGCGAAAATGAGAACTAGCCAGAGTCAGGTACATTGGAATCAGTCAGACGGGCATACAAGACAGGAAAGGGTTAAAGATAAACTCAGATACAGATACCACAATTAGGCAAAGTGGACAGGGCTAGGGAAGTTTAAATATCTTTTAACTAACATTTGATTGGCCCACGTCATGACTACGCCCCCAAAGTGTGCGTGTGTGGGCAAATGGGAGCCTGAATCCACTTATGGCTCCTACTGCCCCTTTAAAATCGCGCACGTGATGCAAGCCACGCTCCTAGTGTCAGGCAGGCCGCGTGACTGCTCACTGAGGTCAGTGCACATGGCCCGCTCAGAAGAGGAGATCGAGCCACGCGCGGCTCGTGTTGATGCAGGAGTACTCTAGCCACGCGCAGCTCGAGCTGAAGATCCCGGCCAGCCCCCGAATAAGGTTAGTACTGCTACACAGTGAAGTCAAGTGTATGGAAACAATATGAGTAAATTGCTAATACAATTACATGTGAAGTGTGTAGGAACTGAGCAAGCCTTGTATAGCGTCTTGGTGGAGTTACTATTGCAAGTCATTTGAAAATCTGACTTTTAAGTCCATTTTTCAGAATGGAAACTATAAATGCTAGAGGGTATCAGTGTGGACAGATGTGAGCAATATGCAAATATTAAAGACCGGGTTACAACTTGAAACTTGACAGTATTTTGTAGCTGCAAAGATCTACTGTCTGTTCTTATTAACAATGCTTTATGGTTTACCGAGTATAGAAAAGAGTTCAAAGTTTGAGAGAGGGGAAATATGTGCTGAATGTTTATCTATTTACAAATTTTGAGATAAGGTTTTTCTATTTTGTGTAGTACTGTGGTTTGCAATTATAGTGCATGATTCTAATTTATTATATTTAATTAAAAAAAAATTGACAAATATATGGTCTTGTGAATTCTTTGCATCTGTAAATAGATACTCTTTCAATTATTTTTTAAAATTCTTTATTTATGTCTTGTTCTGATACAGAACTCATACTCCTATCCTCTGTCCGAACTCGCAGATCTGATGCTCGCCTCCAAGACTTCTCCAGGGCTGCACCTTTTTTGTGGAACTCCCTTCCCTTCTCCGTTAGTCTCCACTCCTTCACAAAATCTTTGAAAAAACACACTTCTTCAGGAAAGCATTTAATCTAACCTGGTGGCAGGTTTTCACCCCATGACTCCTCTCCTACAACTGTCAAAAATAACCTACTAAGTTTTCAGTGATTACTTTTCTAGCAACCTATTTTATTACCCCTACTTACAACCTTTGTGTCACTATACCCCATTCCCTCTAGCATGTAAGTGAACTGACAGGGCCCTTAACCCCTCAGTTCCTGTGTGTCCATTTGTCTGGTTACAATTACGTGTCCTTAGTCCACCCATTGTACAGCACTACGGAAATTGCTGGTGCTATATAAATAAGAAAATACTTATAATAATAATTGCAAGGTTCAATGTAAAAAAAAAAAAAAAAGAATGAGAGATTACATACATATTTCACACAGTCAGCTAGTATAGAGACAGAACAAGACATTTTGTTATTATAAAAACTTGAACAGGCAAACCGGCTAGAGCTAAACCCTGAATGGAGCATGAGTAGAGGAAAAACTTCTAACCACTAATTAACCACTAATTAACCACATCCACAAAAATGACAAGGCATGCTCAGTAAGAATAAAACTATTAATTGGAACTCTTTAAATTTTAATTCAAGCTCCTATGCGAATAGCTATTGGACTTTACAAATTGCAGTACTGGACTCCAAATATGTTTAATATAAATTATTAATTTCCTTTACTATCTTCTAAGGGCGTTTTAATTTCCTAATTTGGGTTACTGGGTACTGCTATTGTAAATATATTTGCTTCACTAATATACATAAATCTATATGCATTTACACAGCTGTTATGGCAACATTTTCAAAATCAGTTGCAATTATTAATGTAAAATACTGTAACTTTCCTATTTTCCTGTTTACATCTGTCATTTGCACTACAAGGCTGCTTTGGGTATAAAACAAATAATTCATAGTTGAACTCGTCTGCTCTACTGCCAATTTCTGAGGAGCTGTGAATTTAACTGGCCAAAAAGTCACTATTTCAACAGTTGTCAGTGTTGCATTACCATAAGGCTCTGTTCAGTCCACACGTTTACCTTTACAGCATGAATATGTAACACAATAGGTTCATAATCTGTATTTTATTTTTTAATTCCTTTTGATTGTGCATCCACCTTTATCTTTTCACCAGCCCTCTAATGATTATAATGCCTCATAGTTATAGCTATACAGTATCAAATAATGGATCAAATCTGTGATTCCAGAAAGATCCAGTGTTCCAGAGATGACAACAACATTAAAATAGTTCTGTCAAGTGATGTAGTCTATGTACCATTATATACCATTTAAAAAAAAATATCTATACCTGCTATCGATCATCACAAAATCTCTCCTGTGAATTTTTCTATTAAAGAAAAACTAAACACAAACAAAAACAAAAACAGAATGTAATTTCCAACTAAAGTCAGGCATTCTGGGAACAGTAAATTATCAAAAAGTTCAAAAACCATTTCCTATGCAATTTAAGTCTGGAAGCTATTCTTCAAATGACATAACTGAGTAACTCCTGCCATTATACGTTTTCTGTAACCTTGTAACAGATTTTTTTTGTGATTGTGATTCGTTTCTAAAATGGCTAGTGCCACAATGACATACTGACAGACCTCCAAGTGTAAATTCCAGCCATTTATTTTAGATGTTGGATCGATGACTAGATTTTCCTGCAGCCTCCCTCTTACTGATATTCTCAATACGTGAGCAGGGAACATGGCAGCCATTCAATATTCAGTTGACAAACTGGTTAAATAATTTTATTTTAACATGAGTGGGGATCAGGACACTGAGGAGGCTGAAGACAATTTGTTCACTTATTGTTATGCCATTTCTACCTCTCACGTTGTAACAGCGCATGCTGTTCAGTACTATTCTATGTATTATCTTTAAATCCTCCCAATCTAAGGTCCGGTAATATGTTTCAGGATTTCTTGTTGAAGGATAAGCTGTACATAACACCGTTGGCTATGTATGAGAGGTAGTTGTGCCGTGTGCCTAAACCGACGATCAGGTAGGCCTGAAATAAATGAGGGCAACAAGATTTAATCGTAACGCTATAATGCTGATATCGATTGCCTGACTCATTCTGTGAAGGCTTCCCGAGTTCTTTCTTAGGTTATGGAATTTATTTGTTGTAAGCAGCTGATTCCCATCTACGTAATTCGTTGATTAATGAGTGCCGGTACTTACCTGATGGAAGCAACAGATGCGGCACCGAACTTAGGGGGATTGACCTATGATGGTCAACGGGACCTAGCCTATAGTGGTAGCCGGGTCGTTATGTAGTCCATGAATATGCCGTAGCGAGTGATTTGTTGTATATATTGTGATTAGGTGTGTTTGGCTTTGTCTCTCTGTGAGAAAGAGACAAAAAAAAAATACTGCTGGGCTCTACTTTCATGGTTCGGATAGAACTGGACCTCCGATTGGATTTATATGTTCGCCATGAGGCGTTGCTAAAAGTTTGAATGAGACAGAGCGTTGGCCGCGATATTACCCTGTCTGGTTACATATGTGTATACCATACGGAATTATGTGACACCGCCAACTAGGTGATTCCCCTAATGAGTTTAATGAGTGCCGGTGAGGGAGAACACCCTCAATTTATATTTACGCGAACGACTTGTTATTAGAGATCATGTGATGGTTTGCCTTCCCGTCAGGAACCCCAGGTGTGATCTGCTGCCACTTATGGGTTAAATGTCGGAATAGTGTGACAAGTGATGCAGGCGGCTAGAAGTGTCAGGGAGTCGGGGGGCCATAGGTCACAGACCCACCAATCTTGGCATAAGGCCATGAATACTGAATGGCCTGCTGCATCGATACCCGTAACCAGTGTTACTACGTCCGGTGGAGGAACATAGAAATCCCTTCGATACATAAGAATCCAATACCATCTCAATGGTCCGTTTGCGTGAGAGCCATTAGAGGCGGTGTAATTTGTGTGGAGCCTCTGGTAGAAGGTGAGGTAGTCGCAGTACAAATTGAGTGGCCCAGTGGCATTGTGCGAAATGTAAATGTGAGAGCCAAGTAGGGATTGCAGGTCCTTGCGGGAGTGGTTACTCATGTGTGAGAACCCTATCACTCGTCGATGCGTTATACTTTATCGTCGGTTAACCTTGCTATCCTGGTGGTTGAGTCCAGGAGGATACCTAAAGGTTAGCTGGGAGGAAGGCCCTATTATTTCTCGCCAGGTAGGGAAGACTCCTGATGAGGTGTATACTGCCACGGTGTTGATGATGTTTTGAAGGGAATTGTTGGGGTAGCGTATTGCTACTGGGCTGTGATTCACGTATTTGGAAGTGCTCGCGTAGTGTTTACGTGGACTTGTCTAATGTTCGGGGCTAATCTTGGCCTCAAATGTCTGATGCCTGACGAGACGGTACCTACCTTCCTTTTGGAACTCAGTGACTGCCACGGAGATGATGTATAGGCAGCAACGTTCCGGCTTCGAGAATTCTCCCATGCGTTAGTCCGTGGTGGCATATAGGAAAAGGAACTGATGGCCCAGTGAGGTCGTGTGAACAGGCATTTCCGAATGACCCGAACTTGTGTTACGCGAATCTTCTATTTTGCTGCCAAAGAAAGCATCTAAGATACAAAAGTGCCTGCGATTGGACCCAACGATGCGGAGAGAGGGTCGCATGTGGAATTGAGTAAACCCACTGAGGCCATGGTCATATGTGATAGCCCAAGTGGGGGGTCGGAATCGTGTCTGGGGTGAATCGCCCCTTGAGGACTGTATGTAACGTGGGTAGTGGTGGCCCGTGAGGGCTGCGTATAGAGGTATGTCTGAAGGACCTGAGGTATTTAGTTGAACAACATCTCTGTTTTTTTGTCAGAGATTCGTTGAGAGCCTGTGACTGGACTCCTAGGTGCGAATAGAGAGAGGCTCATGGGTGACAGAGAGCCAAACAAAACGACAGTAGTATGTAATGGCCCGAGTGAGGGGCCGGAACTGATTCGTCGTGGATTGCCCGCAGAGGGCCGTATGTAACGTAGGAAGTGCCAACCAAGTGGGCGTCGCGTATAAGGCTTTCTGGAGGACCTGACACCTGTTTTTAACTAAGACTCTATGTGAACGACAGAGATTCCTTAAACCTGCGACTGAACTTAGAAATGAAGAGAGAGAGGGACGTGCAAAGAATTTAGTGGGTCCAAGGGCGCCCTGGATGTATGTGATAGCCCGAATGAGGGGCCGTTCTATTGTCGTAGAGAAAAGTCCACCGCGGGCCGTATGTTACGTAGGCAGTGATTACCTATTGAGGGCTGCGTATAGAGGTATTCCCGAAGGAGCTGAAGCCAGTATTCGACCCATGTCTTAACTTTAATGTCGGGAAGCAAGATAAGATATGCAAGAATTGCCTGTGACTGTACCCATAATTGTAGTGTGGAGAGGGTTGTACGAGGACTTGAGTGGGTCTAATGATGCCGCTGTCATATGTTATTGCCCAAGTGAGGGGCCGTAATAGCGTCTTAACAATAGCCCGCGGAGGGCCGTATGTTGTGATGGCCTGACGAAGCTGCGCATGGTGGTATTACTGAAAACTAAGTGCCAAAATGTAGAGATTATGCCATGTGTGATTGGCCCTATGAGGATTTGTAAAGTGGGTGTGTTGGATAGCATGCGGAGTAACCAGTTGAGCTGCTCCACAATCACCTAGTGTACTAACCGGCGAGCATGAAAAAATGCACTTGTTAATGTAGGACTGTTTATCGTACGCACCCACGTGCAACCAGAATTACACAAAGTCAAGGCTCCAAATCCAGACGTGCAAATAGTGGTCGAACGTGAGTGTGAACCCAACGGCCCCACTGTGCGTATTCGGAAAGCACTAACCTAGTAACGTTGCAATAACCAAGCGATTCGCATTTGTGGGAGGATAGTTGGTGCGATGTGTAGGAAAAATGGGCTTAACATATAACTATGTGAGGCCACATAATACGCTAATGAGGTAACAAGGTGAATTAAGGAACTTGCTGTGTGTATACAAGGTCACTGTAGGTTTGACTGAACCCGACCAATAAAATGGCAACAAAATAGCAAACCAAGGGACAGGATCGTGCGATGTACGACAAACGACAAGGCTGTCATACCTGGCTGACCTGTATTACCAAATGACAAAATACAGGCGTCAGCGTACCACTGATCCAGCCCTGGAACTTGATTTTCATACTACCCGAATTGCTAACAGTTTGGTAAGACGTATGTAAAGATATAGCAAAGGAATACAGATATGTGGATAGAGTGACTGTTTAACAGAGGCTTAAGAGTGACCATGCCACAAGGTGGCGTGTGCTGCCTTTAATCTGACCACCCGTTGTATATTTATATGGCAGCGTTGCAACGAAGACTATGAACCACTGTAACACAAAATAACACAGGATTAAACTAATATCTGACGTAATGTGCTTTGCCGTAAAGTGCTTAGATAAAGAACGATTTCATTAAGTACAGACATTGTGTGTGTCTATTATCTGCCCCTACCAGAGTATCATCCGCTCAATGAGGCCTGGGATGGCTGAGAGTGGTGAGCCTGGTGGTGCCTGCTTGCTCCTGCCCCTCTGCCATTGCAAAGAGGCAGGCGGAGCTGGAGCTGTAGACCGTGCATAGCCAGCAGCATGGATTGGCGTCGTCTATGGAGGGGGTGTGCTCCGTGAAACTCCTCCCCGTGTGAGTCATTGGTGTGTCGGCTGAAGCTTGCCAGTGAGGGTCCCCTCCGAGGGGGGGGGGGCAGGGATTACCACAGGAAAACTTGTTGGGTTGTGTGGGTTTACTTAATGGCACAGACGGAGTACCGGAGCAACCGTCTGTATACCTGGTATGTGTGGCTGGCGGTGATGAGGAGCCGAAGCAGCCCCTCTAGCAGGGGATATCACGGTCCTCCGTGGTGAGTTTGTGGGAGGTCTGAGCTACGTGCGGCAATTGTGTAACCCGCCGCCTGGGACCACGGTAGTCGGGTGGTCGGGTTAAATCGCCGGTATGCTACAGACGGTGTACCATTGCACACCGTCTGTGGACTCACTGTTTGAGCGGGCAACCGCCGTTTCTTGGCCGGTGTCTAGGCTGCTTGGCTGTCGGGCTTACTTGCTGTGAAGATGCTGCACACTGGAACCCGGAAGTACTTCCAGGAGTACATCTGGAACCAATTAATCTGGATCGGTGTCAGCCCTGAGTGGAGGTAAGTCTGGGTATAAATAGGCCAGTAAAACCCCTTCCACAACTACAGGCTCCGCCTTAACATATATATATATATATATATATATATATATATATATATACACACAGTTTGTTGGGAGTTTTGCACTCCAGCTCTCCTTTCAATATCAGCCTGGTGCTCAGCTGCACAAAAACATAACATCCAGACAGAAAGCTAGCACCTGAGGACTTCAATGTCAAGAGTAAAAACTTTTAATCCAACTTGTCAAATAGTCGACGTTTCAGTCCACAATTGTGAACTTTCCTCAGGACATGTCGACTATTTGACAAGTTGGATTAAAAGTTTTTTTACTTTTGACATTGAAGTCCTCGAGTGCTAGCCTTCTGTCTGGATGTTATATATATATATATATATATATATATATATACATATATATATATATATATTATAGAGAGAGAGATATTATTATAAAAAAAATCAAAAATAATTAATTAAAAATACATTTTAAAAAAATTAAATTATATATGTATTTGTAATTTTATTCTAACTGTATTTTGCTATTAAAAAAAAAAAAAAATATATATATATATATATATATATATATTTATATTAAAATACACTTAGATATATATATAAAGTTTCATAAATATACACATAGATTTCAAATATATAAATATGTATATATATTTCAATTCTAAGTGCATATTTATGTAATATTTTTACATAATTAAGTAATTGTACTGATTGCAATTTAAAGGACCTGCCTGACAACCCAGACCAAAAGTGCAGAGAATTGAATGTATTTAACCCTGTAACTTTCCATGACACCCTAAAACCTGTACACAGGGGGGGGGGGGCGCATTGTTTTACTCAAGAGACTTCGCTGAACACAAATATTAGTGTTTCCAAACAGCAAAACATATTACAACAATGATATTGTCAGTGAAAGTCACTTTTTATGCATTTTTCACACACAAATGCACATTCACTGATGATATCAGTGTTGTGATATGTTTTACTGTTTTGAAACACTAATATTTGTGGTCAGCGAAGTCTCCCGAGTATAACAGTACCCACCATGTACAGGTTTTATAGTGTTTTTGAAAGTTACAGGGTCAAATATAAGGCTTGATTTTCTGGGGGGTTTTTTCACATTGAAATTTGCTAGATTGGTTTTGAGAGCGTATGGCAGTCCAGGAATGAGAATTACCCTCATGATGCAAATGGGGTATGTTCAGTCATTTTTAGTAGCCACTTAGTCACAAACACTGGCTAAAGTAAGCATTCATAATAGTTTTTTTTTTGCATTTTTAACACACAAACAAATATAAATGCTAACTTTGGCCAGTGTTTGTGACTAAGTGGTTACTAAAAAAGACTGGACATACTCTATATTAAATACCCTTGGTTGTCTACTTTAAAAAAAAAATGTACATGTGAGGTGTGATTAAGAGATTTATGACAGATAACAATGTTACTATGTCACTATTGATACATTTTTAAAAATATATATTTCGAAACCTTAATGTCCTACTTGTACATAGCCCTATAACTTGCACACACAAAAAAGTTAAGAATATGTTAACATTGGGTATTTCTAAACTCAGGACAAGAAACTATTTAGCACAGGTGTTTTTTGGCAGTTGTAGTCGCAGAACAGATTTTGAGGGTCAAAGTTATAAAAAAAAGTTATAGTAAATTATATGATATGATGAAAATAATGGTATCTTTAGAAAGACAATTTAACAGCGAGAACAAATGTATGTAATATGTGTGGGTACAGTAAATGAGTAAGAGGAAAATTACAGCTAATCACAAAAACCACAGAAATGCCAAAATAGCCCTGGTCCTTAACGGTAAGAAAATTGAAAAATGGTCTGGTCTGTGGAATACCAATCCAGATAACTCACTAACATGTTTATTCACTAAAATGAGAATTCAAAGTGAATTTAAAGAGAATTACAAATATTAGACCAAAATAGTAGAATTGAAATAATTTTCCAAGTCAAAATTTTAAATTCACTTTGAATTCTCACTTTAGCAAAAAAAAAAAAAAAAACCTCAGCGGTCCACACACATGGGAAAATTCAGACAATCCACAAATGAAAAAAAGGTAATGAAAAAGTAGCACATTTATTGAAAAAAGTAATAGCTATAAATAAATACATGGCATCACACTGTAACAGCATTCCACGAGTATGCTATATAGTCTACAGTAAAACTGCTATTCAGTAAGCAGTGTAAACGTTTACTCTGCTAAGAGTAACCAGATCAAAAAGGTAAAAAATTGCAAGACAGTAACGCAATCCTCGAAACTTAAAATCTAACTCTATAGTAGCGTTGAATAAATAATTAGGTAAATTGCCAAGGTATGGCCATTCGTTTTATTTATCATCCACATACATTGACACATTTATAGGAAAGCACATATAAGCAATAAACAATTAATGGGCAATCACATGTCAGATCTAATGGGTGATTCCTACCATAAAAAATGGAAGTGATGTCATTATATACCAACATCTACAATTTCCCCACTGTAATTAGAGTTACATTACAGATCTACAAAACATCAATAATGTTCAAGTAATGTAAAATGCTAAGTATTACCTATTTTATTAAAGAAGTCTGTCACTTTTCAGTATTTCATACAGAAATAATCTTTATGAAATACTGATCAAGACTGTGTTATAATTTCACTGAAATTCCATTGCAATCCAAAGAGCTCATAAGACAAATTAGTCTTATTTGTCTTATCATGAACCTGATGATGACAAAAGATGACAAAATGGAGAGCTTTGCCATCAGCTTTTGTCAAATTGTATAGAGCAGAGGTGGATCCTCGGTTGCCATACAAATCCGATTATGCGTTGCCAGTTTTGGATCTACTATTTACCCATTGTTGCAGGGATCTATGTGAATGCAGTAGCTGTGAATGTAGGCATGTAAAAAAATTGCATGACGGTATAACAATTCTCGAAACTTAAAATCTAACTCTATGTTAGCGCTGAATAAATAATTAGGTAAATTGCCAAGGTATGGCCATTAGTTTTATTCAGTATATCTGTGTAAGGTTAAATTGTGCAAAAATGTACAAAGAGTGCATGTTATTTTCTTGGGATTGATTAAGAAAGGCAAAGAGTATAAAAAAGGCATACATAATATCTATATGAAGACTTCGTTCATGTCTTGTTTTTAAATAGCAGTTCTGAACTGATGTTTCTCTCTGGAGGATTACACTAATCCCTGTGTATCTTGAAATTTGAAAAAAAAGCAGTGTTAGCACCATTATGCTCAATAAAGAGTCTTTCAAGAACAGTCTCTTCAACTGTCCTTTCTATGTCATTTAAATGTCCTCTAATATTACTTTTATTTTGTAATTTAATTTTTATTGAGCAGTACCAATGAAAACATACAGACAACAAATCAAAGAATACCAAGAAAACATATTTCAAATAAGCAATATATTGATCAGTATTCCATACAGACATGTATTAAGAAGTAATACGTGTCACTTTTTACTGAATAGATTAAGAGCAGGGTCCATAGAGTCAAACCAAGCAAACATTTATCCCACAGGCCTGTCCTGTTAGAAAGAGCTGTTATAAAGTTCTAGACTGAAGGGAACATCAATATATTTAGAGGATAAGAACTCACGTTTTCCTACATATCTTAGCAACAGCGTTTTACAGAAACAATATACCGATGATGCCAAAAGAAACAGATGTTTACTCTTACTATTTTATCCATTTAATCAGCTGTGGTGCGACTTTTTTAAAGTTATATATGCCTGCATTGAGTTGATTTTTTTTTTTTTTTACAAGTTGGAGCAGTTTTGGCTTGTGTAAAACTAAAAATGCACTGAAATGGTTATACATTGTGAAAGACTAAGATCTAAGTTAAGAAACGATCAATAGATAGAATTTTAGTTTTTTAAATGTGTTTACTTTTCTTTTACTCCCTGTGCATGTCTTCAATCTATATTAAGCATAGATCACCAAAATTCATTTTTAAATACTTAATGTGCTGTTATTGCTTCATTAGGCATTTATCACTCTCCTACATATGAGTGATTTTTTTTTTATAAATGTTTTTTTTTCATAGTGATAACACTCTCCTTGGATATCTTGTCTGCTTATTTATGTAACTTTTCCATACTTCCAGTAAAATTTTACAAATGTGTGATTAACATTTTTGTTAGGGAAAATCTTAAATATTCAAACAATGAATTAGAATTTCGTACCTTGTATGGCCTAGGTGACAAAAGTTTTTTTTTTTTTTTGTACACAGAAAAAGTGTTTGAAAGTCTACAAAAAAGAAATTGTGGTATTTTTCTGATCAATTATAAAAAGGACATTTAGATTATTAGAATTAATATACAGCAAAAACCTTGTACATCTTTGCATTGCAAACCAATAAAGGTTAGTACTTTAAAAATCATAAAAACACCATTAAATCTGATTAGAACAGAAGAGAGAAATAATGACCAAACCTCATACTTTAGTTTGGAGATATACTATTAAAAATATTTGGAGTATTTTCATCTTTATTTTTATTTTTTTGTAATTTACTTTATTTAAGTTTCCTGCAAATGTTTTAATGTGTTACCTTTAGAACTCAGAGGACACTGGTTTATCTAAAGTGACAAATTAGCCTACGTATTTAGGTTTACACCCGTCTTCAAATTTTTATCCTGGAAATAAATTAGTGAGTCATAAGATACCTTGGTAGAAAAGGCAATATCGATTAACTACAACCTTCATAAAGTTATTGATCGTTATCCAAATGCATAAGAAATCCACATTCATCTGCCTCTCTGGTGATTACAATGAGTGTTGCACTTTTTAGAAGGTCTTTTACTTGTAATGTATCAACAGCAGAACTTCTGAATTGACTTGAATGACACACAGAATTGGCTCTGAAATTGGAGTGGGTTGCTTTAATTACATCATTAGAATTAATACTATTGATTTTCACATTATTAAGGATCTCTAAGATGAGCAAACTATCTTTGCTTTTACAATGAGAGAACAGTGATGTCCCGAACGGTTCGCCGAACGGTTCGCCGCGGACGGCGAACATATGCGGTAAACTTTGACCCTGTACCTCACAGTTAGCAGACACATTCCAGCCAATCAGCAGCAGACTCTCCCTCCCAGACCCTCCCACCTCCTGGACAGCATCCATTTTACATTCATTGTGAAGCTGCATACTTAGTTGTAGCTGTCCAGGAGGTGGGAGGGTCTGGGAGGGAGGGTCTGCTGCTGATTGGCTGGAATGTGTCTGCTGACTGTGAGGTACAGGGTCAAAGTTTACCGCATATGTTCGCCGTCCGTGGTGAACCGTTCGGGACATCACTATGAGAGAGCCATTAGGGCTACTCTTATACTTAGTCTGCCTAACCAACATCTTTAATTTCTAGTGTCTCAGCACCTAAAAATGCTTTTATAGTATAAAACTGTTTCTAGCAATTTAATTAGTGATCTAGATATAGAAACATTAGAACGATTGAATAAACTCTGCCCTTTCTTTGTTTTTGCATTTCTTTTATTTGTAACCTTTATTTACTTATTACTCTAGAGATTCCTTAACCTGTGACTTTTGTTTACCTTTTCATCTTCACCTCTTCTTGTGTTTTTGCTCTCTTGGGAGTTTCATAGCTATGTTTTTTTTTTTGTATGCAGAATTATATTAGATTTGTTACCATTTTAAAGGCATCTTTTTTTTTTTTTTAGAACATTGTAGATGAAACAGAAGATGCAGTAAAATACAGGCATTTTTTGTTTAGTGTTCAGGATAAAAAAACTATAGAAGAAAATGTAACTATATAAAAGGTGGTACTTTAACCACAGTAAATACCATCAGGTTCTATTTTAGAAATAAAAAAAAACTCCCTCAATATATTTTCTTGGAAGAGCTCATATTTATAAGTTTAAATCATGATATTTGAGCTCCTGTATTAGTCTAGTAAATGCTAAATAATTAAATTTTCTTTTCTTTTAATAACTTTTTATTGGACTAATATAATTGTTTTTATGACAAATGTCCAGAAGCACAACTGAATTATACAAAGTATACTTATTAAGACACAGGGGTTGGCAATGTTTCCACTTACTAGGAGTCTTCCTCAAGCAATAGGAATCCACATACATCGACACATTGATAGTAAAGCACATATAAGCAATAAACAATTTAAGGACCACTATAGTGCCAGGAAAACATACTCATTTCCCTGGCACTATAGGGTCTGTAGGTCCCCCCCACCCTCTGGGCCCCCATCTCACCGGGCTTTAGGGGGTGGAAGGGGTTAAATCTTACCTGTTTTCTCTGAAACTGCTATGTTTACAGCAAAAAGGGTTAAACCTAGATGGACCTGGCACCCAGACCACTTCATTAAGCTAAAGTGGTTTGGGTGCCTATAGTGGTCCTTTAATGGGCAATCACATGTCAGATCTAATGGGTTATACCTCCCATAAAAAATGGAAGTGATGTCATTATATAACATCCGCAATTTCCCCCCATAATTTCAGAGTTACATTACAGATCTACAAAATATCAATAATGTTCATGTAATGTAAAATACTAAGTATTACCTATTTTATTAAAGCAGTCTGTCACTTTTCAGTATTTCATAGAGAAACAATCTTTATGAAATACTGATCAAGACTGTGTTATAATTTCACTGAAATTCCATTGCAATCCAAAGAGCTCATAAGACAAAGTAGGGGCTACTTTGTCTTATCATGAATCTGATGTTGACAAAAGATGACAAAATGGAGCTTTTGTCCAATTGTATAGAGCAAATCCGATTATGCGTTGCCAGTTTTGGATCTACTATTTACCCATTGTTGCAGGGATCTATTAGTATGCAGTAGTTGTGAATCTAGGCATGTTTTTTGTATGGAGTATATTTGTGTGAATGTTTGTGCATAATGCTGATTTTTTTAATGCAGGGGTCTGTCTGTTTGTGTGTATTGTTGGCATTTAAATGCAGGGGTGTTTAGTGTTGGTGTTTTAATGCAAGATGTGTGTTTCTATTGTTGGCAAGTAAATGCAGCAGTGTCTTTATGTGTAGTGTTGATGATTGCAGGTCAATTTTTGTGTACAGTGTTGGCATTTGAATGAAGGGGTCTGTCTGTGTGAAATATTGTCATTGCATGCAAATGTATATCCACAAGTTCATATGCACTGCCACACGCACACATGGGGCACATTACAATACACAGAAACACCCATACACTGCCACACATGTAAACACAGATTAACTCAGAGAACACACACAGATTGACATACATACAAAGGTACATTGACACATACTGACATACATGCACAGATTCACAAAAACAGATCCACAAACACAGACACACATGCAGATATATGTGGCACTAAAACTCTAAAACACTAACACATACACACAGACACTGACACATAGACACTGACACATGCAAATATACATACACTGACACACACAAATACTAACACACATAAACAGATACATACACTGACATACATACATGTACCCTCTCTCTCAGTCCAGCTTGCTCCCATGGCTAGACACTGGTGTATTTAGTGACAAAGAAGCATGCCTGCAGCCCTGCCTATAACCCTGGTGGGCCACTGTGATGATTTCAACTCAGTACCTGCATGCTGGAGAACCAAGGGAGAGGATATCATAGAGGATTACTTTACAGGGTGCAGAGCATCACATACACCATCGAACTACCAGGGAATGATGGAGAAGATGAGTCCAGCCCTGGACCCATGCAGGGTAACAACAGGGTTGTAAATAAAGTAAGCTGCCTCCTGCGTCCACCATCACCAACAGGTCTACCTAACAGACAAAACCCCAGAGCGTGGTCACAGTCGCATCCTCTATGACCCCGGTAGTTCTACCACTGCCTCAGTGCTTTACTCTCATGCTTGCCTCCCCTGAACCTGGCAGCCTCCAGACAATATGTCTTTGATAATCTTGTTAATTTGCCAGTAAGTTCCACTAACAACTTCTTACTAAAACAATCAAAATATTTTTTTCCTATTAAAAACTTTAACATCTAAATGGATAATAGATCTTCCGTTTTACATATGACTGTAAGATAGATGACATCACACTGTAAAGCCCCAAAATTCTTATCACAAATTATTCTGGATAAAAAAAATGTTTTTAGTGCAGTGATAAATATTGTGTTTTAAGCAAAAGATCTACAAGTCTGCTGGAATAGAGTAACAAATTGATCTTGGACATAAGGATAAATACTCAATAAATCCCATTCCAGTCTGTAATCCAAAGATTCTAATAATTTCTAAGACCTGTATCTAAAATGTCCAGTCCTGTGTGTGCAATTATTTCTTCAAGGGAGGTAATCAAATACAATAAGAGCATATTCAATATTAAAAAATGTAATGTCATGCATTCAAATTTACCTCTTTTGAAAAGATCACAGAATACTTTTACAGAAGCAAGATAGTCCAACATTTAACTGCAAAAGAATGCAAACCTGTTAAAAGGATCAACACAGGTTGTTTATAGAATAAAGGGTTACATTTAAAAAGCACAGACAATGGTTGAAATTCAGATACCATTAAAAAAGTCTTATATCTTATAAGATATAGCTTTAACTTAATCATCTTGAAGATCAGACACCTTCTAATTGCTACTGTAAAGTCAAATGTTGTTTAGTTAGCTAAAGTTCAAAGGTTTCAAAATAAGAAGCAAAATATTTCTGTATTGAAAGTTAAAAAGGCTTAAAAATCAGCACTGTTCAGAATATCTCTTGCAGATGTACATTGCTTGCTGAACCAAGGAGGATAATAATGAGTGTGTATATACAGGGTTAATCACTAGGCATTCACAAACAGGTTTAATCTAAAGATGGGCAAAGAGCCTCTAGATATACTGACTCTACCTTAGTAAGCTTTATTTCAGAGTCATGAAAGAAACACACCAGATGTCATTTCAGATGGTTATTTATACTTCATATGGAGGGACTGTTTTAAACAAATACGCAGGGCAATATACTGAACTGCCAAACAATGCTTATCCTACCTGTGTGTCAGTATTACCAGTATAAAAGACCCTGAAGGGTTTATCAATATTCACTACAGTGTAAACTAGGCTAGAGTATATTTATTTGGATTTCTTAATTTTATATGATCTAAATTTCCATTTCCTGTTTATTCTAGAAATTTGACCATTCACTTTCATGTCATGTTCACAGTCATTTGATATGGCAATGACGATTAATAACAGGGCTACTTAACACATCATAGTCCAATCTCTAGTAGTGATAACAACTTAGCCATATAGTATCATGGTTTGTTCCTTCTTCCAAAATATGAGTGTTGTGTATCTTGGGTATATTTGTATATACCATGTACATACGTGTACTGTTTATAGCAGTTATCAGATTTTCCTAGCTGATGTTTGGATATAACCTTTATCTGAGGAAGTTCTGAAACCACCCAGTAAATCATATTTGCATGCACAAGCCAATATCTCTTTACTATAGGAGTGTTCTTTTTTGACATTTATTTTTAAAGTATTAAAAATTTGAACTAAGTTCCTGCATTTTGTGTCCCTTAAAGAATAGGTCCAGTACAGTGTGTGATTACACTGAAATAACAGCCTTGGATTTATCCCAAACATTGTCATATTTTATTATCTATGCTTATTTACTAAAGTGAGAATTTTAGGAAAGCCACAGTAAATTCTTAGTGAATTTTAAATGTTAGGTCAAAAGGGCCAAACTGAAAGAATCGCTGACTAGGAGAATTTTTTTCCAATTTTACTGTTTGGCATTAAAGTTTAATTTCTAACCTTCCTCAGTGAATAATCCTCTGTGTGTGTACTATTATTTTATAAACTACTGAGCTATCTAGGAAAGGGGACATGTTCTATCTTAGCCTCATGCCTTGGAATGTCAAAGAAAAACAGTGCCTATTTTATCAACCTAGCTATATTATTTCCCAGAGTAATGCATTCAAATAGCATGAAGATATTTTTAAAGAGACACTTTTAATATATCTATAAAACAAACATACATAAATATACGTCAGCTAAATTGTGTATTCACAATAAAGCATTCTTACGTACTAAAATAAAATATGAACTTTGCTACAAATAATTAGTTTTTTATATTATTCATATAAAAATCAATATTCATATACGTTTTTAGGGGTACAATTGGATTGTGAGAGCAATAATCTATTTTAGCTAAACATATCGTTAGTGATTCACTCAACAATATTACTGAGCTGAGTGATGATACAGAGCTTCACTTACATGGAACTATTATAGCCACTGGGGATTGAGCTATGCACATAAATCAGCGAAAACACACACCAAATCAGTAAATATACACATCATTTTAATTCCTCATTAATCAATATAAAATGAATGACTCCCAGGCTGTGCAGAGAACTCATAATGACCTTCCATCATTCTGCCAACACTGAATGATAGAAACTGGAATAGTGCCTTGGTAAATAGCTATTATAATTTTATTTATTATTGATTTCCAATGAACTAATGTCTGTTAGTTTGCATTTTTAAAATATGACATCACTTCAAGCCCTTGATAATAACGTTATTTAGTGTGAGCATAACAGCAAGCTTTAGGGATAGTGGGAAAGTAGAGAAATCTTAATTTAAAGGACATATATTTATAAAACCTGTCCTCATGTAACAAATTACCTTAATTATAGGTGGTAACAATATAGGCCAAATTGCACATTCACACTATACCTAGAATCATGGTAAATTTTAGAAATATAAATTTGGTTCAGATGCCTTGCTTCTATGCCTAGTCTTCTCCGACAAAATTAGAAACCCCTGTTTTCTTTAGTAATCTCTGCCCGTCATTCACCTTTTACTCAAGACATACTATATTTACAGGCTATACTGCCAATTAACATTCATTTCTTTTTACTTTTATGTAAAATGGGACGTACTCTAACATTGCATTTTGTTTAATTTTACCCCAATTCCTTTAGATTATTATTTCATTTGTTTAGATTTTTGTTTAGTTGTATGTCTTGAGAGTTTATTCGACAGAGGTGAAAATGTTGGCTAACAATAGTGATAATAATACTAATGAGCTATATTTTGTTACTAGAGATGAAATTAACTCAACTTAATTTATTGGAGATCTGCCATTGACATACATAGGAAAATTGCTATGCGCGTACTAGAGGTACGCTTACATAAATTAACAGAGCTTCGAGACTTTGATTTGGCCCGCACATCTGGAATTTTACAAATGACATTTCTGCACTGTTATTTTTCTTTTATTTGCATAATATCCAAGGCTTTCAATGAAAATTACTTTAATTAGATTATGCTATGCTTACAGGTTCATGAATATGCACACACCATCATGGGTGGAACCTTAGTTATGCATCTGAATTAACTACCACGGAGGGTACAATTTTAACCTTCATTCTATTGCACATCTTATTGAATAAATGATTACATTATTCTTCCTGGGGATAGCAGTGAAGCACACCAAACATGTAAAGGGGGACACTTCATAAATAAACTTACATTTTGCTGACCCCTACATCCAGATACATACAGATCTGGGGTTAAAGACGTCAGTACCCGGGTTCTAGCTCCCAAATCTTACAATGCCTTTGTTATAAAATTGAAATATGAGTTTAACACAAATTGACCTTTATGAAGTGCTATCAAAGTCCTACAAAAAGTACAAGGACAGTTTAAATACAAGTAACCAAATTTTAGAACAATGTGTTTATAAATATATGAAGAATTCAAGCTCAATATTACATTAAACCGACACAATGTGATACAAACATTTAGAAAGCCAATAATCTACAAGCAATAAAAAAGAGAAAAAACACTTTGATCATTCTCTATGATGCTGCAAAATAGCACCCGTAGAGACCTCTAAATCATCTTGCAATGAGACATCTGAACATCTAATTTTTCTACTGTATCTCTCAGGGATGATTATTTTTAATGTAAAGTCACAAGTACAAAGCTCAAAAGTGGTATAAGTCATCATAGCGCTTTGAACACTAGAAAGAGGATAAAAACATATAAAGGTCTCTCTGGAAACATAAATACTTATTTGTGATTTTTAGCAAGATAAACAACATTATGCATGTAGTACTTTATGATGTAAACCTGCACAATCCCTGTGCTAGACTGACTTCTACAGACTAAGTCCCAGGCATTCACCAGCCATAGGAGCAATTTTCTGTAGTTGTGTCCGTATTGCTCTCTGTGAGACAATCGTATCTATTTACATCTTTTCGGTTTATCAATTTGCATCTGCAGAGAACACCACCAGAACATTTGAAAAGCCTCTTGACTGCCTTGCTTGAGAGAGTATCAGCATGTAGTCACATGACCGCCACTTGAATGTTAAAAAAAACAGAATTACTAGCAAATGTATAGATGAAAAGCTATTGAACTATTTAATAATGTTACTTTTTTAGGCTTTACTGTTAAGCTGTCACTTTAAGGAAAGAAACTGCTCTGTCCTCTCTAGGACTCTGTGACACTGTGTATAGAAAGTCCAGTGCATATTTCAATCAATATTCTTGCTGCTGATTTCGTCAATTCAGTAAATAAATCGAATATATGTAACTTGGATGTGAATGTCAAATAGACATTTAGTGGATGCAAGTTTTAATTTCATACAAGTGAAACAAACTCAATTATTTTACCCAATATTAAAAGATCCCAAATTATGATAAACATGCATCTATGCACTGAAGGTCCTTGTTTAGCTCTCAAAGGTATACCTTTTACAGTGTCCTTTCACAGTGTATTTTTTGTTAAATATTATTATTATTGATAATATTTATAAAGTACCAATAAGTTCTGCAGCACTGTGTGGACTAACAAACACGTATTTGTAACCAGACAAGTTGGACACACAAGAACAGGGATGGAGGGCCCTGCTCAATGACCTTACATGCTAGAGGGAGTGGGGTATAGTAACACAAAGGGTAAGGGTATGGTAGAAAAGTAAGTTGCTCAGATAGTATTCATTGAGTGCTAGGTGTTGTTTTGATGACAGTTTCAGGAGAGGAGACCGGGTGCGGGGAGAGAAAGCTTTCTTAAAGAAGTAGTTTTCAAAGATTTTGAAATTTTTGTGGAGACTGGGTGAAAGTCTACCAGAGAAAGGTCATTCCATAGGAATGGTGCAGCCCTAGAGAAGTCTTTAAGGCGAGCATCAGAGGTAAGAGTACAAACAGAGGTTAGCTGTAGGTCTCCGGCAGAGAGTAGGGGCCTAGACAGGACATATTAGTAAGGATAAATAGGTCGGAGCAGCATTGTGTAGAGATTTGTAAGCAAGTATGAGGATCTTAAATTTACTTCTATATCTTACGGGAAACCAATGTAGGGACTGACAGAGGGGGGAGGTGTGGAAGATGGACAGGAAGTAAAGTTGCCGCCGCATTCATTATAGACTTTAACGGGGCAGGTTGGAACACACAAGACCACTGAGAAGCTGATTACAGTAGTCAAGGCGAGAGAGGACAGCGACATGGGCAAGCATAGCCAACTAGTGTTAAACTTGACAATAAGATACAATATAAGTCAATAAGATGTAACAAAAGTATATACATGTGGTTTCTCACCAGTCCACACTAAGTAGTCAGAGAGGAAAGTCTTGGGCAGATGGGCACATAAAACAAAAAAGGGAGCTCTATCACTTCAAATGTATAAACATTTTTCCTACTTTCATTTCTTGTGAATAAAATCCAAGGTAAATAGTAAACAATTCAACAATCACTGTCTTTATTGTTGCTGAACAGTTTCAGCATTCTCACCTTTTTTCAAGGTGCATGTACTTTAAAATAGGGAAGAACACCAAAAACGTTTGGAATGTATAATCTAAATTTAAATGAACCATAAACACATCCCTATGTTACTTAATCTAGGTCAATAAAAATATCTCCAAATGTCTTTCTTTTGTAACAAATCCCTGGTGATCTCATCTGTCTCCAGTGATGTCCGCTTCAACCAGAAAATAGCTGAAAATGTAATTCATTGGTCTCCTCGTTAACACTGGATTCAAGTTAATAGAGAGGTCAGTGGATGCTTAAAAAAAAAAAAAAATCACATTTGCACATATTTAAAAAAATATGTTACGTAACTGCTTTATTAAAAAAATTAATTATAAAGTAGATGATGATATGATGCCATTTATTTTACTGTCCTCATAACCCAGACATTTAAAAGGTTAAAATCTCTTTTGAATATATCTTTCTCTAACTTGGACAAGATTGTATGATTATTTAATTGCAAAAGACTACTTACTGGAAGGGCATGAGATAGGCAAAAAAACAATGTGTCTGGATTTGGGACAAGTACTCCATGCAACCCCTCAAATTATTCTATTATGACAATATCATTATGATCTGGCACTGATACAGAAATAAAGAAAATGATCGGTGCTTACAGCAGTCGATCAAAGAAGAAGGCTATTTCAAAGAACTGTCCACAAAAAAGAAACGCACAGAACATTATGGAAGAAAAAACAAGCAAGCAAGTGACCCTTTAAGCTGAAAAATGGTAAAACTATTTTTCAGATTTTTAAAAATAATTTGTTACAAACATGCAACAAATACATTTGAAGTGAGTTTGACTGAGGAGACCTTGATATGGCTCTCGTTCCTATCAGCGGCATCTACAAATACATTTCTTTACAGCAGCAGCCTCCAGTTGTTTTTTTCATGAAATTGATCCTTGTACTTGATGCATCTCTGCAACATTATGAGTTATGAAATCAAGAAAAGGTAATGCTGAAACGAAGGGGCATAACAGTCTTTCATTAATTCAAGCAAGACTGACTGACAGCCTTCATGGCTAACCTTACTCAGGAAAAATCTGGAACAAAGGGCTGATGAAGCACTTGTCCTAAAGGGGTCCTAGTGACAGTGTGAGTGTATTGCCCTTGTTGGGGACATTTCCCTGGTGCCCTCAAAATGTGGGATACCAGGGAAACAACCTACGATACTTGGATAGAATCATTTGGCAGATCTGTGTGATTGAACGTTGGAAGGAGAATAGTTAGAACACATTTATATTGCAATAAAGATAAAACAAATGTATATGAATATGTCTTAATGCGCTAGAGAGTGTTGAAAAGATCATCTGAAACTTAGATGCCCCACTGTCAGCCATCTTGCAATGCTATATTTATGTTTTGCTTAGTAAGTAAGCTATAATAATGATAACGATAATATTAAAACTGTAATATAGCAAATTACTTGAGTGTACATTCATTTACAACACTCATGAATTAGCCAATTGTAAACACACATTCTACCAATCTATTTTATCTGGATGACATACTTTCCCATGAATATATTAGAACCCATGATGCAATGTAAACATTCCTGTTGTTTGCAATAGGAAAATAGAACCAAAATTATAATTCACATGGAAAGCTCTTATTTTCTCCTGTATAATTGCTGACATTTCCAAAGCATGCTCACAATGTCACACTAACTAGCAATTATCTGAAAAGTACTAATTTCCAAACCAGTTAACAGAATAGCATCTGATATGTTACTTTATTTCCAGCTCATCACTCCCACTAAAATATGCCCAAATCTGTGAAGAGTCTGAACTCTGATAGCAATAAAAGCCACCTGCTTCCACGCATAATTTGTAATATGTTAATAGGATAAGTACGATGCTATGGGAAGTAGTCACCACCTGCACAGTTAATATATTCCGCTCTTGAATATTTTTAAAAAGGTGTAAATACTTAAATCCAAAGAATATGATAACTCTGAGAATGGACAAAAGCTTAGAGAAACTCAGCAGCTTGCCCTTCGGTAAATCTGTGATCAGGTCTCAAACTATTTTTTGCTCACTTGTGCTATTACAGAGAGAGCACATTCGGAAGCACATCAGGCTGTTCCCACTTTTAAGGGCAGTCCAGAACCGAAATGCTGGCATGTTCTCTCAGCAAGAGAGATACAGCAACCCCAGACAATCGTTTCAGCCTTCTTTGGGACTTGTCAGTGAGGTGTAGCTGATACCCCTCTAGGCACAGTGAGTACAGGATCCTAGTCTGGACTGTCCTTTTAATTTAGGGAGAGCAAAGTTAATGCATTGCAACAAAAACAAACATTCACGTCCTTGGGTATGGATGTCTAATGGGTTAAAAATAACAGATAGTAATTTGCTAAGCTGTACCATGAGAACTCTGGAATGTGGGAATTGAGGGTCTTGTCCTTATACGGCCAGAGTTATAATTGAAAGGGCTGACATCATTATGGTAATAGCTATATAGAATGGAGAACAAAGAACCACAAGGCTTGTTGCTTGTTGTCTGTCTGTTCTCTAACTATGTAGAATCTAACTCTCCTTTCAGGAGTCCAGCAATTACCATCTATTGTTGAACATCCATTATCCTATAACATCATTTGTTGCTTTATTATATATCTGTAACTGTAAGAAAAAATATGAAGAAAACGCAAGTCTGATGCATATTGATCTTTGTAATTGACACACAGAAGAACTATAATATACATGTATTTAAGCACGGTGAGCCACCCAACAAGACGAAAGAAGAAGATATACACAATACTTATTTCAATCACCTTTGAACACATAAGCAAATTTATTACATCTTACATTGTGTAGACAAGGGGTGCCCAAAAGGCAGATCTCCAGATATTTTAAAACTACAGCTTGTCATTCTAAAGGCATTCTAAAGCCATGCAAGGAATTATGGGAGTTGTAGTTCTACAAGATCTAAGGATCTACCTTTTGGGCACACCTGGTGTAGACATTACGAGGGAGCAGCAAGTTGTAAGACAAATAATGCTACTATTTTTGCAACTCAGCTACTCTGGCCTTACATTTTCAGCTTCCTTTGTCGGTTCACTGGAACATTATTTATTAATCCTTGTTTTTCATCATATCACAGATCATAATCAATTCCAAAATGTTTGATACAACTTATTGTGACAGAATGAGACTACCTAGACATCATTAAGTTAAATTGGGCCATTGGTCTTGCTGTTATAGGACATAGATGTTTTCTGGAGAGAAAAAAAAGGTTCATTTTACCTGTGTTCTACATTTTCTTACTTGATATATGCTCAAATATTCATGTTAAGTCTTAAATTTCTTGGTAGGGAAAATGCATACTTTAAGCAGTTTAGCTATGCCATTTTGTAAAATGTATATCAACTCTATTTCAAATGGCATTATCTGGGATTATTGTTTACTTTTTTTAATCATAAATCAAAAGAATGGATGTATGAGCAATTTGAAATCTGAAAGAAAAATGCTTAGATGCTTAAAAGAGCGTGGAACATTACCAGGTATTTACTATAATGGCAAAGGACATTTCAAAATATCAGAACAACATTAAGACAAATAATCTTGGGTAAAAGTGGGAACATCTCACCTAAAGAGTGGCATCTTACAAATTATTTTTATAAACTTATGAAATTGAAGATATTACTAAACAAGATTTGCTTAGTGACTGCTATTAATAAAAAGCTGATAAAAACAAACAAATCAAGCCAAAACGTGTCATATTGACCAAAATTACTATTTAAAACTATACTTATATATGGAATTTTAATACTTAATCATGAATAGACACCTCAAGTGGAGCTTTTCTAACAAAATGGGCCTTCTACTAGAAATAACAGACAGTACAAGAAATTGCTTGCTTGATTTTTAATGGCATATTCTGTTATTCGGTTCAATGTCTTTATTCCAAACCAAAGATATTGGAAAAAAAATTTTTTATTTTTTTTTCAGGATTTCACCGTTCTGGAACTTCAGTAAATAACTTTACAGGAACACAACAGGGCCTATGGTGTTAAAACACCACCTAGATACCCTGCCCCCTTGCCTGCCTAAATATAGTAAAATATAGTAAAATCTTAATTGTATTCAAGTCTGTAGCTGCTGGTTCTGCCCCCATCTGCCTGCTGTTTGCTGACATCATCAGAGGTGGTCTGAGCAAATCACAAAGGATTGGCTGAGACTGTCAATGAGGCAGATTAGAGGCAGAGCCAGCATCCCTAAACCAATCAGCATTTCCTTAATAGAGATGAATTGAATCAATGCATCTCTATGAGGAAAGTTCAGTGTTTGCATGCTGAGGGTAGAGACAATGAATGGCAGTGCTGCTAAATGTGCAGCACTGACCCAGGAAGCCCCTCTAGCAACCATCCAAGGAGTGGCCAGTGGAGCTACCCCTGGGGTGTAATGTAAACCCTGCAATCTGAAAAGACAGTGTTTACAGCAAAAAGCCTGAAGAAAATGATTCTACTCACCAAAACAAATGCAGTAAGCCAGTGGCGTACACACAATCCATGGGGCCCTGGTGCGAAACTGATCCGTGGCCCCCCTCCCCTCTCTCCCCCGATCCGTGCCCCCCATCCCCCCTGACACATACATACATTCAGACACACACACAAACATACACACAGACACACACATACATCCCTCGACAGACACATACATACAGACACACACACATATATACAGACAGACACATACATACAGAGACACAGACACACACACACACATAGACACAGACACACACACATACTGCGACACAGACACATACATAGACACACACACATACAGAGACACACACATACATACAGAGACACACACATACACAGAGAGACACATACACACATACAGAGAGACACAGACACACATACAGAGATAAATACACACACACATACAGAGACACATACACACACATACAGAGACACAGACACATAAACGGACAGACACAGACACACATACAGACAGACACACATACAGAGACACAGACATACACACATACAGAGACACAGACACACACACACATACAGAGACACACACAGACACATACAGAGACACACACATACATACAGAGAAACACACACATGCACAAAATGTTTCCTACCTTGTTACTTTCCCTGGGGTTCAGTGGTGGCTCAGCCTGATGGGAACTCTGACTCCCTCCTCCTCCTTCTTCCCGCGCGGGCTCTGATTGCTGGGAGGAGTGACCGGGGAATCACTTCCTCCCAGCAGTGATGATCTCATCACAGGGGGCCCGGTCGCGCTCTAAAAGCACCCAGTGCTGACCGGGCCCCCTCACAATCCATATCCATGTACCCCTCCATATGCGGCCCCGACAGTTTGCTGCTAAATATGGCAGCAGGCCTGGTACCCAGTCACAGGGGTCTGCAGGGCGGCCTGGCCCCCTGGAGTGCCAGGCCCGGTCGCAGTTGCGACTCCTGCAACCGCGGTATGTACGCAGCTGCAGTAAGCTGTAGTTGTTCTGGTCTGGTGATTATAGTGTCCCTTTAAATCTATTTCCCTTCCCAGCCAGTCATGCAACTAGGACTTGAGGTTAGCAATAGAACACATTTATCCTTGTGGATTTTTAAAAGTCCCCTTAGAGCTCTAGCCAGGGTCAGTTACTGCCTCACAATGCCCTTGGTTGTTGTCTACAACATGTTCCCCTAACTTAAATTCAGCAATTTAAAGGGACACTATAGTCACCAGAACCACTAAATCTTAATGTAGTTGTTCTGGTGTCTATATCCTGTTCCTACATGCTGCGCATTGTAAATGCTGCATTTTCAGGGAAAAATGACTTTAATCTCCAGAGAGAGGAGGGCCAGACACTACATTCCAGCACTATAGCACATATTTGTATTCCTGACACTATAGTGTTCCTTTAAACTGAGCTCAAAGATCATTGCTGAAATGTTGCTAAATTAAAATGAACACACTCATGTCTGAAAACAAATGCACAGCATTATTTCAAAGCTAATATTCTGAATGTTCTGTTCTAGCAAAAACCAAAGTAGATGTCAACATTTTAAAAGGACACTGTTGACTCAGATAACATGCTTTTAAAGTAATTAAATTTTAGTAATACTGCTTATTAGTTTAATTTATTAAATCATTAAATAATTTGTCATATGCCATGTGTAAGAAAGCAAAATGGTTGTTATAATATTTCAATAAAAATAAAGAGAGTAAATAATGGTAATTTTATATTACAGGAAAATAAATATGTTTAAGAAAATCAATATCTAATAAGAAAATTCATTGATGCATGATACATTATATTAGATTTGCATCAAAGAAGGCAAGACAGTGTAGAACTATATGCAATGAAGAAATACATTGCCTATTAATAAATTGATCACAGCATAAGGGTGACCTTAAACAGAACAAATTCAAACCCACATTTTAGCTAAACCAAGATTTATAGTTATACATACATTTACAAAAAATAGCCAATAGAAGAAATCGTTAAAAATTTTGATGAAAGAAAATAAAACCATGATGCCCAAACAATACATAGAGTGCATAGAATGCTTATAAAAATCACTCTTCACCCCTCCAGGGCAGCAATACTACACACCCCACTCTCAGATGAGTTGGCCATACAGCGAACACTCTCCTCCCCCTCTCACGGCAAGCACGCTCTTAGATGCAACAGCCCGACTAGACCGAGAGGCGTAAAACCACATTAAGCAAATAGCCTCCAATCCTGGACCCAGAAAATGTGTAGGGTTTTAGATGACAGGGAGCCCCTTTCTAACTCGTTAGGTTACACGTTTTTTATTTTTACTCACTATTTTCCCATCCTGCGCACGCAGTACCCACATTTTCCACCATCGGGTTTAAGTTGAATGCCGGCTCCCACGGCTGTGTAAGCGCACGTGCTATGCCATTGTGGTAAATGGGCTTGATTAAACCTCCAAAATGTTTCTGGGTGGGCATACCATTACAAACCATTCTTATGTCATCACTAGCCTAGTCCATATTAAATTGCCGGGCTTCTGGGTGGATACACATTGCCCCAATATGACATTCTTATATATAAAAAATAACAGTGCAATTTTCTTTTCTGGATGATGTATTTCAAATCACAGTGCCTTTTACTGTAGTTGATCTTTTACTATGTTCCTACAAGCCTGTATACTTGACCGTGCACTGCAAAAATAAAAAAATAAAAAACTGAACACACAACTGAACACCACAATATATAAGCATTAGCAGCTGCCAAAAACGTGATGTTCAACATTTTAGGTGTGATTATTGAGTCTTACTAAGAGTAAGGTTTGTTGATGAGATATGTAAGATATGTTGTATGCTATAGGAGTCAATTCAAGGTACTAATTCAGACCTATAAAGCATTGAACAACTCTAGCCCCTCTTATATCTCTTCACAGATCCATAGGTATGTCCCTTCTCGGTCTCTCCGCTCTGCCTGTGACCACCTCCTGTCCGTTGTCTGCACCCGTACGGCCAACTCACGCTTGTAGGACTTCTTGTGGGCCGCTCCCTTCCTATGGAATAGCCTGCCTACCGCCATCCGACTCTCCCTTAGTCTTGCATCCTTTAAGAGTGCCTTAAAACCCATCTCTTTAGGAAAGCTTATGGCCTCCCAGATTAACCTCTACCTCACATACCTGTCTCTTGCCCTCTCCTAAAGAGCAGCCCACCTTATTTGACTGCAAATCCCTGTCCTATTGTGCTTTACACCCCACCTCCTATAGAATGTAAGCTCGTTTGAGCAGGGTCCTCTCCAACCTATCGTTCCTGTAAGTTTTTTTGTAATTGTCCTATTTATAGTTAAATCTTCCCTCTCATAACATTGTAAAGCGCTAAGGAATCTGTTGGCGCTATATAAATGGCAATAATAATAATAATAATAATAATAATAACAATGATGTAAAGCCACTGCATTCTGTATTACTTTGGTAAAATTACCTTTTTCCCCACTGTTCATTTTTACTCTTCCTAATAAGAGAGAATTTAGTATATGCATCTGAACCTCAAATTCACATCCACATATTCAAGGTAATTTACTATAGTGAGATTTGTTAGAAAATCAAAGTGAATTCAAAGTGAATTTAAATGTAAGTAGCCAGAGTGAAAAGATTCTCCAAGTCAGCTATGCTTTAACTTCTGCTATTTTGACCTTAAGTTTGAAATTCATTTAATTTCTGACAATTATCACTTCAGTAAATAACCCTCATTCTATAATTCCCTGTGTCGATTTGTCTGTAAATGTAGGCTGTGTGGATTACTCTACTTTTTGTAATAAGTTAAAGGAACATGTACTCTTTTGAGACAGCTGTCTCATTCTACAGACAGGAAAAAGCAGATACATATTTTTTTTTCATATTTACATGCTTTGGCATATCTGTGTTTTCCATGACTATCTAATACAGGAATCCAGGAATCATGGAAAATCACATTCCACATGCAGAACTCTGGGCATCTAGGCAACAGTGAGCATTGTCTAGATGTCCTTCTTGCCTTCACTTATAGACAGAAATGTCTCAGCATTCCTAAAACTGAGTACTCTATTAGGTTTAATAGCAAGGAATCACACCATATAACCTTTTCATACAGAGCATCACGGTTTAGGAATAACCTCACAGAAAGAATCAAATTCTTCATGAGCCACAGTCTCTGAAAAAGGACTCTGGAGATTTAACAACTGCTAATTGTTAACTTTGTGTAGTTACATGGGAAACTTTGTGTCTACATTGTTTTGTTTTAGCATTTCAGAATCTACTTTAAAATTAAAGCTGTGTCAATGTATCATTCCTTGTAAACATTTTCTAAATAAATAAATGGAGCGTGTCTCCCACGGCTATATATGTTCTACATACCCATGTATCAGGATTTGGCAATCTTTGCTCCATCACATGTTTGTCCTGAAAAGAATGACTGCTTGTTGCAAATATCATAAATATTTATGGCCTATTCATGTATCACTTGATAATCATGTTTTTAAAATAGCACACAAACACTTTTAAACAAATATAACCAAAATAAAGCAAGAACAACTTTGAAATATACGTAACAAACATTTAGAAATGTGCTACAAACCTGGATTACCGGGCAAGTCTTTCAGCTAGAGGAGTTTCTTCAGCATCCTCCCCTCTTACCCCCACCCATATCAGTTTAGGCCTGTCCTATAATGACAGAACTGCAGCATGAGAAAAAGAACTCAGTATTGGAGTCAGCTCTGCGTGATTACACTGTTTAGACTCCTTAGCTTCTTCCTTTGTTAGGATGTTGCAAGGTGAAGAGATCACATGTATAAAGCTATCAGGGATGCGCTGTGCATTTTTCCAGTATTCCTAGGGATAGGACATTGACTGGTTAGATCAGTATTTCCTTGGAGTGGGTGGAGGGCAATCTTTAATACTGATTGGACTCTGGGCAAGCATTTTGCTTGGGACCCCTGGACTCTAACCCTCACCACTCCCTGGCATGAAATCACACCCTCCACACTGACTGGCCCCACAAAAAAAACACATTCAGATGCACAGAATGAAACTTATACAGATACAAAAACTTACACACACAAATACACAGGGGCACACAAAGACACACATACAGATAAACAGGCACACAGGTATACACATAGAGACAAACAAATAGATATACAGACACACAGATATACCTAGAAACAGATATATAGACACACATACAGACAGACAAACAGATACACAGGTACGTGCAGGCACAGACACACATACAGACACACAGATATACATAGGCACACATACAGACACATAGATACATGCATACACCCAGATTCACATGCAGACAGATTTACATGCCGACACACAGACACACGTACAGACTTACCACACATACAAACATTCAGACACCCAGATTCACATGCAGACACACATATTTACACACAGATAGACAGATACACATACAGATAGACAGATACACATGCACACAGACAGATTCACATATAGACACACATGCAGATACACAGACACACATGCAGTTTCACATATTCACATACAGACACACAGATACACATACAGGCATACAGATACACACACAGACAAACAGATACATATACAGTCACACATGCAGATATACAGATACGCATGCAAACACACAGATACACATATAGACACACATATGTATGTACAGGCACATAGATAAACATACAGGCACACAGATAGATACATGGACACATATTCAAATACAGACACACATTCAGACATAGATACACATATAGACACACAGATTCACATACAGGCACACAGATATACATAAAGACACACAGATACACATACAGGCACACAGATACAAATGCAGGCACACAGATACAAATGCAGAAACACAGATACACATATAAACACACAAATACACATACAGACACACATATTCACATACAAGCACACAGATTTACATACAGACACACATGCAGAAACATAGATACACATATAAGCACACAGATACACATACAGGCACACAGATACACAGATACACATATATACATATATACATAAAGACACACAGATATACATACAGGCACACATATTCACATACAGACACATGCACACAAACATATAGATACAATGACTAGTGATGTACCGAACGGTTCGCCGGCGAACGGTTCCTGGCGAACATAGCATGTTCGCGTTCGCCACGGCGTGCGAACATATGCGCGGTTCGACCCGCCCCCTATTCGTCATCATTGAGTAAACTTTGACCCTGTACCTCACGGTCAGCAGACACATTCCAGCCAATTAGCAGCACACCCTCCCTAGCAGACCCTCCCACCTACTGGAAGGCATCCATTTTACATTCATTCTCAAGCTGCATGCTTAGTGAGAGGAGGGAAAGTGTAGCTACTGTT
>OW240916.1:240123517-240138732 GCA_933207985.1 Pelobates cultripes
TTGGTTGGCACTCCCTACGTTACATACGGCCCTCCGCGGGCAATCCACGTTGAATCAGTTCCGTCCCCTCACTTGGGATATTACATACTACTGTCGCTTTGTTAGGCTCTCTGTCACCCATGAGCCTCTCTCTATTCGCACCTAAGAGTCCAGTCAGAGGCTCTCAACGAATCTCTGACATATATCCCTATAGTAAACCAGAGACGTTGTTCAACTAAATACCTCAGGTCCTTCAGACATACCTCTATACGCGGCCCTCACGGGCCATCACTACCCCCCTGGTTCCGTACCTTACTACTTTCGGGGCGATTTACCCCAGACACGATTCCGACCCCCCACTTGGGCTATCACATACAACCATGGCCTCAGTGAGTCTACTCAATTCCACGTGCGACCCTCTCTCCGCATCGTTGGGTCTAATCGCAGGCACTTTTGTATCTTAGATGCTTTCCTTGCCAGCAAAATAGAAGATTCGCATAACACAAGTTCGGGTCCTTCGGAAATGCCTCTTCACACGACCTCACTGGGCCACCACGGACTAACGCATGGGAGAATTCTCAAAGCCGGAACGTTGCTGCCTATACATCATCTCGTGGCAGTCACTGAGTTCCAAAAGGAAGGGATGTACCGTCTCGTCAGGCTTCGGACATTTGGGGCCAAGATTAGCCCCGAACATTAGACAAGTCCACGGAAACACTACGCGAGCACTTCCAAATACGTGAATCACAGCCCAGTAGCAATACGCTACCCTAATGATTTCCTCCAGGTTGAGGTTCCCAACAGTTCCCTTCAAAACATCATCGACACTGTGGCAGTATACGACTCATCAGGAATCTTCCCTAACTGACGAGAAATAATAGGACCTTCCACCCAGCTAACCTTTAGGTATCCTCCTGGACTCAACCACCAGGCTAGCAAGGTTAACTGACGATAAAGTATAACGCATCGACGAGTGATCGGGTTCTCACACATGAGTAACCGCTCCCGCAAGGACCTGCAATCCCTACTTGGCTCCCATATTTGCATTTCGCGCAATGCCACTGGGCCGCTCAATTGCGACTACCTCACCTCCTACCAGAGGCTCCACATGAATGACACTGCCTCTATTGGCTCTCATGCAAACGGACCATTGAGAGGGTGTTGGATTCGTATGTATCGAAGGGATTTCTACGTTCATCCCCCCACCGGACGTAGTAACACTGGTTATGGGTATCGATGCAGCAGGCCATTCAGTATTCACGGCCTTACGCCAAGATTGGTGGTTCCGTGACCTATGGCCCACCGACTCCAGAACTTGTCACACTATTCCGACATTTAACCCATAAGTTGCAGAAGATCACTCCTAGGGTTCCTGACGGGAAGGCAAAACATCACATGATCTCCAATAACAAGTTGCTTGCGTAAATATAAATTGAGGGTGTTCTCCCTCACGGGCACTCATTAAACTCATTAGGGGAATCACCTAGTTGGCGGTGTCACATAATTCCGTATGGTAAACACACATGCACCCAGACAGGGTAATATCACGGCCAACGCTCTATCTCATTCAAACTTTTAGCAACGCCTCGTGGTGAATATATAAACAAGATACACCCAATCGGAGGTCCAGTTCTATCCGAACCATGAAAGTAGAGTCCAGCAGTATGGTGGATGCATTTATTGAATTTTTTTTGCCTCTTTCTCACAGTGAGACAAAGCCAAACACACCTAATCACAATATATACAACAAATCACTCGCCACGGCATATTCATGGACTACATAACGACCCGGCTACCACTATAGGCTAGGTCCCGTTGACCGTCATAGGTCAACCCCCCTAAAATCGGTGCCGCATCTGTTGCTTCCATCAGGTAAGTACCGGCACTCCTTAATCAAGGAATTACGTAGATGGGAATCCGCTGCTTACAAAAAGTTAATTCCATAACCTAAGAAAAAACTCGGGAAGCCTTCACAGAATGAGTCAGGCAATCGATATCAGCATTATAACGTTACGATTAAATCTTTTTGCACTCATTTATTTCAGGCCTACCCGATCGTCGATTTAGGCACACCACAACCGACTTTCATACATAGCCAACGGTGTTATGTACAGCTTATTATCCCCGACTACAAATGTTAAGGTGGAGCCTGTAGTTGTGGGAGGGGTTTTACCAGCATATTTGTACCTAGACTTACCTCCAATCAGGGCCGACACCGATCCAGACTACCCACCCAACACACCCCTTAACAAACACTTCCGTGGTGGGCCCTCATTTATTTCAGGCCTACCCGATTGTCGGTTTAGGCACACCACAACCGACTCTCATACATAGTCAACGGTGTTATGTACGGCTTATTATCCCCGACTACAAATTGTATATATACATGTGTAATTTTACTCTAAGTGTATTTTTAGGTTAATATATGTATATATTAATAAAAAAGTACACTTAGTATGATGTTATATATAGAAGATATATATATATTATATAGATATACACATATATTATTATTATTATTATTATTATTTGATTTAATAATTATTATTTTTTCTTCATTTTACAGATGCAGGGAAACTGCCTGTCAGTTTAGGCAGTCCCCTTGAAGGCAGCATTATGGACGCCTATTGCGGTCATGTGACCACTCTTTCAGAGCGATCACATGGCCCACGGGGGCCTAATTTGCTGAGGAGGGACTGTCTGGGCTGTCAGGCAGTCCCCCCAGGCTGGGAGCAACACCTACATAACAACAAAAACCTAGTACCCAGTACATTTGTGGCAAATCTATTACTTACCCGATCGCCTCCATTCCCCCGCCAGTAATCAGATAAGTAATAGATTTGCTGCAGATGTACTAGGTACTAGGTTTTTGTCGGACGTACATCGCAGTCCTTAAGGGGTTAAGAGATACTTTACACACCAGCATCAGAAAGTGATATATGCTGTTTTCTGATTGAAAGGTTTAATTAATTTCATCAAAAATATCAATATCATCTGGTCATATCTCGCTATGGGTGCAAATTTTCATATTTATACTTCAAATGATTGGTATTTATACTGCAAGTTCTGGGAAAACATTTTTGAGAATATATGCTATTCAATATATGATGATTTTTTGCCTGAATTTTCCTTTGAGTTTTCATACTAATGGGAAAAATCATGCTCAAAACAAAATGTTCCACTTCATTTCACAAAGTTTGGGAATTCTCTTTGCTTGCTAGAACAAGGGATATGTAGTTGGATCCATTCTCTTCAATATTTTATTAGTGAGATTGCAGAATGTCTTGATGGTAATGTGTGTCTTACCAGCTGGGGCAACTGGAGTATTGTACACAGTACTGAATACTGTATCTCCAGAAGGATATTGATACTTTGGAGAAAGTTCAGAGAAGGGATACTAAACTGGATTGCAGGTTATAGCTTGGAGGAAAGACTAGACAGGGGGATATGATATAAACATTTAAATACATAAAGGGAATCAACACAGTAAAGGAGGGGAGTACATTTAAAAGCAGAAAAACTACCACAACAAGAGGACATAGTCTTAAATTAGATGAGCAAAGGCTTAAAAATAATATCAGGAAGTATTACTTTACTGAGAGGGTAGTGGATGCATGGAATAGCCTTCCAGCTGAAGTGGTTGAGGTAAACACAGTGAGGGAGTTTAAGTATGCGTGGGATAGGCATAAGGCTATCCTAGAAATAAGATAAGACAGGCACTAATGAAAGTATTAAGAAAATTGGGCAGACTAGATGGGCCCAATGGTTCTTATCTGCCATCACATTCTATGTTTCTGCACACCATAAAAAGTAGACCTACTGACAAAGCAGATCCCCCCTTCTTTCTTTAAGATCAAAGGTGTGTCAGGAAATACCTTACATGCAGGATTTAAATTAAGATAAAATATAACAAGAAATCCTGAAACATATTACCGGACCTTAGATTGGGAGGATTTAAAGATAATACATAGAATAGTACTGAACAGCATGCGCTGTTACAACGTGAGAGGTAGAAATGGCATAACAATAAGTGAACAAATTGTCTTCAGCCTCCTCAGTGTCCTGATCCCCACTCATGTTAAAATAAAATTATTTAACCAGTTTGTCAACTGAATATTGAATGGCTGCCATGTTCCCTGCTCACGTATTGAGAATATCAGTAAGAGGGAGGCTGCAGGAAAATCTAGTCATCGATCCAACATCTAAAATAAATGGCTGGAATTTACACTTGGAGGTCTGTCAGTATGTCATTGTGGCACTAGCCATTTTAGAAACGAATCACAATCACAAAAAAAATCTGTTACAAGGTTACAGAAAACGTATAATGGCAGGAGTTACTCAGTTATGTCATTTGAAGAATAGCTTCCAGACTTAAATTGCATAGGAAATGGTTTTTGAACTTTTTGATAATTTACTGTTCCCAGAATGCCTGACTTTAGTTGGAAATTACATTCTGTTTTTGTTTTTGTTTGTGTTTAGTTTTTCTTTAATAGAAAAATTCACAGGAGAGATTTTGTGATGATCGATAGCAGGTATAGATATTTTTTTTTAAATGGTATATAATGGTACATAGACTACATCACTTGACAGAACTATTTTAATGTTGTTGTCATCTCTGGAACACTGGATCTTTCTGGAATCACAGATTTGATCCATTATTTGATACTGTATAGCTATAACTATGAGGCATTATAATCATTAGAGGGCTGGTGAAAAGATAAAGGTGGATGCACAATCAAAAGGAATTAAAAAATAAAATACAGATTATGAACCTATTGTGTTACATATTCATGCTGTAAAGGTAAACGTGTGGACTGAACAGAGCCTTATGGTAATGCAACACTGACAACTGTTGAAATAGTGACTTTTTGGCCAGTTAAATTCACAGCTCCTCAGAAATTGGCAGTAGAGCAGACGAGTTCAACTATGAATTATTTGTTTTATACCCAAAGCAGCCTTGTAGTGCAAATGACAGATGTAAACAGGAAAATAGGAAAGTTACAGTATTTTACATTAATAATTGCAACTGATTTTGAAAATGTTGCCATAACAGCTGTGTAAATGCATATAGATTTATGTATATTAGTGAAGCAAATATATTTACAATAGCAGTACCCAGTAACCCAAATTAGGAAATTAAAACGCCCTTAGAAGATAGTAAAGGAAATTAATAATTTATATTAAACATATTTGGAGTCCAGTACTGCAATTTGTAAAGTCCAATAGCTATTCGCATAGGAGCTTGAATTAAAATTTAAAGAGTTCCAATTAATAGTTTTATTCTTACTGAGCATGCCTTGTCATTTTTGTGGATGTGGTTAATTAGTGGTTAATTAGTGGTTAGAAGTTTTTCCTCTACTCATGCTCCATTCAGGGTTTAGCTCTAGCCGGTTTGCCTGTTCAAGTTTTTATAATAACAAAATGTCTTGTTCTGTCTCTATACTAGCTGACTGTGTGAAATATGTATGTAATCTCTCATTCTTTTTTTTTTTTTTTTACATTGAACCTTGCAATTATTATTATAAGTATTTTCTTATTTATATAGCACCAGCAATTTCCGTAGTGCTGTACAATGGGTGGACTAAGGACACGTAATTGTAACCAGACAAATGGACACACAGGAACTGAGGGGTTAAGGGCCCTGTCAGTTCACTTACATGCTAGAGGGAATGGGGTATAGTGACACAAAGGTTGTAAGTAGGGGTAATAAAATAGGTTGCTAGAAAAGTAATCACTGAAAACTTAGTAGGTTATTTTTGACAGTTGTAGGAGAGGAGTCATGGGGGGGTGAAAACCTGCCACCAGGTTAGATTAAATGCTTTCCTGAAGAAGTGTGTTTTTTCAAAGATTTTGTGAAGGAGTGGAGACTAACGGAGAAGGGAAGGGAGTTCCCCAAAAAAGGTGCAGCCCTGGAGAAGTCTTGGAGGCGAGCATCAGATCTGCGAGTTCGGACAGAGGATAGGAGTATGAGTTCTGTATCAGAACAAGACATAAATAAAGAATTTTAAAAAATAATTGAAAGAGTATCTATTTACAGATGCAAAGAATTCACAAGACCATATATTTGTCAATTTTTTTTTAATTAAATATAATAAATTAGAATCATGCACTATAATTGCAAACCACAGTACTACACAAAATAGAAAAACCTTTTCTCAAAATTTGTAAATAGATAAACATTCAGCACATATTTCCCCTCTCTCAAACTTTGAACTCTTTTCTATACTCGGTAAACCATAAAGCATTGTTAATAAGAACAGACAGTAGATCTTTGCAGCTACAAAATACTGTCAAGTTTCAAGTTGTAACCCGGTCTTTAATATTTGCATATTGCTCACATCTGTCCCCACTGATACCCTCTAGCATTTATAGTTTCCATTCTGAAAAATGGACTTAAAAGTCAGATTTTCAAATGACTTGCAATAGTAACTCCACCAAGACGCTATACAAGGCTTGCTCAGTTCCTACACACTTCACATGTAATTGTATTAGCAATTTACTCATATTGTTTCCATACACTTGACTTCACTGTGTAGCAGTACTAACCTTATTCGGGGGCTGGCCGGGATCTTCAGCTCGAGCCGCGCGTGGCTAGAGTACTCCTGCATCAACACGAGCCGCGCGTGGCTCGATCTCCTCTTCTGAGCGGGCCATGTGCACTGACCTCAGTGAGCAGTCACGCGGCCTGCCTGACACTAGGAGCGTGGCTTGCATCACGTGCGCGATTTTAAAGGGGCAGTAGGAGCCACAAGTGGATTCAGGCTCCCATTTGCCCACACACGCACACTTTGGGGGCGTAGTCATGACGTGGGCCAATCAAATGTTAGTTAAAAGATATTTAAACTTCCCTAGCCCTGTCCACTTTGCCTAATTGTGGTATCTGTATCTGAGTTTATCTTTAACCCTTTCCTGTCTTGTATGCCCGTCTGACTGATTCCAATGTACCTGACTCTGGCTAGTTCTCATTTTTGCTGTCACTCCGTTCCCCAGACCTTGGCTCGTGCTTTATCTCTGTCTGACATTTAGTCCGGCCATTGTAAGGCCCGGTAATATGTTATATGCTAGTCTTGTCCCTTACTATCCTAAACTCTGCGTGTTGGGGTATTACACCATGAAAACTATATACTATACTATAAGTGCACTATGCCACTCACCTTTTCACTTTACAAGTGGGCAACACTGCAGTTACACATTCTCGGTCACCTTTACCAATGTTTTTGACACCAGATGCTCAGCCCCTTTTATGACATCATTAAATCCACTTTATGACATTATCATGACATTGTCAACACATACCTACTCTGATTTGGGGTGTGGCTATTGAGGAAACACCCACAGGCCTATTTATACTTGAACTTTCCATCTGTTTAGTGCCCTGTCGGGTTTCCTTGTGATCCTAACATTCCTTATTCTGAAGTTTCCTGGTTTCCTGATTTGGCTTGTCTGACAACTTTATTATCTGTAGTTTGTGACCTGACTTCACTTATTGTTGTGTACCTCTGGAATCCCTGACCTTGCTTTGTTTCTTGACCTTTATATTTTGCCTGCTGTGGGCATTGCATTAATCCTCTATAAGTTCCAGTAATATGCTGCTATCCTTTATTACACAATTTGGATGGCATAGATTTAAGCATAGGGTGCAGGGATGTTATACTTACCTTGACGTTAGGTAGGATTTAGTGCTTACTATACTGTACTTGAATATGTAAATATTTTAACATACTCTGCATGGCCAAAAAAAAAGTTGCTACCTGGATTTAACTAAGCAAATAGGTAAGAGCCTCCTATTGGATAGTTACTGCAAGGGTGATTATCTTTCGGCTGGCAACAAGTTATTTAACCCCAGCTTCTCATTTCTTAAACAACCACGTCGAAAGACACATCCCGTGGTTGTGGAAAAGATGTTAGTCTGTTTGAGAAGGGTCAAACCATTGCATTGGCATGCATCATGCAGAGAAAACATCTAAGAAGATTGTAGAAACTACTAAAATTGGGTTAAGAGCTGTTCAACACATTATTAAAAACTGGAAAGATAGTGGGGAACCACCAATAATGGGTGCATCAAGGTAAGAAGAGAGGCAGATGAAGTGATGCATCCATCATGCCTAGTGCCTACTGTACAAGCCTGTGGGGGCAGTGCTATGATTTGGGGTTGCTGCAGTTGGTCAGGTCTAGGTTCAGCAACATTATGTGCCCAAAGAATGAGGTTGGCTCAGACTACCTGAATATACTAAATGACCAGGTTATTCCATCAATGGATTTTTTCTTCCCTGATGGCATGAGCATATTCCAAGATGACAATGCCAGGATTCATCAGGCTCAAATTGTGAAAGAATGGTTCAGGGAGCATGAGACATCATTTTCATACATGAATTGGCAACCACAGAGTCCAGACCTTAACCACATTGAGAATCTTTGGCATGTGCTGGAGAAGGCTTTGCACAGTGGTCCGACTCTCCCATCATCGATACAAGATCTTGGTGAAACATTAGTGCAATACTGGATGGAAATAAATCTTGTGACATTGCAGAAGCTTATCAAAACAATGCCACAGCGAATGTGTGCCGTAATCAAAGCTAAAGGCGGTCTAACTAAATATTAGAGTATGTGACCTTTTTTTTGGTGGCAACTTTTTTTTGGCCAGGCAATGTATAACATAGTAATGTTTATAAGAAATAAAAAGTATATACATATCACATAGAAATAAATGTATTTTTGAATGCAGGGTTATTGAAATTTGCAGTTGCTAGCTTATTATTTTCTCTTTACACCTAGATGAAACAGGTGTAGTTTTTTGTTAGATAGTGTCATGTGGTACGTTTTATCATACAGCATGGAAACCAACTACTTAGTGTTTAGTGTTTTGTGATGACTCTGCTGTGCCCTCTGTCAGTCAATTCGAAATGCATTGATTTGCATAATTTCAATATGCAATTTAGGAAATTGCAAACAACTAACCAGTTACATCTGTTATCTCGGTTTTTCCATGTGTTAGAAAGTTGTGCTTGCAATATATATTTGATGCATTAGTATGTTGTTTGTTCTTCAATGTTATGTAGGTTTATCGTTAAATAATGTTTACCACATGCTTAAAGAAAAGTCACCAAAGGCTAGTACTTAAAAATAAAGTAATGTTACATAATGAACTGTGTGTGCTGTCTGATTCTTTCAGGGATTCCAGTAGCAGAGTTTTAGGACATGCTTGCTGGATGCACTGTTTCCTAGTACAGGGAACCTATAAGAAAAGCACAGGGTTGAGATCCGAAAAGCGTCTTTGTAAAGATGGTGGCAAAAGCTAAGCCAGTGAGCTGTAAATGCCATTGTAAAGGCGGTAGTTAGAGGCAGTACCTGCCTGAAAGGAGGAGGGCAGACAGGGTAGCTGATACCTGCCTGGAAGAAGCATAACAAGAAGACAGGCTAATTATTGCCTGGAAAGAGGAGGCATTAGCTGGGGGAGATATCTGGTCTCAGGGATGATCCCTCTCTGGAGTGGCAGATCCATATCTCTAGTGGTAAGTCCTGGGAATTGATAGGCTCAGGGCAAGATGTGTCATCACAGTCTCCTATTAAACGCTATGTAAGACTGTAAAACTTACTGCAGTTGCTAATTACTGGTCTATAACACTAATGTTCTTATTAATTTATGATATTGTTATTTTGATTCATTTATGATGTTATTTAGTAAGCTTGTATTTAACTTATTGTGACAATCATATAAACAAGACCATTCTGTATATCTGCTTCATATTATTTTCCTTTTTTTCATGTTTAACCATTTAATTATAAATTGAATATTTAAAGATTTTGATTTAAACTGTGCGACTAACACACGCATTAATCAATCACAAACTTTCTGGTAATGGACTTTAAGGTTTTACATTTGTTTTTGTTTTTTGTAATTCTACTGGACACAATCTGCCCATTACATGGTTGGCAAGGTTATGTTTTTCTGATACTAGCATTTAATTACAGGAAGTGTGATATGTATGTACCAATGCTGCCCAACAATAAGAACAACCTTAGTATTCTAGCTTGTCACTAACTATTATTATGAAATAGATTATGCTGAAGCAAGTATTAGAGTAAATAATTCCATGTAGGGTTTCCTGGAATTCATAAAGTACTTAAACTCCATGCTTGTTGATTAATATGATGCATGAGAGTCCTGGAAATTCTGTGACACAGGAATAAGTAACGGCAATATAATTAAGTGGTATAGGAGATAACCACGTGGTCTAACACAAAAGTAAAAGAAAAAAAAGGATACTTAATTTACTATTTCAAATACTTGGAGGTCTTGAAGATGCACAATCAAATTTGTGTACCATTTTCTTTAGTAATGACCAAGGGTTAATAACTGAAAACTGCTTCATTTTTGCAGCTTGTTTTTTTATACAATTTAATTTGTTCTGGCATTTTTTTTAAGATTGTTTTATTTATTATTTCTACAGAAACCCAATTATTTTATCCATATCAATGTGCAAATATCAAACCAATGAATCAGACAAGTTTTAAACAAGTAATCGGACAAGCAAAATAACAAACATAATGTAGATGAGTGATCAGAAAAGTAATATATTTTTCTTGCATTACACATTTCCACTTACATAACATCCACACATCATTTATCATTTTATCACATTATCTTTCAAATTGATTTTGCACTCTTTACCACATTAACACATTTCACAACATCACACTATTTTTGTCTTAATACTTAAGTTTGCTCAAAGACATGAGTATTATTATTTTTTTCATTTTTAATTCTTTATTTTGTCATTCACCATGAGGAGATTTCACAAGCATGCGATAAAACAATAGATATTCCGGTTGTGCTATCAAACAAGGTCAATGTCAGAAGGATAATATCATTGTGAACTAATTCTTTGAATTATAAAATGAAAATAAACAACAAAATACATATATGAAATACAAAATGAGTGAGTCCCCATGAGGTCATCAGAGGAGTGTAAGTGTTAACCATCGGTATGGGTACCATAGCTAAACGGGGAGGGCCCCTATTCAAAGTTGGAATGTTTTCAATAGACGCAGTACATAATGGCAGGTGGTAGGGGCAAAGGGTGTTAAGGTGATGTTGCCTCTGGTTTAGAGCTGACTTGGCTTGGCCCGGAGGCCTGCATAAAAATAGGACCTGTAAGCCATATGTGCTGGCTATCGGGCAAAGTGGTCCATGCTAGCGAACTATTTACATGTAGAATAAAAATAACTTGAACAGGGCCCACTGTGTAGCAGCTATGTAACAAACAAAAATAAAAAAAATAGAGCTAAACAGAAAATGAGGTGTCTCTAACACTAATGGAGAATAATGGTGGGCATTGGTGGAAAGTCAATCCCTTAGGAGGGACAGGTGGTGTTTCATCTTTGGGATAAGTCCCTCATGTTGGTGCAGTGGCCCATTGCACCTGCTGTGATTGACGGGGAATAAACTCTGGCACGTTGGCTAGGTTCAGCTGTGACATGCTCAAACCCTGTTGGGTCGGTGTTGTCAGGAACCCCAAGGTGGTTAGTAGGGCTTCGAACTCTTGAGAGCTGTGCACTCTGTGGCCTTGTGTGTGTTCCGGAGCAGGTCTCTGATATCCTGGTTAGTAGGGACTCTGTCTGCCTTTGGTTTTTTGTTTTCTTGCCCATGGTGGTCTCTTGTGCTGCTGCCAAGGTTTGTGCATGGTTTTGGGTCTCGTTTACACCTTAACCATACCGATATTTCCGGTTAAGACACAGAGCTCAGAGAAGTGCGACTGCTCCTTTCTCCACCTAGCTCTGCAAACCCCAAGACATCAGTATTTTATGTCCTATAGTTATTAAAATATCAAACTGTATTTTTATAATTTGAACTTTCAGTATTTTAGGTTTTTTTATAGTTCTAAATATATGAGTCATTGTGTTTAAAACATCAAGCAGAGATCAGAATCAATTATTGAACCATCACATTGTGATTTGTACATTAAATTAAGTATTAATCATGGATTATCTCTTCTGTCAGAATGATATGGCTGTTGGTTTGATATTGTCAAACTATAATTGATAAACAAAGGAATTAGGTTGCCTATTAAAGTGTTTTGTCAGTGCAAATCATGAAGCCTGCTTGCCTTAAACAATAATTTATAATGTGATTTTACATATTTGTCAAAACATTTATTTACAAATTGTGTATAAACAGCTTAAAACACCAGGATGTGTTCACTATTGTCTATTTACTATTCTTAAGGTTCGGCAAGAGACTAGACTTCTGCATGGTGAGCAAATTTTGCTTTGCTCACAAACTTCTGTTGGAGGGAGGCATGCATTAAGCATGTTCATGAGTATTATCATGCTTATGAGCACACAATACTCTTGGTTTTACCTTTCATTATGCATGTGCAGTAGTGCTTAGTTTACCTTCAGTACTGGCACTTTCTAATGGTCTTTTTCCTGTGTGTGAAATGTGTAGCTAAATTCTGTGGATTTGCTTGTAGAATTTATTTATTTATTTAAAAAATGGATAACCTTGCTTGTCTCACCTTGAGCTTTTAAATGTATGGTTATAATCTTTTTGAAATGGGAACATGAATAGATTTATTTATTTTTTTAAATCAGTTGTTTGGCGATTTAAAGGTTTTATGACATTTTATCACAGCTAAGTTTTATTTTTGTTGTTGTGGAATAAACAAGAGAGGCTGACAGTTTCTTGAAATTTGGAGAAGAGAAAAACGGTCTAGGTAGTCTTTAACATCATTCTGTAAAGGTAATGCAAAGAGCAACTACTTTTGACATTTATAGACATTCAGTGTTGTCAGCTATAGTTAGCATTAGTGACAGGGTGGATATATAATGCACTGTTTTTTCACAATGTTTTTTTCATTGAGTTTTATTGTTTAAGATGAATCAGACTTATTACCTTCTACAATAATTAGGGCTTCTATCCCTGATCTCATGGACATAACACACGTTAATATTTAGCAGAATTTCTGGTAATGCACTTTCAATTACTTAATGAATTTATATTTTCAAAAAATATTAATATGTAACACACAATATCCCTTTCTATGCACATTTGCTCAGAATAGGTATTGATGTATGCAGATATGTTTTGAATATCAGGTTTAGGGAAGAGACTTTATTTTAGTATCCATGCACTCTTTATTGCAGGTTATCTATCTATCTATCTATCTATCTATCTATCTATCTAATCATCCATTTTGAAGATGTTATTTTGTTGTTCAGAAATCAAACTGCCATACTTTTTGACAGCAAAGGTTGGTAATAGAAAGATGAAATTAATATTGAAGGTGCAATGCCATGAAGCACACTCATGGGCATATGTGATATGCTTAAACCAACAAGGCTCTTGGACTACACGCTAGTCTCTTACCAATGCAAAGTTTTATTTGAGCTTCACTACTGTAAGAAACTTCAAAGTAGAAGATAGTAATAGGCAATATCTATGAGACTATGAAATTTAAATTGGGATGAATTTCAATTTGTACTAATTCAGGTCGATCACACGATTGGCTGAAATTCAGATTTCTGAACTGGCATGTGCATAGGTACCAACAGTGACAGGAAAGTCCCTGCATTTTGAAATTTGCCAGCAGATTCTAAAATGCAGAAGGGAACTGGGCTCAATGACTATGCATGGAGTACTTCAGGAAGAGACAAACTATCAGTCGGCCTAGCTACCATCTTTAGAGGCAAGCCTTCCTCCTTTATGGATCCATCCCTTTTGACGGACCAACTGGCTCCCTTTGATGGGTGGAGACATCTCCCATATATTGCATGCCTGATCTATTTCCAGCCTGTTTCTGTCCTGGAAGGTGGTCAGAAAATGTTGGTAGGTATGCATGTGCCAGAATTAGAGATTAGCCTTGGTGACGGTATAGTCTAATTTTTAATAAAGACAGGAGGATAATATTTGCTTTACCTTTCTTTACTGAAACCTCTCAGCCGCAAAAAAAAACTTAAATAGAAAAAAAACAATCAGCCAATCAGAAACAAGCGGTATAAATTAAAACCATGATAGGCCTCTCCTACATCCTCTTTCTTTGATGTTGAACAGGTACAGGATGACCAAAGAAACAATGGAGAACCGACAGATCCTAAACAAACATCTATCACCATGGAATTAAGTGGCATGGTTCCTCAAACTACAAGAAAACGAGAAATGTGATAGTTTGGGACCAATTACCATAAAATAACACTATGAAGCAAATGTATGATCAACTATGAAAAGACAAGGACAGATAATCATCAAAAAGCATGCAAATATGAAACAGTAAAAGCACACACGAGAGCCAGGAAGACACAAGAACCATTGCGATAACAAGAGTAGTAAACTAAGTCACAAATGAAGGACGAAGATGAACAACAAGGAGAAAAATGGGAAAGGGAAAAAAGAAAGGAGAAATATTTGCCTCCTGTCTTTATTAAAATTTTGACTATACCTTTACCAAGGCTAGGCTAATCTTTCATTTTAAACACAAGACAGGAGACTTCATATTTGCTCTTTTAAAGTTGAGGTACCAGAGTGAAAGAAGCATGAGGATGTGGACCAAAATAAAAAGTCAGAAATGTGGATTCCCACAATCAGTTCTCAACAGTTAAAACTCCGGAGAGGGTGCACTCCAGGGGAAAAAAATCTGAGGAGAATGCAGCACCCCTAACCAAATGGTCACCAAAAGACACTGCAACACCCACCAAAGAAAGTAACCATCAGACACAGTGAGCCATCATAGTAGAGATGGGTTTGTATGGTTGTACGTAAGAGATCAGGAGAGGGCACGAGTGAGATTCTCGAAGAGACTCTGTAACTTTCATATATGCTCAAACACAGCAAACCACACACAACTTAGAAGAAGTGGAAAATATGGATAAAAGATAGACTTGGAGTGAGTCTTTGTGCAGCTGGAAAAAAAAGACGCCCTGTCTAGAGAAAAGGAGATAGAATTGGGATCAAAACACATACATGTTAAAAACCCAATGGAAAAACACCCAAAAAAGGACAACCAACTTAGAGCGTTAGCAAAGAGACAGTAAATCATTATCCTTCCAGGAAGCCAAAAAAAGCAACCCCTGAGACACCTCAAAAAACTGAATATTTCGATAGTGGGGTTTTCTTCAAGTGGATGCCTCACATAAGACGACAAACTGAAGGGTCTCTTTCAAGCTAGAGCCATTGGAGTGGAATGTGTGCCCTTGAGATAGCGGATGGAAAAAGGTAATGGTGAGGTAGGACACACCTT
>OW240916.1:240138832-240424291 GCA_933207985.1 Pelobates cultripes
GGCTGGGGGCATGGGTCTCCCCTCCGCCCTCCCCTCAATTGTAACGTACTACCATGCTGTCCACTTGCATAGATGCCTAGACTGGCACACACACCCTGCAAAGAAGCTATGGGTGTCTTTGGAGACCCAACAAGCAGAGGGTAAAATCCCATCCGCTCTTTGGCTGGGTAAATGACACTGAGCTCTTTACGCACAAATAACTGCTTGATAGATGCTACACTGGGTGTCTGGTGTGCACTACACTTTCAATGACAGCTGAAGACTAGTGATGTCCCGAACTGTTTGCCGAACGGTTCGCCACGGACGGCGAACATATGCGCTGTTCGGTCCGCCCCCTATTCTTCATCATTGAGTAAACTTTGACCCTGTACCTCACAGTCAGCAGACACATTCCAGCCAATCAGCAGCAGACCCTCCCTCCCAGACCCTCCCACCTCCTGGACAGCTCACTAAGAATGCAGCTTCACAATGAATGTAAAATGGATGCTGTCCAGGAGGTGGGATGGTCTGGGAGGGAGGGTCTGCTGCTGATTGGCTGGAATGTGTCCCCCTGGAATAAACTCTTCCTCAGGTTTTTCATTAACCCGAAACCTGTGTCTGGTGTGAATTACTTCAGGAGCGTGCACGCATATTTTAATTTGGCCGTGGGCAGATATACAAGATTATCAATTACTTGATTGATTCCACAACAGAAAGCAAAATTGTCAAGAGATATGGTCAAGCATTTTTTTCTACTATATCAACAGCTAATACAGGTAGATGAAAAATACAGCTACCACAATGATTTTATTAGCTCCTGTAAAAGTTTGTTATATGCAAATGTGTTTGTCATATTATATATTATCTTACCTGGACACATCAGAGTTTCAGAGTTCTGGGGAAGATATTAACCAAACTATAAATTTAGATATTTTGACTAAAACTAATTTGAAAAAAAAAGAAAAGATTAAAACATAAAACAAAAGCTCTCGAGTACAGCACAACTGGTAATTGTTTAAAATTCTACTATGTTGTCATAAATTTTGCACATCAAATCTAAGATAACATAATAAAAGTAGGAGCAGGTGGTATGATTTGCTTTCCCTTCCTCTTTGGAGTTGCTAGACCATTATTTGCAGAAGGATACCAATTTATCCTTTACCCATTTTGTTGTTGGGTGGAAAATGTCTGAGCATTGGTGTCCAGTGAATATATATGAAGCAAATATACCTGAGTGGGGTTAGCAAGACTTTGTATGCACACTATTTTGTAAATATAATCATCATTAAGACTGAACATTGATATGTGAATATTTTTTTTCTCAGATATATAAAAAATAACAACAAATATTAAAGTATGATGCCAATAACGAGACCTGTGAGACTCATTTAGATCTGCTAGCCACACAACTTATCTTTAAATAAAAAATATAGTACTTAGTCCTCAGGTGTTCTACTTTTCAAGGGGAAATACAATTATGTGTTTTCTTCAGGGGTTTTTATTCAATCATTAAAATCCTGGGGCAATGTAACTACCCAAATTTAGATGAACAAAGTGTTTGTTCCAGTTTAAAGTCAAGTGAAAAGTAGGTAGAACTGGGCAGGATGTACATCTTTCAATAATTGCAAATCCAAGATATTGGGGTATGACTACAAAGAAGTTACATGTAGGCATGGCACTACAAATATACATTTCAAACTGCCAAATCATTTCAGATAGTTTTGCACACACACAGACATTGAACGAATGCTCTTTCACATGATTGGAGCAAAGAAAACTCTTCCTCAATTTGGAGTGTTCTATTTATGATGTATACTGTAAATTGTTTTTTTTTTTTTAGTTGTTGATTCTTCTGGTATACAGAAGAAGTAAGACTCTGGAGGTACAACTTTTGATGGGTGAAAATTGGTCCCAAATAAGTATTATCTACCATCTGGGAATGAAGGCAGTTAATGAAGGTACAAATGCTCATAAAATAATGTCTAAAATATAAACATATAGTACTTTGAAAATACAGTCAAGAAATGATAATGTGGCAGTTGCACTTGCAAGTATATTCTTATTCTATCTCAATACACCTTATAGGGATACTACAACAATCATTTTGCTGTTATTGCAACACAGCCAAGTCAAGTTATAAAAACTGAATAGCCATTTTTCTTTTTCATTTGGATTTATCTGCTATGACAGCACAAACATTATATTCCAGAGTAATAAAATTCATCCTCGGTGAAATCGGCTTTCAAATTGCTTTTAGTTTACTTGGCAGACTCATGGATAATTCAAATAAATCAAAAGCATAATATTTTCTAGAGTAAGGAATATATATTTTCCCAGTACTTTCATTCATTTATCGTTAGCATAAACCAATGATGGCTAAAAAAGGAATCCCATATGCGATGATTAACAACGGAACCCTAGATGTTTGTGAATTGCATTTACCATGATCTTCAACCAGCCACATATATCATACACATGTACAACAGTCAAAGGTGCTACATTTTCTTCAAATTTGATTGGAGTAGTAAATTGTCTAATATTCAGATAGGGGGTTGTGAAGACTTTAAGACTTTTCCAGGTACCAGGAATTAAACTGCTTGGAGGAGCATATAAAATGTTCTCTTATAATTTGTTTGGGCGTTTACAATGTTTTTATATTTATTTAGTGCAGCAAACAAACTATATTGGTTTTATTTTTATACTGGAATCATTGATAGTTTACATTTTCAAAGTTTATATTTATTTATTCAGATTTGAATAAATGTATATGCTAATTGACCTGGTAGTGGAACTTAAATGTATTCGTTAAAGTGGAAAACACAGGAAATTAGAACTTGAATTATAATATACAAGCCAAATCGCTTAACTAGAAAACCAGATGACTTGACAAGCTTTTCTATTTCAACTATTCCGGTACGAATTAACAGCTAGTTTTTCTGTTTTCTACAATTCCGCATTTAGCAAGTAAACCAGGTTGTGTCTAAAACCTACAGATGTCCTCATTTTTTTATTTTTTATTTAGTGGAATCTCAGGATACTTGGGGCAGTAACAAAAAAAAAGGCTGTCCCCTTAAAGTACTGTCAAAATGGAGGATGCATTCATAACATCAGTAAAATACAATGGGGCTTCCTCTTTCATTACTTTCTGCAACTGATAAGAAACTGGAATTGTTCAACAATATTTATGCAATGTAAATAAAAACTTCAATCTAAGCATAAAGCAGGTTTAAAAGAAGATCACAACATATTTCTGCTTTTACTTTTTCTAAAATGTATTTATTTTTCTCAGATATGTGCAACTTGCTGTCAGGTTGATCAATAAAACATGGATTCAATAGAAACATCATTCGGAAGTGTTAACAGAAGCCAGTATTAACTGAAGACAGGCATAAAAAATATCAAAAGGGTAACAGTTATAAAATTCCTGTATAAATCGCTGCAAGAATTTCAAGGGCTTATTCATTCGAATGATTAGAAAAACAAAAAATATTACTGTTCTGTGCGCATTCATACAAGACAGATGGAGTAGTTAAATGCTTATTGATTAAAACACCTCTGCCCTTTCTACAAACAAAGTGGGCTGGTATTTATTGTCCTGGATAAATGGATAACTTATTTTACCACTAGAGCCCACACACATTATAAAACACAATTTTGATATAGAACAAGGAGAACATATTAATAAAGTTTAATACTGCATTGTTTTTGTAATGAGTTGACAAACACAATTTAGACCAAAACAGAACATCTGAAAAAAATGATTCAGCTCTGCCAAATTACAATTATATTTCTGACATGGGTCAATTATCTGATTACTACAATGCATCATTTAGTGAATACCCCAAATTTTTTTGTTTTGGAGAGAAATTTGCCTTATTATAGAGTGCAAAGAAAAATAAGAGAAAGACAAGATAAACATGTATTTTTTTCTGCCATATGTTACTTAATTAAAAATAAGAAATCAATATATTTTTCACTACAAAAATAAATCTAATTTTAAAAAATCTCATAAAACAGACATAGAGGACAGATTGTACTAAAATAAACATAACTCTGGTACATGAATAGCTGTTCTTACATCTACAGAAAATTGTGATGCAATTTTTAGAAACAGACTTATGTTATAATATAGAATCTAGCCCTTAGTTTGATTTTTTTTTTTTTTTAGTCATTGTTATGCAGTCATCTCAACCCAGCTCATTGTTTAAAGTGGGTGAAACAAGCATTTAGGGTTTTCACCATCACTTTAGGTTGAAATATTTACTTGCAATTAAAAGAAAAAATATAGGGGGGGGCGGGGCAGGACCGCCGAGCTGGACGGTCGCAATCGAGCACAGCTCATGCACCTTGTAAATCTATAAGCCTACAAACCATGCAAATTGACCTAAATACAGACCGACAGAGACGGTCCTCAACACCAAGGGGACACTGGATCCATGGTGAGGCTGGCTCCCCGAGCTTTAGTCCCCTGGAGATGAGGCCTTCGACGACCTAGTTGGGGCCTATGCTGGCGGTGAGAGGGGCGGACGGTCGCTGCCCCACTATCCTGCTTCACAGTGCCCAGCCAGAGGCCCAGACTCGAGGGGACCCTGCCCTGTTCCCCCCCTATGGACCGGTGGGAGTGATCCCGGTCCTCACCCAAAGGCTATGCAACCAGGGCTGGCAAAGCTACCACCCTGATCGAGGGCCCGGGCGCAGCACACAAGATGGCGGATGCCATGTGTGCCGGAGTCAGCGGGAGAGAAAACCCTCACACCAAGCTGACTACAATCAGCAAAGGCTTCCAGACATGGGCCTAGGGGGCGTGAAGAGTCTGTGGCCTCCCTACCCCATGTCGCAGCCCAACAGGCGATCTCTTACCCATCCACCATACGAGCCATGTCAACGATGTGCAGCGACGGAAACCCATGCCCTGTCACACCAACACGGCAGAACGGGCATTGGCTGACCCTGAATACCTGCGAGGTTGCGGGCCCACCAAGCCAATGGTTCCTGGAGTTTGAGCCTGCTCACGAACTCTCAAACCAACCAGGGTGATATTTCACACGAAGCTTACTGCTTAGACCCAGCGTGTTCACATATTAAGTATTTTAAGCTTATTAGTACAGCATATCGTTAACACTGTGTATCCCACTCATTAGGCAAGCATTCAGACAACAAGCTTACGATTAACAGCATAACGATACCTCTGTCTGCCTAATAACTTGTTAGTTTACTCATTTTACTTCTACTACTTCTATGTCTCACCAAGGCTATTTCTTTTATTTATCTTGCATCTGAGTGAATGTTAACATTTGCTCAGATGCAAGATACGTAATCCATAGCGATGTATAAACTAGACAGAATCTGTGCAGTGAGGCATGTCTACTCAGTGAATCTTCACATCGACATACATACCTGTATAATCAGTTTACAGGACTCAGTGAAAGCTTATGTCTAATCTACTTTATCTTGTTTCACAATATTTAATTTTCTTTAAAAAAAAAAAAAGTGATATTCATCTGTTGGAACACTTAATTAATAAAAATGAGGCTGTCACTCGTAGGAGATGATACTTTATGTTAGCAAGTACCCAATCTGTATAATTACCGTACATCCCCTCTTTTTCATTCTGTACCCCCATTAACGTTTGCCTCAATAAAAGAAAGATTTACAAAAAAAAAAGAAAAAATATATACAGATCAGACCTCAAAATACTATTAGAGTACTACATTGAAAAACACTTTGAATTACTATGACAATAATAAAAAATTGGCAATATCTGTCAGACAGCTATAATTGAGTATCTAATCTAGATTGAAATAAGGCACTGTAATTACATAGATGGAGCTGCTTCATGTAGGGACTGTATAACCTCTGGTGGACATAGACAAAATGGAAAAATGAAAAAGCCCAATGGCTTTGTTTAGACCAATGCAGGTTGTTTAGGCTGATACTCTGGCCATCAGCGTTCCAACAAGTGATATTTGAAAAGTGTTTGCACTGCAGCCAATGAAAAAATTTATTCAATGGCCCAACAATATTAACACTATCCTATTGTAGTATACTCCGTTCTAGTCGATTATATACACGGCCTGCAGTTGTTCACAAAATACATCTAGAATTTTTATATAGGTTTTTTTATACATAATATATATATATATATATATATATATATAGGTTTCTTATCTTTTACAGAAGTTTTAGGGCATGGTTGTTTTCGAATGAAATGAACAGATGTTCCAACAATTCTCACTTTAGTAAATAATCTTGTATGATAAAAGCTCTTTCTATTATTGGTGTTCAAGGAACACAACACATCAGCTAATGATATAAGCCTGTACTCTGTGTAATGTTTATTGTTGTGATCACATGTACATTAAAGTCTATGTTCATTCAACAGCAGCCTTACCGTATAGGAAATGTTAATCTTAAGCCCAATTTAAATATATTGCATATTTTGATGTATATATAAACATGTGTTGTGTATGGAAAAGGAGACACAGCATGTCTCCATCTCACGCTGTGAATGAATGTTCTGCAAAAATATCAGCTGTCATCCCTATACCATCACTGAACCAGTAAAAAATATAAACATGCTGTATTCTTGAAGAATAAACATGACGTTTTTGAAGGAAAATTCATGTAAATCTGACTGCATTCTATTTTGAGTGACACATAAAAATATATGTATATATCAACTACATTGAGCCAAATTACCAGAAGAAAGAATATACACATATGATTATCTAACAATGAATTCAATATGTTCTGTAGTACTTCACAGCCCTTGTATTTGTAACATTTTACTTAAAAGCCAGATTTAGCGCTAAGAAGATAGTATAATAGGTTTAAATGTTAACATTTGACACTAAACATGATTTCTCTGCATGAATGCTTCTCTTCATGTCAAGCACGATCAGCTACATAACTTGCAGCACATGTCTTGCTCATAATGAGGAACGTGTTCTTATGGATGAAACATGTCGGAGACCTCTTCAGAAAAGTAGCTTGTATTAATCTGTTAAAAACAAGTGGTGCTTTCAAACTACTTTCAACAAATTGTTTAAAAAAGACACCCTAGTGAACAAGTCTTGCAACTTCACTAGACGCCTACAAATTGTACTGCTATATCACCACTCTGTATGCATTGTCTCCATGGTATTGAATTAAAACCCATTGTATGTTCAATATGTTACATATAATAATAGCTATATGTCAAATCAACCTTAAGCCGAAGCTGACTGACTAAACCAACACAATGCTTATGTGCTATTGGCTAATTAGTGACGCAAATATGAATTGTCATCTCAGGTGCAAAAGCATTGGTGGTTGAACATTCTCTAGTTAAAATAGAGTACTTTGACGTGTGGTTTCTGTCTTAATTATGTTTTAATGTGACAAAACCCCATGTTCTGCATCTAAACTGGGTGGCAGTTATTTATATTCATAAGATTAGTAGCTTGTATGAGGCAGTTAATCGATTTTATTTACATTTTGTATATTTTTTTATAGTTTCATTAGCATGCAAACTAAAATTGTTAAAATATATTTTCAGTTATGACCTCCTACATAGGGGTAATAAATGTCAGTTGGACTGTGTCATATCTAACAGATATATATATGGGTCTGATAATTGGTCCACCATGAATATATGAATGAAAGAACAATGTCTAATGAGAGAAGATGGCAGGAAATGGAGGAGACTAAACTGGTTAGTTCAGCCAAGTGGGAGAAGTGTAGGATGGTTATATATACCACTCTCCAGTCCCCAAAAATCAGCTTAATTAGCCCTTTGGACAGTGCCATCTTCACGTATGTCAAACGTGCTTTATTAGAATCAAATGTATGCATTGTTTAAGTATTGTAGAATGATGCAACATTTGTTGACGCTATATAAATAATTGGAATTTTTACATGTTCTGCGTGTAAGTGGTTTTTGTTTTGTTTTTTTTTTGCTTATCATGTTAGCATTTCTCTTAACAAATAAATATCAAAAATCTTTTTATTTGTCCTTTTTTCATCAATTAACACTTGATTCAACACTACTTAAGTATTCACTGAGAGATGTATCTAAATGTTAATAGATACTGCGACAGGGGGGCGGAGCTAACCGCGAGCGCGAATGGACGCTTGCTAGCAGAACTCCGAAAGAGACTCAGGGCAATCCGCATCCATCGGGCACCTCCTGCAACATGGGACACCCCAAACGCCTCTCAACAGCCCCTAACACTCCGCGGCGAAATCTAGCAACCTCACTAAATATTTCAAGGATCAGGGCGACCAGCGAAACGAGGCCGCAGGCTCCAATATGGCGCCGGACGACCCGGCGGAGCACTCCTCAGGGCCCTCCAGCCCAGCGGCATCAGACAGCATCTCTCTCACGTCTGACATTGATCGAGACAAAGATTTGAAAGCACTACTCAGGAATCTCCCTTCCAAGCAGGATCTGGCTACTATGCTGCAGAAACTCGAAGTGACCTTTCAAAAGAAGATGGATGACATCTCCACAGAAGTCAGACAGGTCAGTGACAGGGTTAACTCCCTAGAAAATGAACATGACTGCACATGCACACAATTACAAGCCCTGCAAAGTACAGTGACAGCTCATAACACACAAATGTACAGAGCACTTGACGACCTGGACAATAGAGGGCGCCGTAACAACTTAAGGGTTAAAGGCCTACCTGAGGCTGAGGGGGAAGACCTCCACTCCACACTGCAAGAACTCTTTAACCTAATCCTCCAACGAGACACATCAATGCCCATCCTGCTAGACAGAGCGCACAGAGCACTCAAACCCAGGAGCCCTGGGGGGGACTCCCCCAGAGATGTGATCTGCAGGCTGCACTATTACAGCATCAAAGAGGACATCCTAAGGAGCCTCCGCCAGACCTCCCAACCACTGCTGTACCATGGGCGACCAGTACAGATATACCCAGACCTATCCTGGATGACTCTCCAAGCAAGACGGGTCATGAAGCCACTCACTGACCTCCTAAGATCCAGGAATATACGCTACAGATGGGGATTCCCCCTCGCCATCACAGCAACACACAACGGGGTCACTGCCACCCTCTCATCAGCCGAAGATACACAAACATTTACCTCAGCCCTTGACCTGCCAGAAGTCCATATCCCTGACTGGTATGGTCCGTTACACCAGCCTCCGCAGCACAATGCCCCACGGCTGAGAGGACAAACCCCGTCGAAGAGACGCTACAACGACCAAACCACTCACCCAGGGGGACACAGACCGAGAACAGGACCCCCGCCCAATAAAGAACGCTCCATACCATCGCTACCGGACACCACTTACCCCTACCAAGACTTCAGGACCCAACCTGCGAACATGGACAACTGAGACACTGTTCAAAGAACTGACCTCATTGCCAGCCTCAACCTGGCCCAGTTTGGATCACAAGCATGAACAAGCCCCACGCACTTCCCTGGACTCCCACCACCATGGGCCACTATAATGACTCATCTTACCCCGGAGGCCAAGATTACTACACACACTCTCTGCAAAGGATCATTTTAGCATCCCCAACGATACAACAGACGGACCAGCCCTCCCACTCCGTAACAGAACCAGGGATCCCACCATACTCCACTTTAGCATCGTACTGCCTCTGATATGAATCCAGGACTTAACCTTAACCGCGGTACGGACTCCTACACACGACCCCACGAACTTTGGGTACTCTGCATACTGAACGGCAATGACATGCCGGTGGGAAGTCCAGTAGAAGACCTTCGGACGGGTATCATTCTTACTCTTCAGTTGGTTTACAATGTTTGAGCACATCTTGTCTCCTCTAACCTCTTCCCCCCCCCACCCTTCCCACCTTCATGCACCCCTTCCCCTCTCACCCCTCTCTATTTCCTCCCCCCACCCTTCAACCCTTCTCGAGGCTTGACAGGCTCCCAGTATGCTTCAGGGTAGAGTTGAACCGAATTGCGTAATGTCTGAAGGAACTATGATGACTGTCTTATGAGTATGTTCCAAATGTTTTCTGTGCTGATATCCTAACCATAATACTGTGATGTAAGTCTTAAGTCCTTGCAGAGTTGCAAGATGGTATTCGCGCACTAACTATGGCCCAGGTACCGGACCGGCCCTAACGAGCCACTCCGACCCTAGTCATTGAGCGCCCCAATGCCCACACCTGATGCGACCGGTACACACCAAATGGTCCCATAAACTATACACACCTCCAAGCCCGATTTACCAATCCAAATCACCATTTAGCACACCATGGATTGCCCGTCTCTCCCTATGGAAAGACGTACCGTTACATCACCAAACCCCCCCCACACTGAACTAATTTGGTTACTCTACAACTAAGTGGAGAGTCACCTAAAGCCTAAGCGGTGCCGACTCAACTTCCCCTGGACTTAATAGCCACCAAAGGGAAAGCCACCGTCAACCAAGGCTGACTGACTCCACATTTCAAAACACCCCAACTTCCAGCTCTACAAGTGTAAGAGCTGCTTTGTATATAGTTTCTTTCACTGTTATATTGTTAATACTGTTTTTACTTCGTTTTGATTGCCACATACCCACTCAAGACCACCACAACATGACACCCCCCCCCTGCAGTCAACATGGCCAGCCTTACAGTAGTCACCCTCAACGTCAGGGGCCTCAATTCCCCCATGAAAAGAGCGTTGACCCTCAGAGAGCTACGCAGCCTAAAGGCAGACATAGCTTTCCTCCAAGAAACCCACCTTAAATTGGGCTCCACCATCACAGTTCGTAACCGCCACTACCCCACAGGATACTATGGGTGCTACAAAGAGGCCAAGACTAGAGGGGTAGCCATCCTTATAGGTTCACACGTACCCTACACCCACATAAGTCACTATGCGGACCCCAATGGCAGGCTCCTCATAGTGAAAGGTAAGATAGGCAACACTGTGGTGACATTTGCCAACATGTATCTACCTAACGCCAAACAAGGCACGCACCTGTCAAAATACATTACCAAAATTGAAAAACACATGGAAGGTATCCTGATAATGGTAGGGGATCTAAACATGTCCCTGGACTCGAACCTAGACACCACATCCATGTCCACATCGTACAACGCCCACATCAGACTCAAGATGACCCAATTACTAGATAAAGCCTGCCTGTTTGACAGCTGGAGGATCACCTACCCACACACCAAGGATTACTCTTACTACTCCTCGGTAAAACATACCTATTCTAGACTAGATATGCTCTTTCTCCACCACAGGCACCTACACCTAATCCAGTCCTGCAACTATGGCCCTATCACCTGGTCGGACCATGCACCATTGTCACTGGTTGTTCAGGTCCCCTCATTGACACCCAACCGCAACCAATGGAAACTGAATGACACCCTACTAAACGACCCAACCATCAATACATCACTCACTGACACATTACGGCACTACTTCGAGGAAAATAAGCCCACAGTCTCCCCCCCACCAATCATTTGGGAGGCCCACAAGGCGGTACTAAGGGGCCACATTATAGCGCTAGCTTCCAAACTCAAAAAACAGAGAGAAGCGCAGACAGCTGACCTACTAGTGGACATACGCCAATTAGAACAAACCCACAAACAAAACATGTCCCTGGACACATACAAACAACTAGTGGACAAACGCACGACACTGCAAACACTTCTTAACTCCAAGGTTAAACGAACGCTGCTTCGCACCAAACACACCTACTACACACAAGGAGGAAAATGTGGTAGGTTACTAGCGAGAGCACTCCAACAAACCAACCAACGGACATACATCACCACGATCAAACAAAAAGACGGCACACGCACGCACCTCCTACCAAACATACTTAAGGAATTCCATACTTTTTACACAGGCCTGTACAACCTGAGACAAACCCTGCCCTCTGGTGAGGATGTGACCAATTTCCTAGCCACGAGGATCACCCATACTATCCCCCCGAATATCAGACAAACCTTCGACAGCCCCTTGACACCTGAAGAATTCACGACAGTAGTTAAACGACTCCCCCTAGGGAAAAGCCCAGGACCGACGGCTTCACAGCTAAATACTATAAAACGTTCGTCAGTGTCCTTAAAACTCCATTCGTAGACACATTTAACGCCCTCACATCCGGGCATAATCTCCCAACCGAATCCCTAGAAGCCCACATTACCCTCATACACAAACCGGGGAAAGACCCCGAAGAATGTGGGAGCTACCGCCCCATCTCTCTGATTAACGGCGACCTTAAGATATTCACAAAGATCCTAGCCGAACGACTCCAACCGCTACTCAAGGGGCTAATCCACCCCGATCAATCCGGTTTCGTGCCCGGTCGCGAGGCAAAAAACAATACAACGAAACTGCTTAGCCTCATTTACGCCGCCAAATCGGCGCAATCCCAAAGCCTTATACTTACCATAGATGCCGAAAAGGCATTTGACAGGGTGGACTGGACTATGCTTAAACTGACATTGCAAGCGCTAGGTTTCGGCCCAAACTGGAACAGGTGGCTCTCAGCCATTTACTCCAAACCAGGAGCACGGATCAGGGTTAATGGCCAATTTTCGGACGTGTTTCAAATAACCAACGGCACGAGGCAAGGATGCCCCCTATCCCCCCTGTTATTTATTCTCACAATGGAACCATTCCTGCAGGGAAATAGGGACTACCCCGATATAACGGGCCTTACAATAGCACGCGAGATACTCCCCCTTAACATATCCCACAACACCCGATCACTACTCCGCAACACATACCCATTCCAATGGCCCTCAGACTCGGTCAAATACCTTGGGGTCCACCTCACTACCTCCCTAGACCGCACCTACGACATCAATTTTCCCCCTCTCCTTGCTAAGATTGCGGCAGACCTTAAGGCATGGAACAGGCCACAATTCGGATGGCTTTGCAGGACCCACATCCTCAAAATGAATGTACTCCCCAAATTTCTCTACCTGCTCCAAACCCTCCCCATCAAAATTCCTACCTCATTCTTCGCACAAGCTAAGCGGACGTTTACAACATTCATATGGGCTGACAATCCCCCCAGACTCCGATATGACTGCCTCACCAAAAGCAAACAGAGAGGGGGCCTAGGTCTCCCTGACCTGGAGGCGTACCACAAGGCTATCACACTTACACGAATATACGAATGGGCACCCCCCCGTAACGACACACAATGGGTAAGGATTGAAGCCAGCTTCTTCTCAACACCAATACACCTGGCACCCTGGCTAGGAAAAAAGCCCAACATAACAACACACAACTCAGAGCTACATCCGACAATCCCTCATACCCTACGAACCTGGCATAACATAAGGAGGGACCAATATATAGCTCCACACCCGTCTCCGCTCTACCCACTCACCGACAATCCAGCCTTCATGCCAGGCTCTAACCCAATCGCTCTCCAAAGCTTCCCTAAACAGACCCACACACTCACTCTAGGGGATGTCCGCAACGACAAAGGGATCATCCCACTAGAGGACCTCACCCCCAATGCCGAACCCTCTAGCATGCTTAGATTTAGACACGCGCAAATTACACACTTCCTACACTCGGACCCTATACTCCTCCAGGGACACAGAAATCCCACGCCTTTCGAAATACTGTGCTCCCACCACACACTACGTAAGGGACTAATCTCATCCTTCTACAAAACAATCCGCCACAGCCAGGACGAAATCCTGCCAACTTACACCACACACTGGGACAAAGAACTGTCCACACAAATACCGGCTAAAAACTGGCACAAAATCTTCCACAACATTTTCCATACGTCCAAGAGCAATAGCACCCACGAAAGCAACTACAAGAGAGTTGCCAAATGGCACTACACGCCGACTCGCATCAACAGATTCTTCCCTAACACACCTAAAACATGTTGGAGATGCAAACAAACTGAGGGAACCTCAGGACATATCTGGTGGCTCTGCCCCGTAATCCAGGATTACTGGAGACAGATGGCCAACCTCATACGCACCATCACTGGCGTGAACCTTCCCCACACTCCTGAAACCATGCTATTCCTATCATACCCCCAACCACTAAACAAACACAATCGCATCTTACTCAACCACCTCCTAACGGCTGCCAACGCTCTAATCCCCACAATGTGGAAACAGACTACAGCCCCAACTATCAGAGCCTGGATCGCCAGGGTTGACTCCATTAGAATAATGGAGGAACTTTCCTACTCCTTCACTCTCAAATATGACGAATACCTCACTACCTGGACCCCTTGGCTCCAATTCCTCCAAGGAAATCAGGGACAAGTTGTCTGATACCACTTCTCCAGCTAGACCTAAACCCCTGTCTTCCCTCGTGCATAGCCCACCTCCCAGGCTGATAGGCCGTATAGACCTCCCAAACTGCTATGCACCTAAACATGCCACCATTCAGTGCCCTCACCCATGCACTATTGCTTTACTCCTGCCACAGGATAACAGCGTGCACCTACACACAATGCCCGATGACCGGCTGGAACATCATCCCACACCCTACACTCTCTAACATGCATTGTATTCTGGCATACCTCACGTATTGCACCGCTAGGTTAACAGACGTCAAAGCCGTATGAACCTCATCTGCACACACAAACCCCCCCCCTATACAACACAAAAATGGGAACTTCACTGGTTTCGCCCCACTATCAATAACGTTGATGTTCTTGTACCTGTAAAAGAACCTGTTGTTTTGTTGACCTCATTGTGCTGCTGACCTCATTGTACTGCTTTTAATACCTCAATAAAAAAGTTAAAAAAAATAAAATTAAAATAAAAAATAGATACTGCAACAGATCTGAAATCTGTACTTCACTTTATAAATCTGGAAGAACTGCTTCTACTCCACATTTTATTGCAGAGTGTGTGCTATATGAACTGCAACATGGGGTATTTATCCTTTAGATTTCCCAATAGCTGCAATATGGGCTAAGCCTACACTGATACATGCTGTATATTATATTAGTGCAAACATACTCAGTATTAATTATACTATATGTTTATAGATAATACTTTAATTGCTAATGTGTGCTAATGTAATTGTTACATTTGCAATACATTATGTTTATTTAACTATACATCGCTCTGTAAATGTTTAATTTGCACAATGTCTTATTATTTCTTTGAAAATATATGTTAATTAAAAGAATAAAAAATAAAAAAATCTGTTACATTTTTTATATTTAAATGCCTTTCCATTTCTTTTTTTGGGAGTTTGGATATACGTTTCTTTTATAGAGAAAAAAAATGGATAGTTGAGTAAGATTAAATTGTAAGATCAAACATTACGGTATGTAGGTAAGAAAGAAAGTCAATCATTATCAATAAAGAGTTAAGATATGAATTAAGAATGTATATGTCAAATTACATCTGCTTATGTTACCTGCATCTTCGAGAACCTCCTATTTTCCTGTGTTTTGAGCGACCATTATTTTTTAGGGGACTCATTATTGTTTGATGAGTCACACAATTGCGTAGTAATTTATTTACCTATATATTACTTAGCAAAGATGGAATAATTAGCAAAGAGGGATGGATTATTTATATGTCAAACCTGAATTAAAGTGTAGTATTACAGAAATGGTGCATGACAATATGGGTTTAAAAAACAAAACAAACAAGAAGTATATGCCTTATGGGAAGAAATATTTTTATGAGATAAAATGAATAATATATTACATCTGTGTAAGACTTTAATCATTGAAGATTTTAATTATATATACATTGATTGGTATAGAGGGACTAGTTGTTTAGCTAAAGGAAACGTTTTATTTGTTTAATGAAACCACAAATGCTTGTTTCTCTGGGTATGGTAACAATGAACAATGTTGACATTTTGTAAAACATTCAACTAAGGAAGCACTTGGGAAATATTATGCTGTCCTTTGAGATTAAAAAAAAAAATCGTAAAGGGGATCTGCTACTCACATGCCTTTTTTGCTAGCATGTATATGTATAGCTATATTTAACAAATATTATCTACGAACCTGCAGTCGCATTTGTGATATACTTTCAATGGTGCTATTTTATCCCAATAACATAAATATCAATGAGGAAAGGCCCTAACAGGTCTTGTTGCAAGAACATGTGTCTATTTACCGAGATAGGGTTAAATCACATTGATAGGATAATGAATTTGGGAAACAAAAACAGAAAGGGGAATGACTTGGGACTGGTTTATATTGGTGTAGACAACAATATGTTAGTCAGCAGTTACATGAGCTAATAAGGCATTGTCATGCTTGCAATGAGTATTATATCATAAAATGAACTCATAATTGTCCCTCAATAAATCAGTAGCAAAAACCTACCTTTAATTTTTGGCATTTCCTTTAACTCCTTAATGACCGTGGACATATTAGGTACATTTGAAAAATAAAGGTCGTTAATTTCATTATAAGTGTACTTTGAGATATGTACACATATATCTCAAAATACACATATAATGTAATCATATATATGCATTATATATGTATAATATATTATAAAATGCTTTAATTATTTTATAATATATTATACATATATAGGAAATAAAAGTGTGTGTGTGTGTATATATACACTTATTTCCTATATATGTATATATGTATATAAGTATAAGTATATAAACACTTATCCTTTACTATTATTCTTTACTATGGATTACAGTATATATGGTAATCATTTTTCATGTGCCTGATATTCTTCACTAGTACAATTTGTTCTTTATATATCCTATCCTTTGCACCGTATTTCCTTTCTATCTTTCTTGTTTATAGTTGTTACTATGGCGCCCCGGGCATTAGAACGTTGCAATGGCAATGGGGTCAAGCTCTTTGCACTTCTACTGGGTTAGGCATGTACACGCATGCGCACATGCACTGGGAAGACGCCGACGATTATCAGGGAACACCTGCGGTGAGTTTAACTTTCTTCTTATGGGCTATATATTACAGCATTTTATATTAGTACAATATTGTTTGTTGATCCTGAGGAAAGCCCCGAAAACGTTGATTTTATGGAATAACTCCCAATAAAGATTTCTACTTTTTACTACAAGACCGTGAGTGCTAGTCCACTTTTTTCTATTTTTGTATTTTTTTGGCTGTGGCTACTTTAGCACCCAGCACTGAAGGTTAACACGGTCATTCTGAGTGCAAGGACCTTTTTGTCGTTTATATATATATATATACACACATACACACACACACACACACACACACACACGTATTATATACACACATATTATATGTATATGTGTGTGTGTGTGTATATATATATATACATGTATTATGTATAATATCAATTTAAAATGTAAAAAAATTTATATATATATATATATTTTTTTTTTTTTTAATATATTTATATATACACATGCACACATTCTACATATATATTTAACTATGAATTTTACATAATTATTTAATTTTATTAATTATAATTTGAGGGACCTGCCTGACAACCCAGCTAAACAGTTCATTGGCAAGCCCTATATTTAACCCTGTAACTTTCCAAAACACCATAAAACCTATATATGGGGGGTATTGTTATACTCAGGAGACTTTGCTGAACACAAATACAAGCTTTTCAAAACAGTAAAACTTATCACGAAGATATCACCAGTAAAAGTGCAGGTTTTGTATTAAAAAAATGCAAAAAACAATAAAAACACTAACTTTGGCCAGCGTTTGGGACTCCTACAAAAGACTGGAAATACCCCATTTTGAATACTCTGGGTTGTCTACATTATGCCATGATGGGCTTAATTCACATTCCTGGGCTACCATATGGTCATAAGGCAACATAGACCCAGCAAACCAATCTGGCAAACTGAAATGGGCAAGCGCTATATTGACCCAGTAACTTTCAAAAACACCATAAGACCTGTACATGGGGGGTATTGTTATACTTGGGAGAGTTCGCTGAACACAAATATGAGTTTTTCAAAACAGTAAAACATATTACAGCGATGATGTTGTCAGTGACAGTGACATTTTTTGCATTTTTTACATACAAACGTCACTTTCACTGATGATATTGTTGTGATACGTTTTACTGTTTTCAAACACTAATATTGGTATTCTGCAAAGTCTCTCATATATAATAGTACTCCCCTCCTCCCCCCACCCACCCCCATTACAGGTTTTATATTGTTTTTCAAAAGTTACAGGGTCAAATATAAGGCTTGACTTTCTGTTTTTTCACTTTGAAATTTGCCAGGTTGGCCTTTGAGGGCGTATGGTAGCCCAGGAATGAGAATTACCCCCATGATGGCATACCATTTGCAAATTAAGACAACCAAAGGTATTGGAAATGGGGTATGTTCAGTCTTTTTTAGTAGCCACTTAGTCACAAAATCTGGCCAAAGTTAGTTTTCATAATTGTTTGTTGCATTTTTAACACACAAACAAATATAAATGCTAACTGTGGCCAGTGTTTGTGACTAAGTGGCTACTAAAAAAGACTGGACATACCCCATATTGAATACCGTGGGTTGTCCACTTTAAAAAATATGTACATGTGAGGTGTGATGCAGAGATTTATGACAGATAACAGTGTCACTATTGATAAATTTTAAAAATATATATTTTGAAACAGCAATGTCCTACTTGTACTTATAGCCCTATAACTTGCAAATACAAGTTAAGAACATGTTAACATTGGGTATTTCTAAACTCAAGAGAAAATTTAGAAACCATGTAGCATGGGTGTTTATTGGTGGTTGTAGATGCGTAACAGATTTTGGGGGTCAAAGTTAGAAAAAGTGTGTTTTAAAAAAAAAAAAATATATTAAATTATATGATATGATGAAAATAATGGTATCTTTAGAAAGTCATTTTACTGGCAAGAAAAACTGTATATAATATGTGTGGGTTCAGTAAATGAGTAAAAGGAAAATTACAGCTAAACACAAACACTGCAGAAATGTAAAAACAGCCCTGGTCCTTAACGGTAAGAAAACTGAAAAGCGGTCTGGTCACTAAGGGGTTAAAGAAGGTTTATTATTGAAGGATAAAATGTTTGGAGGTGGACTACAACATTAACGAAAGAATTGAAGATTTGTTTTATAAAGAACGGCTAGAATATTTTAACTTACTCAATTTAGAAAAATATGTCTCACAGGAGTTATCTTATGATGCTTGATTACTTCCGTAGTAACTCATTATATGTTTCTTATGTTCAGTTGGGTTAGATGAAGCATATTTTTGACATGTGCTATGTTTATAGATTGTGAACTTTTTATGCAAATGTTTTAATGCGAGACCTAATGCGGAGGGTGGGGGTCATAATGATAATGGGGGGGACCTACAGTCCTCCCCCCCCACGGCCCCCACCCCTGGGCGGCGGGTGGGGGCCATAATGATAATGAGGGGGGGGGACCTACTGGCCAACCCGGCCCCCACCCCTGGGCGGCGGGTGGGGGCCATAATGATAATGAGGGGGGGACCTACTGTCCTCCCGCCCCGGCCCCCACCCCTGGGCGGCAGGTGGGGGCCATAATGATAATGAGGGGGGGAGACCTACTGTCCACCCCTCCCTCCGGCCCCCACCCCTTTGTATACCGTATTAAGGGAGTTGTTCCATTCTTTCATGGTTATCTCTATTGCCAGGTCCTGATTCCATTTAATAATTGCCAGGGGAGTTGATCTACTCTGAGTCTTGTAAATTATTTTTTTGCCATTTATTTGCCAAGTGGGTGTAGTCTGACTGCTCATATAAGTCTGAAAGAAGCTTAACTGGTGGTTCAAGAGGGGTAGAACTTAGAAATGTGTTTAAAAAAGATTTAACCCTAATATAAATGAACCAGTCATTAGGAGGTATATTATATTCAGTTTGGAGTTGTTTGTAAGATTTTACTCTATTTCCTATCATGAGATTAGATATCGTTTTTATACCTCTCATGGTCCAGATTTCTAAATTTATAACTGCCAGTATACTTAAGTTTATGCCAGGGATTATCTTGTTTTTTAGCCCAATTTTTTTTTTAAGTAGAGACCAGGCGGGAAAAATTTGTTGGACTGTCATCGATTTTGAATTTTTAATACAGCGATTTGTTTCTTTATCCATTGACCATAGAAGAGTTCTGTAGTCCCTGTCTCCCGAGGTCAGAGTCTGTTCACTTTTGTACCAGTATTCATTTACAGAGTCTTACTTATTTATCACCAAGACATGCACTAATAAATTAGCTTGTACAATGTCTTGAATATATGGAATGCTCATACCTCCTACATCTTTTTTCCTAGACATAATATTTTTTTAATTCTGGGTTTTTTCCCTGCCCAGATAAATTTAGTAAATTATGTTTGAATTAATTCTAGCCAACTGTCTGGGATCTTAATAGGAATCATTCTCATAATATATGAGTATTTTTGTACAATATATGCCTTTAATGTGTTTATTTTCCCTGACAAGGAAATTTCCAGAGATTTCCATTTCTTTAAGTTAAGATTTGTTTCTTTAATTAAGGGAATGATGTTATTCTCTAACCATTTCTTTGGGTTTTTAGAAATTTTTATACCCAGATAATTAAAATAATTTTTAACTTAAGGCCATATTTGTTTTCTATACTATTAATATTATTTTGTGATGTATTTAAATATAACACTGTAGATTTTTCATTATTTATCTTATAATTAGAGAAGTTGCTATAATTTCTAATAGTATCAACCACTTGATCAATGGAGTCCTCAGGTTTCTGGATTGTTATCAGTACATCATCCACATATAACTTGATTTTTTGGTTATTACCTTCTCCAAATCCTTTTATTCCATGATTAGATCTTATATCTACTGTCAAGGGTTCAATCGATAATATATACAATAATGGTGATAAGGGACATCCCTGGCATGTACCATTGGAAATTCCGAACCATTTAGCCTTAATTCCAGGACCCACGGTTCTACCTTGGGGATCACTGTTTAGGGCCATTATAGCACTAAGTATCTCACCCGAGAACCCGAATGATACTAGGGACTCTCTGACAAAAGCCCAGCTGACCCTGTAGAATGCTTTTTCTGCATTCAATGACAGGGTCAGCATGGGTATACATTCCTCTCTAGCCTGTTTCAGTATCCCTATCATATTTCTTATATGATTAGTAGAGAGTCATCCTGGAATAAATCCCACCTGGTCTTTATGTATTATATGAGTGACTACTCGTTTGACTCTATCAGCCAGTATTCCCGCATATGCCTTGATGTCTGTATTTAAAAGAGAGATTGACCTATAGCTCTCTACACTCTCTGGGTTCTTACCATGTTTTAATATTGGGACAATATTACCCTTGAGCATTTCCTCTGGGATTTTAGTTTTTAATATAAATTAGTTAAAAGTAGTCTCTAAATATGGGGATATTTCTTTTTTAAATAATCTATAGAAGGTCCCTATAAATCTATCTGGACCTGGCGCTTTATTTGGCTTCAAAGTTTCTATCCGAGTGTATATTTCATGTAAAGAGATTGGGGCGTTCAGTTCTTTCAATTGGGAATCTGAGATCTTTGGTGAAATCTTATCTTTGAAATAATATTCTGCGTCAAATTGATTGTGAGGTAAATTATATAATGAATGGTAGTAATCATTGAAGGCCTTTCCTATTTTCTCTGGGGATAAGCAGGTCTCACCTCTATATATAATTTTAGAGATTTTTTTTGTTTAATTTCTTTCTTGAGTCTGTTGGTTAATAATCTATCTGCTCTATTACCTCTATATTAAAAAGTTGCTTTTAATTTTCCAAGTGTTTTACTAACCTTCATTATTAATAATTCATTGATCCTATCTTGTAGAATAGAAATTCTATTCGACAGCTGCTCATTAGGGGCTATTTTATTATCTCTTGAGAGATTATATAATTGAATTTTTAGGTTAGTTAGATCTCTTTCCCTATAGTCTCTATTCTCAGAGGCTAATTTAATTAGAGCGCCCCTAATCACCGCTTTATAAGAGCACCATATTCCTGAAGGGGAGATTTGTTCAGATTGATTCTCTTTAAAATAATAATCTGTCTGTTTCTTAATAAATTCTATGTTCTTTTTATTTGACAGAATATTATTATTTAACCTCCATTCTGATCTTGGAATTTCAAAGGTGTCTTTAACATCCAGAATCACTGCATCCTACCTCTCCGAGCGCTATATAAATAACAATAATAGTATTTAGTGTTTCTAGTGATTCAGCATCTGTTGCGTGCACTTTCCACAGCATACAACAGACAAAAACATGGAACTAACGGGAGCACATTTTTCATAAGTAAAACTTTATTTGAAGTACATTTACTGTAACTAACATGTATTGCTTTTTTGCTGTACCTGTCCTTACGACTATGCCTTATTGATACTTTCTTTGTTGCTATGTTGCACCAAAATCTTGAGAAATAAAGTTATTTGGAGTTTTCTTTTTTTCTTCTTTGATAAATGTAAATGTTTGAAAAACTTCCTTCAAAAAGAAAATGCAACATAGGATGTAATTTACCTAACAACTTGATTTCTTTGCCAACCTTGTCATCCCAGAGGCATTATCACTTTTAATTACAAGGTAGTAGGATTTAATTGCTGTGCTGTGAACAGAGAGACATGGCACTCAATACCTCTAATACCATGTGGATACACTATCCTAGTTTATTTTATTGTGATGCATTTTCTGTAGTTAATACCTTAAATATATATTGAATTTAATGATTTCGTCCCTTGCTCTCCCCATGTTTATTAAGCATCATTATGAATACCATGTTGATTTTCTGGTATACGTTCATCCCAGATTTCACATATTTTTAGGCAACAGATGGTCAGAAAACTATGTTAGAAGTAGATGAGCTGTGTACAGACGGAAAATAAAGATTGTGTATAAAAAAAATTAAAGATGCCAATAATCACTGTCATTATTACATATTTTATCCAATGTGTTTTATAGGCCTTCTTTCGAAAACAAACATCAGATAAAGATTGTTTTTTTGGACAACATGGGCTCTAGGAATCCATGCTTTTTAATATCAATGCTAAATGCTTATTAAATGTTTATCTAGATCTGTAGAACTATAACTTGTATTATGTTTAAAGGGACTCCAGACCCCTAAATCACTGCAGCTGGCTGTCGTGCTTTATGTGTGAGGAGTGTGTTTTTACAAAAAGTGCAGAGTTTAATAGAAATTGACACTTTTATAAATTAACCTTGGTACACTACTCGGGTTGTCAGACAACTGGCCCCGCAACTTCCTGTTTTGTTCAGTTCAGTGGCAGCAACAGACCAGAGCACCTGTCTTTCAAAACTTCTCATTCACACATGCATTCAAATGCAAACACTACACACAAGTACAGCACTGCATTCCAGTGCATACAAATACACCCCTACATGCACACACATACAAAACCATGCTTACATTCAAACTAACAAACGCTGCTTACAATTACATCCCTCCAAGGATGGGCAAAAGGTACATTCCCAACTGGCATAGCATCATGAGAGTTGTACGGCAGATTGGGATCTACCTTTTGTACACTATTGTGCTAGAGGGAGGGCAAAAAAAGTATTTCACCCATGCCCTCTCTATGTAAGTTCTGCCACTGCTAAAATGTATACACAAACTAGCTGCCAGGAGCTCTTACTATATATCATGCTGCTTCCAAATATTTTTTTCCATAACCGAAGACCTGCCCTCAAACTTGAAAGACATTCCTTATTATTCCCACATCGTAAATTCCACCCCTTAGAACACTACTGCTCATTTCCTCTACATCGACTCTCCTCTAACAAACATTTGTATCCAAGTTATTATAACTAAATTACATATCAATAATAAAATTGTGCATAATGATATCCATATACATCTTTATCATGCTTTCACTCTCTCCGCGCTGTGTGTCTGTACCTCAGTCTGACTTTGACTTGACACAAATCAGCGTGTCATAGAGTTCACATTCTGAGGTTAATAGAGAAGCTTGCCTACATCCCAATAATTATAGAGAGGGGACACTAACAAAACAGTGTTAAAATTAAATTGCGTTGTGAAGAATAAGGTGGTGTACTCTTCTGTTTTTGTGCTTTTTTCATCTTTGCTAAATTTATACTGCAAATAATAGTTAAAAACAGCTGTTTAACCTCCTGAACAGAAAATAGGTCATTTCGTGCATAAAATATCAGCAGATAAGAAACACAAACTATTTAAAGGTAGTACAAATAAACATATGCAGTTTATGACTAGACTATTAATCACAAACAGCATTGTGCACTGCAATCAAATGAAATAAGATATTATAGCTACCTTTAATTATAGCAGCATAATTATTATTATTATTTTATTATTTATATAGCGCCATCACATTCCGTAGTGCTGTACATTGTGCAGTAATCAGTAGGTCCACCATAAGAATCATTGATATACAAATAAAAACCGATTAGTTGTGTGGTTTGGGGCTTTCAGTTAGGACCTACCTCTTTGCATGCATGCTTATGATGTGTTCAGGGACCCAGATCAGTGTTAATGCATGAGTTCCTTCATGCTGTGTGCTCTGAAAGGATCGATTATTGTTGAGTTTATTTTTCCAAGGCACCCTGAACAGCTTGGCCAAGCTCACTACCTCCTTGCACACCAGGGAACTATTGCAGACTTAATCAGTGTTTGTTGTAAACTACAAATTTCAATTTATGTAATAAATCACAGGCTGACTTGATCACAGCTTAAGAAAATGGTCTGTCTAGTAGTGAAGTTGTTATAGTGCCTTGAGTCCCTAGGCACTATCCTTCAGTTCAATGTTAAATGGTGTTACATCATGTTAAACCATTCCTCTGTTCAGTGTTAACCCAGAGCCCAACAGATCATCTGTACTGCTTGGACTAATGCTTCCACATTAGCCTGAACAGCCATGAAAGCCAGTTCTTCATTGGGAGTATCAATTGACCAAACTATATCTGTAACAGCTGCCAATAGCTGGTATAAATTGGTGAGGTTAAGGAAAGTATATCTACGCCTTTGCCATACCTCCAGTGTGGTCATGCTGGAGGCTTCCAGTGATCCTCAATCAGCAATAAACCATTCCAAACCTATTTTCAAACTACCTCTCAGTTGCCTTATAGAAGGTCAGGCATAATCTCTACACTGTATTCCCATGTGATAAAATAAGACCATTTTTCCTTAAAGGACCACTCTAGGCACCCAGACCACTTCAGCTTAATGAAGTGGTCTGGGTGCCAGGTCCAGCTAGGGTTAACCCATTTTTTAATAAACATAGCAGTTTCAGAGAAACTGCTATGTTTATTAATGGGTTAAGCCTTAATCCTCTAGTGGCTGTCTCATTGACAGCCACTAGAGGCGCTTGCGTGCTTCTCACTGTGATTTTCACAGTGAGAGCACGCAAGCGTCCATAGGAAAGCATTGTAAATGCTTTCCTATGAGACTTCTTGCGCGCGCAGCTCTTGCGCGCGCGCTCAGCGTCGTAGCGGAGGGAGGAGAGGAGGAGGAGAGCTCTCCGCCCAGCACTGGAAAAAGGTAAGTTTTAACCCCTTTTCCCTTTCCAGAGCCGGGCGGGAGGGGGACCCTGAGGGTGGGGGCACCCTCAGGGCACTATAGTGCCAGGAAAACGAGTATGTTTTCCTGGCACTATAGTGGTCCATTAATCCATGAGAACTGAGGCATTGTTTCTTTCCTAGAGGAGACTATGCAGCTAACCAGTTTTCCAAGACTCCTCCATTTATTTTAAAATGGGTAGAGTATTTTGATGAGCTTCTGGATCAGGAGACTGAAACAAGACCTTCAATAACACTTGCACATTACCGCTTGCACACTTGTGAAGGAGAACCTTTACAAGGTATTAGCAAGACGGTACCTCAACCGTCTTGCTAAAAGATCCAGGCGAAAGAAAGAACGTTGGTAATGCAATACTAGAACTAATAGAAACTAAACCAAAGTCAAATTCTAAATGCCTAGAAGACTCATGCAAATGTGTATTGGCCGAAGGACTTCGTATGAAAATAAAAAAAGAATTTGGGGATGGCAGAATTTCATCCAAGTTGTGGTTCTGCACTTCAAAATTGTGTTAATTACTTATACCAACTCTATCAGCAGAAGTAAGAGGGGTAGTCACACTGCAAGACTCAGGCAGGCAGACCAGGCAAGATAAAATCACTTAAATGAAAGGCATTTGAATAAAGGGGGAGCTACAACAGCAGAATAAATGTAATTTGAAATTAATTTTTATTGATCGCCAAACTTTAGAATACTTTTAGGAATTTAGAACTGTGAAGGAAGGGGTGAGTGGGCAATTGGATCTCAGCTAGCAAATGATGATGCTATCAAAATGAGGAGCAGGATAACTAAACTTGGGAAGATTGAACTTGAGGAATGCAATTTATTCTATCAGTTATGGCGACATTTATGAGTGTTGTGGATTAAAAATGTTCTTTATAAGAGAAAACACTTACTTTTAACAGTAGTCGGTGGATATAGCAACAGCTATTGGGCAGCCATACCAGACAGAGCATAGCTTCTTTTCATCCCAGTAGCTCACAGAGTCATCATTTGTAAGGCAAAGGACGTAAAGACATGTACGCTTTGACCATTTCAGAGGCATAACTCTCCTTTAAACTGCATGCCTATTCACATTGTCAGGGTGTTGAATTGGAGTGCTACTTTTCCCTTAATCACACAGGGAAAAATGCATCAAGTCAGGGCAATAAGATATTTGTAGTAATGGTAGAGTTAATAATATCACTGGGTGAGCTACTTCTGGCACTGGTAGGAGATGATGTTCCATTTAATGAGGTAGTTGAATTGCTGATGCAGATACTTGGGTACTCTGCTCTACCTCTGAAGTCAAGTTTATCTCTGATGTCACTGACAACGTCATTGCTGAGTTCTCATGAAGTTGCTACTTGGAGAGGCTACAAAAAATTGGAGGTAACATAGGCAACAATTCCACTGCTTTCACTGATCCCTTGATTTAACCAGTATAAAACACAGAAGCTGTAACACTTGAACTAGCTCTTGTAGAAGGAGTCTTGTTTGCGGGACTAGCTGATTCTGTTGCTGTAATTAAAGATTATTTAGCTATTTTAGCCATTGAGTCACCAATTGCATCATAACATGGCTGAGATAAAGCTATTTTCATATTTGCTATTTGGTGAATTTTATATAGTGACCATGATGTTAATGCCACTATGCCACTAGACTGAATACTAACAGTTGTGATGGCAATGGCTATGGTGGCAATGGTCATGGTGTCTGTAGTCTTTATGACCACATATGTTCAGATGCCCAGAGACCATGGCACTACTACTAATAGCGGATTGGGGATCACAACTCATTCCCCTACATTTCTTTAATTTCATTGTTGATGGGATTTAATGTTAACATAAAGATTGTGTAAACTAACAAAACCTTATTCTGCAAAAAATATGTTGTGTGGAAAATGGGTAGTTGCTTGGTGGATTGGTGTAATGTTATTTTGTTTGACTTTAAGAAACACTAGATTGCACACCGTGCTTGCACACTTAACTGAGTACAATGACAAAGTAAAATACATCTAATTTACTTAGATTTTCTTTCTACAATCACTGAACAAAAAGACTTGTCAAGCTACAAGAAGCAACATATATAATATTTAGTTTTTATAAGAAAATTGAACTGTAAAATAATGTATAAATAGATATGAGAAGTAAGTTACATCTGTGTCAAACAACTGTTTACAGGCACTGTTATAACACTAATAAAACAGGATTTATTTTACACATTTAATTGCCATTTAGCTGAATTTACTAAAAATTCAGATAAGCATAATGAGCTTTTAAGGAAAGAGATGTATATTCTTCAATAGAATGCAAATATACTTGAGAAAATACAATATATTTTTTTGTGCAAAGAATAATCCCAGTATACCCTGCCAGGATTACTAGTTGATCCAGCATGTAGAATTGTGTCACACAGATGACTAATAGAATGGCCGGACTTAACGTACCAAAGAGTAGTCAGGATACTTGCCAAGGTCAGGGGATATAGAAAGAGACACAACAATAACGGAAAGCCAGAAGTCAGGGATACCAGAATACAGGGAAGTCAAAATCAAAGCCAAAGTCAAAAACCAGAAGAAACTTGAATCAGGCTCTCGGACAACCACTAGGGAAACCATGACAGGGCACTGAGCAGGATGAGAACTGGGCCTAAATACCCCTCCTCTGGATCTGATAGGCTGTAATCAGCTTTTGATCCCAAAGGCAGTTACCAGGTTCCATTTGCATAATTGCTGCTCAGCACAAACCCTCCTGTTGATTTGCTGCTGCTTGGCACAACTTTTCCTGTCAGAACATTAATGTTGCTCAGCACAACTTTTCCTGTCAGAACAGTTAATGTCATTAATCACATTTTTATATGCGGATGAATACGTGACATAGCCACAGCTATGCAAGGAAGACTGGGTAGTCTGTATGCATGAGTAAAAGTACTTGGCTGAAGCTTTATTACAGGGTTATTCACAAAAGTGAAAACTTAAAGTGAATTTCAAATCTAAGGTCAAAATAGCCTAAATTGAAAAAATCAGATAAGCTTTCAGTTCAGCTACTCTGGCCATAAATGTGAAATTCACTTTGCAATCGTGCTTTGGTAAATAATCCTGAAATTATCTCTTTCTACCGAGAGTTAGAAATTAGCTTTTATCAGAAAACTGAATTGTGAAATAATGTATAAATAGGGATTAGTCACTAAAGTTACTAAACATGGTGATTCCATGTTGATGTTAGGTGGCAGTGGCTACAGTAGGCACAGCATTAAGCTACACACACACTAGGATAAATGAAACAGGCTATGTCTAACTCAAAGTTTTTTTAAGTGCCACTGGCAGTAGCTAGCTAGGTAAATACAGCAGTAACCTAAACTTTGTCTCATTCTAGGATCAATGCTACAGGTTGCCACTCTCCTACAGACATAGCAATGGTAAAACACATAGTCATTGCTGGTCTATATCCCTCAATAGCTCGAGTGTCTGGAGGAATCCTGATTGGATTCCCAATATGTTTTATACCCCATGTCGACTATATGGTAAGCTCTTTCAAGCAGTGTCCTCATTACCTAATGTTTCTGTAACATTTTGTAATTGTATTATTTATTGTTAAATTTACCCTTTATAATATTGTAAATCACTGTGGAAAAAATTGGTGGAGGAAGAGGAAGAGGAGGAGGAAAGGAAGAGGAAGAGGAGGAAGAGGAAGAGGAGGAGGAAGAGGAGGAAGAAGAAGAGGAAGAGGAAGAAGAGGAAGAAGATGAAGAAGTAGATTGTTTTACTGCTCCTCCATTTCCCCTCTCTATCAGTCTGTTGTCACTTGATCTATGAATAAAACCAACATTTTACCCCTAACCATCAAAAATCTTTTTTGCTATCTGTTGCTTGGACAGGAGATACAGCCCTCATGATTGGGCAGACCTCTTGTCTCCTGGAACTCCTATTATGGATTCAAAATAACATGCTCATCCTTTGTGTCATTTGTTTCATGATTAGTCTTTATGGCAGTTTGGAAATTAGGAATCCAGAGAATCACTGGATTGGCCCGAATTCAGACAAATTGCAGACAAATTGCAGTTCATAACGATACAAATCTCCAAGTCTGAGGCTTCGTATTTATAAAAATAATAGAATGGCAATGTTAAAAATTAAACAAATCTCAAATATATATTTCACATATTCCATATGTCTTACTTATCAGAATTCCTATTTGCATTACCAATAGTTTATGGTAATTATGGTTACTTATATAAAATACTAAATTATTTTCTTTTATATATGACTAACTCGAGAAATGTACATGTGCTGGAAGCTCTAGTGCATTTCATTCCATCTAAATAGGTTAGTAAAACAGTCAAATCAAGCTGCAAGAAGCAACATATATAAGATTTAGCTTTTATGAGAAAACTGAATTGTAAAATAATGTATAAATAGGTATTAGCAGTAAGTTACATCTGTGTTAAACAACAGTTTACAGGCAGCGTTCTAACACTAATAAAATAGGATTTATTTTACATATTTAATAGACAACATTATGTAGCTGAATTTACTACAAATTCAGATAAGTATAATGAGCTTTTAGGAAAGAGATGTATGTTCTTAAATAAAAGGCAAATGTACTTTAGAAAATGCAATATATATGGATCTTGAGGAAGACCCTGAGGGGTCGAAACGTCGATCAGGTGATGTAAACCTTCATTTTAAATAAATACCTATAGATTGATTACAAAAGCCCTGAGAGTGCACCTCTTATTTTTATTTTTGTTTATATACTCCATAATGTGGGATTGCACCAAGGCATTAAGAAACGTATTTTGAATTGGAGATAGGGTGAGTGCCAAGCTATCTGTTTTTTTTATTTTTTATATATGTATATATATATATATATATATATATATATATATATATATTTATTTTTTTTTACTTTTCCATAAAGTTCTGTGTAAATAAAACTCACAGTGTAGCTACAGCTATGCAAGGAAGACCGGATAGTCTGTATGCGTAACTTAAAGTACTGACTCTTCTTGCACCAGGCTGAAGCTTTATTACAGGGATATTCAATAAAGTGAGAATTTAAAGTGAATTTCAAATTAAAGGTCAAAATAGACAAAATGGAAAAATTATCTAAGTCAGATTCAGATTTCAGTTCAGCTATCTATACATAAATCTGAGATTCACTTTGAATTCTCACTTTTAAAAATAACCCTGTAATGACCTCTTTCCACTAAGAGTCATCTAACTACGATTTTTGTTTTCAAGACTTTGCAGAAAAGACCGAAATTAGAAGATTATTTCCTAAATATAACAATTAGGTTACAAAAATATACAGATCAAATTATGTAAAAATTAAAAAACTATCTAGACCTTTACCCCTCTAAATATTGTAAAATCTTACCTTTAGTTCTAGTCTGCTGGTGCTGGTTCTGTCCCTGATCTGCCTCCTTGGCTAACATCATCAAAAGAGGTGATCTGACTCAATCACAATGCTTTCCCATAGGAGAGCAATGGATTGGCTAAGATTATCAAGCAAGAGGCAGAGCCAAACACCACCCAGGCCAATCAGCATATAATCAGAGATGCATTGAATCAATGCATCTCTATGAGGAAAGTTCAGTGTCTCCATGCAGAGGGTGAAGATACTGAATGCCAGTGTGCAGCACTGCCCCAGGAAACACCTCCAGTAGACATCTGAGAAGTGGCCACTTGAGGTATCCCTAGGCTGTAATTGAAACACTGCCTTTTCTCTGAAACAAACAGTGTTTACAGCAACAACAAAAAAAAAAAACCCTGCAGGGACTGACTTTACTTACCAGAACAAATACAATAAGTTGTATTTGTTCTGGTGACTATAGGGTCCCTTTAATGAAATTCCACAAAGTTAAAACAAATAATTCAGAAATAATAGGCTTGGTTTAAAAATAAAGGTGCAAAACCACTGCAACCTTTCTAGTGTTTGTTGTACTGCTATATGTGCTCAACTATGGTCACCTGAGATTAATTTCAAACCACACAATTTATTTATATGAATGAAACTCATAAATTTGTAAAAGTTAGTCCCACCTGCTAGGAGATTATAATTTTGCAGATGTAGTTCTCAGCCATCCACAATTCTCCATTCACTACACAAACACAGGAACTAATTAATCACAGCTTCCTTAAGGGCACTGGAGTTTGTCTTTTTATACTTGCCTTTATATGCAGAATGATTAGATTAACCCTTTCCTATCACTCAATATAATTATTCTGTAATGTTTAATTACCTGAAATGGAAAAGTAATTTGAAAACATTTTGTTTTAAATAAAACAAAATGATTTAATGGGTACTAGGGTTTCAGTGCCAAACAACCTAATAAGTAGCATATAAGATAAATTTGTAAGTAAAAATAGCATAGTCATTTCCAAATAACTATAGGATCTTTTTCATCAAGCTGAATTTTTTTTACCAGCATGGAATCAGCAGTGACATCAGCTGAGAGAATACTTTTAACAGCAGGGTTAGGGCTAGGGTTAGAGTTAATGACTCTTTTAGGGTTATCACTTTTTAATTTAACATTTAATAAAAAAATAGTTTCTTAGAAATGTGAAATGTGTCATGTTCTTCTCACATGAAATGTATACACAGCAGTACTGAAAGCTAAAGTGCAATAGAGAATTATTTTCATTATTATTAGCATTTAAATAGCGCCAACATATTCAGAAGCACTTTACAATTATGGAAAGGAGATAACTGACAACAAGTCATTGACATACAAAATATGACAGAGAGAGCTGAAGAAGACCCTACTCAAATGAGCTTACCAGCCACGAGGAAGGGGCAAAGAAATACAAGAGGAAGAACAGCATGTCAGATGGGAGGAAGGACTGATGGATGCCTGTGTCAAAATAAGTTAGTAAAAGTAGTGTGTGGAAGAGTCGTACATAGGAAGAAGAAAGAGTGAGCCGGGCTATGGACGCAAAGGAATTGAGAAGGACAACTGAATATGAGAAGCATCATCCAGAAAGATGGTAGGATTTCCTCAAGAGGTGTGTTTTCTGTAACTTCCTAAAGGACTAAAGGCTAGAGTCATTGGGGATGAACCTCCATAGGAACTCTTAAAAAATCCTGCAGATGACAGCAGTGCAGGCATGAGCAGATAACAAGAGAAGGCCGCTTGCACACTGAAGGAAATTAGAAGGGTTGCAATTAATTAGTAAAGAGGAAATGTAGTGAGAAGTGGCGTTATTGAGGTCTTTGTTGGTTAGTGTTAGTAGGTTGAATTAGACCCTGAAGTGAACAGGAAGCTAGTGTAATGATGTATAAAGGGGTGAGGTGTGGGAATACTGATCAGTCAGGAAGATGAGTCTGGAGACAGTATTCATTAAGACTGAAGGGGGGCAGTGCAGGTATTTGAAATCCAGATGAGTAGTGAGTTGCAATAGTCAAGTTGGGAAATAATGACTGCATAAATACATGCCTTAGTTGTTAGAAAAGAGCACATTTTTAGGTGGAATTTGCAGTATTTGGAGACCAACTGGATGTGAGGAGAAAGGGTAATAGGTATCCCATTGATATTCAGAGAGATAGATAAGGTGGGCTTTTTGAGAGGGAAAGAGAATGAGTGTAACTTTAGAAAGATTGGAAATTAGAAATCAGTTTGTGATGCTTTCCAGGAGAGGTAAATAAAGCAGTCAGTTTAGGTTTCTGGAGAAATCGATAAACTACTCGTGCTTCTGTCTCTTGGTTTATAATGTTTCCAGAACCACTCAATGTCATTATTTTTCCATTATACACTATATAACTTCTCTCACTCACTCTCCTTCTGTTTGTGTCTTCCTCTGTGTATTTATAAACAAACTACTTCTTAGTACTCAGCTCTGAGTGTCTTAGCAGTACAATCGCTGCCATTATTTATTGGTATCATTTTAGATTTATGTGAGTACATGTTTTATAGTTCTTTTTTGCAGTTTGTGCAACTGATAATTACAGCAATACTGTACTAATGGTACATGTACCTTGTCTGTAGAGGATTAAACTGCTGTATAAATTGGTGGGAATTGTACCACTGTTGGCAGTCTGTGTTTGATCACAGACTTGCTTATTTAAAGGAACATCTTAATGAAGTTGCAAAGAAATCACAAGTGTCTGTTTACCATTTTTGAATAATGTAAAGCTGAAGTTTAAACCTGAAGCAGCCACCGGTACTTCCTCCTCTGTCATTCTGAGGCTACCCCAGTGATCAGGAAAGTTTTGCCTTATGCACTGATGGTAGGCTGAGAGTGTCAGCTGATGGTCTTATCCAAACACTGGATATCCACTGTGAGTAACAGTACATAGTATTACTCATAACGGATGCCCCATTAAATGTAAATTGGCTACATTTTTAGATATACAAAATATAGAACTATTATAATTTCATTCTTATACCACAGTGGAACAAATAATCTTACAATTACAGCAACTATAATACCACCTCTAAATATAATTGTTACAAGTAATTCTATAAACAGCAGCATAAAGGGAAGATGGATAATGTTTCAGGACCTGAAAGGCACCCCCAAATAACTGCCCCCCCCATACATTGTATGTAGAGGACAAGAAACTTACCTAGAACATCATTTGTTAACAATAGCGTTATGAAAATAAGTATGTCATGATTACTGAGCAAATGCTATTACTGACATCTACAAGATCATAACCATCAATATCAGCCACTTAGTCAGCATTTTGGCATGCTGGGAGCATTTGGCATTCTGGTTAATGCTGACAGATAAACACAGCATTAGTAATGCTATTTGTCTGCACTCCAAGGTTCTCTTCTTACTAACAGATATGCATAATTATAAAGATGGGCTTGTAGTTTAGTACGTAACATACCATTCTCTCTCTTGTGTCCTACGTGCCTCCCTTGCCAAGAAACTAACTTGAAGAGTGACCAAGTGGGCTCCAATCAGTCTCTCTTTGAGTCAATAAAAGTTAGACTTGAGGTTAGATGTATTTTATCTTGGTATTTTATATTATGCCCATCACTTAATCACAATGCCTTCAAACTCCTCATTTAAAAAAAACAAAAAAACTGAAGACATTCATCACTTTCTAAGAGTGACATCTCTCTATGATTTATATTGGCTTAAAAACAGAGTACAAAGAGTTGTCATTAATGGTACATTTTCAAGCTGGACAGAGGTGGCAAGTGGTGTCCCTCAGGGGTCTGTTCTGGGACCCCTTCTATTTAAGATGTTTATAAATGAACTTGAAAAAAGCATTGAAACTCATGTTTCACTGTTTGCAGATGACACAAAACTCTGTAAAATAAAACAATGTGAGCAAGATATTACTTTGCTGCAGAGGGATTTAGATAGACTGGGGGACTAGGCACTCAAATGGCAGATGAAATTTAATGTTGAAAAATGCAAAGTTATGCACTTCGGCGTAAAGAATACACAAGCAACGTATACCCTTAATGGAAGCGAATTAGGGATAACAACACACAAAAAGGACTTGGGAATTGTTATAGACAACAAACTATGCAACAAAGTGCAATGTCAATCTGCAGTGGCCAAGGCCAGTAAGGTATTGTCATGCATGAAAAAGGGCATTCATTCTCGGGACGATAATATCATTTTGCCTCTTTATAAATCACTGGTAAGACCACACATTGAATATGCTGTGCAATTTTGGGCACCTGTTCTAAAGAAGGATATTATGGCACTAGAAAAAGTGCAGAGGCGGGCTACGAAAATTAATAAAAGGAATGGAACATATCCGTTATGAAGAAAGGTTAACAAATTTAAACCTATTTAGTTTAGAAAAACGTTGTCTGAGAGGGGATATGATAACATTATACAAATATATTTGGGGCCAATACAAACCATTGTGTGGAAATCTATTCACAAACCGGACTTTACATAGGACACGAGGCCATGCGTTTAGACTGGAAGAAAGAAGATTTCGTCTAAGGCAAAGGAAAGGTTTTTTTACTGTAAGAACAATCAGGATGTGGAATTCTCTGCCTGAAGAAGTGGTTTTATCAGAGTCCATACAGATGTTCAAACAGCTACTAGATGCATACTTGCAAAAACAGAATATTCAAGGATATAATCTTTCAATGTAGGGTAATAACTGCTTGATCCAAGTATAAATCTGACTGCCATTCTGGGGTCAAGAAGGATTTTTTTTACTAGCTTGTTGCAAAATTGGAAGTGCTTCAAACTGGGTTTTTTGCCTTCTTTTAGATCAACAGCAAAAAACAAATGTGAGGAAGGCTGAACTTGATGGACGCAAGTCTCTTTTCAGCTATGTAACTATGTAACTATGTAACTATGTAACTATATTGATCATTAGTGCTATAAAAGCTTGGGGATAAAAAGGACATTGTCTTCATCCTCTTCAATGTCCCTAACTCATCCTTTAAAAGAATATTTAACTCCTCTATCACAATGCTATTGAAAGGCCAAAGAGGATTCCATTCTGCAGATTTAATAAGATTGTTGGTTAGAGAGAGACTTAAAAGTGAATAAGGTCACTTCCTATATTCACTGAAATGTTCCAACCACCTCTTTGTTTAAATAAATAAATATTTAACCTCTTTATCACTGCATTAAACAATGATTAAGTAGATGCATATCTGCATATCACTCACTGTAATTGTAAGCAGCTAAGAAGCTTGGTGGTTAGTGTAGTCACTGTCCTTGTGAGTAAGACAGATAAAGCTGAATTACTCATAAGATGACCAATGTGTCCACCTAGGGTCAGGCCTATGGGCTTTGATCATGCCCTCTCATAGAGCCTACAGGCTCTATAAAAATTCTTCCCTGGTGGTCCATGATGTAGTCAAAGTCCTTTGCAGGTTCAAGTGCTCTGTGAGTAAATCAGCTATGATAGCCTCATTGAGAACTGTACTAAAAGGACTGCAGCTGCACCAGCAGCTTGCTGGACCACCAGGAACCCTATTGGAGTACTAGGGAATCCTCTAAGAACCCCACTGGATCACCATGTTATGTATTATTGCCCCCTGCCCCTGCACAGGAGGTAAGCAAGAGGGGGACATATACAATTTCCAAAAAAATAATAATTAAAGGCATTACTGAGGGGGAAGACTGTCCTTCACACAGCCTCCCCACATACTTTCACTCCCCCACATATATTTTCACACCGCCATACACTGTCACCCTTTCACTTCCCCTTCTACAATCACTCAACCCCCAACCTTGTCACACTCACCACCCCTCACAGTCACAATCACTCCCCATACTCCACAATCACACACAATCCAAACCTTTTCAAACTAACCCTGTGACACTTACCTTCCTCAGCTGCCACACTTACCTCTCTTACCCTACTACAGTGTCCTCCTCACCCTATCATAGTCACCCACTGAAGATTATAATTGTCATACAATCACCTTACACACATGAAACACAGCATCAAAATAAACACAATACACAAAGACCACAGGCAGCCAACCTTACAGACACACCACAATCAACTAATCCACACATACACTCATAGACACAGGCACACACAAAGATGCTCAGGCACATATATAGGTACACAATGTCACAGACACACTCAGTCAGAATTGCACATACACAGATAAGTAATTCTAGACACACTCAGCCCCCACTATTCAGCCCTCAGCCTTCTTGCTGGTATCTGGCAAGCCTTGCTGATATTCGCTAAAGGTTCCTTGGATTTTATTGTTTGCATTATTCTCTGGTCAAGACATTATTAGAAAATTATTAAAATAAATTGGGGGGGGGGAGGAGGGTGGAGGGGGAGATACAGAATCTTACTTTGCAATCATGGATGTCCTTCTGTACTTGTATCGTGTGGACAGATGCTCTTTCCAACATCCATACTACACACCCTAAATGAATATCTACAACAGCATACAATTATAATAAATGTATATTTCTACATGTAATAGTTCATGAAATTCATTTTGTTGATATAAATCCCACAGGTGATTATAAGAAGTATAATAATAAAAACTACAAAACTTGCATTGTATGTCAGTTTTACTTTTTAAAACACTTTGGTGCAGAAAACTATAATATATATCTTTTTGATATGAGATTATCAAGAAGAAAAATTCTGGATCTCAACCACCCTTAGAACAATGTGAAGTGTCTCTAAGTGGCAGGATGCACAAGTTTCTGAGCCACATACAACAATTCTATTTCAAGTGCATTTAATCTTTGTACTACTTCACTTTAGATTAGAAAAAAAAAAAAAGAAATAGATGGAATTTTCAAGTACCAGTGTCAAAAATGGGAACCACTGCCAGGAAATTAATGATTTTACTAGGGTTAAAAAATTCCACACCATGGATCAGTGCCATCAGTCATTCTGCTATAGACTTCAGAGAAAGTTTAGAGATATTGTTGAGAAAAGGGTGAGGATTAAGAAGGAATTAAAAATTAGAAAAAAAAATAAAAAATAAAAAACTGTTGCAACTGGTGAAGGTGATAAAAATATCTGCCATGATCCTGCAGATTTCAGTTGATCTCTGCAGGACTTATTTAATTTTGGCGTGTAGTCAAGCAAAACACCTAAAGCAAAGAACTAGCAAGCCACTTCTGGCTCCATTCCAACAAGCAACACACAAGCATGTTAATGTTTTTAAGGCATCAAGGTGATAGGAAATTCAGATATCATAAATTCTTTTACATATAATTTGTGGTCTTACTTCTGCCATGATTTTATACGAATATATTTATGTTTATTCAGTCTTAAATATCAGTATATTCTCCATTTTTGTGAAATACTGTCACCTGGATTGTCGATATACAACATAATTATCACAGTGTGTTGTATGTCAGGACACTTTATACTCAGGTGCAAGGACATGGGAGTGTGCCCGCTGTACACTCCATGAGTGTTTGCAAGTTGGGTCGATTGATATGCATCATGATCTGTCATAAATGTAATGAAGCAAACACCTTATAAGCACTCTATACCTTGCAAAACCAGCAACCTCTGCTCTTCTATACAGAAAGTAAAAAAAAGAGTTCCATAACTGCAGGACCTTTTAATGTCTCATTAAAAAATTATGCATTTTAAATCTTTAAAATAAACAGGATTCGTAGGAAATGTGTTAACATGACTCCATGTGCTGTTCAAAGTAAATAAGGAGGGCAATAGATGCTGACTCTCAACGTAAGTGTTATATCATATTAAACAAGGGATAAAAAGAATGAATATGGCACAAAGTAAGATGAGTAAAACCATCATAAAATTCTCTCTCTAGACCACTTGCTGTGACAAAAGCTAGTATTTGTTCTTTCAAAGATCTTATCATAGTCCTTTCTCAAAAAAAACAAAAAACTTTTTCCTTGGATCATTTGAGGTTTGGTCAAAAGACACTGTGTGTGTGTGCAACTGCCTTTAACTGTGTATATGTGACTGTCTGTAACTTTTATGTGTGTGACTGTCTGCTTGTGACTATGTGTGAGCCTGTGTATGTGTGTGACTGTCCGCACCTGTGTCTGACTGATTTACTGTAACTGTATGTGTGTATGGCTGCCTGTAACTGTGTGTGTGTGACTGTATACATGTAACTGTGCATTGCAGTATTTGACAGTGTATGTGTATAACTGTATGCATGTAACTTTTTGTCTGACTGTGGGACTGTGTGCATGTGAATTTGCACAAAGACACACCTGCATTCACACACGGGCCTACATGTGCAGGTAATACCCATCACATATTGCCAAAGCAGCCATCACACAAATATCACACATAGTCTATACACCCATTAAAAATATTGCACACAGTGTATATATCGCATACAGTCCTCATGCCCATCACAGACAGCACACATAAACAAATGAAATTATATTAGTGTGAGATTTATCACAGTAGAGCTCTGCTACACAAAATGCACATTCATTTGAGTTTAAAGTTGGAGAGCTCTGCGATATGCTAAAAGACACATTCCTGGGAGTTGCATTGTTGTGGAGCTCTGTCACATACTCACACACTGCACATTACTGTGAGTTTTATTGTTGTTCAGTAGTTATTCATTTAATAAATCCCCTATACAAACACTATACCCCTATGCACACACTCACACACTATAAATGGATGAGGAGGTGTGACCAGGGAGGGACGCTGTGAAGATTTTTTACACAGGGCACCTAAAAGACTAAGGCGAGCCATGCAACTGGGTATCAGGGAATGGTAAGACTTCTCTTTTTATTTAATCAAATCCTAATTCTTTTTCTACCAGCAAGTAATGATTGACAACAGATTACACATCATTTATTTCTCGCAACTTAATTGATTAGTTCCAAATCTCTTTCTACTCAACTCAGACAGCTAACTTTAGTTTATAAACAGATGCTATATTAATCCCTTAAGGACGGAGCCAAATGTACACATTGTGAACGAAAAAAAATTTAAACAAAACCTGACATTTGCGCTACAATAATACACCTCTTTCATATTAAATACACCCACCCTTATTATATATCATTTTATTCAGGGGAAACAGGGCTTTCATTTAATATCAAATATTTAGCTATGAAACATAATTTAATATGAAAAAAATGGGAGGAAATAAGATTTTTTTTGATTTTTTTAGTTCTACATGACATTTTAACGGTCAATGTCATAATACTGTTTGCTTTTACTGCATTAAAATACACATATTTGTATTCAGCAAAGTGTAAAACACAGTACCCCCTATGTACAGGTTTTATGGCGTTTTGGGAAGTTACAGGCTCAAATATAGCACGTTACATTTGAAATTGAAATTCGCCAGATTGGTTACGTTGCCTTTGGGACTTAATAGTAGCCCAGGAATGAAATTTACACCCATAATGGCATACAATTTGCAATAGTAGACAACCCAAGGTATTGCAAATGGGGTATGTCCAGTCTTTTTTAGTAGCCATTTGGTCACAAACACTGGCCAAAGTTAGCATTAGTATTTGTTTGTGTGTGAAAAATGCAAAAAATGCAAATTTTGCCCAGTGTTTGTGACTAAGTGACTACTTAAAAAGACTGGACATACCCCGTTTGCAATACCTTGGGTTGTCTACTATTGCAAATGGTATGCCATCATAGGGGTAATTTTCAATCTTGAGCTACCATAGGGTCTCAAAGGCAACCTAACCAATCTGGCGAATTTTAATGTGAAAAAAATGAAACACAAGCCTTATATTTGACGCTGTAACGTTTGAAAACACCATAAAACCTGTACATGAGGGGTACTATTGTACTCGGGAGACTTCGCTGAAGACAAATATTTGTGTTTCAAAACAGTAAAAAGTATCGCAGCAATAATATAGTCCGTGTTAGTGCTGTTTGTGCATGAAAAATGCAAAAAAACTTCACTTTTACTGGCGATATCATCGTTGTAATACATTTTACTATTTTGAAACACTAATATTTGTGTTCAGCGAAGTCCCCCAAGTAGAACAGTACCCCCCATGTACAGGTTTTATGGTGTCTTGGAAAGTTATAGGGTTAAATATAGTGCTAGCAAATTAAATTCCCTTTTACTTTTGGCATGGGTTGTCAGGCAGGTGCCGCTAATTGTAATTAATTAAGATACTCAATTATGTAAAAATATTACATAAATATATATGTAGAATTAATATATGTATATATATACGTATGTGAATATATGTGTGTATATATATATATTTTTTTTAAAATATTTTTATTTATAAATAGGTATATATAGTGATATATACGTATATATTTATGTATATAGATATATATATTATTTCGTTCTACGTGTATTTTGATATAAATATATATATATATTAATATCACAATATAGTTACAACGAAATAACACACATCTATATATTTTTTAATTATTTTTTTTAATTATTTTTTTTATTTTATTTTTTAACGTATTTACATATTTTTTTATATTATATATAAATATATATAACAATAATTATATATATATATATATTTAATCAGTATCAGTCTACGTGTAATTTGATATTAATATATATATGATTATATATATTAATAGTAAAATACACCTATACAGTGTACGTGTGTGTATGTATATGTGTATATATATACTTAGATCATATATATATAAGATATATATATGATCTAAGTATATTTTTTTTACACTTATTTAACTTTTTTTATTTTTATTTCCAGCCAGCAGGGGGACCACCAGTCATTACAGCCAGCCCCCCTGCTGGCAATGTAGGAGGCAGCTATCCCGGCCATGTGATTGTGAGGTCCTCGCAAGGACCTCACTCTCACATGGCCGGGGGGGCTGCCAAGGGGTCGGACGTGCCGTGGGGGGCTCCCTGGGAGTCCCCCCAACCGCGATCGTCGGCGTGGGATCGCCGGCGACCGGATAAGTACAGAAAGACTGGAGGGCGTACTATTACGCCCGGCGGCGTTTAGAGCCGCCTAAAATAGGGCGTAATAGTACGCCCTCCGGTCTTAAGGGGTTAATAAAAGCGTTTCCCTGATTTCTGGGGAGAGGGGACTTTGTTTTATATCTATTCAGTGTTTTGAATTTCTAAAAAAGACCAACACATGAGAACAGGTTTGAGACCAGGTTTGTTGGTATACTAGAATGCCTATCAAGGCTGTGTTAGAGATTCAAGGTTTCACTGAATATAATCTGTGACACATGCACATTGTGACACTGAGTGCTAAAATTAAACTCCTTTAAAGAATAAAATACCTTTTCAAATAGATGGGTTTTCAATAAACATTCAAAGCGTTGAAGGTCGGAGCAGCACAAAGAGTCTGAAGTTGCAAAGCACAGAATAATATACACAAGTAGCATTAAAGAAGTGACAAAGAAGGTTTATATCATCTATATTTTCCAAATTTTGAATTATATTTCCATGTACCACAGTCCATGTAAGTTCCAAGACAGCTTCAAGCTCAGATTCTGAAGATTCTACATTTAAAAGTTCACAGATCTGCTAAGATTTTTATATATTTTTTTCTTACACCTAGGCCTTATTCACTAAAAATGACTGAATTCAGACCACATAGGCAATTTTCATATTTACTAAAACTAAATACTGTGGGAATTCAGTCTCTCAGAGCAAATCAGCAGCCATCTACTGGATGCATTTGGTGTCTGGATTAAAACTGGCGCTTTTGTATCCCGAATTCTATACAAAGTATAGAAATGGGAAGATTCACAAGCACTGGTTATGATAAAATTCGGTACTGAATGCAAGTGGCAGGATGCACAGTTGCAAATCATCATTCACTTGCTTTGATGCAAGTAAATGATAATTTGAAGTACTATTTGACCATTGACAGCTCTAGCAGCCAGCAAGAAAATAGTTAAATAACCATTGTCTAGCCAGCCACTACATTAGAAAAAAGTAATAACATTTAAAAGAATAAATTTAAAAAATTCTACGGGGGTCAGTAAGAACCCCATATTACTAATATATGGATAGAAGGATGTTTTAGCCTTCTAAATATTATAAACTAGCGACTGGGCAAGCAACTTGGCAAACACTTCGTGAAATGGCATAATGAATTTAAATACATATTCACAGTTCTAGACTCATTTTTTACATAATGCACATAGTTGGAGTGGCATAGTTAATGAAAGAGGACTGTGCATCTCACAGACACAGGGGTCGTTTGCATGCTCTTGTCATAAATGGAGCCATTAACCCCTAAAATTATTGTCAAGCACAACGCGAATACACAGCTCCAAGCTAATGATGTGTTTATATAGTCCTTCCCTTTGTCTTACCACTGCATCATGCTCATATCTGTCTCCACTGACATTGCCCACTTCTTAGTATTTACCATTTTGCAGCTTGTACAACAAGAGATGCATTTTCCAATTCATTGTCATAGCAACGCCATCAGTACATCAGAAAAGGTTCACTTGGGGCATGTTCTTTACACTAGATTTTTGTTCTTAATTGTGCTTTCATATACATATATATCTGTTCATTTTTACATCTAGATAAGGCAAACATCATAATTTTTAGTCAGATAGTGATTGGAAGTCATTTTTACTAACACTTAAACTATGTGGTAAAATGGCACAATCACAGTATAAAAGTAGCCATAATCACTTTAATTAAAATGCTTTAAAAATCCACAATCTCTATGGGAGATAATAAAACTTTTGGCAGACGCTAATTACCACTTGCTAAACGTTATGTTGTGTAGTATGGAAACAGCCATTAGTTGCTAACATTTGTAAAAGCTTTTTTTTATTATTACTGACTTGGCAGTAAATAATTTTGACAATGGAGATAAGCCCATAGTATTTAGGGGTGTCTGTATATACAATAGACTCCTAGCCCATGTTTTAGAGGGAAATAATCTCTATACATCATTAAATGGAAAGGTCAGGAAAATGGGCTACCATTTGCATTCCTTCCAATTTAGGGAGGTATGAAAGTGGGACTGGGGTGGAGTCTTTGAGGGGCATGTGAATGATGCAACATTAAATATATAAATAAATTACTTGGCTATGTTTTCTTGTTTAATGCAGCAAAACATGAAAAGGTCCCACAAATTGTGAACAAATGTGTTTAAAATATTAAAATACTAAAACAAATAAAGAACAAGTAGCAAATATAAAAGTCCAAAGTCAGTGTGTACACATGCAAAGGTAGCAGCCAAATCCTATAGAGGAGTCTTTTTGTCTTTTTCTATAGGGATACCGGATCCAAAGTTTCTTGGGAAACTTATAGATATAAAAAATAAAACGAAAAAAAAGAAAGCTAATAGTGCAATATGTTCCAATGTTTTGTGGTACTCTTAAAGTGCAAGTCTTATATGGTCCTGCTCACATCTAGTATGATGGGCGTACAGTGGTATAATTCTCTCTTGGACGTGTAGTAGTGTAGTCAGTAGCACAGACTTCACAGCGGTATAATGACCATGAGCCCAAAGATGACAAAAAAAATTACAACAGTGCTCACTGTGTTCACTAAACCAGGAGTAATAAATAAAAATAAATGTACTTACATATGATTGAGCAGACACACCGCTCAATGAATAAGGTGTGAGTGGTATAATCCCCACCTATGATTCTTTCTTGAGATCCTCTCTGGAGTGATGAACAGAATGCCAGGCAAAAAAAATAAAAAAGCAAGAAAAAAGGAAAATGACACAATCACAGTATAAAAGTAGCCAAAATCACTTTAAATAAAATGATTTTAAAATCCACAACATGTTTCACCGCATAGGGCTTTATCAAGTGGAAACAAAACCTTTTGTGTACTGACACTACACTAATACACGTATCCTACAAGGTGGGGATTATACCACTGTACGCCCATCATACTAGAGCTGGTCTTAGCTCTATAAAATGTGAGTAGGACCATATAAGACTTGCACTTTAAAAGTACCACAAAATATTGGAACATATTGCACTATTAGCTTTCTTTTTTTTGTTGTATTTTGTATATCATCACAGTTCCCAAGAAACTTTGGATCTGGTATCCCTATAGAAAAGGACGAAAAGACTCGTCTATAGGATTTGGCACTGACTTTGGACTTTTATATTTGCTACTTGTTCTTTTTTTAGTTTGTTTTATTGTTTTAATATTTCAAACACATTTGTTCATAATTGGCGCAACCTTTTCCTGTTTTGCTGCATTATTCTATTTCTGTTGAGTCTTTGAAGGAGCCCCATCATTTAGGTTTGCTGCTGCTTTTCTTTTCTATTTGGTTGTACAGTGCTGATCCTTCTGTTGGCTTTTTCTGTTTTCTTGTTTCCTGGCAAACATTTTCTCTTTTTTTTTCTTTTTGATAACTCATCATTGACAGTTTGGCTGTTTTATAACACGTGTCTGAAATGTTTGCATTGCTTAACTGTCAATAAGTATTAAGTGCACTAATAGAGCTGGCATAAGTCCAAATTTATTTTTGTACTTTTATTATTAGTGATTATAAATACTGGTCAAGACGTCATATTGAAATTTATATGAAACTAATGGGGTTTTTTTAAACCAAGTTCCCACCAAAGTTGTTTTGAAAGTCATATGTTTGTGGATAGACCACTAAAAGTATTATACTATCCAAATTGCATATTCTAATGGATATTTGGGACTTTATAGTGCATAAGGGCATGGCCTATTAGGTATACCACAGTGAATGACAATCTGTTTGACTTAATTAGATCTCCATCTCATGCTGTGCATCTCATTCAACAGTGGTTTATACTCAGATTTAAACATATATACAAATCTATTATGTACCAAATAGACCAGCATGGAAGAAAATGTGCCCAATATGTTGGTGTTAGTTTTTCAGTAAACAAATAGGTTATACATATATATATATATATAAATATCCAGATAACCCCTGCACTCCAACTGTAATAAATCTTAAATACCTGGTGCTCTGGTAGCTGAATAGAATATAGTAAAGTAATACCGGCACTCAAGGGTTTCACCACAAATAGATCTTCATTTATTTCGAAGAATGGATCGACGTTTCAGCTCCTCACAGGAGCTTTCATCAGGACACAACCTGTGAGGAGCTGAAACGTCGATCCATTCTTCGAAATAAATGAAGATCTATTTGTGGTGAAACCCTTGAGTGCCGGTATTACTTTACTGAAGTGGGGGCTTGGGAGACAGAGACGGTATCTAATTCTATTTACTGAGCTCATCTATCAGCATATCACTAAATAGAAAAAAAAGCACTGCTGCAGTAAGTATATCTTAACCAATTTCTTGAATCTAGTTCTGACCCTACCAATATTTCTAACTATAGAACTCAACATTTGGTCTTGAGATTTTGTAATAGAAGGACTTCAGAACCCCTCTATATCCCTAAACAGAGAATCATCTTTGACGTTAATGGGGCCTTGGACAAGCTTTTGCTTGTTAGTTCCTTCTTCCCATTCTACAACTTGTGAATTGATAATAAAACCTTAAGTTTTTAATATTCAAGCCGTGCCGACCATTGTCTTTTGACTGGTGGCAGCCATGTTGGTGTACACTGTGGTCCAATCTATCACATGGTAAAAAAACATAAAATTATTCTTTCTATAAGTAAAGTGCATGTTTAGTTGAAACAAACAATTCACACAACAGAAATAGACCTCATATGTTACATAGGTATGCATTTGGAATAGCACAAAATAGCAGTTTCATATATTGCAAATGTTATCACTATGTCCTGCTAAGACCAATCACAGGGTGAAATATGCATGCTCAAGGTGAACCATTTAACTGGCACGTTGTGGTTGCTGTATTAAGAACTTACATGCTCTACCAGTGACAGTAACACCTGGAGCTTGAGTCAAAAGCAAAACTCAATAACCCCTATCCTATGGCTCAGCAATAGGTGTTATATCTCTGCTTATCTATGGAAATTTTGGCAATTATGCTAGCCAGACTTTTAATGAAACAAATTGCCATACATGAACAAAGCTAGGTATTCGACATCCGCTGCCAGATGTAAAGAAGAAGAAACAAAACACTTATCTCCTTCTGCTCCTCATCCACCTTGAGAGATCTGAGGCTCACTGCACATAAGTTGCTTTTGCCCCTAAATTTTCTCAGTGAACTGCAGTATTTGTGTTGACCAGGCTGCCAGAGTAGGGTTACTCCAACTGTTAATACTATAAATCTCATAAAGACTGTTTTGTCTTGCCCTACAGTTGTTTACAAAGTCTGCATCTCTTAATTAAAAAAATCCATCTATTTGTACTTACCCTCAGGCCAAATGTTGTCATCTCTTAAAGATTAAAATGTATAGCATCATACATATGCTATGGCTCATTCCTCTTCTTAATGTACTCTTGACTAATATAGGTCATGAACGTGGCAGTGTCACTAAAATTGATCTTTGTTAACTGTTAGTGCATCCTGTTTATGATTGTGGGGATTCTGTCTCTGTTTATAGTTTATCCTGGTTTCTGTACTCCACCTTGGCTTGCTCTTCAACCATGTACGTTTCTTTTATTCTTGCCTCCTACCTGACCTTGACGGGCAAGTCTTTCTCGTACTGTTTGCCCAGGGCTTGTGTATTGGGAAGTGCCTGCCTTTACAGTGTACAAAGAGGCCCTCTTTGGTTTAAGACTTTTGTCACTTTATAAGCGATATTCATATGTTGTCTCAGCGGAGACACTTAAATATACCTTAAATAAATACAATAATATTGGTTAAAATTCACTCCTATTTTTTCTTGTGAAGAGCAGCACAGACATACCTCCCACCTCATGTTTTGTATGGCTCACCTTGGTTTCTTAAATGAAAAGGCTCAAGTTATTTAAACCATCTGCACATAAGTACAACATAGGTCTCTCCCCACACCCCAAATCCTACATACTAGGACTAATCCAAATTACTGCGATCCAAAATGTGCATTTTATCTGAAAAGGAAATCATGCCTCAGATTTAGTTGTCTTGTATTGCCATCTCTCTGAGAACCACATGTTATTATTAAATGTACTGTAGGGCATTTTTTCCTAGATCAGGAAGAGTTCCACAGAATGGAGTCAGGTTTGAAGGGGCTAAATCACTTTTTATCATTTGAAAACTACCTCCTATCAATGATTTGCATAAATACACAAGATAAATGATTTAGGACAATGCACATATACTCTACATATTAAAATTGCATTTCTAATAATAGCCAGTAAGAGTGAGGATGCATAACTGTAAACTTTTAGTTCTTTTGTTTTCCTTTCTTTGGGGGGTATGGAGGGAGGGTGGAGATTTTAGTATTTTATTTTGGGTGGTGAAGGGTGATTTTAATACCTCAATTCTACTGTAGAAATATCAGGTCTGTTCACTTTTCTCATATGAGCTGTGTTGACTATGATCCGTTCACTGAGCTGAGGATTACGTAACATGCTCCTGTTTAATAGATAAATCACACAGCACAGAGCACACTAGCAGTATGCAGGTCAAAATGTTTTCAACGTTACCTTTTGGCAGCTGGAGGAAACACAATAATCCTAAACTCCCAGCATATAAGAAGATCTGTTTCACTTGGCTTCTATCAGATTCAGCAATGGAGAAAGCTGATATTTGATTCCTGTGCTTACATTACATTTTAATCCATATGACAGATTAGTATACATCAATAATAATTATGTAAAGCAACATTTATTTGATTTAATTCCTTGGAAACATAAATCTAGCCATGATAATCATACTTAAAAAAATGTGTAATTTGCAAGACTGTTGAGTGTATGTAAGGCTTTTAAGTAGTTTTTGTGTGAGTTAAAAGCCGTTATTACTAATCCGCTTTACCATACAGAAACACAAGAAATTGCATGTTTTATACAGATTCCATTAAATCACTGAAACCTCAAGGGCATAATTAAGACCACTTAAGAGAAAACATAACAAGAGAAATAGTGTGTTCACATTAATATTGCTCTATAGACATCTTTCAAAACTATGTTCACTGAGCCACAGGAGTGCTTTAGGATAAGTAAGCTATTTTCATTTTTTACTTAATTATGTTGCTAGGCTTAAATTCAATTACTTATGTTTGATGTGTTCTCAAAAGTAGCTACTTTAAATTATCAAGAACACTATGGGATAGTTCATATTGCTTAAGATATGTATCCTGTACAATACTGTAATATTGATATTGTCTGATAAGAGTTGTAAAAACAGATCACCAGTTATTTATACTTTCTTGCTTGTCATTAGCCCTGTCAAAAATGTCTTGGATAACACTAACAGAGTGGAACAATTTAATGGGACATTTTAAGATTTGCAACACCAGAGGGCGCTCAGAAATATGCCTCTAGCAGGGAGTTTTACCCACTTACATCCTTGTATCTGTTTCCCCAAAGGTATTTATTAATATAAATGATGGGGAAACCAACTTGGTGTGTGTGTGCCTCAAGCTGCCCATGAGAAACATGATTAACAGTTCTAACAGGGCAGCTGTAACCAACACCTCCAATCTCATCTCATTGATTGGACTCCAGTTGGTTGACATCTCACTCCAATTAGCTCTTGGAGATGTCATTAGTCTAGGGGTTCACATACTTTTTCCACCTGCATTGTGAATGTTTACATGGTGTGTTCAATAAAAACATTTTTTTATTCTTTGTGTGTTATTAGTTTAAGCAGACTGTGATTGTGTATTGTTGTGACTTAGATGATGATCAGATCACATTTTATGACCAATTTGTGCAGAAATCCATATCATTCCAAAGGGTTCACATACTTTTTCTTGCAACGGTATATATATATATATATATATATATATATATATAAACATATTTATATATGAGTATATCTTTATATTTATTTTCTATAAAGCCTTTTTCATTAATTTTGTTAAAAAACATAAAGGAAGAAAATACCATCAAGCTTCAGTGTTTGAGAGTCAAAATACATATATTTATGTATATAATTAAAGCAAAACTACAGAAAAAAAAGTGGATCTCAGAAACATTACAAAAAGTCTGTTTCTTATTGTAAATAAAATCCTACACAATTATTAAGCCATACAGTTGTGATAATAGATTAGTCGCTAAACACACACAAATCTTTACCAAATGAATTTAACATATCTAGATATAACCTAGTTCCAGAAATATTCCTGTTGTATAAATCTATTGAAAAACACCTTAGATGGGCAGTCTAAACATCATATCAACTAAAGCTTAACGTGTTCTTTGTACAAAGAGGCTATGGACACTGTGGCAAAACACCACCTGGGATGCACGTCTACCAGCAAAGACCACTACCCAGACTTCTGAAGGCAGCAGCTACCCCAGCTGGGCAGGCCTCCGATATAGACAACTCTGCCCATCCAGCTTCTCCCAGACAGGTATCAACCCTTCTGCCCATACTCAGTTTCCCAGGCAGATATTGACCCCTATCCCCGTACTCCATCTCCCAGGCAGGTATCTAAACAAACCAGATAGGACACACAGTTTCCAACAGAGCGGCCACACAATACATTATTTACATTCAGGACTAGCGCCTATCTGCATTACATAAAATTTATGGTGGCACTCTCACATATAACAAAATCATAGAGGGGGATCATGCATCATACAGGCACTCATAATAATAAATACAATACATTTCAAAAAGATGGAGAGAATGCCTCTAACCACTACAAAGAGCTACATAAGTTATGGTACTCACAGTGTCCTTTTAAATATCCAAATTAAATGTTAACATTATCATTAAGAAATTATTATAGAAATATAGTTAATGCATTTTGATATGCGTGTATGTGTTTTCAGTGCAGTATACTCAGGTAAACTAGTCTTCACTTTTGCATAGATGAGGCTATTAGAGTCAATTTAACACTTTTATTCTTTATAATTGCCTTTTCTTTGATATTGGTTCTCGTGTGTGCTATTTACCACCTGGTAGAACCAACGTCTGCAAAAAAAGAAGTTATTGTGCGTTCGCTTTTACTATGCATTCATACCTCTGTCACCTTACTTCTATAAAGATGAAAAATTAATGCTGGGGATGCAAAAAGAAAAAGTTAAATGCCTCTCGGGTCTGTGTAGGTCAAATTCAACAATTCCCATTAAATCCAAATCAAGGCTCTCTACTGAGTATGATTTTACTTGCAAGGAAAATGTAACCCGTAATACACTAGCTTTAGGATATTAATGTTAATATATTTCTAAAAAGACATATCCATGAAATTTGACATCTCATTGTATTGTAGTAAAAATATAGTTTAATTCGTTTTTAGATATAATGTCACAGGTTTGTCTAATTCTTTATTCAGTGACTTAATTTTAAAAATCTGGTGTACTTTAAATATTTTACACATGATTAAGCATATTATTTCTGGAAATTACACAGAAGAAATAAAACCAGGAGGACTACCTAGAGGTTAAACCATTTTAGAACATAAGGGTTAAACAGTTTGTATTTCTGAAAGGAAAAAGCTACCTGCGCTTTTCCCAAATCCCTATGCATATTTAAACAAATTGAAGTTATTTAGTTTCTCCAATGGCTATGATAGAGTTTAGGCCACCTGCCACGTCAAGGCAAACCTCTCAGGTGGGTCCTACACTAACCATTCATCTTGCTTCCTTGAGCTTCTGGCAAAGATATCTCTAATGAGACAGAAAGGGGTATTTTTTTATATACACCCCTACATGCTTATTAACCCTTAATAAGAAACACATTGGATGGGTGGTAGCATTGTAAAATAGCTGTGTGATACAAAGTGAATACAAATACAAAAAAAAAAAAAACAAGTCCTGCACTCAAACTCCCATTACTCCTGGGCAGCAGCAACGACCATAGTACATATCAGCCCCAATACATACAGTAAAAACCAAAGAAAAAAGTTAATTTTGAATCATGAATATTCATTTACACATAATGCCTGTTTCCACCAGCCCTTGTCTTTTTCCATCAAGGACTCACAATCAGCCTTCTCAGAAATTTGGATGCATCCATTGATAGCTTCCTTTTTCTGCTTGTCCAGGTAGTGTAACCACTGTTCCTTTAACTTTGAATTTGCAAACAATGCTTCCAACGGGTCTTTATGGACATTCAGAGGCTTCACTATCTTCTTGTATCCTGTTCCTTGTTTGTAAAGGGCTATGATATCTTCTCTTAACTATGTGGACTATTCTTTTTGACTTTTCTAACATGCAGTCAGATGTGACACTCAACAAACCCCTATTCAGTTTGGGTATTTCAAGTGTTCCAGCTCAAACACACCTGGCACAACTAATGAAGCCCTTAATTAGTTGCATCAGGTGTGCTTGAGACAACGTCTGTTTTGCATATTCCTGCTGTTGTGAGGGATTCTATTCAGGGGGGTTGAATAATTTTGAGACTGGAGAAGTCATAAGTTTTCAGTTGAATTTGGGCGAACCACTTGAAGCATTCTTTGTGTTGAGCTATTTCAATTGATTTTGTTTGATTTGTTTATTACAAACAGCTGAAAGTCTGTTTGGGGGTTGAATAATCTTGATTACAACTGTATATATTGCTCTCATCTCAAAGGAACAGTATTTCTTGTATACATAACTCTTTCTATAACTCATGTACATCTCTAATTCCTACAACATTCAATCACGGATGTGGTCAAGTCACAAATCATAAAACTTGTAAGATTGGGTCTATTCAGCATTATGTAAAAAAACTAAATATATATTATGTATATACTTTTTGGTTATGCTATTTAAACAATAAAAACATTTTTGTGCATTGTAATTCCTCTCTATACCGACAATCTCCTTGCTGGCTCCTGTCACAGCTTTATTGCTTGCCTATTTTAAAGTCACTTTAAATAATGAATTGCAGATGCGTAGATCTTTTTCTGATATAGTAGGTGATTTTACAATGTCATTAATCATTGTAGAATCCACATGCAGATTTAAGAGTTTATTTAGTTCCCAAAGCAAAAATATACAATGGTCATTTCTTTCATGTTCAAGATTCGAACATATTTCATGTTACATGTTATATCATGCATGTCCCAGTGAACTTTATACCCACAATTTGTTTGTGAATAACGTGATGCTCAGCCATTCTTTAAGCATTACTGCATAAATAGTTCACAATCATCCGGGGAAATCTATAAAGCAGGGGTGGTCGAAAGATAGATCCCTGTGATGCATTACAAGCCTAAAGCATCTCGAGAGTTGCAAGGAAACACAATGCTTCTTAAACAGGTAGAAACTACAAATATGATCCTGTGCGTCTTGCATGTTGTGTTTCCATAATGCCAGTATGACATGAGTTAAGCACATGCACCAACTGCAACAATGGAGCAGGTGATGTCCCTACACATTGCATAATGATATAATTGGCAACTTTGTTAGTACAGTGCATCCATAATTTATGCAAAAATCTTTTTTCATGTAGACAGTAGATAAATGTACATATTGATAAATATATTGACAAATAAACATTCATTTTACAAAATGCATACTTTGGCAACATTTCTAGTTACATAAGCAAATGGCCAGATACCCAACAGGCTATAGTAAGTTGTGATGTTTTCCTTCTATGCATTGTACAAAGTTTAATATTACACATCGTGTATTTTTTTTTTTTTGTTAGTGAAGTTGAATTTGAAGGTACTAATCAATTAATATACATGCTTGGTATATATGCAAATGAATGCAGCAGCTATATAATTAATTTAAATCAGTTATTTGATGGTTGATTTAATTCACTCATAAGTTGCAACAAATCAATAACTTCAGGTTGTAAATGGGTTACCCAAATGCATTATTTGTATATTTGTGTATAGTGCCTTAAATTATTTAGACTTTAATGAGTGAAAAAAAATAATGTGTATTTATTTATTAATAACATGTTTTATCCAGGCCTACACACAGATTCTCTTTTCTACCAAGTATGTCATGAGGAGCACTTTCTACACAAAAAAACAAAGGAATGATGAAAACATACAATGTTTTCACAGCAATAATGATCAGCAACTGCTGACAATGGCAGTTAGTGAATGCTGAGACCTGTGTCATATGAGAAAAAAACAATAAAGTAAGTCTACAAATGACTTGTAACAGTAATTATATGCTAGACATATATAGCACATAAAGTGTAACAAACATTGTATAATGTATTATACAATAGAATACAGCTTATATAGATTACACATTTTTTTCAACATTCAGATTACGTTTTAGAATACTTCAGTGCAGGAATATCTCATACCTTTGAACTTCTCCCCTCGGGAGAGTCGGTACGCATGGGCGGAGTTCTAAGGGGGTGTCGCCAGTGATAAGTCACATAATGACATAAACTGCATCACTAGCAACACCCACAATGGGTGTGACTGTCTAGAAAAGGGGCAGTCTCATCCAAAAAGGGGGCAGACTACATTGATAAAGGTAGCCACCTGACAGGCTTCTTGGCTGGCTACCTTCTATCAGGACTATGCACTGCTGAAGCACTCCCTGCATGGTCTAGTGCCCGCTACACAGCCCAAGCATGTCTAATGATGCGCTAGCATTGTGCTGCCTGGAGACAGTTCCCAGCTAAAGCACGATGGCAGGACATGCCAAACATTTATACTGTTCTGCCAAGACAGATTAGATGGGATAGTTGGGAGACATGCTATCTACAGGTGTTATATGACAGTAAGTGAGAAAATGACTGGGTCAGTCTCCAAATGACCAGCATCTGTAACTATATACTAGACATATATAGTACATAAAGTGCAACAAATATTTTATAATGTTTTATACAACAGAATATAGCTTATATATAGTCACTGTATATATTGCTCTCATCTCACAGGAATGATATTTCTTGTATACATAACTCACCGTCACAGGTAATATTTGCACAGGAATAATAATAAATATATATATATATATATATATATATATATCATCCAGTGGTACCCTGCACACACACTTTAAAGTATTAGAAAATGCCGGGTGCATAAAAAAGCCATAGCCAAAAATTACAAAAATTATATAGGAAATAAGGCTTGCACTCACGGTCTGTAGTAATGATAAAATATTTCTTCTTTATTAGAATATTCTTAAAACATGTCTGTTATCATCGACGTTTCAGCCATCGTTCGTGGCTTTCATCAGGATCAGTTCAGTACAAATAATACATTTACAAACATCAGCATTTAAATAGCTAAACAGACTAATTATTAAATCTAAAAAACACTCACCACCTGTGTTACCGATCGCCCGGCGTCTCTCGCCATGTTGTGCGCATGCGCGAACACGCCGACACCCGGAAGTGGCGTGCTCGCGTCATCATCTGTTGCCTGGGTTACCCGCTATGTTTACAGGCTCCCCAGCCGCACAGTAATCTTAGAGAGCGCTCGGGTAGATGGCGACACACTTGGATTAAAACATCATAACAGTATATATATTTCATCCACAGATATACATGTCAAGGCATAATTTAGGCACACCTCCTAATAAGATAATTACAGTGCATAATTTCAATGTCTAGTATAATTGAAGTATAATTAAAGGGCTACAATATATAGAGGTACCTTATCTATCACCTAAACAAAGCATATGGATATTAACTATATCCATCTACACTAATATAGATACAATTATAGCTGAAAGCCTACTCAAATATTATAATGACAATAAATTGCCACATAAGTATATATTAAAGTACTATCTCTACACTTAAAGGAATATTATGTACAAAAAAGTGCCAAGTGCAATTATATACAACAGTGCCGCTATGTCATTCAAAGTGATACTCAGTGCTATTATGTACAACAAAGTGCATAATGCTGTACTAAAGTGAACAAAAGTCTTAAAGTGATACTCATAGCAGGTAAAAATGTTTTGTCTCTATATTTACAGTGAAGTGTGTGATAACACAAATGGCAATATGTATAATATATATACATACTGCTCAATGCTGAGTGCTAATATGTACTAAACATTACAGTGACCTATGTGTTTACTGTAAAGTGCATAGATTAATGTATAAAGTGATACTCATTGCTCCTATGTACAGTTAAAGTGCATACTGTGTATATTAAAATCCTTATCAATATTAATTAGTACCAGTGACGGTGGTGCTCATATGTATAACATAATAAATATGTGTAATTGATATACATCGATGTTCACCTTATATACATGTCATAATTACCGTGAATCTATAGATAAGTATAACGTATCTCTAATTGAGGATAGATAACAAGTTACCAAATTCCCTTAAAACATATAATACCTGTGGATGTTCAAATTACTAAAACATTTCTAAACTCAAGAAAGCTTCATTGTATTACACCATCACTCAAACAAAAGGGGTATAGGTTAACATTTCATTTAAACCCCGGGGTGCCACTGTATCCAATTCATGGATCCAGAATGTTTCCCTCCGTAATAGGGTATTTCCTCTGTTACCACCTCTTCTAGGTACTGGTATGTGGTCTATTGCTACAAATTTTAATGTAGCCAAAGGATGTTTATGGTCCAAAAAGTGCTTGGCCACAGGCTTGTCTGAAGTTCCATCCCTGACCGCAATTCTGATATTCGACCTATGTTGTCTAATCCTTTCACAAAGTTGAGTCTCTGTCTTGCCAATATAACACAAGCCACAAGGACATGATAACTTGTATATAACAAACATGGATTTACAAGTAATTGTATATCTTATCTTGTAACTCTTATTCTTATGTGGATGGGTGAATGTTCGTGCAGACACCATATGTCCGCACGTAACGCATCCCAAGCAACGAACACATCCACGTACTTGCAGGTTCTGTTGTCTGGCATAACTATCTACTGGGTCGGTTTTCATTAATATGTCCTTTAAATTCTTATTCCTCCGGAAACATATCATTGGAGGCTCTCTAAATTCGCTGGGTAAAGTGTGTTCCATTGCCAACATGTTCCAATTCTTCTTAACTATATTCGAAACTTTATGTGCTTGATTATGGAATGTAATAGGGAAGACCAACGCTGGCCTCTTGATGGGATTTTGGGGCTTGGTTGCTTTTACATATGCTTTTTCCAATGCTCTCTCCAAAACTCTTAACCCATACCCCCGTTCCAAAAATCTTTCTTGCATTTGCTTTAGTTGTTGTTGTTTCACACTTTCATTCGAGTTATTTCTCATAACTCTAAGAAATTGGGCCTGTGGAATAGAATTCTTTAAATTTCTCGGATGGGCACTTGTGTAATGTAGAATCGTATTGCGGTCTGTGGGTTTAGTATACAAGCTAAATTGAACTTTATTGTCAACTATAGACAATTCCACATCCAAAAAGTGAACTAATTCTGTGCTGATATCAGCCGTCATACGTACTGGTGTGGGAAGCTGATTAATGGATTCCACCATCTGTGAGGCCTGGTTTACTGTACCGCTCCATAATATTAAAATATCATCGATAAAACGGAAATATTTTATGATGTGTTGTCGATACGGTTTGAGTATATATTCCTCCTCAAATATATACATATACGAATTCGCATACATAGGTGCCATAGGAGCACCCATGGAGGTTCCAGAGATTTGCATATACCATTGATCTTCAAAACGGAAATAATTATTCCTTAATACCACCTCAAGTAACTCTAAGGTGTATTCAATAGGTGGACCCTTGTATGAAGTTGAGGCACATAAAACTTGTCTCATAGCCTCTATACCACCATCATGCGGGATGATGGTATAGAGGCTGCTTACATCCATCGTAATAAGAACAGGATCAGGTACATCTGTGTATTATTTGTACTGAACTGATCCTGATGAAAGCCACGAACGATGGCTGAAACGTCGATGATAACAGACATGTTTTAAGAATATTCTAATAAAGAAGAAATATTTTATCATTACTACAGACCGTGAGTGCAAGCCTTATTTCCTATATAATTTTTATATATATATATATATATATATATATATATATTGATTGCGGGTATAAAGCATCACAGGGATCTATCTTTATTGACCTATATATATTAATTTTCATTTCAACATGCAGATTAAGTTTTAGAATACTGGAGTGCAGGAAGACTGACACTATCTGTGCAAATATTTGTCATGATCGAATGTCTTAACATGCAAACCTGGGACATAGAAGCATATAGACAGAATATTACTTGTCTTAAGAATGGCCAGACTTTACGCTACTGTGAAAGATAGGCAGAGAATACCTGCAAAGGCAAATAGTGGAGTCAGGTCAGCTGACATCAGGAGTACTGAAAGGCAACTAATCAGGAAAATAGAGTCACGGTCGAAATAACAGATACCATAATAGTGAAGCATATTCAAGAAATTAATACCAGAAATTCTGAATGATAATTAACAATGTGCTCAGGCTCAAGAACCATTACAGGGTGTTGCAGCAAATGTGAAGGGAGTTTATATAGTGGAAGGGGCATCCCTACTGGCTTAAGAAAATTGACACAGAAATGGAAACTACTCCTTAGAATGATGTAGGGTACTGATGTTGCTAAGAGTAATGTTGTGGCAGTGTTCTGCATCAGAAGTGAGTTGGGACTAACTATGAGTAACAGCATCAGTACTGAAAAAAAAACATAATGTCAAAATTGACACAGAAATGATACACAGACACAGAATGAGAGTGTTATAGTGATACTGTGACATTATTACCTAGTAGGAACAGGAAATAATGCTTCACAGGGGTCACTTTTCCCACGGGTCACGTTTCACAGGGGTCACTTTGGGTTAAGGAGAGTAAAAGTGTTATGGTAGTAGTATAGGTGTTAAGGGAAAGTATTTAATGTTAGGGCAACACTAGGACACACTGTAAATGGGATTTACATTCATTCCCAAGCAGCAGCACCTCCCTCTGTCCAATGAGTTGAGGCAATTGAAACAGTTGCTGTCTGGGAGGTTAATTTAGACCAATCACCAGTGTAACCCAGTGTTGCCCTAAATTTCAACACCTCTCTTTTAACCCAACACTATCCTAACAGTTTTGTCACCCTTTACCATTACAGGAACACTAATTACTTACCCTAATTCCAACCCTAACATACTATACTTAGCCTAAAAAATATAATGTAACAATAAAGATAAAAAAATAACAAAGTGTGTATTTGGGGAAAATAATGCAATCTTAATTTTCTGGAGGAAATCTACTTGACCTTCATTCTAATGGTTTAGTATGGTGTTTCCCGAGCCCATGGATTGCATTATTTTCTCTTAATACACAGTTCAGCATTATGTATTATTATCTAGCATTTAAGGATCAATCAGCTCTTCTAACCTCCTTTAGTTCCCCACTACATCACCTCTTCCAAGACTAAATCCCTTTTTATTGTTTTCATTTTCCTTGCTATCCATCAGTGTACATTCTCCCAGTCATCTTCTAAAAGCTGCATACTGAGTGTGTTTTACTTGTGAGTGGAAATATAATTTTTATTAGTTGTCTGTGTATAATATAATGCACATACAAAGGCCTTTGCATTTTTTTTTGCAAGACGCTGCCATTGTTTTATTCTAATTTCTGCACTTTTCTTGTCAATGATCACAATCTGAAGTCTAGATATGTTCAAATGACAACAATGAAAGTTAATCAGAAACCAGTTTTTATTTTAAATGTGTAGCTATTTTAAAATTGTTATATGTTTCTGCTTCTGTCATTTCCAACTTTTTATACTGCATCAGTAAAAAACAGAAAAGACAAGGCAAGCGTTTGAACGTTAGATTTGTATTTGAACTTCTCTTACTGCCCTATTCTGCATAATAGCCTTTCATATTAAAGAATCACGAGCCCTTTAATAAAACAATTCTCGTGAGTAAAAGCCAGTAAAAAGCTTTAGTGGATAAAAGAAGAATAGCCTAATGATCTTACACTTTCCCTTCCAAATCCAATTGATTGAGATTAAACAGAATATGCCCCTTAATGATCCAGAATTGAATCTATTACAATTAAAATACAGTGCTAACTAAAACAATTACTGGCCACCATTAATAACGGAGATAGTGAAATGTTCAATTTAAAGGTTTGTAAGTATAGCCATGGGGAGACAGTCTAACTTATCAGCATAAGGCTATGATAAGAAAGAGAAAGAAACTCATTAAAAAGTGTCTATTAGCATTTATTTTTTCATAGTATATTTTTTATTAAGGAACATAATCAAAACCAGATATTAATGTAAAAGCTGCATCCCAGCAGCGCACTACCAGGTGGAACCCCAAATATCCCTACAGTACCAAGTTCACCTAAACAGGAGAAATCCAATCAAGTAATTTTTCTAAAGAGCAAATATTCTTAACAATCAAAATATTGAATTAAACTGGACATTTATTCACAAATCCAACAGTATCAAAATCGACTCACTAATAGATTAAATCCCCAAACCCCTACCAGGTGAAATTCCAAAGAGTAAAACCTTCAACACTCCAAATATTAAAAAAATATATAATTTATTCAAGTTCTGGACATCATGTCATCTGGAAGCCAACTATCACATGTGACAGTGATTAAAGACTTTATTTAATTACTAGTCGAAATGCTAGATATTGCTACATTTAAAAATAATTATACAATAATTAATAATACAAAAACACACAAAACAAAGAATTCCTACCATTCTGTTTATAACAATCACAAATTCATATAAAGTCCTCTAAAATCTGGCTAGAGTCAAATAAAACATTGGCAGGCATTCTGCGGTCTCCCCAGTGCAATCACTTACAGGACATGCCAGCACACCTAATCTAGACCTGCATTAGTCATGCTATTGCAGTTCAGGGATTTTCTATGTCGTACCATGCCAAGACTGTCTGACTATATGTGCTTTTTGTTTGAAAAACACAGATGCAGACTAGTTTTCATATGCACAACCATTAATACCAGAATACAATTTTTTCACTTTTGAAAAATGCTATATACCAAGCATTTTATGAAACATATTATAAATGCACTATACTATCTTTAGTTGGCTGGTGTGACTTTCAAGAGACATATTTATGAGTTCAAAAAAACTAAATCAAAATAGAAGTTTTATTAGTGTTATGCTGCTGGATAGAAACCCCAACTCCAGAAAACACAACAATTATAATTATGCCCTCTTAAAAGTTTGTAATGACATCCAAACGGGCATGGAACAAGGAGACTTAACTAGAGCTATTTTTATTGATTTTGTCAAGGCCTTTGACATGGTAGACCAAGGAATTCTTTTGCAAAAACATAAAAATTCAGGTATTGGTGATCGTCCGTTAACCGAGTTTTGATCATATGTATCACAATATGTGACCATTTCTGATAGCTCCTCCGTCCCTCTTCCGGTCACATGCAGTATTCCCCTAGGCTCCATACTCAGCCCCCTACTATTCACATTATTTATAAATGATCTACCTTACGTCTGCAAAGCATCAACTGTACACATGTATGCAGACAACACTGTAATCTATCCTAGTAAACCCAAACTAACGCAGCTTAAGGCTGTGCTCCAAGACCAGTTCGCAGAGGTAGAAAAGTGGATTATGTAAAAACTCTACCTAAACACTTACAAAACTGTAACAATGATCTTTGGATCTGTACCTAAATTACATAAACTACAAAATCTCCAACTATGTATAAGAACAAATTCAAATAGCACACTGACTGCAGTCTGTTCTCTCAAATATCTAGGTATGTTGCTAGACTCCAAGCTAGACACCTTCATAAACTTAGCATATTGTATAAGTCGTTCGGTGTCACGATTACTATAGGACCCAACACGCAGAATTATGTAATACACAATAAAAAAAGAATGTATACCGGGCCTTGGAATGGCCAGACTTAACTTAAATAAAGAATGGTCAAAATACTAGCCAAGTTCAGGGACACAGAAAGAGACAAAATGAGGAAACAAGTCAAAAGTCAAGGATACCAGAATTGCAGACAAGTCAAAATACAAGCCGTCAAATGCCACAAGAATTAGAATAGGAACGCACTCTCTGTTAACCAACTAGTGGAAACCACGACAGGGCACTGACCAAATGCTATTTTGAGTTTAAATAACCCTCCTAAGGCTATGATTGGTTGTACATAGCCTTTGACCCCAAAACATGCATGTGTGTTGTTTGCGTGATGTCACACGCATGTCGGTGCCATCTTTGTTGAGGATGGAGGTGGGGCTAAATAGTTTTGTGGGACTGCAGCAGCCAGCATTCATTAGAACGCCGTGCCGGTCGGGGATCGCTCCACGAGGGTGCTGAATGGCAAGCTGACTTGCCTTAGGTAAGTTTTTTATTATTTTAACAGTGTGACTGTAGCGATCGGATGTGGCCACACTGTATGAAGCCGGGGGTGGGGGGCGAGACATTCTGCTGCTTTGTACTAGAATGGAATTATTTAACCCACCATTGCGTCATGTTAAAAGAGCTGAACTTGCTTTCGCTGGAATCCCGACGCACTCTTTATCTTTCTAGCCTTATGCATAACAGCTTTCCTGTGAAGCTCCCACCCTACCTAAATAGTATGCTCTCCCCAGCTGTTCCCACCTCCTATAACCTCCAATCCAGTACCAGCACTTTATTTAACATAGCGCAATACAAAAATAAAGTGTCTTGATCCTCATTTTCCTACAGAGCACCACAATTCGGGATTATTCTAACCTTATTGACCGAATAATCTAAATTTTATTAAAGACAGGAGGCGAATATTTGCTTTACTTTCTTTACTGTAACTCCCAGCAGCAAAGAAACAGTTAACAGTAAGTAAAAAAATGTAACCAATCAGAGTATACAATAGAGTATGTCCAGTCATCAGGCTCCTCCCATTTCCTCTTTCTTAATGCAGCCGACAGCCGCAGATTCAACCATGTAAACATAAACGGTAGAACGAAGAAAAGTTCAGAATGTAGTCAACCATGTAAACAATGTGGGAAGAACGTAGGTACTTCTTTGTGAGGATAGTGAAGGGTTTTCACACTAGGAAAAAGGAGAGAGAGAGGTCGTGAAAGTATGGTTTCTTGGATAAGAGAAAACCAACACTTAATTACATTAATTGATATGTTTCCAACCAATGTGTACACCAAATATTCTGACAAGTCTAAATTATGAGTTAGTGTGTTTTGGGTAGTATCTGTAAAAGTAGTTGCAAAGAGAGGCCTGAAACTTAGATTACAAGGTATTGGTTTAGTCAATAGAGGTGTTGCGGAATACCTACCTAGTTGGGTTGGGTGCGTGTAATAGCGGGCGGGAAAATATTTGCCTCCTGTCTTTAATAAAATTTAGATTATTCGATCACTAAGGTTAGAATAATCCCAAATTTTATGGCAAGACATGAGGCTTCATATTTGCTGTTTTAAAGCGATGATATGATGGAATTAGATACATGAGGAGATTGTCTAAAATAGAAGGTTCTGAAGGTGGATTATCTGGACCAATCTGCGGAGGTGAGGATCTCCATTAGGGAGCCCCCAGACGTAAATCCAGATGAGGCAGCCGCACCTCTCTCTGAGTGAGCACCAAAGCATGGGTCGATGCCTGCTAGGGCCAGAAGCCACTTGATCCAACGAGCAATCGTGGGGCATGACACTGGTTTTTGAGGTCGAACGTAGAACACCAGTAGGGGGCTTGTTGGTGGTCTAAGGTCATTAGTGCGAAGGATGTAGTGTCGGATGCAACTAGCTACACAGAGCATGGGTTTGTCGTGGAAGTAAGGGTAGTTTACCATGGATGAATTGTTTTTGGTACATCGGGTAATGGAGAAGTGTACTCCCTCAGGGGTAAAGTCCACGTCATGGACGTCAAATGCTCTGATGTCCGAAACTCTTCTAAAAGATACCAAACAGAGCAGCAGTGCCGACAGTTGTCGAAGAGAGAGCTCTTCATTAGGGGGCCAGGTCTCCAAGAAGGCTAGTACAATAGCGACATCCCAAAATTGATTATATTTGGGAGCCGGGGGTGTCACGAGGCGGATGCCTTGCAAGAGTCTACATATGGAGGGGTGTTTACCAACCACGGAGTTGTCAACAGGGATATAGGCTGCCGAAATGGCGGAACGGCAAACATTAATCGACCGATAGGACTTACCCTGTTCAAGTGATGCCAGAAAGTTTATAATGTTCAGTCAAAGAGGCTGAAAAGCGATCGACGTCCTTCTTGGCAAAACTGCGGATCACGAAAGAACCAGCAATTAATTCAAGGCAATTGATGTGAAGAATAAAGAATAAAATACAGATAGTGAGGCGCTTATTTAGAAATGAACAATTTACCTCATATAGCGTGGTGTAACAGAGATGTATCAATTCAGGAGTCTTAATTATCACTAGTATACAAATTCTAAAGATGCAAAAGAAACAATGTACATAGTGTAAATCGTATATATATTAAGTATAACTTGTAAAGAGATACAATACACTCACAAGCATGGAGCTATAAACCCAGCTCCGGTATGGATGGCTGTGGGTCCGTCCGGGCGACCCCCCCTTTTGACACTGATTAGGTGATCCTTCCTAGGGTGGATAAGAGATAAAATCACAATGGTATAGAACTGTTATAAAATTCCCGTAGAAAGTTGTAAGTAAAATTTATACTTACAAACGCAGAGCCCCTATGGCTCTATAGTAGTGCGTTGTGCAGTTTGGGAGTGCACTCCCTTAATCAAGTGTGTCCGGCAACCAGGATAAAATGTTTTAGAAATAATTAATTTATTGTAATTAAAAGTAAAATAAACAAGCAATAGTTTAACCCCTTAAGGACCAAACTTCTGGAATAAAAAGGAATCATGACATGTCACACATGTCATGTGTCCTTAAGGGGTTAAAATAAGACAAATGTCTATAATAAGTCCCAGGATGCGTTTTGCTACCGATGTAGCTTCCTCAGCTGGATAAAAAAATGATGTGAAGAGCCTGTTCTGATGGGGACCAGAGGCCACCGGTAGAACGTTCCAAGCAGGTGGCGCCTCATCCGAGGAGGCTGGCATCTGATTCCAGAATGAAATCGGGTTGTCGGCCGAAGATAGCCCTTCCACTCCAGGCTTCCATATGTTGAAGCCACTAGTGGAGTTCCAATTGGACCTCGTCTATGAGGAAAATCTGTTGTTCGTAAGAAGTTGAACGATGTAAGTAGTGTGTTTTCAAACATTGCATTGCCCGATAGTGTAGTGGGGCTGGAAATATTGCCTGGATTGAGGCTGAGAGTAATCCGATTGTGCGGGCTAAATCCTTGAGTCGGAGATAGGGTGAAGCCAGCAATCTCCGGATATCCTTTTTTATGGTTTTGATTTTCATAGCAGGTAGTTGTAGAACTGCCTGAATCGAATCTATCTGAAATCCCAGCAACTGTATCGTCTGGGTTAGAGATGACTTTTGAAGGTTGATGACGAAACCCAAATTCTGGGGGAGAGCCAAAGTCATATCTGTATGGAGACATAGAGTCTCCTCGTCTTGAGCCATGAGGAGGATATCGTCCAAGTATATGATGGACCGAATCCCCTGTGAACAAAGTAGTGCCATCACTGGTTTCATTAGTTTGGTAAAACACCAAGGTGCGGAGGACAGCCCGAAGGGGAGACGGGTGAACTGCCATAGTGTTTTGCACCAATGGAATTGGAGGAAGGTGCGGTGTTCTGTCGTGATTGGTACCATGAGGTATGCATCTTTGAGGTTGAATCGGGAGAACCAGTCTCCCTCGCAGAGAAGGTCTCGTAGTAGATGGATGCCCTCCATCTTGAAATGTCTGTATTTGATGAATTTGTTCAGCTCTTTTAGATTGATGACAGGTCGGAACTCTCCCAACTTTTTCTTGACTAGAAACATGTTGCTCACAAAACCTCGTGGGCTGAGGGATTGTTCGACGGCACATGTCGTCCATTTGAGACATTCTGAGGGGGGTAGGGAAAGACATTTGTACTGGGTTCTCTGTGAATTTTAGGTGGAAGCCAGACACGGTCTGGAGGATCCACTTGTCCTGTGTGAGCCGAGACCATTGTTGGGAAAAATGGGTTAATCGGCCTGCTATAGGTATATGAGAAAAATGAGAGTCCATTACCTGTAGGAGTGCGACCGCAGTGTTTGTGGTGGAAACGAGTATTGCCCAAGCTCCAGTGTTGTGAAGGTCGAGGCCTGTAGCCTGTGAAGGCAGCTCTGCCAGCCGACCGGCCTCTGTAATGGCTGGCTCTCCCGGAAAAACGCTGTGTCCTAAACACCTTGCGTAAGGAGGATTGTGCTTTGGTAACATGTTTGCTTAACTCCTTTATAAATTTGTCTCCAAAAAGCATGCCTTGTGCCTCAGGGCCAAGCTCTTTAGTGCCTAGTTCGGCGAGCTTTGAGTCAATTTTGTATAGGGCGGCTTTCCGCCTTTTGGTAGACATGGCTACGTTGGTGTTGCCGAGTAGGCATAGTGCCCTTTGTGCCCATTCACGCACCATGTGCGCATCTAAAGTGCCACCTGTCAAAGCCCGCACAATTAAGCAGGAGAAAATGGCCGCGGAAGGACAGACCCATCTCTATGGTGACGGTTAGGGGGACGATCGTGAGGATGCAGGCGGTGATACCGCCTGAGTAAATCTAGTTTAGACGCAAGGTAGGAATAGAAAAAACTTATCAGCTGTAAGTTCGTCACTGGATGGCCGCCGGCCAGAAAGCCGGGATCAGACTACTGACACGGCTCTGTCAGAAATAGAAGGGAGCAGGCGGCAGTTTAAAATTTAAATGAACAGTTTGTTTGGACAAAACGTCCTGTAGTTTATAGATATAATTAAATAATGTAACTAATAAGCATTGTATATGTTTTGTGGTGAAGTAAAGTAAAATTAAAGCATGTTATTATAAACATCAGCCAGCTGGGGATACCTAATGCACATGCGTGGCAATGGCCGCACTCACATAAGAACTGCCCCGTAGGAAAGCATTGTATAATTCCTGGTGATGCTGGTAAGTCCTGGTGGGGATAGAGTTTCTGAAAGGCTGTTGACTCTGGTGGATCTAGTCATGGTTTTGGTGTACAGAAGAATTAGATACCTCACAGAAAGAAGATTTTTCTTCATGTTCCCCTGGTATATATTGCCCTGGGGGCACCATAGCTTACTGTCTTCCCATACTTGGTGATGGAAGAACAGTTTTAGAAAGGCGGTGACTTGTTGGAGTAGGTGTCTCCAGTTCTCACTCTTGTACCTTGCCTTGTTCTCTAGCTCTCAAAAATAAAAAAAAACAGGAAATTATGATACAAGTTTAGTGAGTTACATAGTGATTTCTAAATGACCTAGCATTATAAACTATAATTGACTGGTCATGAGTTTGAATTTGCCAACAATAATCTGTTTCCAATGTTATAATAAGCTAAGCAGTATTACTTGAACATGGAAGAATAAAAGAAACAGAAAGAAAACCATAAAATACAGATTTTAGATAACTAGTCGGAACAAGTGGGAAGAGAAAATTTCTTCTAAACAATAGAAAATTTAAGAAATAGATTAATTTTAATGAGCATAATTACCAAAGTCAGGAGAAATTACTCTCCAAAAAATGTGAAATAAGCTGTAGTATGAGGTTAATTTGAACTAAAAATTTAAATAATTGTAGTATAAAACAATATTGAACAATTATAATGATCTTCTTATTTTTCTTTTAACAGAAAATGATCAATAATCACTGTCAATATAACCACTAATTGTGTATAATTCAAACACATAAAATGAACTGTTGTTGAGAAAAGTCTTCACAGAAAAATATTTATGGGGGATATAGTTCTACAACAGGTGGTCTCGGTTTACAAAAATAGCATTAAAGAAAAAATACAGCTTGCTCTTTTATATTTACTGGAAGGTATTTTTTTTAGCTTTAATTTCACATAATTGGTAAAAACAAAAGATGGGAAAACATGTTATATGTTGACTCAGAAAGATGGCTTATGCTTTGGCAGAACAAAAAAGAATCAACTTGGCTAAACCTCATACAAAAAAAAATCTACTAACCAAAATACTGCCAACAAAGGTTTATAGGGTAGGTTTTATTTTTCTTTAAAGTCAGATGCAGTTTCATATAAAACCAAGTCTGGATCTTAATATAGAAATATAAATTGTCCAGCTGTGTGTGAATCTTACGGGAATTCATATGGAGAAAAAAAAAAAGAAAACAAACATATTCATGTTTAAAGCTAAACAGCTAACAAATGTATGGTTAAAACGTTACTTTTAATTAAATTCTGCTTTTTATTCCTTGGCATTTCAGTGCCTCAACACGCTGTGTCTTATCCTTCCATGGCATTTAATGCAATGATGAAATTAGTGTATCTGCTGTGGAGTCCTTTTAAACTAGGTAAATGGGATTTTCAGTTGAGGATATTGGTTTATATTTTAACCCCTTAAGACCGGAGGGCGTACTATTACGCCCTATTCTAAGCGGCTCTAAACGCTGCCGGGCGTTATAGTACGCCCTCCGGTCTTTTCCTACTTACCCGGTCGCCCGCGGCACGTCCGACCCCCTGTAAGCCCCCCGGCCATGTGAGAGTGAGGTCCTTGCGAGGACCCCACAATCACATGGCCGAGGGTAGCTGGCTGCAGCATTGCCAGCAGGGGGACTGCCTGTAATGACAGGTGGTCTCCCTGCTGGCTGGAAATAAAATCAAATAAATTAAAAAGTGTAAAAAAATAATAATATATACTTAGATCATATATATATATATTATATATTATATATATATGATCTAAGTATATATATATACACATATACATACACACACGTACACTGTCTAGGTGTATTTTACTATTAATATATATATAATTATATATACAGGTAGTGCAGAATTATTAGGCAAATGAGTATTTTGACCACATCATCCTCTTTATGCATGTTGTCTTACTCCAAGCTGTATAGGCTCGAAAGCCTACTACCAATTAAGCATATTAGGTGATGTGCATCTCTGTAATGAGAAGGGGTGTGGTCTAATGACATCAACACCCTATATCAGGTGTGCATAATTATTAGGCAACTTCCTTTCCTTTGGCAAAATGGGTCAAAAGAAGGACTTGACAGGCTCAGAAAAGTCAAAAATAGTGAGATATCTTGCAGAGGGATGCAGCACTCTTAAAATTGCAAAGCTTCTGAAGCGTGATCATCGAACAATCAAGCGTTTCATTCAAAATAGTCAACAGGGTCGCAAGAAGCGTGTGGAAAAACCAAGGCGCAAAATAACTGCCCATGAACTGAGAAAAGTCAAGCGTGCAGCTGCCACGATGCCACTTGCCACCAGTTTGGCCATATTTCAGAGCTGCAACATCACTGGAGTGCCCAAAAGCACAAGGTGTGCAATACTCAGAGACATGGCCAAGGTAAGAAAGGCTGAAAGACGACCACCACTGAACAAGACACACAAGCTGAAACGTCAAGACTGGGCCAAGAAATATCTCAAGACTGATTTTTCTAAGGTTTTATGGACTGATGAAATGAGAGTGAGTCTTGATGGGCCAGATGGATGGGCCCGTGGCTGGATTGGTAAAGGGCAGAGAGCTCCAGTCCGACTCAGACGCCAGCAAGGTGGAGGTGGAGTACTGGTTTGGGCTGGTATCATCAAAGATGAGCTTGTGGGGCCTTTTCGGGTTGAGGATGGAGTCAAGCTCAACTCCCAGTCCTACTGCCAGTTCCTGGAAGACACCTTCTTCAAGCAGTGGTACAGGAAGAAGTCTGCATCCTTCAAGAAAAACATGATTTTCATGCAGGACAATGCTCCATCACACGCGTCCAAGTACTCCACAGCGTGGCTGGCAAGAAAGGGTATAAAAGAAGAAAATCTAATGACATGGCCTCCTTGTTCACCTGATCTGAACCCCATTGAGAACCTGTGGTCCATCATCAAATGTGAGATTTACAAGGAGGGAAAACAGTACACCTCTCTGAACAGTGTCTGGGAGGCTGTGGTTGCTGCTGCACGCAATGTTGATGGTGAACAGATCAAAACACTGACAGAATCCATGGATGGCAGGCTTTTGAGTGTCCTTGCAAAGAAAGGTGGCTATATTGGTCACTGATTTGTTTTTGTTTTGTTTTTGAATGTCAGAAATGTATATTTGTGAATGTTGAGATGTTATATTGGTTTCACTGGTAATAATAAATAATTGAAATGGGTATATATTTGTTTTTTGTTAAGTTGCCTAATAATTATGCACAGTAATAGTCACCTGCACACACAGATATCCCCCTAACATAGCTATAACTAAAAACAAACTAAAAACTACTTCCAAAAATATTCAGCTTTGATATTAATGAGTTTTTTGGGTTCATTGAGAACATGGTTGTTGTTCAATAATAAAATTAATCCTCAAAAATACAACTTGCCTAATAATTTTGCACTCCCTGTATATATATATATTAATATCAAATTACACGTAGACTGATACTGATTAAATATATATATAATTATTGTTATATATATATTTATATATAATATAAAAAACTAAATACTTAAATACGTTAAAAAATTAAAAATAAATTAAAAATAATTAAAAAATATATAGATGTGTTATTTCGTTCTAACTGTATTGTGAAATTAATATATATATATATATATATATATATATCACAAAATACACATAGAACGAAATAATATATATATCTATATACATAAATATATACGTATATATCACTATATATATACCTATATATAAATAAAAATATTTAAAAAAAATTATATAGATATATACATATATATATACACATATATATATATATATACATATATTAATGCTACATATATATTTATGTAATATTTTTACATAATTAGGTATCTTAATTAATTACAATTAGCGGGACCTGCCTGACAACCCATGCCAAAAGTAAAGGGAATTTAATTTGCTAGCACTATATTTAACCCTATAACTTTCCAAGACACCATAAAACCTGTACATGGGGGGTACTGTTCTACTCGGGGGACTTCGCTGAACACAAATATTAGTGTTTCAAAATAGTAAAATGTATTACAACGATGATATCGCTAGTAAAAGGGACGTTTTTTGCATTTTTCACGCACAAACAGCACTTACACGGACAATATTATTGCTGCAATACTTTTTACTGTTTTGAAACACAAATATTTGTGTTCAGCGAAGTCTCCCGAGTACAACAGTACCCCTCATGTACAGGTTTTATGGTGTTTTCAAAAGTTACAGCGTCAAATATAAGGCTTGTGTTTCATTTTTTTCACATTAAAATTCCCCAGATTGGTTAGGGTGCCTTTGAGACCCTATGGTAGCTCAAGATTGAAAATTACCCCTATGATGGCATACCATTTGCAATAGTAGACAACCCAAGGTATTGCAAATGGTCTTTTTTAGTAGCCACTTAGTCACAAACACTGGCCAAAATTGGCGTTTTTGCATTTTTCACACACAAACAAATACTAACGCTAACTTTGGCCAGTGTTTGTGACTAAATGGCTACTAAAAAAGACTGGACATACCCCATTTGCAATACTGTGGGTTGTCTACTATTGCAAATGGTATGCAATTATGGGTGTAAATTTCATTCCTGGGCTATTATACAGTCTCAAAGGCAACGTAACCAATCTGGCGAATTTCAATTTCAAATGTAATGTGCTATATTTGACCCTGTAACTTCCCAAAATGCCATAAAACCTGTACATAGGGGGTACTGTCTTACACGTGAGACTTTGCTGAATACAAATATGTGTATTTTATTGCAGTAAAAGCAAACAGTATTATGACATTGACCGTTAAAATGTCATGAAGAACTAAAAAAATCAAACAAAATCGTATTTTCTCCCATTTTTTTCATATTAAATTATGTTTCATAGCTAAATATTTGATATTAAATGAAAGCCCTGTTTCCCCTGAATAAAATGATATATAATAAGGGTGGGTGCATTTACTATGAAATAGGTGAATTACGGTTGGACAAACATATAATGCAAATTCAAGTTTTTGTTTACATTTTGTTTTGTTCACAACGTGTACATTTGGCTCCGTCCTTAAGGGGTTAATCTTTAGATTTGTTGCAAATTTCACAACTTTGTTATTGACTTTCACTATAAAAACCAAAGTGTATAATGTTCCGCTACTGAAATGTTTATACAATTTGCAATTAGTCTGTGTTTTTTTTTAATATTTGATTTTCCCCCTTGCATTGAAAAAAAACACAGAAAACTAAGGTTCTGTTTACTTCTAGACTTTGCAAAAGCACATTATACATTATGTTTTGTTTTTGCTCTCTGCTGAATATCTATGTGTACAGGACTGTTCTTGTGTGAGAGAGCTACGTCTTGTATTACTCATCATGCATGTGCTGATGATGTTACACCTGAGATTCATGTTCTGGATCCCTTTCCTTCTGTTTCATGTAACCACCACTTCATATTTTCTTCATTACCACCTTGCAGTTAAGTGATATAAATATATAATAGAAAAAAACACATATCCATTTAGTGCCAATATGTCTTTGTGCAATTTTAGCAATGGACAATTAGCTGGCACTAAATGGGTTAGATGTGGTTTTTGCACCATCTGTGAATGATAAGGTGCCAACACAATTCTGGCATTTACTTCACAATAAAATCAATATGTCAATCTGCAATTCAGCAGTACCTTGATATGGGAGTTTTATTGCTTCTCATATGCCAAAATCACAACCACATTGACACACCGCCATCTATTCTAATTTGCAAGTAAACCTTAATGTGGATGACTTTCTTTATAAATATTTAATTCTGGTTTGTGTACCTTCAGTAGATGATTGGAGACATCTCATTGTTTGTGTAAAAGAGCTGTGCTGTCATGGGATCTGAGTAATATCAGAAATAAAATATTTATATACATCAAAGTAGATACAAAAAACCTTTCGATACTTATGAAAGCTTAAATAGATGTGGCCACAGGAAAAGGAAAAATGTTTTTAAAAATAAAATACAATAAAAATTCTACTTTAAATTTACACACATTACTTTAAATAAAACTTGGTGGGGGTAAAAGAACTCTCATTGCATTTAAACATACCTGAACTATAAATTTACTATTTTTAACTTATAGTTTCTGTAGTTTCCATCCACCTGATTTTAACCAGAATTGTTTCACTTTACTTGATACAATGTAACTCTACGAAGAGTTATTTGACCGTCAGTGTTACTTATTCAGCACATACAACGCAGATACTTTATACAATGGACACATCTAGAAGACTATTCACAATGAGTATTGAAGGGTGAATATGCCCGTAGAAAGTCTATTATGTTAGACATATTCACTGGAGAGTAGAAGTCTGAATGTCAGTAAGTTTATTGACTTGAGGCATGTACAGAATACGGTGCTTCCTAACAACTATTGAAAACTTTCAAATTAGTTTTATGCTCAGTCTAAATCTGTTTTCCCTTGGAACAGCAATGTTTTTTATTTAAGTAAATATCTTTATTAAGTCTAATTTCCAGCTTGCATCTTTATGTATCTGTGCTTCAGTAAGTACATATGGGATTACATTGAATCTTTTGCAGTTGATGGAATCAAGTTTTTCTGGACAGGATTGGAACAACAAAGCCTACATTTTCATTAGCATATTACAGTCTATTATGCAAATTATGATTTTGTTTTAGGATGCATGTTTAAAAATTAAAAGGCATAATCGTTTTCATTGTGGCAAATATAGGAAATTTAAAATGAAAAGATACTCAAAGAAAGCACGCATTTTTAATTTCTAAATATAATGCCAGGTGTGGCTTGATTATTATATGGAATGTGGGTTGGTTTCTAGAAAATCCCAATCTTATATCATCAAATTTATTTTAATTCCAAATTTATCAGTACACTAATCTGTATGGAAATAAATTAAAGTATTATGAAAATGTATAATCAGGTTTTTTTTAGTTGTAAAAAAATAAAAGTATACTTGAAAGCTGGAATCCTTCAGAAATATTAAAAAAGAACAAGCTATGATATAGATAAATATAGATAAAAAACTAGTATATTTATACATAATGAAGCTTTACAGCATTTAAGTAATGCATTGAAAAGCGGGGGTCTCCAGAGAAAAATCAGAACCAAGTCCTATCAGGACACTTTAATAATGTAGAGTATGTATATTAAAAAAGTATATCTTGAGTGAAGGCAACAGGTGGAATAGTGCATAGTCTAATCCAATATCATATTAAACAGGAATATTTCTATTTCTTAAATGAGTCATTTGAATATTTTCTAAATATATTGATAATGAATTTATCAAATGTTGAAGACTAAATCAGTTTTTTGGACTGTGCAGGCTCAAGAAAAACATTTTTTAATTGGATTTTTAATTATATATAACTGAAGTGCTTCTTGGTCTATACAATATAGGAGGGGCTGCTATATCTAAAGATTAATAAATCATATCTGCAGGATATCATGAGTAAATATAGGATGTATGCTTCTTAGTTAAGTGTAAACTGTGATACAGAATAATAACATTGCATATTTGAGATTTTTATCAAGCAATTAATATCCGAGTTACTGTAAGTCTGACATAATTTACTGGATCATTGGCAATTACAATAATGAGTAAAATCACAAGTCCAAAGAGTCTACAGTGGCACACCTGTCCCATGGGTCTAGTATTCATTGCGTTTTATTTTAATAGCACATTAGTTAGCACTTAATTGCATTCATGGGAAGAAAGCATCATCCAAACACTCTTTCAATGGGAACAGGAGGTCCAACTACTTAATGCCAGTTCTTAACTGTGTTTAGATTACTGTCTCCCTCTTGTTAGAAAGATAGATAGATATATAAATAAAAAAATTAAAATCTTTAAAAATGAACCTGCAATCCAATAGAGTCTACTGTGTAGCTCCTCCTCCCTTGTTGAGATAATCATAACGTATGATTTTGGTTCAATCTAATTGTTCTCATGGAGAAGAATTGAGGACATACAGCATGTGTTTAACAACTGTCACTCGATTCCATTCTGATAATTCTTGTAGAGAAGCATGGAATTGAATGCTTCACAATGGGAAGCATTGCATTGACATGGCTGGGTGTGATTGTGCTTTGACTGATGATACCCGAGAACTTTTGAAAATTGTAGGTGTTAGGGAGGAACTGTATTTGTGGCTATCGGTATTAGAGCCATTAAGGGCTTGTTCGTGGTAAAATAAAAGCAATGTTTTATATTGTCAGGCAAAAGGGACAGCAAATAAAGACATTAATGTTCTTGTGCTGCATTTAAACTAACCCAGGGTATTTTGCCTATACAAGAGTACTTCAAGCAGTGCTATGCACATGGGCAGTGTTAATGTGTCATTGACATGTCACCACTGTGGTCCATATACATGTATGGTACATGCAAGTTTTCACACCCAAGATAGTTGCAATTTCATAATTTAGTTTCTGGATTTGGTGGTCACAAATGAGAAGGTTTGTTACTATTACCATTTAAAAACAAGGAGGTGTTTTTTGGAGGGAGCACACAAACAAATGTTAGTATTTTATAGGTGGAGTTGGGTTTCTTTTATAAGGAGGTCTATGTAAGTATGTTAAAATAAGTGTCTATTAAGACTGGTGGTGCTTATAAATGTAGTACCAAATTTAAATGGAAGAGTAAGAATTATTGGCATATGAATGAAGCTACTAAATGACTGTGTCACTGTCTATAGATACACTGAAATAGATACCTGCTTGGATCTGGTAGAAAACTGATACTGAAAATATATTTTTCAAGCATTCAATTTAGGGTGCATCAGGAACTGACCACATCATGATGTGTTTGAGATAAACGATAATAGTAAAAAATGCAGCAAAACAAACAAACAAAACCTTTACTGTTATGGTCCTGGAAAGCAGGAAGGGCAAACTGTGCATGCTATAAGCATCTTAGCATATCAGTGAAATAGATGAGCTACTCTCAGATGGGAAAAAAAGAAACAATGCAATACTTTTATAGTTTACAAAAGGTACTTATCGACAATTACCCTTAGAAACAAATGCATAAAAAGAAGAAAATGAATAATCGATGTGACTTAGCAGTAAGGTAATAAAGTGGAAAGTGGCATTTATAATATACAAGTAGAATGGCTCAGCAGCATCGCTTAATAATACATTAATGTTGCTTTAAAGGAGATAGAGAGAAAAAGCATCAATCATGACTATAGACAATGCTTTTTTTGCACATTGAACTACTATTTGGGATATGAAGCTTGACATGGAGCAACATGAAAAATTACCTTGCATATGTGGGATCCCATAAACAATATGCACACCTTTCTGGCATATTTTCCCATGGAAAATCTTTAAGTAGAGAATAAAATATTTACTTACGGGACTTGACAGGAATGCAAACTACTTCTATATTGTCTATATTCCTATTAAGAAAAGGCTGCTTTATGATAATGGATGTATCAGCTATCACAAAGATATTTTACAGTCAGGAAAGGTTTATTAACACAGCAATGGTGAATAAGTGCTTATTAAAGCAGAATTCAAATATTTCATCACTTAAAAATGCACTAAAGCAATTGGAACTAAATGATAGACGATTACAAGATGTAATAACCAAGTAGTGTGTATGCTAAAAGAAGAAACCCTTCTCCATTTTGATGTCTTTGTACAACTTCCTAAACCATATCTCCTTGAAATGGTTCTGTCTCAACTATTACTTAAAGGGCGAACGGTCAGTTACCCGAATTTTTAATATAATTTTAACTTATCCTCTTTATTTATCAAATATGTATTTGTAGGGTGGTAAAAATACAATTAATTGTAGAACTCAAATTCTCTTAATCTTGTAACTACATTGGTATCTCTATCCTTGATCCCTGTCAGTCATTGTTATAACATCTGTGTTTTGCAAATGGCAGTCAGCACACAGAAAGCATATGGAGAAGAGAAAAAAGAATTACACATTGGAAGAGATTTATCAAAGTGTCACATTTAGTTTTTTGTCTTTTTTTGGTTTGTTTTTTAGGATTTGTTGGTTCCATTAATAAATCTATAATAATTTGTAGTGTGTTTATCAGTTTTTCCTTCACCTTTCCTACCAGAAATATTATCTGTTTCACTTCTCCTTTTTGTTCACCACTTTAAATTGTGCAGTCATTTCTGAAATAGACTACTCTGTGAAATATGATGGAATTTAGGAAAAGAAAACTCAACACTTTTTAGACTATTTTTTAAAACAATTTTTATGAAGACAAATAGATTAGACACTAATAGAAATGAAAATTTTCAGAGGACTTTAATAAATCAATGTCTTTATTTCTTCTTTACATTTGCAATGTTTGCCATATCAGTGCCTGGTTTGAACTGGATGGCGATGTAATTAACTATGTCTTTGATAATACATTAAAAGAAAACAGAGCAGCAAAGGTTAATACAAGTGCCATGACCAATGGACATGATTAATTCTCCATTTTAAACACATTATTATTGTGGTGTGTAGTTATTGTTTAATTGTCGAAATATGGTTATGGTGCATGTAGTAGATGCATGGAATGGTTACCCAATGTAGATGGTATGATTTCTTACAGCAAGTTAAAGGTTAATTTGGCTGCCTTTAACTATGACGTATGAGGGGAATTGTGTCAGGGAAGAAATGGGCTATGACGATGAACGGAAAATACCCTGCAATGATACAGCAATTAATATAGGTTTTATTTTCCTTTGAGCATACCAAATAGCAAAGAGGAATTTTCTACAACCAATATTGGTCCAGGAAAGAGCACCATCTATCACCAGATCTTAACAGATGAGCTGTCAGAGAGATCTTGACAAATAACACACACTTGCAATGTATATTGGAAGTTTAATGAAGGGTCATTCATTTAAAGTTTGGATGTGATTTTAGATGATATTCTGTTTTGGGGAACATTATTTATATTGTATATATCAAGTTAGGTCTCAAATTAATTGACTGGAATCACCTAGTTACAAGTTCATAAATTGCCTTGGTAGTGGCCTTTTATAATAGAATGGGAGTAGGTGGTGTTAAGAGATATATTTGTTATCAGTATTTTGGGTCTAATGCAGACAAATAGAAATTTTAACCATTACTCACTGCTGCAGGTCACATGTTGCCTGGTGGTAATGGTGTTCATGACAAGTTGTAGGTGATTTTTTATGTTTCATTCATTTGTGTATATTTTCAGAGAAGTGACGGTTTCCCTTCAGCATCTTCTGTTTACAATTATTAGCCAAGGTCTGTCTATTAACAAACATGAACATGTTCAACGCTTTGTTTTGAGAGAAACAAGAAAAGTCAATAGTAATTGTAAAACATTTGCCAAGCTGGAAACATCATCCAAAATCTGCAATACCAAAAGGTTTACTGTATACAATCTATTCATTTTTTATTGGACTACAAATATGCACCCAAAGTGCAATGTCTGAGTTAAAAAAAAAAAAAAAGTTGACATGTATCAAACTCAGCTGGATAATGACAATACAATTTGGGTAAAAATCTTCTAAATATTAAGCAATCTTTGCTAAAATATTTAAACATGCATTTAACATTTAGCAATGCAGTAAAAGTTCAAAAAATTAGGCTTGCCCTACGCCTTTTCTTTTTTTTTCTATATACATAGCTGCATTTTTTTGGTAGTGTGAAGTTGGTATGGACATATTTTCACGTCTCTATATAGGAGAAATGCAGTTAAATCCATGCTGCAGGGGGTTAATTACATAGACTTGATAGATATCTTATTTATTTGTGTTGTGTTCTTCACGGTTTAATACACGCATACTTTATGTGTAAACTACATTTGTTTGTGTTTTTATAATCATCCGTCTTTGTTTAATTGTATAGCAATTCTCATTTGTTTCTCTATTCTATTTTAATATGAAAGAAGGGAAAAGGGCACACAATTAGTGATAATTCATACATATTAGCCAGCAGAACAAGTTTTATAATTTATCTTTTAAATCTATTAATTACAGTTTTAAAATGCATTTTGCCAGTTGGTTTGCATCGATATTTTGCAGAGGTGTGAAAAATGAAAAAACAAAGTAAAAAAGGTCAAAAAGGATTTTACTGAATATCATCATCTATTTCTATCAAAATGTTATTATTTTCTGTGCAATATACACAATAATAGTCAAAAATGAATAAGGTAGAAAAAAAAAATAAATGCTACGTATGTTTAACAAACAACTAAAACAGGGGGACAGGATTATTTGAGTGAAGGTTAGAATTCTAAATGATCAGATGAGTGTTTCTGAGGACTGATTATTACCTCATCTGCTAACATACTGGTTATAATTTTGTATCTTTATTGTATACTTCTGGCTGGACTGACCAGTATACTTGAGAACTTGCATTTGGGAACTTGAATTTGCCGCAGGATTTTGAGGCATGGCTATTCTCAAGTTGGTATCAGTACCAACCTCTGTTCCTGTAAAAGGGAAAATCACATGACTATTCAAACGCTGTTTAAAGTGGAACTGTCACTAGCAAGAAGCCTATCAGCTCAACCTTAACATCTCAATCCTAAAAATATAACATCATCTGCTGTCTCATCTACTGTGCCACCTCCTGCTTTTTAACAATTTCCATACCTCACCACCCTTTGTGTATTTGTCCATAATCTGTTTAGATTGTAAACTCATTTGGGTTGAACCCACTTCACCTATGTCAAATATGTTTTGTCAAAATTGTTTGTGTTTGTTTATCTACTGTACACACTTGCAGTGTATGTTGACACTACATAAACATATTACAATTGTAAAAGTAGTGCATATGCACAAATAAGATTTCTCTGTAGAAGCTCGCATGTGAAGGAGGACAACAAAGATGAAGTAATTATGTATTAATAGGTTTCTATTTTTTGAAGGTTTAATGAAGGAATATATCTTTTGAGTGTAAAAGTATATACAGTATTGTTTATTTTTGCACATTTTTGTATTTATTTCACCTTGTGCAACACATCAGGTTTACTTCCTTAAGATAACTTTGCCAGCGCTGTAGCTCTGCCCTTTTATGACATCATGAAGCCACGCCCAGTTCATGACTTTATCAATGGAAAATTCATATGATTTCCGACGCCCACTCATGTTTTCAGGCTGTAGCTATCAAGGATATGCCCCAAGACTATAAATACTTTAGCTTTACATCTGCTCAGTGCCCTGTTGTGATTTCCGTTTTGATTATCCATTTATATGCAACACAATTCTTGAAAACATGTTTTACAAAATGTATTTGCAAAAAAAAAAATAATAATAATAATAATCAAAACATTGATGCAAAACAATAAATCCATCTTTGCCCTGCAGGTGCTTCACACAGAATGAGACTTCATGGGGGGAAAATGCTTGTCCATGCTTTGAATTCTCACTAGAGAATACTGACAGCCAGGTCTCACTTTTCTTGAGACTTGCCATGTGACTATACCTAAGCACATTATGTTATAACAGCCCCACACACTGCCAATGGGTGGTGACTGGAGTGGGGACATTAGGTCACCCCCATTTAGTAAGTAGCCCCTACCCACTGATCATGGGTGGGAGCGGGGGGAGGGGACAAGTTTTTCTATTTTCTAAAATTTAACATACCCAGTAATCTGACCCACTCCATATTTTTAATTTAACCCCTTAAGGACACATGACATGGGCTTTATTTATTTATCTTTCAAATTTTTTTAATATGGTGGCTGGATAACTAAGTTACTCTTTTTTTTAACTATCCGCAGGCAAAAACAACTACAATTTTAGATGCCATTGTACAAAGCAAGTGAATGACCATTTGTGAATTAGCATTCTGCTGATTTATTCAACCCTGTTCCAATTGATGCTTTGTGAATCTCCTGAAGCCAATATTTTTTTGTAGTGTTTGGATGTGAAAGCACTAATTTCAAATTAGGACAACTGCTGCAAATTAGGTTGGACTGCCAAATTGTGATTGGATTTGGATTCCGGTAAGAATTCTATCATTTTCACCACATTTTGTCTATTTCGTGAATAACCCTGTAAATGTTCAAATGAACACTTAGACAAAATATTCCATAATCCAGTATTTTATTTTTAAAACAGATTTCCCATACTAGGTCAAAAAAGGTTCTGCCAACTCTTAAGATGATTGATATATTTATTGCTAAAGCATAGTTTTCCTTAGTAATTCTCGGAAGAAATTACTGGTTCTGAAAATGTGAAACACGGGAATAATATTAATACTGTTACTACCAAAGTATTTAATCAGAAGATTACACTTGGCTGTTTTCAACTAAGCCTGGAGTCTGAATCTCATTACTACCAAACGTAACGGTAATCATTTAAACCTTGGAAAGTTAAAAGGCGGGGTTGACTTTCATGGGTATTAACAGCTGCGGCACACATTTAGAACATTTAATCACACCAGTTTGTATAAAATAACAAACAACTGTATATGCATTTGATGTAAAATATATTGACATAATAACATTTCCACATGATGTGTATACACATGATGTATACATTGGCAAATACATACTATTCAAGTAAAATTTCAAATGTATTATTATATGAGCTTTTTAAAAAAATTTTTTATATATATCGTAGAACTTCATTAGGACTGAGAAAAAAGGAAACTCTCAAAAGGGTTTACAAGATGTATGTCTTTGTTTTTTCTGCATAAGAAGAATAAACTATTATCGTTTATTATTCTCCTTGTCTCATGAATGCTAATTTTCTATTACAAAATATATCTTACTTCTACAGTGTGTACTTGTGAAAAGACATTTAAAATGCACACAACCACATCCATTTAATCACATTTGCAATTTAATTTAACACGTTCAGTGCAAAATACACAATATCCTGAAAAGTAGTGTTACATTTATCAATACAAATATGGACAGAAAGTACAGGGAGCTGTTTGATGACCTACTTGTTAACAATATGTAGATATTCCCTACAACAGATGAATTGGTTCTTAACAGTAACAACAATCATGATGCAGAATTCTTGTCACCACAGAACAGGAGACTAAAACTATAGTGGGCACATGTTCACCAAAACTGGACAGCAGAAGATAGGAAAAAAATTGCTGTAGATACTAGGGTCAGAATTTGGCATAAGAAAATTAAGCATACAATTATGAATCCATGGATCCATCTCACTTTGGGTTCATAGTAGTTGTATAATGGCGTACGGAATATTTTCTTTGCATATGGTAGATCATAATACCAACTGTGGACTAAATTAATATTGGTCCCTACCAGAGTATTGTTGCTGAAGAGAATTGCTAGGATTTATGTGAAAAAAGATGATTGATGGTTAGGGGAAAGCCTTTAAATGTTGATTTTATCAACAGATCAAGTGAGTAGTGAGCAAAACAGGGGGAAAATGGAGGAGCAGTAACAATATATATATATATCTATATATATAGTAATTAAATGTATTTTTTGTTTGTTTGTTTTTTTACTGTTCCTTCTGTTATTTTTTAGCATTTGTGGACCAAATGTCAGTGTACTGCTAAATATGTACATATTTATATTATTTATAACCAGACTGGACCATTGAACCATTGGTTCTTCTGATTAGTTTCCCAAATCAGTTTTACCGATAGAAAAATGCATTTTCCAAAAAAATGGTTTGGCCGAAACACATTTTCTCACTGTGCACAAATCTATCATGTCACAATTTACACATCATTTCCTGTCTATGGATATGATAATACATTCATTGTTATCTAATGACCTCTGCTGTCACTATTTCTCAGTCTAATAAAGCATCTTGGTGATACTGTGGAAACGTGTGAAAGAACTTTGTGATGCTTTCATGTTAACATGAACCAAAATCACTAAGGAATATTTTCAGCACCTTGTTGAAAATCATGCCATAATGTCCATTCAGTGGGCAAGGAGGGTCCCTACCCACTAACAGTGAAGTTGTACTTAGCTAAGTGGTCATTGAGTAATATGTATGTTTTACAATTCTTTACTGCACAGTAGGTGAAGTCACACTGTTGGGAATACCATGGCAAGGGAAAATTCCTGACTTAGAAAATTCCTCACTATTACACACCATGGAAAAAGCCTGTAAAACACTTTACTTTAACCTCTTTCCTTGACATGAAAAGTTCTACCATATGTAGAAATTTGGGAGTCTGATCTTGAGGGATACATCCCTAATAATTATTCATTGGATATGTGGGAGTATACTCAGTTTGTGTTACACTTAAAGAACATGGAATTATAACTATGTTACACCTATTTCACACCGGTTTCTATTATATGGGCTGCTCCCAATCAAACATATGGAAGAAAATATGTAGACAGAAAGGAACCTACATCCACATGTGGTGGACTTGCTCGTCTCACCTCGTTTTGTGGTATTAGTCATGGAGAGAGGAAAAAAAGTTATCTCCCATCCCTTCAACTAGAACCTTGGCCTTATGTGTTCTGCAAGCTCATTGATTGTCTTAAATCCCATGAGCACAAACTAGTGCTTAAAATTGCTCTTGCTGGCCATGGGGCTTTTGCAGGGTGTTGGCTACACAGAACAACCCAAGCTTGGCTCAAGTAATGCTTACAATTAAGGAATACACCACTGCTATGCTGTATCACACTTCCCCTCCCACTTATAATGTGTGGACACCTTGGACTGAATATGCAAACTAATATTTTTAGTTAACTAATTCTTCTGGTTTACGCATATAAAGAAAAAGAGGGGGAGAAAAGGAGCCTGGAGGAGCAGAGAGCTGTAAACAGGTGTAGGCCTCCCAACTGGTCTGATTTTGATGAGACAATGGAGAGTTGGGAGGCTTGAGCCTGTCTCCCACTATAGATGTCACAAGGCATGGGGGACAGCAATATTCTATCGCCTGATGTCTTCCCCTGGCATCCATTACTGGAAAAGGGGATGGATCAAGGATTACAGTTGCAAATATTAGCTGCAGTCTGGGAGTATAGAAATCAGCCAATCACAGGAAAAACCCAATTCTGCCTTAAGATTAAAACAATTATAATGCTAGGCCATGCTGTAGCTATGTTATGTAACTATGTAATTACATAACAGAAAAATACTTAATTTGGAAGCATGTAGTATGGAAAAATAATGCCATCTCAGAGTTCCGACAACTGAATACATCGCTCAATCCTCTCTCATTGTTTATTATAGTGTCTCTAGAATCCATTGATACAGTTACTTTCCTATTATATATGCTTCACTATGTATCTTACGATATTATATTTACACATAGAAACTCACCCGGACAAAAAGAAAAAAAAATATAACCATGTAACTGCATAGTCTATACCCGATACATTAATAGCCCCAAATGTAAGATCAAAGAAACAATTAAATCCAGTTAATATTTCCCTGGGAAAGGCTTGTTTCCAGCATCCACACAAAAAGCAGCTGCAATTACCCTTAGTTACTGAATGTTAATTGGCAGCATGCAGCTGCTGTGCTTCCTAAAGGGTTGGTCCATGAAAATGTGGTTGTGCCAAGATAACACTAAAGCACAAAAACTCTTTTTTAGTTTTTCTATCAGTTGGTTTTTCTCAGCATCCATACCACACTGGCACTAGCACATTTTCATATATTGTTCCTTACTTCCATTAAAAAATAAATGACTGTGCTGAAACCACATGGAACAATGAGTCACATTGCTACAACAGAGAGAAAAAGCTCGGAAGTAGTGAAAATTAGATTTTTGGAAAAGATAAAACCTGATCTAGAAACATTTGTGTGACAAATGTAAGCTTATATGCTTTTTAAAGGTGATATTGTAAAAAAAACCGGCATCCTTAATTGTCCATAAGGTCTACAGAAATCAAAGTATGTAAAGTAATCTGTGCAAAAGTAAACTGTGCAACGCCAAAGTAAAAATTTATGGAAAGCCAGTAAATAATTAAAGATGCCCAAGCATAATTATTTATTACATACATAGTCAATTTCGTCTTATAGTTAATGCAGAATATATGCCAGTTCCCATCATAATCATCAAAAAAAATTGCAACAATACAAGGTCTCATCAGGCAAAATGTGTGCAGTAAAACAGTTATATACATGTATCTTTATATTAATGACATTTTCCAGTAATGTTTGCTTCTATCCCAAACAGTAGGATGTAGTTGTAGAAAGGTTAATTTCTTATTTTACAGTCAGAGCTTAAAGGGACTAAGCACAATTACATCTGAATCAAGTGGTTTCAGTGCACCTACCCCTGCAGTCTGACAATGTAAACTTTGCAGTTTTAGATATAAATATATATATAACTATTCACTACTCCTATAGATATATGATAGATAGACAGACAGATAGACATATACGATAGACAGACAGACTAGACAGACAGACAGACAGACACAAACTCTAGCAGAGTTTGCATACTATTTTATATAAATAAAAGAATGAGGCAGAGCATATAAATAATGAACCACCAGAGGCATACTCAAAATTAAGGCTTGTCAAGCAGTCAACCACAGATGTCCACTCGCTGAGTTCTGTGGAATTGATTTTGGATTCACAAGGCTTATTTAACACTATGTACAGTGTATGCACATAGATATACACATATAGTGTATACTAAAATATCAGTTTCTGTAAATCAAATGGAATAGCATAAGCAAAAAATGTTTAGTGTACAAAAAAAAAAGTAAATCAAAAATGCCCCTTCTCTTGCATTGCATTGTCTACTTTCTTCTTTTAAAATCCTGTAACAATAAATATGCCTAAGAATATAAATACGGTTTTTATATACTAAAGCAAATATTCTGGAGTAGACAAACAAAGCAGGCTATTTCTTAAAATGACTTCAAGCACCAAAACAAATTTCACAGTTGACTCATTTAAATGATCCAGGAGTTTCTTATGGAATAGTTCCAACATGACTGACAATGTAGTGTAGCAACCGCCATAAATCAAGTGCTTTAGAGTGCAGAAAGTGACATGGTACGGATGCTGTCAAGCCACTGAGCCATGGAAAAAAATGACACTTACGATAGAATGTAATTTTGCCAAGACTTTTTTTTTCAACCTTTCATTATTGTCATCTGTCATATGAATACTGTATATAGATGTTCAAGTCATGGCAAGAGTTTCTCTTAAATTAGTTCTGGTAACATGCAAATGATTGTTAACAAATTTAATACAGAACATTTTAAGTCAATTGGTGTCAAAAATATAAAATCAGAAATTGGATTCTTGCTGGATAATTTTTGTTATGTAGGTCTCAGTCTAGGAGAGTAACAAAGTTCAAACTGGAATTCAAGTAACTACCATTATACAGGTGAGATGCAATGCATTTCTTTATATTTGTTTCTTAGCGGTATAGCTGCTACACATATCACTGCCAATGTAGCATATTGGCAATGGTTAAATAATTGTCTCTTTTGTGCATGTCTGATAAAAGCATGAAGGAGGCCATTAAAAAACTATAGTGTTAGGAATGCAAACGTGCAGTGCTGACACTATTGTTCTGGAATAAATGTTTAGGTCTCCGGTCCCTCGTCACCGTCTTTGTGGAGTGAAAATTTGATTTTACTTACCTTTTCTCCTTTGTCACACTAGTCTTGAATCAATGCATCTCTATGGGGAATGTTCAGAGTCTGCATGCAGAGCGTGGTGCTGCACTGGACTAGGAAGAACCTCTAGTGGTCGTCTGAGGTGCTACTAGGTAGCAATGTAAACCCTTCCTTTTGTCTCAAGGGGCAATGGTCACAGTGCTCAGCCTGGTCAAATGTATTGCTACCTGTAATGCGAAGTACAGCGAGTTTCACACATATCATTCAAGGGCATGTCTGAGGTGCACCAGAAATGGTTTCCATTAATGGGAAACTCATCCTTCGAAACTTCATGTAGAATGAGGATTGACTTGGTGCATGGACATGAAAATGGTGAAGTTTGGTAGTGATAGGTATATGAAATGCATGATGTCAGTAAAGTATAAATATATATTAACATAGGTGAGAGGTAAAATCAGCCTGGTGGCATCAAAGAAATGTGCTGCTAAGCCATGGTCAGCTTGTTAAGTGGAAACCCTAAAGCTTGGATTTGCAGATGGGTGTTGTAAAATAATACATAGAGCTGAAATCAATATTTATTTACTTATTTATTACTGGTATTTATAAAGCGCCAACAATTAGTGGAGAACATTCAATATACACAGACAAATACAAGAGGTCGCGAGAGCCCTACCATAAGCTGATAACTAGCCATTGGAGCTCTTTTACACAAAGTGCTTAACTAGAAAGCCCATGAGCTTACAATCTAAAGGATACAATGGGGATTTGAGACAAGAGGTAGCGGGGGAAATTTGGAGGTGTTGGCTAAAAGAGTTAACAGAGAGAAGCAGCTATTGGTAAAATATAAAGGGATTTTAAATGCAGAGCTCCACTGAGTATGACTTTGAGATGAGGCCTGAAGGACAGAGATGGAACAGTTATATGAAGGTATTTACAGCCAGGAGGAGAATAAGAAAGAGGGGAATAAGGTGGAGGTGGGGAGCAAGGGGTGGAGGGTTGGAGGAGGGGGAGGAGGGAGGGTAGAGTAGCCTTGTGTTATATACTATTGAAAAGTTTAGCAACCAAATTATATCACCAAAAAAATTAATAATGGTCTACATGAAATATTGGTCAGAAACATTAAATGACAATATTACAAACTGCATGCACAGAAAATTACAGTGGCAAACTACAGGTATAAATGTAGTAACACATGATAATATGGTAGCAATGGAAGAATAAAGGAGATGTAGTATCTTTCAAGCTTCAGTCAATACCTGAGGGTTGTTGGATTTTCTGCAGGATGTTAAATGCAGAGCTCCACTGAGTATGAGTGTGAGATGAGGCCTGATGGTTGTTGGATTTGCTGCAGGTTGTTAAAAGCAGAGCTCCACTGAGTATGAGTGTGAGATGGGGCCTGATGGTTGTTGGATTTGCTGCAGGTTGTTAAATGCAGAGCTCCACTGAGTATGAGTGTGAGATGAGGTGTGAGGGTTGTTGGATTTGCCGCAGGATGTTAAATGCAGAGCTCCACTGAGTATGAGTGTGAGATGAGGTGTGAGGGTTGTTGGATTTGCTGCAGGATGTTAAATATAGAGCAGAAGGCATGATTATGTGACTGAGCACACTGATATATATAATTTATTATATTTTATATACAGTGTATAGATAGAATATCACAACATAAAAATAATTTTCAAAAAAGTTTATTCTCTAACTTGCAACATGACTATTGTCAGGCATTCCTATATTAGAGAAAGAGCCAAAGGATTAATTAGATAATGTGTTTGGCATTTAGCGCATATCAATTACCACCTCAAGTGTGCAGCATATAAAAACAGAGACTTGAATACGAATATAATAGAAATACATGTATGGTTCATTAGCATCCACAAAGGTTAATGCAGAAGAGCTGGGTAACACACTAACTGTATACAGTTATGCAAAGACATAACGAAGCAGACTTTAGGCATTGAAAAAGTTCCTAAAAAAACAAACAAAAGCAATAAACACGATTGATAATGTGTTGAACAGCAAAAGCGGGCCTAAGCCGCAAACAGTTTGGTAGAAAGAGCAGGAAAGGTCAGCTTCAGGTGCCAGTAAGACTGCAGCTGCAACAATCATGGCAAGTTAACACTAAAACGAAAAGGAGTTGCAGTAGGTGGCTACAATAGCAAAGGATGACCATGACAGGAAAACCCGTAGTCCATGAGGCTCCCAGTCATCTGTGAGTAGAAAAAGACTTGCAGACAACAGTAAATGATGGAGGTAAACCCCAAGAGGAGCACAGCAGGCACAAACTTATGTAATATTTGTTGACTCAAGTGGGAGGAATTTGAATTTGAAGCATTATGCAAAAACCCTTAAAAATGCATGCAATCAAGGTTTCTTATATTTGGTTCTAACTTTTATTGATTTATTTTACAATAAATGTGGAATATTACTTAACACTGTTGTCATAACTTCCAGAAAATTCACATCCAGAGCATTTCAAGAAAGGTACTTCTTCTATTAGTTAAGACTCATATCATTCAAATGTCTAGGCAAAGTTCCTTGAAATGAACCCAACAATATGACATTTTAAAAGCTAATTATTTAAAATCCATTTAAACCAGATCTTAGAAAAGTAGCTGAAAATATCTAAACTTCTGTTAGCTGTTAAACAATACCATAAACACGAATATTGTTAATTGATATGAATACAATAAATGATCAAAATAAACAATATGATAATATCTATTCAAAGTAGCGTTGGTGCGTTTGTAAAGGTTTTTCATGAATATTCCGTCTTTATAGACTGTGTGGTAATTCATGGAAATTCTCATGCAAACAAAAATATACAACAGCCAAAGTAGAGACTATTTGTTGAGTACATATAGAAGTAAAATTTTGGCAAAATGTGGCAATGGAGTGAGTTTTCCATCACTACATCAGACTATTTCCCATCAGTCTTCACTCGTCGCAGCTTTGAGAATATGCATATTCTTGTATAATATACAACTGAGATCTACATGCAATTCATGATAGATGTAAAAAAAATCTGAAGTCGATTGAGCTGGAGAGATACATAAAGAGAAACATGGCAATAAAAAACAAAACACACTTTAGGTAAGTAGATCTCTTTTAATACCCCCTCCCCCAAGTGCAATCATGCAAGGATATATTTTAAAAATGCTAATTTCACCTGGAACATTTTAAGCTCCTATGCAAATGTGTTATTGCAGGGGATAGTAATCTTTTATTGCTAGCAGGTGACATGATCACCTCTTTTTTATTGTCTCAGCCAGCCAGGAATGCAGCAAGCTTTCTGTACTCTGCCCAGATTGTTTGGGAAATGATGATCCCTGTACACTTTACACAGTGAAAATTGTAAATATGGAAGATAGTAGAAATGGAAGTGAAGAAGCATATTCCTTATTCTTTCTAAAAATCCAAACTAATTATTTCTAAAATAATAACTTCGTACTTGATGCATAAAAGAATGATAACATTTGCAGTGTTCCACTGGCCCCCTGAATCTTACTTTTTGTTGTTTTATACATTCACGCTCAGTAAATGGGACATCTGATTATGTTTGTAAAATAATAGACTCTCCAGATTTCTATGAGTTAATATTCCAATTTCCTCCACCAATTCATGCATCACACTGTCTAACTCTGCATAAGTGCCTCTGTATATCTTTGATATAGTCATTTATATTTCTCCTGGACTCAACTTAAACAAAGTTTAAGCACCTTACAGTGTATATATAGAGATTGTCAACTGGAAACCGTCATGTAAAAGAAAGAAGAAAAAATAGAAAAAAAATTTAAGAAAATAAACTACTTGACGGTCCTTTCTTGAAGTCAATCCATAAAGTATCTGTGTATCTTTTAGCAGTAGTAACTGTTTACATCTGAACTTCTAGCTTAATAACCAATCACGTAAATTGTACCTGCCCAACAAGACAGCTAAATGTAATTGAATCCCTCATTCTAAAGAGAGGTTGAGATTAAACCTTTTGCTTTCTGTCTCATCAACTTCAAACAGGAAATCGTAGGGCTACTGTAAGCAAGAGTTGACCCTGCCTCACTGCCTAAAGAACCAGCTGAGACTAATTGGGTTTCTTGTCATGAACCGACACTGTGATTAATCCATCTCTTACCTGTCTCACAAACTACACACGAGTCATGTTAGTGTAGCATGGAACACCAGTATTGATGATATCACTACCTACTGCTGTAGAACTTGGGTCAATCTGGACATATTTTACAAAGCTAAGCTATTTAGTTGCAAAATATAGTTATGTATTGTTCATAAGCAATAAAAAGCATAACATGTAGGAATTCAGAAGGAAAATTATAGAAAGTATTTAGTTATCAAAATCTCATTTATTACTGACTCCAAAACCTTATATCCTTGGATAACATTATGAACTATAGTCAAGTGATAAAAACTCTCTAGTTCACCACCCTTCCTTTTCTTTAAGTAACTGACATCAGTCCCACTTTTAACTGTCCACTCCTATCAGGTCTTAAAATGGTAAGTCCAATGCTACTAGCCAGGCATTAAATGTTACTTGCCTCTGAAATCCATAGCATACTCAGGAGGGGTGAATTCATATTCACCAGGACAACATTTTAACTTGCCAATGGCTAATGGAGAGGGGACATTTTGAGCCCTGACTCCTATAATACAATTTCTTGTTAAAATGCATATATGTATATCCTGTTGTATGCTATCAACACATACCTCCCTCCTGGCAATTGCACATTAAAGGGATACTCAAGGTACAAAAACAACATCATCTAAATTAAGTTGTTATTGTGCAAGAAGACCCCTGGAGGCACTCTCACCTCAAGGGGTTAAACCATTCCCTCAGCGGTGATGTCCACTCCCCCCAGCATCATCTGGCTCCTGAATTTTCATATACAGGAAATGCACAGTGCCGTCAGGCAGGTGATGCCGCTGATTGGTTGAGAGCATTTAGCTGATTCTCTCAGCCAATCAGTGACTCCCCATTCACTAAACTGGCTTGGAATAAAACATACCTTATCTAAGTCAGTTTAGTGAATGGGGGTCACTGATTGGCTGAGAGCATCAGTTGATCACTCACAGCCAATCAGCGGTGCCCCTGCCTAGCTGGACTCTGTGCTTCCTGAAAATTCAGAAGCCGAATACCGCCTCGGGGGAAGTGGACATTGCCACTGGAGGCAACTTTGGGGTTAAGCGGTTCATGAAGTATGAGTGCCTCCACGGGCCTCCTGGCAACATAATAACTTCATTAAGATAAAGTTGTTTTGATACCTGGGGAGTCCCTTTAAGTCTTCTTACTTGAGTGTTGAAAGTATAGACTAAGCAAGTACTTGTATTTCTGGAACTCTGGGCAATCTATGGCTTAAACTCTACCTCATTGTGTATTTTCCATTTTATAAAACAATACAAAATCATGCATTTATAAAATATGGCAGCTTATTCCCTATGGCGTGTCAATCTGTCAAAATGATATCAGCCATCACGTAAAGAGAGAAACACAGGATTATGTGCAGAGCACCTGGGATTTAAATGCTGCAAATAAATAAATTAAGGTAGAACACGTATTCCTTTGCTTCTCTGCAATTTCAAAACGCCTAGTGCTCTGTATAAATACCCATGTTTTGTAAGCAGCGCTTACAGAACATTTAAAAAGTAAAAAGTGTTAACAGTAAAAAGTGTAAGAACTCAGTTCCCTCTTCAAATATTCAAACATTCAAGTAGGGGAGCACTTGGGAAATAGTGATTACAATACTTTTGAAAATAAATTCAATAAGGCTAATATACATGGGGTATACAAAAACATATAATTTTAAAGAGGCTAATTTCAATAGGAGTAGCATAAACTATTAAAAAAAAAACAGAGGCTAAAACTGAATATCTTCAAATGAAGAATAAAAATGTACACTTCTCAGTATGTATAATGAGATAGTTACATAGTTACATAGTTACATAGCTGAAAAGAGACTTGCGTCCATCAAGTTCAGCCTTCCTCACATTTTTTTTTTGCTGTTGATCCAAAAGAAGGCAAAAAAACCCCAGTTTGAAACAAAATTTTGCAACAAGCTAGGAAAAAATTCCTTCTTGACCCCAGAATGGCAGTCAGATTTATCCTTGGATCAAGCAGTTATTCCCCTACATTGAAAGATTATATCCTTGAATATTCTGTTTTTGCAAGAATGCATCTAGTAGCTGTTTGAACATCTGTATGGACTCTGATAAAACCACTTCTTCAGGCAGAGAATTCCACATCCTGATTGTTCTTACAGTAAAAAAACCTTTCCTTTGCCTTAGACGAAATCTTCTTTCTTCCAGTCTAAACGCATGGCCTCGTGTCCTATGTAAAATCCGGTTTGTGAATAGACTTCCACACAATGGTTTGTATTGGCCCCGAATATATTTGTATAATGTTATCATATCCCCTCTCAGGCGACGTTTTTCTAAACTAAATAGGTTTAAATTTGTTAACCTTTCTTCATAGCTGATATGTTCCATTCCTTTTATTAATTTAATAGGAATTGAGTACAAAATAAACCAATTGAAACCAATGTGGATAAACACAGAAACAACAAAATAATGTAACATACAGAGCTGAACAAGTGCCAATTACTCCCACCATTTTGGCAAAAACCATTGTCTTTCTCAATATTTATTATTGTACATTTTTACTCTATATGTTATAAAGATTATTTTTTTGAATGAGTGGAACATTTGGTGTGCATTCTTTTGTATTTGTATGTATTATGTTTTTGACACTCAGTGTCTCTTCAGGATAGCACCCTTTATTCAATTTTAGAGGCTATTATTTAATTCTCTCTATGCATAATTATTTTAGTGGGTAAACCAAGAAACGAAAAATAAGAAATGGGTATTTGCGGGCTCAGGACCTACTTGAAAATTAGAGAAATCTCAGTGTATCTTTCCTGATAAAATAGTTTGAAAATAAATGTAAAGCCTTCAAATAGACAAAGCAGAAGCAACTTACATAAGATATAAGGAAGCTAATCATGCTTGAAAAAGGCAATTAGATGGACTAAATAAGAAAATGAGAGTGATAGCTAAAGACATTTTTTTTAAATAAAAGTGTAGGTAGACTGAAATCAGAGATGGGTGTGCAGTTAATGAAGAAATTTGAAATAACTATTTTTCTTCAGTATATATTAAGGAGAAACCTATGGGAAAAGAAACCTATACAAATTATTGTTCCAAAATACTTGCAGAAAAACTGTGACCAGATGACTCAAGACAAGGTGCTACAACAACTAAAGAAAGTCAATAAAAACAAAGCCCCAGAGCCCGACGGTATTCACCAATCCAGACCTCTGTTTTAAACATTCAGGATTATTTTCTTTCAGGGAATGTACCGAATGATTGGAGGAAGGTAGATTTAGTTCCTATAATCAAAAAGGGTTTAAAATCTTTGCCTGGAAATTATAGACTTGTGGACTTATCTTCTGTGGCAGGTAAAGTATTTAAATTGGTATTAAGGAACACTTTTCAAGAATTCATTGTCAAGAACATTGTTATTAGCAAAAATGTGCATGTTTTTTTTGAAACATAGGTCATGTCAAACGAACTTAATTGCGTTCTACGAAGAAGTAAATAGAAGAATAGATCAGTGTGTTGCAGTGGATGTGATCTACTTAGGTTGATGTATGCAAATTGCTTTTCAGCCTGTGTAACTATATAAATATAGTAAGGGGAAAATGGGTTCCCTTTGCACTAGAGCCCTGCATGCAATATATTTGTTAATTTTGCAGTAATTATGTTGCACTGCAGATGAGGTTCTTTTTTGGGGGTTATTTCTGGTTGTAGTTTCATTGGTATATTAAACTCTATGCAGATTTTCCAAGACACATTTATACTAACAGGTTAACTTATTATAGTAGTGTAAGATCAGTATTTAATATTAGTAATATAACACAAGAAGGAACCTCAAAACATAGGTTCCAAAGTGCAACTTGAGATATGATGGAAATTAAAAACTGTATTTTTTTCCTTTGCACCTGCCAGTCAGCACAGAATGAGAGAAAGATAATTAAAGCCAATGAAGTGAAGTGAAATGTTATGTTAATTGCTAAATACTTAATATGCATTAAAAACAAAATGAAGTATCACATAAAATGGTTAACACAAGTTATAATTGATTTATAGACTTGTTTTTTGGCTGAACCACTTTGCCCAAGAATACAATTTTCAAGACAGTCAAATTTCGTCCATTTGTTCAACGTGGTCGAACTTTATTAGAGATAAAAAGGGTTGGGAAACCAAATTAGTTAAATTAAAAGGTGCAAAAATGGGCCAATCAGTGTACTGCAAAATATATACATAAAATGTTATGTCTATATTGTACAGTACACTGATAAGCTGCTGTTTGATTCACTCACCTTACCAGTAAGTGTCCTTGGGCAAGACATCTACAGGATTATTCACTAAAGTAAGACTTCAAAGGGAATTTCAAATTTAAGGTGAAAATAACTGAATTGGAGAAATTCTCTATACTATCTATACTTTCAAAAGCAAAATATAAAAGGAGGGCTGCGCCAGAATAAAGTGTCCAGTATCAATAGTTATTGAAGATAAAAAGTCCGACCTAAAAAGGTATCCTCTCTGTCGTCTTTAGGTACAGGAACGCGATCTTCAGGTAATATATAAAAGATAAAAGGAGAGAACAAACGATGGTGCAGAATGTACGGTTCAAATGAAGTAAAAATTCAAAAATCAATCAATTTTTACTTCATTTGAACCGTACATTCTGCACCATCGTTTGTTCTCTCCTTTTATCTTTTATATATTACCTGAAGATCGCGTTCCTGTACCTAAAGACGACAGAGAGGATACCTTTTTAGGTCGGACTTTTTATCTTCAATAACTATTGATACTGGACACTGTTTATTCTGGCGCAGCCCTCCTTTTATATTTTGCTTTTATCCTGTATTTTAGGGTTTTGGGGGGATTCCCTTGTTGGGTTGCTGCCTTACAGGCTGTCTGGCGCTGTCTCTTTTCCTTTATTTATTTTATCTATACTTTCAGTTCGGCTTCTCTGGCCTTTAAATGTTAAAATTACTTTGAATTTACTTTGAATTCCCACTTTAGTAATTAATGCTGCTAATTATATATTTTCACCTACATCAAATCCTTATAAATTATAAACTAGTTTGAGTAACCGACAGAGGGGAAAAGATAAATAGCAGAAATACATTGACATAAATATACATTTTATTTTTCATTGTTCCTCTTTTTTCCCCTCTATTGGTCATTTCTGAGAATAAATCAAAATTTAGTGAAAGTCCTGTAGTCAATCATCATTTTTCCCAGGATAGAATTCAGAATCATAAATCAAAACAAACATGTGCATTTTGTTTGGTTCATGATTTGGCTACATTTCGGCTCAGGGTTCGGGAATTTATTCTATATCCACCCGATCGTCTCAAATTCTAACAAATTGCAGTTCCTATTTTAACAAATCTCAAAGTCCATTGATTTGCGTTATTTTATTTACTGTTATAATTTACAAAACATCTGATCTTTCTTTTATCTTTACCGAAAATTTTGTTCCCCTTTACTTACAGCAGCATGATTTTTGTGTTTTTGTTTTACAACATAACCTTTTTTCCATTTTATTTTCCAAGCATCATGTCGTACTAACTTGACTCTCCAACCATTAAAATAACTTGAATACCTCCATTCATTATTTGTCATTATTCAGTTCAAGTTATGCTCCTCCTCTAACATTTCTCTGTTTCATGCATATTTTTCCAAGTTCAATACCTGCATCTATTTTATATTACTACTATATCATTCCCTTTTCTATGTCCTTCCAGTATATTCCCACTTCTTTTACTTCAATATCTTTTTTCCTCTTTCTTTTTTTATTCCTCTTCCGTAAGTAAATTCCGACTAATAGGTATTTATTTAGATATCCACAAGACAAACATGATAAGCAATACAAATAATATGAAAAGTTTATATATCCAATAGCCAATTTAACAAGCCCCTATTCACCAAACCGACTCCCCTTGTTTTAGCAACAGGTCAGTTCTAGAGTCAACAGGCCTCCTCACTCACTCATGTTACGTAGAACTGTATTACTGACAGTGGAGGATAATGTTGCTTCTTTGCTGTAACTTTTATAACTTTAATAAAACATCATGCATTTTGCTTTACTACTTTGATAATTTGATATTGATAATTTTTACATAGTACTTAAAGGATCACTATAGGGTCAGGAACACAAACATGTATTCCTGACCCTATGGTGAAAACCCACCATTTAAGTGGCTTGCCCAACCCAGAGCCCCCTAAGAATGAGTTAAAACTCACCTTATTTTCGGCTCTCCAGGGGTCTGCCAGTGATGGCCCTGCCCCCTTGGTGACATCATCAAAATGGCCAATCAGGACCTCCTCATAAAGATGCATTGAATCAATGCATCTCTATGATGAAAATTCAGCATCCCCATGCAGAGTGTGGGGATGCTGAATGGCAGGGCTGCTTACAGTGCAGCCCTGAGCCAGGAAGACTCTCCAGTGGCAATCTAGGGAGTGGCCACTTGGAGGTGTCCCTAGGGGCAATGTAAACACTGTCTTTTCTCTGAAAAGGCAGTGTTGACATGAAAATGCCTGACGGGAGCTATTATACTCACCAGAACAATTACATTAAGCTGTAGTTGTTCTGGTGACTATAGTGTCCTTTTAACTTTCTGCTCAATGATTAATCCACCATACTATCTTATTTTTGCTCATAGACATACAAGCCTACAGTCCCGAGTTTTCTGGTCCCAGCAAATACTTTGACTTTAAAATGTAGGTGGAGACTAGGCCCTAGGATAAAGCGTGAAGCGGTTTAGCAGTACATCATGCATGGTTTACTTGAGGGACTGGCTGTTACCTGTGTAGGTCCACCTTTCTAAAGACCAGACTGCCCCTAACCAAGTCTGTCCTGGAAGGTGGTCAGGGAACATGGCAGGAATATACTGGCCACGCCTACATGGTGGCTCATTTCCTGTTCATTTCCTCTTTTGCATTTTCACCTCTACCTAATTGCATCTGTAGTGATTTGCACTGCTTAGTGTATTATTGCTAGAAATGAATTGAGGGAGAATTAATATGTCTGTTACCCAGCTTACTTTCTCAGAGGAAATGTGTCAGGGCTGCCCCAGTCTTGTTTTCTGTATAAAATACTACAAAAATGTATATTATTTCTCCACATTGATAAACCATTCCTAGTTAGAGTATACCATCTGTCTTACTGACAGATTTACAAGTGTTTGTATAGTGCACAACACATTAGTCTGATCTATGTTTTTCTCAACCTGGAAATTTTAGTCATCCCAAAAAAAAAATCAGTAGAAATGTCTTACTGAGTAAATTTAATTAAGAAATATAATGTCTGATTACAAACTAACATTAAAAATTTTTACAAAGAACTTGCCCTTTAATATTGAAGCAATGCTGTAGTTAAACATTAAACAAAATATACTTAATTTATATTTAAAGGAACACTCAACACACCTTAGCAAACGTATGTTACTGCATATACCATTCTGCAAAGAGGTTCAAGATCCTTGTCTCCCTTTTACTAGTTACTTATAACTGCAGTGATTTTTAAAACACATAAAAAATAAGTCCACTCTTAACTCATAATTTTTTGGGGGAAGGAAAATACAGGGATATACGAGGGCTTTTATAGCATGTGCCCACATGACAGGTGGAACCTGCAAAGTTCCCACTTATCCTTACAGCTCCTTCACAACTATCAGCAAAGGGTCAGTGTTACTGTTTTCTCCTCTATCTTCATTTATGAAATCATTCATAAATGTTGTCTTGAGAAAAAAAAAAAAGAGAAAACATGTTCATTCTAAAATTTCAAAAGACTATGGAACCGAACTGGGCCACAATAGGAAAACCCAGAATTTTTTTTTAATATATATTTTTTTAATTATTTCTAGTGCATTTTATATAAGAGATTACTTTCAGATTCCCATACTTGTATCTGCAGGAGAGAGTTATGCTAGTTATATTATTATTGTATACTATCAGAGATTACATGTATTTTGAGTCAACAACATCTACAAACAATGTTTTCCTCATTCATTTTACTATAAGCTCCAATTCGCCGGATTCATCTTGCTTACTAGATGGATACGCCTTTTTAGTGAAACAGATTAGCAGACCATCTGCCTTGCCATATTAATAAGGGTTTCAGTAAACATTTTGCTCCACTATTAAAAATATCAATGTAAAATTTCAAAAGCTCTGCTTCTACATTCCATGCAAAATGCACAACATCACAGATGCACTGTAAATGTTATGCAGCAAAATATAAATTCATATATACACACAACAAGAACAGCGAAAATATGTGTGACTGCTGCCAATCATTCCTCAATTTGGATTTTGTATAATACTAAGACCATTGTCAGATAAACTATATAGAAAATGTGGCCTTGTATATTTGGATGTGGAATAGTTCCTTATATACCTTGAAAACATTTGTGCAGCTTCAACAGCTTATGTAAAGATAAAATACAATTGCTACCTTTAAACTATTATGTAAAGTAAAAAACACAAACAAACAAAAAAAAAAACTAATAATTTGCTTGCAATCTGAAACAATTTATGTTGTATACTTTTCCTTAAAGGGTACTATGGTAAGCACCATGGCAATTTTAGTGTTTTCAAATTGCCATGGTGCATGGAGCCTGCATGTACAGAATTTCAGTTGAAAATACTCTATATACAGATACATTTGGTATTGCTGATGGAGGTATAACTCAACTAGGAGTCATTAGGGTATCATTATGTCAATTCTGTGCATATTCAATGCGCAAAGGGCCATTCATTGGTTGGGAGTACTCAGCTGACTATTTTAGCCAATTAATGAAAAGTGAGAAGAGCATCTAAGAATCACACGACTCAGAGGATGCTCAGAGGCCAGAGAGACCAAGGTAAAAGTGTAAACTGTTGCAGAACAGTTTGCTACATTACTGAAAAATGGCACCAGGGTACTTCTAGCTCATAACCACTATAGTGGGTATATATACTAAACAGTAAAATGCCCAGTCATTAGCCACATACAGGTTATACCTGTTTTGCCCAACTGTAGACATCAGATCTGGGGCTCAAATGGGGGTGAATAAATCACTGTCCATGCCCCACTCTCTCCAATGATGTTCTAATGAAATAATAAAGGGGAGTGGGTATGTTTCCCCTGCTTTATAATTTAATTAGAGCCCCACTGTGGGGATCACGAGGTACAACCCCCACTTGATGCCTGCAGGTGGGTGCTTGATGTGCCATGCCCCACTGTACGTAACTAGCAAATAAGCAGTGACTGCTTTTTGTTTAGTGGACAGTCTTTCACTCGCAGCTAAGGTTGCCACCAGACTGGTATTTTCACAGATATACACACTTACACACACACACAGTATACAAACACTTATATACACACTTAAAGACACATTATACATACAATGAAATACGCTACTACAGACAATACGGATAATGGCACAATACTACATACACTCAGACACAGGATACATACAATGACATGCTGACATAAACAGTAATGTATACAGACATTGCGACACATACACAAAGCTACACATACATTCAGACATTATACGCTTTTTAATTTTCTTTTGTAATTTAGTAAAAATTCCCATTCCAAATGTATTTTTCTTTATCTGTTGTCATTCCCTCTGATATTATCAAAACATCTGGTGATTTCATGTCTTGTAATGTCACGCATATATGCTTAATTATGCATGTCTGGTATTTTTTACCAAGAAAGGTAGCAATCCTACTCGCAGCATGATGAGTGAGGACACGGGGAGATGTAAAGCATCCCATGTACTAATTGGTCCCCACGGGTTTTTATTTATTTATTTTTATAACTATTTGCACGCTGACTGCTAGTGCTGCCAATGCACAAATCGTAAAAAAAAAAAAATGATTTACCCACAAAGACTGAATTGTTGCAGCAAATATCCACTAACTGGAGGTATGAACTCATGGCAAACCTGCAAATTAGATCGACTACTGCCACCAAACTGGCGGGGGATAGATGTCAACAACAATGGGCAACATAGACGTAAGCAACACATAGAGCAGTGTTCATTAGGTCTCCTCCCCTAACATTACAAAACATCTGGGTACCTCGCCCTCTCTCTGCACCTTGGTGTAACTTAGCCAAACTAGCTGGGTATGCCCCACGGGGTATGGAAAAACTAGACTGGTTTTCACCCGGTCTCCTCCAACAGGCCCGCTTCACGAAAAGCCCTCAAAAGCGTTGCCTCATGGGCTATGACCGGCAACACATGTACGACAAGGATCACCAAGAACAGTCCCCACTTCCTGGGGTGAAACCACCCTTAGGAACCTGGATCACAGATCACATGATTAGAAACACTTCAGGTATCTTCTTTTCTGTATACCCTTCTTCCCAATTTTATAACATTTTCGCTGAAATTTGAAATGATGGAAGAAAACTGTTGTGCCAGAACAAGGCAATGTGATGGCAATGTCAACGACAGCTAATGAAGAATAATTTGTATAAGTGAAAATGTCAACACCGTTTATATCTCATGCATTTATTCCCTACCCCTTTTTCCATTCTGTACCCCAAAGTGAATAAAAATGGTCAAATTGAAAAAAAAAATGATAGGAAGGCATGAGGTAATTGGGGAAAATGAAGGTTGGGTTTACTTTAACTTAAATACCCAGATACCCTATATCATGGCAGAGCTGTCAGTACTGGGAAGGTGATACATTTTAGGGAATAAATTCTATAGCAACTAAATAAATATTTTTTTTCAATGTGATAACAAAATGAGTGATATATTGACAGGATATGTAATTGCTCAAAGGGAATGAGTCATGACAAATTCATTTTAAAATATTAATCATTAATTGTTAATAGTCTAAAAATTCTTTGGGAAACCACTCCATTTGCAATCTATTTATAGTATTTGAACTTTAAAAGGACTGTCAGTTTTTAGTTGGTGACATAGCAGTATCACTACTGGTGACAGGTTCTGACAGTTCTCATCACATTTTAGTGTGAATGTGTGCTCTTGGGCATGTTTTTCACATAGTGCTATGCAATCATATTTGGAAGCCTTCCAGCTATGCCAATGCACACAAGCATGAACACACCTGCATGCAACCAGTCTTAGGAAACAAGTTAATTTACAGTTTATGCCAGACTCTGCTTTGGCAGTCTGGCATGTGATCACAAAAAAACAATGAGCAAATAAAAATAAAAATAAAACAGTACAAAATTAACCCAATTCTAACACAACAATTTGTTTGGGATACTTTTCTGCCATAATCAATTCCTCTAACATAAAAAGTGATATTATACTATATATTCAGTTAATAATTACCTAAAATATCTAATCATACTCAAAAATAAACATGTTTTTTTTCTGAGTTATTTTTAAAAAGTAAAAAAATAATTCAGCCTTGTCATTCACAGTGCCTTGGATGCTACTAAAAGATCAGATTTCAGGATAAAAAATAAAAACACACAAGTTTACATGAGCATGACAAGTTGATAGACAGACTTCATAAACAATACTTTTAAGAACTTTGCTAATGCCATGTGACTTGGAAAAATGAGGGGCCACTCAGACAAAGAAACACTATATTTAATATTAAGAGATCTATCCATAAATATTGGAACGCCCCTGTCTTTTAAATTGAAGGTTCACAAGCAGACTTTTTTGTATTTTGATTATACTTTCAGCTATATATATTGATTAATACTGCCTTTTTTTCGGCATTTAATACTAAACAGCACAAATATGTTTTATTAAAATAAAAATCAGTTCTTCAATGTTATGATAAAGATCAGTCTTCAATGTTGTGAATCTACACATTCTCCTGAAAATAATTTTGTCACATTACTGATTTTTTACTGTGTAATATTTGTATATTCACATATTACATCCCTGGGTTGGCAATTTGTTCTTTTAGTGATAGAAATGTTGTATAATCATGGGCAGTAACCAATGGAATTTATAAAAATTTATAGACAAATCTGTATATGTGATCAATTCTTTCATATCCAAAGTGATTGATGCAACACTGTCACTAGAGAACTTAACCTAATATTTTTTGTTGGATGTTTAAGAATAGAATACAAACACCTTCTCTGAAACCAGATGCATGGCTATTTTTTCTGCATGTCTAGTGCTAAAAGGAAAGTCCACTTACCCTACCTGACATTTTTAGGAAGATAAAACTGTGAAGCTGTGTAGTCAATAATTCACTGTCTTTGAAAACAATAACACAGCAAAGAAATCCTGATGTGAATCCTGGTTCAGCACCTTTTGACTCTCATCAAATCGCTTTTATCACCCTGTTTCGCAGCCGCTAAATAATATTGCACATTGTCAGTTCTATGTCAGAAGATGCATTTTAACATAATATAAAGCATTATAAATGGATGGGTAAAAGTTTCCATTTTTTTGTTTTCTCAGAACAAAATTGACACGCTACCTGTAGAGACACTTAAGGCGTAGGGAGGTTGGCACACATAAGCGGGTAAAGAGGTGTTGTGAGGGTTTCTTAGTTCTAGCTTATTTAATTAAGGTAATCAAGGAACCTTAATCAAAATACAAAATAAAAACAATAACATTCATCTGATGCCCCTCTATTTAGACAGTCCATGTAGTGTTAAATATACTTTCTAGGGCACATTCCGGTGTTGAACATTTTCCTATTTTGATGCTGCTTGTGTTGGATATCTAGATTGATGTTTCTATATATTGTAAATGTGGGTATATTTACAATGATTGTACTTCTATGTATGCCTGTCTTTAAATAAATATATTTTTTTTAAAGGCCTTTGACCTTTGACCTTGAAACGGCCTACTCCTCCAAAAAAGCTTTGCAAATGTTTGTGTTCTTCTTCCTCCAGTCTTGTACGGGCTGTTTTTTCTATACTACTATACTATAGGTACTTTTATTTCCTGTATAGTACTCAGGTTGCTATAAATGGAAGCTGTACAGCAAGGGTAAACGTCAACTACCAATTAAAGTGTACATTCAAATCATTCCACAACCAAGCATACCCTTCCAATTTGTCTCTATGGATATTCCAAACTAATGTATATCTGTTAGCCTCTAGGGGAAACAGTCAGTTCTCAACCAATCTGGATTTTCCACAATTAATTTTTAATAAGAATTTAATGCTGTAGAGATATATATTTTATAGATACAATTCTTATAACTAGACTATACACACACACACACACACACTTAAACAGATGTATATAATATAACATATATAAAAAAAAATCAGCACTCTTAATTAAAACTTTTATTTCAATGTAATATACCCAGGCTAAGAAACCAGAATTTTAAAAATTGTTAGAGAAACTCAAATTTGTTTGGAGTTCCTAGCAACTTTGTTTGTTAGAATCCAAATACAATGTATTGATCAGGAGGTCAATAGTACAGTTTTACATGAAATAATATGTTAGTGTGATTTTTGCACAACTAAATAAATCCATATTTGATATGGGGGGCTGAAGGGGACTAGAGGGATACACAGGTGGAGAGTGCACTGGAGAGATACACAAGATAGAAAGGGAACTAGAGAGACACATGAAGTGTGAGGGGGTGGGAGAGACAAACAAGGAGGGCAGGCAGGAGGGAACAATGACAACTGACAATTCTGCCCAACGTGCCATATACCATAGCTATACTTTTAGTTCTTAATCAATGATTAGTGGAAAAAGATTATCCACATTTTTTCCTCTTTCGATATGGCTAGTATTTAATGACGTAACTATGAATTAAAATGTAAAGTTGCCCTACTTCCTTTTTTTTTACATTGGTTTACAAAATGAATGGTCATAAACCAATGTTAAGTATCAGTCTATGGTTCGTTAAATATAGATTTAGCATAGATATTTTGCTAAATTACACAATTTCCCTGGTATCAAATAAATTGATTTAAAGATGTTTGTCTTATGTCATATTTGAGAAATAGCATGTTAAAGACATAAATTTAAAAAATAAAAAAAACTGTAAAAAAACTGTATAAATGAATCTCATTTGATATAACACATTATTGTTGAAAATCTTTTTCTACACTGTATCAGCCTTATACTTTGTTGCCTACGATTTCACAATTTTTATTTTAAGATAACATATGAATCATCGAATGCTTTACATTTTTAAAAAAAAAATTTATTTTATTTTATATGAAACATTGAATAACATCATACACCGACAGCCGTGGTCCCCAGTGTCATTCGTACAAAATGGATCTGCAAATAAAGTAATGCTCGTTACAGAACAGCAAAAAGCAAAGCAGATAGGTAGCAGATGTCAGGATTCTGTAAATGTGTCTTGCTTTTTTTTTTTTTAAGCTCGGCATGTGGGGTGTAAAGAGGCACAGAGAAATCATGGACCAGATTATTTTTGCGCCTCTACACCTTCATTTTCATATTGAAAACTATTGACTAATTTATTATTATAAGTGTAATATGTGTAATAAGTACATTATTATTATTAGCATATGTTTGAACTAGTTCCGATATCTCCTTATGTGTTTATGTGAATATGCATTACATTTAATAATACCCGGTTGAATTTAATGAATGCAATATAAGGGGAAATTTAAAGTGTTCTGTTCTAAAGAGTAAGGCAAAAATGTAAAAATAACTTTATATTTAAGAGAAGTTTTTAGAACACTTTGATAAATCTCTCCCATTATTTGGAGTCAACAGAACTTTGAAAACACTACCTATTACAATACAATTAGAAGGGGAATCCACTGCTTTCATTGAAATCTTGTGCAATTTGCATTCAACGCAACTCCCATAATAAATAATTAATACACATTAATACATATATTAATACATATATTAAGACCACCATTTTAGCAGTAAGGATAAGAAGATCTCTCTCAAGTTCCACACAGATCAAGGTAAAAAAAAATGCTAGGGTAAACTTGGTTAGGGGTTAAAACATTTGCCAGAGAGTGCTCAATCTCTGGAAATGTTGAAGAGTGATATATTAATTAAATATATATTTAAAGATGGAGAAGGGTTGGGCTCTCTCTTAGGGGGACAATGATTTATGAAAATTTATCATGAGGTGATATAACTCATGAGAATATAATTCTGCCTTGCTAAACTGTTCTTATATCTTAATCATGTAAAATGAGAGTTCTAAAAATATAAAGCATGTTCATTATTTAGATATAAAAGGTAACACATTTTTTGTAGGAAATGAGAAATCTATTGCCAATCATTAAATTAATCCAATTAGTCTACAGCTTTAATTTACTATGCTTTAATAGACTGCAATTAGAAACTGAATGAGTTCATTCCTTGTCTTTGGCCCAGTAACACTGCTATATTACCCACAGTACTGATTTCAACAATATTATTTTAATCCATGAAAAAGGCAAGACATCAAATTATTATCTGAATCACCACAGGATCTAACCAACTAGAAATCTTAAGAATATGTTTATAGAAAGAAAATCCTTTTTCTTTTGGGGAGAAGTGGCGTTCAGTAAAAAAGAAAAAACAAGTTTCTCTGCCTATCTACTACTATTGTGGCACTCACACAAACTTTAAGAGGGAGATAGCCTTTTTCATTGATCCTAGTGTGAAGATGGAGGTTACGGTTGTTACTGTGTCTACTGCTAGTAGCCACTACGACTTAACAATAACTTTGAATCATCAATTTTGTTTTAAGTGTTGGCACACTTGCATGTCACACACTGGAATAAACACACTCTAGAAAAAAATGAAGTATTTTCTTTATATAAACACTGTGTAGATCACTGAGTGCAGTGTACTGTTTCTTAAAGTCAAACACAATAAGGTTACAGTAGTAACTCCACCAAACACCAACCTATTTTGCAACACAAACATAGATTTTTGCTGAATGAAGTTGTTTTTGATGATACAATACACAATTATTCATATCCAAAATCTATGTAATAAGAAAAACAAACCCACTATCGATGTTACAAACTAAACCCAGGAAACAATTAAAGGGATGTAGGGAAGTGGTTGACTTTCTGAATCCAACATCAGCGGTAATACAATGGCCTTGGAGAGTCTGAATAACTCTTCTTTAGCTATAAGGACATCTTTTTCACTGCTTCTCCACCACCACCACCACCACCATTAATAGTATAATTTAGTGCCAGGATAGTGAGATTAGCAGCATATCTATTGCATCCAATTCACCACACAAGAGGCAATTTATTTTTCTCAGCCTTTTCATGCAGCAGTTATTCGGGCTGACACTTCCACTGGCATTGGCTTCTACCACAACTAGTTCAAGGCTTATATCATCTTGGAGCATGGTAGCCTTACTGGTAACCATTGTTTATCATTCCAGGAGAGCTGCTCTGCAAGAGAAAACTATAGAACATCCACAACAGCACGCAGATTTGGAACAGCAGAGGGCAATCCATAGTCTATCATACAGCAACCCCAACATATTGGCATCTAGCTTTCCTCAGATCCCCCTTGAGGAAGGCTAGATGCCGATACGTTGGGGTTGCTGTAGTTCCTGCTCTGGGTTTGTATGCCTATACTGTTATGGGTTTGTGGGTTTCTTTATTGAGCACTTATCTTTGTATTTGATATGTATAAAAGGTATGTTATTTTCTGTTTGTATGTCTATATTGCTGTTTGCCCTTTATCTGTACAATTTGTATCAAATCTTTAATTAATAAAATCTTTTTATGTGCAAGATTAACCTTGTGTGCTTTGGATTATTCTCTAATGTATGCATGAATCTGGTGGGGGGACAGATTTTCCCATAAAGCACCCAGTATCTTTTCACCACACTACTACGCGCTAACTATAAAATTGTATATGCCAGTATTTAATGGTGGCTTTAATGTATGAACATATATTTAAAAATGTGACCATGGTTACAACATTATTCCCTGGATTGAGTAGAGGATAACTTGAGTATTTTTAGATACCCAAATTTCCCAAGCACCAGCAGAGATACAGCCCCTTTCATGCAGTAACTGATAAGACATAACATGTCTTAGTGCTCTTTAAGGATCATTATTTTTTGGACAAAGCTGTGCATTCTGTTAGTGGCATCATTAAATTTATGGAGTACAAGAAAGGCCATTAGGACATATCTACTTTAAAAGCCACTATGTTGCAATTTTAATGCTTTGCTTATCCCATACATTACAATACTACAATGAAGTGGTATAAAATGCACACGTTTTGAAAATTTACTATCAAAGAGTTTTGCTTTTATTTATTTTTTTATTTAACAAGACGGCAAATGAACTGCCACTTGTACACCCACTGAATTTATTACTGCATCCATATTGTTAATAGGTGTCATTCAAAAACACTGAACAATAAGCAGAACATGTTGCTTTTCAGTTTGCTAGTGAGCAGATGTTTCAACACACTAATCAGTATGTTCATTTGTGAATATTAGTTTTGTCATGGTTGATGTCTGCCTTTAAGTGAACAACTGTGCAGTATGAAAAAAAACAATGGCTTGTACTCTAAAAGTATGCAGGTAACAAGAGCATAGGAGACAGATGTAAAAGGCCACTAAGGCCTTTCTAGAGTGAATATTACCTAAAATACTGATATGATGGTTATCAATCACAACATACGGTGACTGATATATCACTTTTATGTTTTCTCTAAGCGGTTTTAGATTTAGCAATTTTTCTAGAAAAATAATATAATGTCACTGGAATAAGTACCACCTCTGTGACTTTCTTTTATACGTGATAGTTGTTTGTTTAAAGAAATGTAAAAATACGCAGTGTGTCTTCTTTTTAAATTTAATGTAACAGAATTAAAATGAACTGTTGTTAAACCAATATATTTCTCAAACCAACAATAGTAATCGTAGTGTAAACTTGGGTAACCAGCAATTTAATTGAAAGGAATACCCAAATAGAATATATTGGCTGGAAAATGATTTCATAGTTTGTGTAACTAATTAAGCAAGACGCTTTGTGAAATAAGAGTGTGATTTATATCCTGTGAAATAAAGATCCTGACAGGCTTGGATGCTTTTTATGTTTCATATTTATTCATTTCAAATTTCTGTGTAGGTTTTAAGAGAATAATTGAGTGTGGGAAAAAAAGAAAAAAGGAAGACAATACTTGGCAGAAACAAGAGGATAGAACACAGTGTGGTAGTTTTATAGAGCTTTTTTATTCCAACTTGAGGTTTTATTTAATTTGCGATAAAAGCAAAAGTTTGGTTGAATTGCACAGTTAGGTGCATAATGTAAAACCTCCCGAAACAACAGCATGAAGTACATTAGTTACAAGAAAAAGAGAGAGAATAAGGTTGCGCCCAAAATATGTAAAGTATACAAAAAGATGTATAATAAATAATAAAATATCCAGTAAATATATAAGATACAGATAAAAGGTAATAAAAAAGTCTTTACGAGGAACAGCCAATCTTGATGTGATAAAAAGCATTCTTGAAGGGGTTCTTATCGTTCCAGCGGTATATGCAAGAAACAAGGGAAAACAAGGGAACTCCAATGGTGAAGTAAATAATACAGAGATGAATATGAAAATAGATGGGATATATACTACTCACATTTAACAGAGCTTAATCCAGCTCTGATGTGTATAACGTGAAGTTAAATTATCCTCACATCTAGGATATATAGAGTATGTAATTTTCCCCAGATATTTTCAATGATGCTAATTCCAAAACCGGAAAGATAAAGAAATGGCAAAAATAGTGCTCTCTGTAGCAGATAATATTAAAATACTTTAAAAAAATGGAGGAAATGTACTCATATTTTTCTAAGCAGACTCACTGTTCTATGGATAGGGCGCTGGTGGTATATTCCCCACCTAGGATTCTTTTGGTCCTTTCTTGAAATAGTAGAATCAAGATGCCAGGATTAAAAGATGTTAAAAGATTCTTTATTGGTACAAGTAAAAAAATATATATCTACAACGCGTTTCGCCTTGCAAGGCTTTATCAAGTAGATTAAAACAAGTCAAAAATCATACTGGCATCTTTTAGTTTATATAGAACACAAATGGTAATCAAATGGTTTAAAATTGGCGCCAAAATGACGTCATGTGGGCGGGTCAATAACAGTGTTTAATCATAAATATATGCAAACATTTGAACTGAAGATTTTCAGAGTGTCACGGTCCACGCCGTGACATCCAGTCTGCCAGACGTGGTCGCTCTGGAAGCGCCCGATGGGGGATTTGAACTGTGGTTCTTCTGGACCATATCCTGCTGTTCTTCCTCTGAGCCATTTCAGGACTTTGGATAACTCCCTGTTTATTCTTGTATTGCCTGCAGCACAGGGGTCTGGACTTCACTTAAGGCTCTGATCTGTCAGTTACTCTCCAGCTGAATCTGATCCTAATTAACAGGATATAAAAGCCTGCCTCACCCTGGGAGGGGTGTCAGTTCATTGACTCTGGTTCTCTTGTTTGGTTCCTGTTACTCCGTACCTGCGTTCCAGTGATTTCTGTCTAATTCCGGCTTCTGACCTTGGCTTTCCTCCTGGACTACTCTGACCTCTGGCTTCCCTGATTTTGGCTTCCCTTGACCACGCTTCTGCTTATCCCTGCTGTACTGAGTCTTGGAGCACTTTTCCTGGAAAGCCCCCGTGCACAGACTCACAGGCCAGGTGGCGTCTTACCTGGTCACCCTGGTCTGTGTCTACTTTGCAAGGGTGAGCGTATAACTCTGCGAGCTGGACTCCCTATCAGGTAAGACTCCGTTACAGATGAACTGACCAATGGAGTCCGCAGAGTTATACAAGTTACTCACCTCCCTGGCCGAGCAAGTCTCCAACCTGTCCCAGAATGTTACAGAATTGCAGAGACATTCATTGGCATTTAAAGGAGCAACGCTTCCAGTCCCGGAACATGTATACCCAGAACCGTATGTCTTTATGCCTGACAGGTTCGACGGTTCCCGTTCTACTTTTCCGATGTTCAAGACGGATTGTGAGCTACTATTTGCCCTGAAATCGAGAACCTACGCCACCGACTTTATCAAAGTACGCTCCGCTATTAACCTATGCACCGGGCGGATTAAGGCGTGGGCACACCAGAAGTTGCAGGAGAGAAGTACTGTCTTGGACTCCTGGGAGTTGTTTATGTCCGCAATGGATTCTCAGTGTTTTGCAGCAAGAAAAGCAACTTCCAAACCCATTTCAGGTCCTCGCAGAACCCGGTTGCCTAGAGAAGAGGAATTGTTTTATGGATACAAAAATCCCATCATGTTGCAGCATGAACCCACTTTCAAGGACCCGCCTTGTAACCCTGTTTACACTCGAGCTAGCAGTGAAACTCCAGTCGACATGGAGGAACCCATGGAGATTGGCTTCACCAGGACTAGATTGTCCCCTAAGGAAAAAGACCGCAGGAGAGCCCATGGTCTATGTCTATACTGTGGGAAAAGAGGGCATTTCATATCGCTCTGCCCGACTCGTCCACCTAGGCCAAGACCCCTTCTGTCTGGTGCCATATGGACTTACCCTGTCATCCCAGCAAGACAGCCTGGACACTGCCAGAACTGTTCCCGTCCTGTGACACAAAAGGGTACCCAAACCAATACCGTTAATGTTACCAGTACCTCTGTGGAAACTTCACCTCTTGCTCTAGAAAAATTTGGACCTCTTCCTGATAACACTTCTGTACAAGCAAGCACCATCACCACTTCCTGCCTTGCCAAGACAGTTCTGCCTCCTGACTGCACCTATGCCTCAAATGGCACAGTTGTGTGTAAACAAGATCTAGAAATATTCGAAAAAGCTTTGAAAGCTGCAAATGCCTCCCCTATAGCACCCGAAACTGGTACCATAAAGTCCCAGTCTGTAGACTTTGATTACAAAGACTATCTTAGTGATACAGATACCGAAGATGAAGAGTACCATTTCCAGGTAGAGCCTGTTCACGCCCGGAGGGCGTTCTTGACGGGGGGGTACTGTCACGGTCCACGCCGTGACATCCAGTCTGCCAGACGTGGTCGCTCTGGAAGCGCCCGATAGGGGATTTGAACTGTGGTTCTTCTGGACCATATCCTGCTGTTCTTCCTCTGAGCCATTTCAGGACTTTGGATAACTCCCTGTTTATTCTTGTATTGCCTGCAGCACAGGGGTCTGGACTTCACTTAAGGCTCTGATCTGTCAGTTACACTCCAGCTGAATCTGATCCTAATTAACAGGATATAAAAGCCTGCCTCACCCTGGGAGGGTTGTCAGTTCATTGACTCTGGTTCTCTTGTTTGGTTCCTGTTACTCCGTACCTGCGTTCCAGTGATTTCTGTCTAATTCCGGCTTCTGACCTTGGCTTTCCTCCTGGACTACTCTGACCTCTGGCTTCCCTGATTTTGGCTTCCCTTGACCACGCTTCTGCTTATCCCTGCTGTACTGAGTCTTGGAGCACTTTTCCTGGAAAGCCCCCGTGCACAGACTCACAGGCCAGGTGGCGTCTTACCTGGTCACCCTGGTCTGTGTCTACTTTGCAAGGGTGAGCGTATAACTCTGCGAGCTGGACTCCCTATCAGGTAAGACTCCATTACACAGAGAGGGTATTCGGTCTTTGTGTGTGGTAATTAATTATATAAGAAACTAAGCTTATTTGGGAAGTTATAATCATTATTTGTGTGTCACATGATGTTTGGTATGACTTCCGCGTCATGTGACAAGGGGTTAATTTCCGTGTTGCGTAGTGCGCATGTGCAAGGAGATCATTACCACTGCGCATGTTGACATTAGTTGTTCACTTGTATTCTATGCAATTTCAGTAAACCATCCTTAAATGATCTTACTTTCTGTAGTAGGGTAAAATAATGTTAGGAGGTAAGGTATAGCAAAATGATGACTTTTGCCAGGAGAACCTAGAGGGGTATTCAACAGTTTGTTAGGGTGTACATAAAAATAAACACAAATGTGCACCGTGTGAAAGAAAATACATAAACAAATGACATATACTCTCATACTAAGAAAAAAATAAAGTCTGAAAATTTGTTTTTTAAACAGCAAATATGTTACTATTCCATTGTACTTTGCAAGGTTTAGTGAAATAAATAAATCAATAATATAAAGAATATGCATAGTATAATCTGTAATAAAGCACAAAGTCTTTATTATGCTTGTTGAAAGTACTCATAAATGAGCCAAGACCAGGCTTTATAACATGTGCATATTGGTGCCCCTCCTTAGCTAAAGCAATTGGCATTGAATATAAATAACTGAAAGATCCCCCAAACTCCTTTTCAGGCACCTGGAAGACGAGTTTACATCGAAATGTATATTGCGTGAACTGCTAAAGGTGCCGTCAGCCATGAGATTGTTTTATATATCATTATAAAAAACAAGAACGTAGATGAAGCATGGCATGGGTTCAGCCACTGTCTAAAGGAGTCTAAAATGAAATAAGGACTAAAAATACTTTTTTATATGACTATAAAGAATTTAGAGACTTGTAAAAAGTATATAAGTAAAATGCATAAAAATAAAGCTCTTTACATCTCTGGTGTTGTAAAGAATGGAATTTAGAAAAGAACATGCATTCAATAGAATATCTCGTGTAAAAACATAACTGTCTCAGCATATACATAAGTGTTCAATAATTCTTCTCACTGCATTGAGGGTTCTGTAACTTAGGGACATTGCATACAAATACTGTTATGCTTTCTTAACTCACCATTGTGAAAGTGTTTATTGACTATTTAAAAAACCCTTTATCAAAATACATTCAAATGCAAACAAGCAAAAGTTTTGGAGGAGCACTTTCTCTACTATTCAACCTTGCATCAAGTATCTAGTTAGGTGAAAAGTGCAGTGGAGGCAAGCAGAACCATAATTTCCATTGCACTTTAAAAGATCAATGTCACCATGTTCCTGAGATGCTCGCTTTGTGCATGGGCACCTGGCTTTATTTTACATAATTTTACAGTGAACTTGTGGGCATGGTGTGTTCACTGTCCATCTCCAGGAAATTATGGTTTGGGTTTTTTTCTACTGAAACTGCCTCAGTGTTTAGATGGTAATATTTTAATAGAATTATAAAAGTTACTCAATTAAAACAAAACAAAATGGCTGCTGAGAGCATGTGATGCCAGCTGTCAGGATCCAAAACAGATTTTCGGAAATTTCCAACCTTTCATTTAATTTTGCTCCTGCAGTTTCTATATTTTGGCCTCCCTTGGTTCTACCTCACCTGCCTAGGTTACTACACCTACAAAAGGCTACACCCTTCTCTATACAGGGCCTATATTGAAGTCAAGGGTCAAACTGAAAAGACTTCTGTACCTGACTCCTCCGAACTTACCTGAGTTATTACCTAGTGATTACCAAACCTATCTACATTACCAAGCTTCTTTATTGGATCCTGATTTCCACAACCAACCTCCTTTGAAACCAAACTTATTCATATCAACTTGAACAACTTTACTACCCAACCTGCTTTATTAATTGCTTCAAACCAACCTGAACCACGTTATACCACTATCCTGTTTTGTGATTCCAACCAGCTTTATTGCCATCCTGCTGAAAACCAACCTGATCAAAACCAACCTGATCAACTCTACCGAGCTCAGGGGTGGGCTGGGAAGGGGGGCAGGGAGGCAATTGCCCCCCAGGTCGCCCTAAACCTAGGGCCACCCGCATCCAGCAAAAAAAGGAAAAATCTGAATCCCCTGCCACTGGCTCTGGCCCTGCCTTTGTCTCCGGCCCTGCCTCTGGCTGTGGTCCTGCCTTTGTCTCCGGCCCTGCCTCTGGCTGTGGTCCTGCCTCTGGCTCCGGCCCTGCCTCTGGCTCCGGCCCTGCCTCTGGCTATGGCCCTGCCTCTGGCTCCGGCCCTGCCTCTGGCTCCGGCTCCGGCCCTGCCTCTGGCTCCGACCCCAGCCCTGCCTCTGGCTCTCTCCCTGCCTCTGGCTCTCTCCCTGCCTCTGGGTCTGGCCCTGCCTCTGGGTCTGGCCCTGCCTCTGGCTCCGGCCCTGGCTCCGTTTCTCTCCCTGCCTGTGGCTCCGGCCCTGCCTCTGGCTCTCTCCCTGCCTCTGGCTCCAGCTCTGCCTCTGGCTCGGCCTCTGGCTCTCTCCCTGCCTCTGGCTCTGCCCCTGCCTCTGCCTCTGGCTCCGGCCGTGCCTCTGGCTCTGGCTCCGGCCGTGCCTCTGGCTCTTGCTCCGGCCCTGCCTCTGATGATGTCAGGAGGAGGGGGCGTGACTTTCACTGCTCTTCTCACAGGACCACTGGGGAGTCTGGGATAAGAGCAGTGGAAGTCATGCCTCCTTCTCCTGACATCATGAGGAGAGGCCAGCCGACTTCACTGGCTGCTGTTCCTGCTCCTGCTGGCTGCTGCCCACCCCTCCCTGGCCTAAGGTAAGACTCAGGGTGGGGGGATACACTTTGGTTTTTTTTTTTATTCCCCTCCTCAGCCCTGTCCCCTTAGTCAGCCCCTAACCCCCTTCCTCAGCCCCTATCCCCTTCCTCAGCCCTGTCCCCCCCCTCCTCAGCCTGTCCCCCCCCTTCTCATCCCCTGTCCACTCCCTCTCAGTCCATCCCTCTCTCAGCCCTTATCCTCCTTTGCTCAGCCCTGTCCCCTTAGTCAGCCCTAGCCGCCTGTCCCCCCTTTGCCCCTAATCCCTTCCTCGGCCTGTCCCCTTCCTCAGCCCCTGTCCCCTTCCTCCAGCCCTGTCCCCTTCATCGGCCGTCCCCTTCAGCTTTAAGCCTGACCCCTCTCAGCCCCTGTCCACCTCTCATCCCATCCCACCCACTCTCAGTCCCTGTCCCCCCCTCAGCCCCTATCCTTCTTCTCAGCCTGTCCCCTTAGTCAGCCCACTGTCCTTCACTCGGCCTGTCCCCTTCCTCGGCCCCATCCCCTTCCTCGGCCCTGTCCCCTCCTCAGCCCTGTCCCCTTAGTCAGCCCCTGTCAACCTTCCTCAGCCCCTGTTCCCCCTCCTCAGCCCTGTTCCCTTAGTCAGCCCTTGTCACCGCTCCACAGCCCTGTCCCCTTAGTCAGCACCTCTCCCCACTCCTCCGCACTGTCCCCTTAGTCAGCCCTTGTCACCCCTCCTCAGCCCTGTCCCCTTAGTCAGCCCCTGTCCCCCCTCCTCAGCCCTGTCCCCTTAGTCAGCCCTTGTCACCCCTCCTCAGCCCTGTCCCCTTAGTCAGCCCGAGGTCCCCTCTCAGCCCCTATCCTCTTCCACTCAGCACCTGTCACCCTTTCCCCTCTCTTGGCTCCTGCACCCCCTTCCTCAGCCCCATGCCCCCACTACAGCCTTATAACATCCCCACTACAGCTTCCCCCAATTGCAACCCATATCACCCATACCACAGTCCCTTTCCAAAATTGTAGCCATCAACCTACTTCAGCCCCTCCCCTCTCCCCCTAACATTTCCTAAACCCCAAATTACAGCTTGTACTCTCCACTACAGCCCTGTCCCTTTACTCAGCCCCTGTCTACTGGTTTTAAAAGTGTAAAGTTTGTGTGTATGTGTGTGTCAGTATGTCTGTGTGTGTGTGTGTGTGTCAGTATGTCTGTGTGTGTGTCAGTATGTCTGTGTGTTTGTGTGTGTGTGTGTGTGCGCCAGTTTGTCTGTGTGTCTGTGTCAGTATGTCTGTCTGTCTGAGTCCCTATGCCTGTAACAGTGTGTCTTTCTGTATGTGTCTCTGTGCCTGTCAGGGAGTGTGTGCTTGTGCCTGTCAGGGAGTGTGTGTTTTTTAGTGCGTGCCAAATCAGCAAGTGTGTGTGCCTGTCATTGAGTGTCTGTTTAGGTGACTGCCCCCCACCTCCAATCACATGGGAAAGGTGTTTTTACTCTCCTCTTGGTGCAATGGGCCACTTGACAGGATTTGCCCCCCCAGGCCTAAGGCTGCCAGCCCTCCCCCGACCAAGCTTATTTACTTCCTACATGATCTACATTACAAACCTACTTAATTCCAACCTGCACTGCTCTACAATCCTGCATTATTACAAACCAGCTTTATTATCCACTTCAAACCAACCTGAACAACGCTATGAACCTACTTTATTACCAACCTGCATTCTACCAACCTGGACTACACTAATAACCATTATTGCATGGTATTATGTGCCTGAATATTCAGTGCTCCTTCCATCAAGGGACTGATTCGCTAAACCACTTGATTTTACTTGCAATCTAGAAATCTTATTGTTCATTTCTGTTTTACCTGTTGTTCTATTTAACCTATATTTTCATCTATAGGTTTTCTTTATTATTTAACTATATCATGTAAACAGCCTGTCTGGGGCTTATTACCTAAACACCTTTATTTCTGTTCTCTCACTCTCTTTCCTATAATTTCGTTTATAGGATCTCTCTCTACCTTTCTTATAATTCCATTTATAAGATCTACCACTACCTCCCTATAATTTCATTTATAGGCTTTCCTGATAACATAACACCTAAATCTTTCTGTTCTTACCTCTTTTGCTAAATATACTTATTATGTGTAAATATTTCTAAAGACTCCAGTAAACAGTCAAATGTTAACCATGTCACAAGCCTCTTATCTGACCTGATCAAGACCATGACACCAGCAGCCAATCAGGATCGAGTGTTTGTAAATATTTTCCCACTAAGCAAGAAGCACAGATGTTTTCACATTCTAGTAAATACACATTCTTGTAATAATGCTTTATTTCCATCCTGTTCACTGTCTAGTGTTTATTTTTAACGGTCACATTTTTGTAGGGGTTTTGAGATATCCTCAGAATTCCGGAATACTGCAATATGGACAGAAAGACCGGGGTTATTAAAGTAAAACAAAGACAGATGTCAGATTTTTAAGGTGTTTGTGCAACTATTATTAGTAATATTTGACCCTCCTCAAACTATGATTTTGAATAATGTATGCCAGAGCCACAACACTAAAAAATCATGAGCATGCATTAGCTGGTAAGTGCACTATTGCATGCTACATCTGTAGTGGTTATGTTAATCGAGAGGTACTTTTAACTACAACAGATGTTCTCGCTCATCATCAAAAATCACTGGTAATTATTAATTCCCACAATAACAAAGTTCTTTAAATGAGTCTTATTTGAAAACATTAACGCTTAAATATTCTTGCCATCATACTGGTAGCAACGAGCAAAATATTACTGGAAGGCATTTAATGAGAACGTTTAAGTTAATGCCTGAACATTCACAAGGTTAATGTGCTTCCTAAAAGCAATAGCACCAGTTTAGAAAAGGTGTTACTCTGTTCCATAATTTTTCTTTGATGTCCCAGATCTGGCAACACCAATGGAAAGTCTTTATAAAGCTTAGTGTCATCACCTCGTTAAATGTACTTGTGGATACGTGGAATGATTACTGGTTCTTCTGTCCACGCAAAAATATTTTGCAATGTTCTTTGCACGTGTGTTCATAGTTGAATGTGCTGACAACAAAATCACACAAAAATTAAAAAATGGAAATCAAATTTTTCAACCCATGGAGGTCTGGATTTGGAGTCACACTCAAAATTAAAGTGGAAAAACACACTACAGGCTGATCCAACTTTGATGTAATGTCCTTAAATCAAGTCAGAATGTGGCTCAGTAGTGTGTGTGGCCTCCACGTGCCTGTATGACCTCCCTACAATGCCTGTGCATGCTCCTGATGAGGTGGCGGATGGTCTCCTGAGGGATCTTCTCCCAGACCTGTACTAAAGCTCTTCCTCCCAGACCCTCCCACCTACTGGACAGCATCCATTTTACATTCATTGTGAAGCTGCATTCTTAGTGAGTTCAGGAGGTGGGAGGGTCTGGGAGGGAGGGTCTGCTGCTGATTGGCTGGAATGTGTCTGCTGACTGTGAGGTACAGGGTCAAAGTTTACTCAATGATGAGTCCGCGGCGAACCGTTCGTGGCGAACCGTTCTGGACATCACTAATTTCCACCTGTGGGCTATCCCATTTGCACAACAGCATGATAAATTGATTGTCACTCAGTGTTGCTTCCTAAGTGAACAGTTTGATTTCACAGAAGTGTGATTGACTTGGAGTTACATTGTGTTGTTTAAGTGCTCCCTTTATTTTTTGAGCAGTGTATATATGTGTATATATATATTATTTTTAAAAGTATCAAGTGTCTGTCTCATTCTACAAAAGGTGCAGAAATATATTTTTGAATAGTAAATTCTATTTCCTGCCTTTATTGTTTATCACACATTGCAACGCATGTTTAATAGATATCTCTGCAGTTGTAAATAATGATGCTAAAGCAACTAAATCACAGATTGACCAATAAATGAGCAGATTGAGTAAAATTATTAAAAAGTGTACTTTGCAGATATATTGCATGTGTCCATTTGCCACACTTCTTTGATGTATATATGTATGTAATTACATAGCATAGTTGTATTAACATTAGAGTTTAATCACAGCTTTAATTATTTGATAACAGAAATTAATTAAACTACTTACAGAAAAATTGATTTAATGCTGAACAAAAATCAGACGTTTAAAAGGGAAAGATCTATATGTACAATATTATTCTATGTATTAATGGACTTGGAAAAATTAATTATCGAACAAAGCAAGATTAATTCTGAGTCCCTTAAACTTTATATTGTTAAAACTTACATCAGCAAAAAACATATTTAACATGACGGTATGGGATGATCAGTATTTTACATATAATTCAGCTCTCCTGCCTATGATGGGCAAGGGATTGCCAAATTTAAAGCAGCACAGTCACCCTTCCCCAGCAAAATCAGTATTTCATAAAGGTAAGCACCCAAGATAAGTTCCTCTAATTAGATTTTAATACATTTCAGAGGTAATTTGGCAGGACCTAAATACTGAAGAATCTCATTGATGCAGAATTACTGATTAGGGGAAACATAGTCTAGGTTCATTAGTTAATTACTTGAGGATGAATTTGGTGGACTATGTCTGGGATCTCCACAATAGGCATATATACGAGTTGTTATCACTAGCATTAATGATCTGTACTTTGTGTTTTTATTCTGCCCTCACACTTTTTTTTTTTTTAATCATTTGACTGCCATGGCATTGGGTGTATACTTTATTTTAACCCTGGGGCATCTAGGATGCAAATTTAGAAAACTCTCTTTCTTCACATAATAAGATAATATTGGTTATGTATCATACAGAGTGGGATACCTTGGGCCTTGATTGTATTTCAAGCTCTGGGCGTCTGATTAATATGGTTGCATCCCCTGTGGATAAGGGAGACCCTGGTGACAACGGGGACTTTACCCTATGACAGTGGAAAAAAGTAGGTTCAGAGAGTGTAATCAGTGCCAGGAGGTAATATGTACCCGGCTGCACAGATGTCTTTCTCTATATGTCTACTAAATTAAACAGAGGACAATGAGATATGATAATAAGGTCATTTCAATAAATGGGGCCTCCCAATAATATCAGTGAATTGGGTTCCCAATACTTTGTTATTCTCCTGACCATTAGTGAATATGTCTCAGTCATCTGGCAAAACAGATTGCTATGATTTATAATGGTTGACATGTACAGAATAACCTTTATTGTTTGGATTTATTTAAATGATGAAATGTTTAAATCCCAGCAAAATCAAGTTATTATTCTACTGGGACACATTTTAAGATGATAAATACGCAACTAAAACTCTTTATTGGTTTGTCACTTAGTGGCAAAACAATTTATACTTTTCTTGAAAATAAATATTTTTTCTACACTACTTTATTGTATTTCTTGCAAGGGATTTGTCAGTTTTGCAAAATAAACATTGGATAGCAGCTAATGCTGTTGATAGGAATGTAGAAAACATGAAATACATCGCTAGATAAATACAAATCTTGAAAGGGCATTTATTTAAGCATTTATTTTTTTGCAAACTATGAAACACTTTGTCATTCCAGACTGACAGTCTGACAATATGTGTTAACTTGTTTGCTATATTAAACATTACAATGCTTCAAGAGACGCTCTGTTTGGCTTATTTATAAAATGGTTAGAGATATATATTTAATTATACTTGAACATTCATTTCAGACCATACTGCAATACAGAGTTTTGGTTACAGACTAACAAAAACGCACAATTCTGACCATGTTCAGGATGGGGTTAGTATTCTAAATGTTGCCATGGCACCAAAATAAAGAAATAATTGATGGCTAGAGGACAGTCACTAAATGCTGAGTATATTTACAGATCAAGTGAGAGATTAGCAGAAGAGGGAAAACTGGATGAGAAATTTAAAAAAAAATATTACTTAAACAGAGTAATCTTCTCATATCTCCAGCTTAGATCCCCGCTGGCACACCAAATTACACTAGGCTCTCAACACACTACACTAACAACTTTTGAACGGGCCTGCATGTCACCAGCCACACCCAAAAAACAAATCTCACTGAGCTACCACACACTAATTGATGGTCTCATGACCCTCCCCCCTCCCCCGTTCTAAAGGTACTTATAAAAAAATAAACAAATGGGGAAAAAAAACAGCATTTAAAGCACACTCAGTGGAAAAAAGGCATATATCAAATACCTAAATCTCCAATAGTATGTCTAATGTAGTTACATTAGTAGAATACAATACATCTAGAATAAATAAAATCACATAGTGTAGGCATGGAATCACACTCACATGACTCAGAGTTATACCAGGCTCTCTACCAAAAGACTAAGGGTGCCTATACAGGCTTGGAGAAATTCCTGTAGGAAATAGGAATCCCATGTTGAGAAAAGTATTTTTTGAACATAGGGAATGTAGCAGGATAAAAAGTAAAGCAATAAAAACAGTAAGAGGTGAGGTGGTGTGCCCAATTATGGCAGTGTCTATGGTGCTAATAAAGGTCAGCAAGTAAAAGCTCACCACTGGCATCAACACCACATCAAGGACCACTCTAGGCACCCAGACCACTTAATGAAGTGGTCTGGGTGCCAGGTCCAGCTAGGGTTCACCCATGTTTTTATAAACATAGCAGTTTCAGAGAATAAATGGGTTAATCCTTCCTCCAAAGCCTCTAGCGGCTGTCTCATTGTAAATGCTTGCGTGATTGTAAATGCTTTCCTCTGCGACCGGCTCAATGCGCGGAGAGGAGGAGGATCAGAAGAGGAGAGCTCCCCACCCAGCGCTGGAAAAAGGTAAGTTTTAACCCCTTTCCCCTTTTCAAAGGCGGGCGGGAGGGGGTTCTTGAGGGTGGGGGCACCCTCAGGGCACTATAGTGCCAGGAAAACGAGTATGTTTTCCTGGCACTATAGTGGTCCTTTAAACAAAAGAGTTTCAGTACAGATACGTGTCAACCTATTCTTGGTCTTCTAGGTCTTCAAGTGCAAATGCATCACATTCACATAAAACGTACATTTCCAGAATCAGCATACTCCAAATACAAACATACGTCAAAATCATACAAATTGGTCCAGTGGGTCAAAAGTTAGATCAAAGTCCTTTGTGACCAAATGAAGCATGGCTTTTCTGCCCAAAACCAGTTAAACAGAGTCTTCTATCCTGGAGATAAATTGGAAGTAATCCAATTATCTCCAAAGACAGGGGCAAAACTCCATTAGCCACATGGTAGCAAAAGACAATAAAATAAATAAATATTTATAACTGTGCAGCTATTGCATAAAACAGGTACATTCAACATATCCCCAGATAGCTTAGATCTGAGCGCACATTATTACTGAATGGTGCTCAGATAACATACAGTTCAATTGCCATGGAGCCAAAGTCTTTCACCTAGTTTTTCGTTGTATGAATGGGCTCCATGGCATAGCTGTCTGGGGTATCACTGTTCAAATAGGGAAAGTACCGAATGACCCGGCTTTTCGGTCTTTGCAGGGGAAAATCAACATGGGGCCATAGTCACAGGGCAGGAGGCTGGCAATCAGTCTTTTCCAATTCCCAGTGGCGAGGCTGGTTCCGCCACAGTGCTTATAGCACATTCGCATAGTATGTTGATTCGTACTTTCCCGAAATCCAAGCTGGTCGTGAGAATAAATCAAGCGGTTCTTCATTCGCATACCCAAACATCAGTTGAGACTTGGCATGCTTTATTATGGCCAGATAGCCTACCCATATCACAGACCCCCTGCATGAGGTCTCAAGCAAGGACATAGCAGAACACTCCCACAACACGCCCAGGTATCTCAGTGACTGGGAGATAATTTAGTGTACTTAAACTTATTATCTCCCAGGCACTGGAGGTACAAATCATTAAACATAAAATACCCCAAAGTACATATAACACATATAGGAACCCCCACAAATATTATATCCCTTGATAGCCTGGATCTGAGCGCCCAAGTTGTCCAAACAGCACTCAGATCCCACTAACACAGCCAAATCGCCACCAGAGTAAAGTTTTGACCGACCGCACACGTGGAGTCTGCCCAAATTAGTTCCAGAGAAATAGTGGTAGCGGTTGGGAGATCAATACAAGAAAACAGACAAACAGTTCCCCTGGCTCATAGGTAGTGATTATTTGCCTTGTTCGTTCAAGCAATCCTACTGAACAGCGCTCTCCTGGCTTGTCGTGGAAAGAAGCAGGTGTTCGTATGAAATCGTCGGTGTTTGTGAGGTCGAGTACCCATGTTATAGTTACAGACACTCAATGACGAAGTCCCTCTGCCTGCTTTCGTGCAACAAGATGGCAGTTTTCTCCAGCACGTGTTGTTCTGTTATACGAACGGCAGCCACACAGAGAAAGCAGTTAAGTTTGTGGTTTATTTGAAGTTAATGAGCCAGGGGGGTGTTCGGTGTCTAGTAGATCCATCTACAGAATGCAGGGAAAGTAACTGGGTGAATAAAATACATAGTTTTTGTCACACCAAAGTCTTCTTCCGATAATGTATTTCCAGGTGCATGCAGACTGTGGTGTAACTTCCGGTACCTGTGTTGCCCTTAGTAGGTAAAGGAATCCATAGTAGATGAAAAAAAGGGTCCTTGTGATGACCATAATTGTGAAAAATAATTGTGAAAATCAGCAGGAAAAGTTCATAATAAAGAATACTAAAACAGACACAAAAAATGGGGTATAACTATTATTAGCAACATTAAACACATATTCAGCATCTTACAATTTCAAATAAAAATATGGATTAAAGAATCAAATACATCGAATGTACAGGTGTAAATAAAACATGTAATAATCTTAAGGAGACTATATACCAATTAAAATTCATTATAATATACCTTAAAATCGTTTAAATTAATATGATATATATATATATATATATATATATATTTATTTTATTTTTCCATTTTATTTTATTCAATTTTTATATGTCCCACAGATGCTCAAGCTGATTATCTGTGGAATTTAGAGACCAAGGCAAAATCCTGACTCTTTGTCATGTTCTCAAATCATGAACCTTTTTTGCAGTGTGACAGGGTGCATTATACTTCTGAAAGAGGCCACTGCTTTTAGGGAACGCCATTGTCATAAAGGTGTGTACATGGTCTGCAACAATCTCTACGTAGGAGGTGCATGTCAAACTAACATCCACATGAATGCCATGACCCAAGGTTTCCCATACACAGGAAAGTGCTGGGTGTTCTGATACCTTTCTATCATGGCCAGATTTAAAGGGACACTCCACTACCCAAACCATAATAAATAAAAATCACATTTAGTAGATATATGCCAAATGAAAACTTTCATGTTTTTAACTATGCATTTTTTTATTGGAGTTATATATAGAAACAGCATGCAAATGTTGCATTTCTCTTTCCTGCAGCCTTTGCAAGGCCTCCTCTTCTAACCCCACCCAGACTTTTTGTGGCTGTCCAATCACAGACTTCCCAATGCAGCTCAATGAATAATGAATGCTGCAGCCAGGCTTATCTTCCTATCTTTTTTTTATAAATGTGAATTTTTGTAACATATTCATTCCCTTATTTATTCACATAAAAATCAATTTTTCTGTGCATTACAGGGATTTATCCCTGAGTGCAGGCCATAATGTTTTTCTATGAAGAACAGCTTATTGTATTTGTTCTGGTGAGAAGAAGCATTCATTTTATGCCTTTTGCAGTAATCACTGTCTTTTCAGAGAAACTGTCGTGTTTACATTACAGCCTAGGCATAACTCCACTGGCCACTCCTTAGATGACTGCTAGAGGTGCTTCCTGGGGCAGTACTGCACAGTGAGCAGAACTGCCATTCAGTGCCTCCACCCTCTGCATGCAGACACTGAACTTTCCTCATAGATATGCATTGGTTCAATCCATCTCTAGGAGGATATGCTGATTGGCTAGGACTGTGTTTGACTTGTGCTGGCTCTGCCCCTGATTTGCCTTCTTGACAGTCTCAGCCAATCCTATGGGGAAGCATTGTGATTGGCTCAGACCACAATGTCTGATGATATCAGCAGACAGAGGCAGTTCAGAGACAGACAGGGGCAAAGCCAGCAGCTGCAGACTTGAATATAATTAAGATTTTACTATATTTAGGGAGGCAAGAGGGGGCCAGAGGGGCTAGATTGTGGTTTTAACATAATAGGGTCAGGAATACATGTTTGTGTTCCTAACCCTATAGTTTTCCTTTAACACAGGACTAACCACTTCCACTCCTCCAATCGCATCAATTAAGATTTAATTTTATTATAAACTCTCCCTGCAATCAACTTTAACCATGTAGGAAATACATTTTACCTTGAATTGTGTAATTGTAATCTACTCCCCTTTGAATATGAGCTCAACAACTTCTGTTACTGTACTTCCAACTTGTCTTTTCACAACTACTTGTTTCTTAGTCCCTTTATTAGACAGCAGTGTGCACTATGTTAGTGTTTTATTATTAATAATAATAATAATAATAATAATACTATAGATGACAAGGGAGGGAGGTAGTTGACTTAGACATATAGAATAGGCAGAATATGAAGATTGACAGATAAGTATGTGTGTATTTTTATAGTCCAACTCCAATATTTACAGATCAATGGTTTTGAACCCTTCTCTAGCACAGGTACCTCATTCAAGGGCTCTACTTAAACTTGCAGTGCAGATAGCCCCAAGAGGAAGGATTTCCCAATAAGTGGGTTAATTCCATAAAAGCAGGCATTAGGCTGCTGGGATAGGACCTGCCAAAAATGGGATACATTAGCATTGTGGCAGGCTAATGCAATGTATGATCATAAGCTGTAACTAAAACAAAACAAAAATATTATTAGAAACATCCAAAATCAGCAACTTGCAAATATCTCCGCTATTTCTGTAGTCTGTCTGTGAGGCGTACAATATTTCCCACCCTGTCTTGCTATGGGTGAAATCTGACTATTCTCTGCTTTGATGACAAAAAAGTGTCAATATATTTGCATGAACATATGCAATTCTCCAGTTTTGGCAATACGTCTTTAATGCATCTTCGAACATGAATTGTATCAATGTTATAAAGCTGTTAACTATATCTATGAATAATGTATTATTCCATTCATTCTCTCCATGTACACACATTCTCTGCTATAATCTAGATGCAGATATGTAATAGGGACTAGTTCTCAAATACACTGCTCAAAAAAATAAAGGGAACACATCCTAGATCTGAATTAATTAAATATTCTTCCGAAATACTTTGTTCTTTACATAGTTGAATGTGCTGACAACAAAATCACACAAAAATTAAAAAATGGAAATCAAATATTTCAACCCATGTAGGTCTGGATTTTGAGTCACACTCAAAATTAAAGTGGAAAAACACACTACAGGCTGATCCAGCTTTGATGTAATGTCCTTAAAACAAGTCAAAATGAGGCTCAGTAGTGTGTGTGGCCTTCACGTGCCTGTATGACCTCCCTACAACGCCTGTGCATGCTCCTGATGAGGTGGCGGATGGTCTCCTGAGGGATCTTCTCCCAGACCTGGACTAAAGCATCTGCCAACTCCTGGACAGTCTGTGGTGCAACGTGACGTTGGTGGATGGAGCGAGACATGATGTCCCAGATGTGCTCAGTTGGATTCAGGTCTGGGGAACAGGCGGCCAGTCCATAGCATCAATGCCTTCGTCTTGCAGGAACTGCTGACACACTCCAGCCACATGAGGTATCGCATTGTCTTGCATTAGGAGGAACCCAGGGCCAACCGCACCAGCATATGGTCTCATAAGTGGTATTAGGATCTCATCTCGGTGTTATGGACAGATGAATTAAAATAAAATGGATATTTACTAATGTCTATTTATTCTGTGTTCCCTATGTTAAAACTGTCTGCTAGAGTAAATATTCCCTTCCCCCCTACAATGTGTTCAGTTGCTATTTCCTCTGTAAATTCCTCATCCTGCTAGCATCCCCCTTCCCATCAGAGCAAGCCTCGTGTAACCAAAATTCCTGTGTTAACAGCTTCCTTTACTAACTCCTCCCCCACTTCCTTTGTGCCAGTTAACAGCTATATGCCACGTGTAACAAAATGGAGAATCACTGTTAAAGTAACTGAAAGAAACTACTCACTCCCCCTGTCATTGTGTATCCAGGAGCTGGAATATAGGCGGGAGAAGTCTGTAATGACGACACTACATCCTGTAGGGGGGGGGTTTAGACAAGACCCCTTAGACTGTTAACCAATTGTTGAATGTATACTGTATGTTTAAACTGTGACGTATTTTTGCTTTAAGAAGGAGCCCCCACTCCGGGGAATAAAGCATTCCTTGGTTTTTCACTGATCAGAAACTCTGTCTCCGGTGTGAATTACTTCTAGGGAAAGCGTGCACGCATTAATCAATCAATTTGGAAGGTGTAGATAGACAAATTATCAAAGTTTTCTTTGATCCAAAACATCGGTACCTAATGGCAGTCAGGCTACCTCTGGTGAGCACATGGAGGGCTGTGCGGCCCCTCAAAGAAATGCCACCACACACCATTACTGACCCACTGCCAAACCGGTCATGCTGAAGGATGTTGCAGGCAGCAGAACTTTCTCCACGTCGTCTCCAGACTCTGTCACGTCTGTCACGTGTGCTCAGTGTGAACCTGCTTTCATTTGTGAAGAGCACTGGTTGCCAGTGGCGAATTTGCCAATCTTGGTGTTCTCTGGCAAATGCCAAATGTCCTGGACGGTGTTGGGCCACAGCTTGCATTGATGTGCCATCCTGGAGCAGCTGCACTACCTGAGCCACCCGTGTGGGTTGTAGACTCCGACTCATGCTACCACTAGAGTGAAAGCACCGCCAGCATTCAAAAGTGACCAAAACATCAGCCAGGAAGCAATGCTGGCAGCACTCATATGTCTGCTTCCCAAAGAAAACCTCTGGATATGACGCTGAGCACATGCACTCAACTTCTTTTGTCGACCATGGCGAGGCCTGTTCTGAGTGGAATCTGTCTTGTGAAACCTCTGTATGGTCTTGCCCACCATTCTGCAGCTCAGTTTCAGGGTCTTGACAATCTTTTTATAGCCTAGGCCATCTTTATGTAGAGCAACAATTCTTTTTTTCAGATCCTTAAGAGAGTTCTTTGCCATGAGGTGCCATGTTGAACTTCCAGTGCCAGTATGAGAGAGTGTGAGAGCAATAACACCAAATTTAACACATCTGCTCCCCATTCACACCTGAGAACTTATAACACTAACAAGTTACTTGACACCGGGGAGGGAAAATGGCTAATTCGGCCCAATTTGGACATTTCCTCTTAGGGGTGTACTCACTTTTGTTGTCAACGGTTTAAACATTATTGGCTGTGTTTTGAGTTATTTTGAGGAGACAACAAAATTACACTGTTATACAGGCTGTACACTTACTACTTTACATTGTAAGCAGAGTGTAATTTCTTCAGTGTTGTCACATAAAAAATATAATAAAATATTTACAAAAATGTGAGGGGTGTACTCACTTTTGTGAGATACTGTATATAATATAAATTTAACTTGGCACTTGTCTAACTTATATCCAGTAACCATGCCTCAGTGCCAACCCACATCTGTATATAACCCAAAGAAGAAAGGGTGCACTCAATCTTTTCAATGTGTTTATTAAAACAATTTAATAGTTTGTCCCGATCTCTATATCCCTGTGTATATTCCATATAGTCTCACATTATCATGACATTACTCATACCATATCACCCTCAGATTGCAGCAACATTCAACACATGCACAATAAGACGCGCAAACATACACATACTGATACACGCACACAGATATACACTTTGATTCATGCACATACATACACTCAATACACGCATAAACTTACACGCTCTGATATATGCACATACACACACAAACATGCTGATGTGTATATCTGTGTGTATCCATCACTGTGCTTGCAATGCAAATCTGTATCTGTGTGGGGAGGAGTGGTGATGAGACAATATGAGTTTGTGGGGGTGGGTAGGTGATATGAGAGCATAAGTGTGTGGGGGAGTGCAAATGCGACAGCATGAATGTGTGGGGGAGGGGTTGATGATGTGACAGCATGAGTGTGTAGTGGGGGGGTAATGTGACAGCATAAGTGTGTGGGGGAATGGTCCAATGTGACGGCATTGAGTGTGCAGGGGAGAGGGTAATGTGAAATGTGGTGGAGAGGTCAATGTGACAGGGTGAGATTGTGTGGGGGTATATTGTTTTGCTGCTTGTTTTGATAACATGTGAGCCCACCACACCCCTGCTTACCTCAATGAGATTGCTCCTTCAGCCACCCTCCATTTGCTCTGTGTGAGGGTGGCTATCCCTCAGTGCTTGTGTGCTGGGTGCTCCCTTGATGTGTTCACATGGAGGTTAAGGGGATGTGAACTCATATTACATCACCCTCGGTGCTCCATGTGAAGACAGTCAGACAGGCAGGCACATTGAACTTCAGATCTTCCTTGTCCCCACCTCCCCTTCAGATGGGGAATGAATACATACCCTGGCAATCGTATATACATGAGTGGTGATGTGAAGGGGTTAAGCATTCAATGCACATAACAACATATGTTTTATATTTATATATACATAGTTTTTCATATATTTATAATTCCCAAAAATGATAACTTGTATACAATGAATAATTAGATTACATTGTCTTTGCTAAAGAATCTGTGTGAACAGAATTATTTACAGGTTAGCATTTGGTACCTCCTGACATTTAGATTTATTTAGTAGAAAAATATTTAATTTCTCTAGTGGACTCTTAACTCTACACAACTACCAAGTCAAACTATAAAAATAAATAAATTCATGCATGTATTGGTATATTTTAATACAAACTCTGGTCACTTGCATTTGTATAAATCGATGGAAAATATGTAAACTGTTTGGTGCAAAAAATGTTTTCTAGTAAGGGAATCTTTAAAATCTGCACTGATACAGGAGTAATTGTCAACAAAGAGATATTTAGTAATAATAGCAACATAAACTGAACACCCAAATACCTGCATTCTCTTCTTTAGATGGGCTTACTCTGAATGTTGTACTGTTTTTATAAACTATTATATTTACAAGCTTCAGATTTTTAGAGTTAATGGAGAAATCTTCAAATAGTGTAAAATAAATAAATAAATACAAAATCTACCATTCATATACCTCTACAATTGTTGCCATCGGTATTAACGGACTGAAAAACTATGATGATGTTTGTAGACTTCCTCTCAGATGGCCGTCAAGGAGTCCTTTGAAGTAAAGGTTTCTTATATTTAACATTACTTATTGATACATCTGTACTGTCATCTCTATACAATATACTCAAAGCCTTCTTCTAACACTGTACAATAGATGAAGGTCGCTAGAGGGTCTACATTAGAGAGATGGCAACATTACATATCCAGAAATGTAGTGTATATTTATGGTCCAGAAACACTTAACTTGACAAATATGCTGGTGAGTTCTTAAATATTGCTGATTCCTACTTGGATTGTCAATAAACACCATATTATTGGAACCATGGACTTTAATTTCTCTAAAAAGGTATTCTAAACACTATACTTACTACAGCTCATGTAGCTGCTATGATGCAATAAGTGCTCATGTGCTCTCTAATGTAGAGTAAACTTGAATCCCTCTAGTGACCTTCATCTATCTTCAACCAAATAGTGTGAGAATATAAAGTCTCTAACTTGAACCCGAAATTTGCTGTTCTACATTATTAACTCAAAGCCATCCAATGATAACCTATACGTTTGGTTGGTTTCTACTACAGAAAATGTATGTGTCTTGGAGTTTCTACTTGTGCATACATTAAAAATAGACAAGGTTCACTCACTCACTGTTGCTATTTATACTGCCATGTTTATTATTTGTTGTGTGATCATATTGAATATACTGTGATACCTATAATTTAGGGCAAAGTAGCTCAGAATATTAAATATTTAAGGCACGTGTTTGTATCGCTTTCACTATAATCTTGACCCATCTGCTGTAGCCTCAAGGTACTGCAATAAAATCTTAGCTTTTTTTTTTGTTGAATATTTTTCTAATGTATCCAGGATTCCTAAGATCATAATGTATTAAGCTGTATTTGCACTGCACATTATCGGAGTACCTGCTATTTTATTGTTTGATACTCTACATAAGAAAATGTATATATTCCTTGACCCATGCACTACAGAGTAATGTATTCCATTATAAAGAAAACATAACATGCTTCCTTTAACACGTGACATGTTGGAAACCTATACATGCCTATATACAATATCTAATACAACCATGAACAGTTCACATACCTTGGTGGATGTTTGCTATATTAATAGAATATTCATACAATGGACTGTTAAATACCTAGTGTATCAAATTCCAGACTTTTTTTAAAATTTACCTTATTAAATTAATTGTATTCACAAAAACTGTAACTTGAAAACTAAGAAGAAAAAACAAGTTCCAAAAAACTCCAACACAATACAATCAAAAATATATTTTCACTTTTGAGTTCTCAAAGTGATACACTAACAAAATTCATATAGGTAGAAACAATGCTAAATGACAAATGCTTTATTTACATTTAACATAATCCTTCCAGAACAACAGGAGACAGCTTTACAACACATTAAAAGGAAGCTTCAAATCAGTTTGCCACCAGAGCTGCTTTATTGTGATTGAATGCAAGTGAAACCATGCCGCTCTTAAAAGCCACAGGATGACAGCTAACCACCTTTGATCGATACCTGACTTTGTGCGCCATTCTTGCCACAGAGTGTCTTTTATCAGCAAGGTAGCTGATTCACAGCAGACTTGACTCTGTTTGAATTGAATGCATTAATCAATAATATGAAGAATTTGCTTGTCTTTTCACCTCATAAAAGTGAAAAGAGAAAAAACGGAAAAAAAAACACAAAAACAATACATTTCTGAAAATGCAAATATAATTCACTCCAACTATTATAAAATGTATCCAAGTCATTGTCAAGTAAGGCAATTGTACACATGTTAAAATTATAGATGTATAGATCACATACGACCAGTATATACTTAAATTAAAGTTCTTCAGGGGCACAATTGCATAGTAACCTCTTGCTGATAAGCCCAGTGTTCTAGATGTTGAATTGCGTGTCCCATATACTACCACTGTCTAGAAGTTCATGGCATATGCTCAGTTCCCATTGAAAATAATGAGAGCTTCATAAATAAGTGAACTAGGGTCTAGTTTGGAGAGAGTTGATTGAAGAACCTTTGAAACCTAAAGATTTGCAAATGAAGGAGCTTCAAAGGAAAATGTGTTTCTTTTTCTTTATTATTTTAATTTGGAACTTTTATAAAACTATGCATCAAACACTGCCAGCTTTTAGGAAAAGGAGACACCAGGGTAGGCAAGTGAGATGGGATTTAATTCAGGGAGTAGGAAACATTTGTACTTAAAAGGATCAGAAATTAAGTTGTGATGGTGCCCAGAGATCCCTGGCGTTATCTCAACTTTAGGGGTTAAATCATGCGTGAGCGCTTTAACTTCAAAGTCTGTGTTCCAGTGCTGGGTCTCTATGCATCACTGTCCTTCCAGATTTTGAGCAAAAGCCTTCTGGTTTCAGATTTTGAGCAAATGGAAGGACAAAGAGGCAGGGAGATCTTGCATAACAACACAGACTTTGGGGTTAAACTGTTCAGGAATGGTTTAACCCATAAAAGAGATCCAGCACCAGGGATCTCTTGGCACCATAACAACTTTATTTCAATGAAGTATCTATGGTGCCCAGAGTGCTCCTTTAATTTAGTGTTCATGTTGCTGAACACTATGGACTAAATGGAACAGGATGAACAAGTATTCTCGTACTTCGTCCTCCTGCCTAATAAAGCAGCAAAGATCACATTTTTCACAAAATCCTTAAGGACCCTACGCATATCGAACAATAACACATTTCCTCCACATGCAGTTAAAACATTTTCTGATACTCTTTCTCAGTAATGGGATTTACCAGCGAGACTTTCCTTTAATTCTTCAAGTGCCAGTCATCTAGAATTCCCAAGGCCAAATGCACATAGCTATGCAGAATGCTTTGTAAAGGAATTCTAGATCACTTTTTCTAGTTTTGTTTGTAGTGTAGTTTATAGCCTAAAACAACCAGTGAAATTGTATAAGACATTTTAAAAAAAATAAATAAAAAAGGAATGAATAAACAAAGTATTCACTTTTAAAAGGAATGTGCCGGAAAATCTTTCAGGACATAATGCTATATTGATTTATTTGTTCTTTGCGGAATCATTATAGAACATATGTTTTGTTATGGCGTATGCAGATCTTAATATGACATGCGATGCTGCACAGCTGTCTGTAGTATACTTTGGTGATGATTATCATTCATGGTTCCATTTTAATCCTTGACCATCTGACATAGTATGTGTGTAAATTCCATCAAGGTAATGAATAAATAAAATAAAAAGTTAGCAATTACAGTTTTAAAGTAAGATCTCATTATCATGGGAAATATGCTCAATGTGTTTCCTCATTCAATCCAGCAGAAGCTAAGCGAAATTAACCCCTTAGGGACCAGACCATTTTTTTCAGTTCTCTTACAGTTAAGGACCAGGGCTGTTTTTAAATTTCTGCATTGTTTGTGTTTAGCTGTAATTTTCCTCTTACTTATTTACTGTACCCACATATTATAAACAGTTTTTCTAGCCATTAAATGATCTTTCTAAAGATAAATTATTTTCATCATATCATAAAATTTACTTTATATATTTATAAATTATAAAATATGATGGGAAGTAACCCCTGCGACCGCGGTATGTACGCCAGTGCATGCAGATACACATACACTTAAAGGTCCTCTATAGACAACCAGATCACTTCAGCTCAATGAATGGTCTGGGTGCCAGGTCCCTCTAGTTTTAACCATGCAGCTGAAAACATAGCAGTTTCAGAGAAACTGCTATGTTTCACTGAGGGTTAATACAGCTTCTAATGGCTGTCTCACTGACAGCGGCTAGAAGTGCTTCCGTGATTCTCACTGTGAAAATCACAGTGAGAAGATGCTGGATGTCCATAGGAAAGCATTGAGTAATGCTTTCCTATGGGCAGTTTGAATGCGCGCGTGGCTCTTGCCGCGCATGCGGTGCTGAGAGGCGGATCGGGGCGGAAGGATCCCCAGCGCCAAGGGAGTCCGGCGCTGGAGCAAGGTAAGTGCTGAAGGGGTTTTAAACACATGCACACACACTCTCACGAACAGATGCATACACACTAGCTAACAGACACACACATTTACTGACAGAGACATACTTCATTACAGACATACATACACACACTGACAGACAGACAGACACACACACACTCACTGACACCAAACAGACTCGCTAACAGACACACACTAACAGACACACACAAACTAACACACACACTGACACTCACTAGCAGACACACTCAATAGCAGACACAAACTCAATAACAGACACACACACACTAACACACACAGTAACACACACACAAAAACTAACACACTCACTGACACTCACTAGCAGACACACACAGTAACACACACACTGACACACAAAAACTAACACTAACACACACACACTCTTACACTAACACACACATGTTTCTTTAAAATGTAATCCCCCAGCCTCCTTACCTATGGGAGTGCTGAGGGGATTCTCTGGGGTCCAGTGGTTCTGCTGGGTGTCCGGTCACCGGGCTGGCTGGCGCGCGCGTGAGGGAGCACTCTCCCCTGAAGCTCTCTGCCCAGCTCCCTTGCGCGTACTGCACTGATGCCGGAACCAGAATGATGTCATATTCCAGCTCCGGCATCAGTGCGGTGCATGCGAGAGAGCTGGGCAGAGAGCGCTCAGGGGAGAGTGCTCCTTCGCGCACCCGCCAGCCAGCCCGGTGACACCAGGGCCAGCCTTGGGGGGCCCTGAGGTGGCCAACTCCTAGGCCACCCAGGAGAAGAGGCTGACCACACTGGCATACATACCGGGTGGCAGGGTATGTACGCCAGTGGTTAACATGTTCTTAGCTTTTTTTGCAAGTTATACGGCTATAAGTACAAGTAGGATATTGCTGTTTCAAAATATATATTTTTAAAATTTATGAATAGTGACATTGTAACACAGTTATCTGTCATAAATCTCTGAATCACACCTTACATGTACATATGTTTTTAAAGTAGACAACCCATGGTATTCAATATGGGGTATGTACAGTCTTTTTTAGTAGCCACTTAGTCACAAACACTGGCCAAAGCTAGCATTTATATTTGTTTGTTAAAAATGCAAAAAACAATTATGAACGCTAACTTTGGCCAGTGTTTTTGACTAAGTGGCTACTTAAACATACTGGGCATACCCCATTTGCAATACCTTGGGTTGTCTACTTTTGCAAATGGTATGCCATCATGGGGGTAATTCTCATTCCTGGGCTACCATACGGTCTCAAAGGCAACATTATCAATCTGGCAAATTTCAATGAGAAAAAAATAAAATGCAAACCTTAAATATGACTCTGTAACTTTTGAAAACAACATAAAACCTGTACATGGGGGATTCGGTTTTACTCGCGATACTCCGTGGAACACAAATATTAGTGTTTCAAAACAGTAAAATGTATCACAACAATTATATCAGTCAAAATGCCGTTTGTGTATGAAAAATGAAAAAAAAACTACACTTTCACTGACAATATCATCATTGTGATTTGTTTTACTGTTTTGAAACACTAATATTTGTGTCCAGCGAAGTCTACCGAGTAAAACAGTACCCCCCATATACAGGTTTTATGGTGTCCTGGAAAGTTACAGGGTTAAATATAGGGCTTGCGAACTAAATTCTCTGGACTTTCTGCCTGGGTTGTCAGGCAGGTCCCTCAAATTGTAATTAATAAAATGACTTAATTATTTAAAAAATATTATATAAATATATTTGTAGAATTTAAATATATATATATATATGTATGTATATATATATATATATATATATATATATATATATATACATACACACATACACACACACACATATATACACACACATATACATACAAAACACAGAATCCAGCACACTCGCTTATTCACTAAACAATGATTTCAAATTTTAGAGATTGTAATAGTTTTATTTAAAAACACCTTACCTGGACAAAAAATAATGGGGGTTTTGTTACATTATATGATCATATACTGCATAAGCCTGCCACAACATCAATGTACCCCATTCTTGGCAGGTCCTACTCTAGCAGCCTAATGCTTGCTCTCATGAGATTAAGCCACTTACTTGGGAAATACTTCCTTACTGGGACTCTCTGCAAGTCAAGGTTAAACAGGGTCCTGAAATGAGGCACCTGTGACAGGGAGGGTGCAAAACCAAGGAGTTTGCCTGGACTCCCAAATATATAAATGAAACCAAGAGGGTTGCACTCACCTGAACATGCATACATTATAGGGTGCTACTGGGGCCAAAATATAGAAAATACAGCAGCCCTCTTGGCTTCATTTATATATTTGGGAGTCCAGACCAACTCCTTGGTTTTGCACCCCTCCCTGTCACAGGTGCCATTGACATTGTGGCAGGCTTATGCAATATATGATCATATAATGTAACTAAACCCCCATTATTTTTTGCCTAGGTGAGGTGGTTTTAACCCCTTAAAACCGCAGGACGTACAATTACGCCCTCTAATAGGCGGCTCTAAACGCCGCCGGGCGTAATTGTACGCCCTCCGGTTTTTGTTAACTTACCCGGTCGCCGGCGGTCCCACGCCGGCGATCGCGGTGGGGGGGACTCCCAGGGAGCCCCCCGCGGCACATCCGTCCTCGTTGAAGCCCCCCGGCCATGTGAGAGTGGGGTTCTAGCGAGGACCCCACAATCACATGGCCGGGTATAGCTGGCTTCTGTATTGCCGGCAGGGGGGCTGCCTGTAATTACAGGTGGTCCCCCTGCTGGCTGAAAATAAAATAAAAATAAGTTAATGGTGTAAAAAAAAATAATTATATATACTTAGATCATATGTATATATTATATATATATGATCTAAGTATATATATACACATATACATACACACACATACACCGTCTAGGTGTATTTTACTATTAATATATATATAATTATATATATATATTAATATCAAATTACACGTAGACTGATACTGATTAAATATATATATAATTATTGTATATATATATATTTATATATAATATAAAAAAAATAAAAATGTAAATACGTTAAAAAATAAAATTAAAAAAATAATTAAAAATAAATAATTAAAAAATATATAGATGTGTGTTATTTCGTTCTAACTGTTTTGTGATTAATATATATATATATATATATCAAAATACACGTAGAACGAAATAATATATCTATATACATAAATATATACGTATATATCACTATATATATATATACCTATATATAAATAAAATATTTAAAAAAATTATATAGATATATACATATATATACACATACGTATATATATATATATATATACATATATTAATTCTACATATATATTTATGTAATATTTTTACATAATTAGGTATCTTAATTAATTACAATTAGCGGGACCTGCCTGACAACCCATGCCAAAAGTAAAGGGAATTTAATTTGCTAGCACTATATTTAACCCTATAACTTTCCGAGACACCATAAAACCTGTACATGGGGGGTACTGTTCTACTCGGGAGACTTCGCTGAACACAAATATTAGTGTTTCAAAACAGTAAAATGTATTACAACGATGATATCGCCAGTAAAAGTGACTTTTTTGCATTTTCACGCACAAACAGCACTTACACGGACGATATTATTGCTGTGATATTTGTGTTCAGCGAAGTCTCCCGAGTACAACAGTACCCCTCATGTACACGTTTTATGGTGTTTTCAAAAGTTACAGCGTCAAATATAAGGCTGCGCTTTCAGTTTTTCACATTGTACCCGCCAGATTGGTTACAGTTTCTTTGTAGGCCTCTATAGCTCAAGAATATGATGGTAGTTGGCGGCTCATTGTACAGTAGACAACCCAAGGTTGGTAGTCAGGTATGCGTCCAGCTCCTTTTAGTAGCCACTTGTCACAAACACTGGCCAAAATTGGCGCTTTTGCATTTTTCACACACAAACAAATACTAACGCTAACTTTGGCCAGTGTTTGTGACCAAATGGCTACTAAAAAAGACTGGACATACCCCATTTGCAATACCTTGGGTTGTCTACTATTGCAAATGGTATGCCATTATGGGTGTAAATTTCATTCCCGGGCTACTATACAGTCTCAAAGGCAACGTAACCAATCTGGCGAATTTCAATTTCAAATGTAACGTGCTATATTTGACCCTGTAACTTCCCAAAACGCCATAAAACCTGTACATAGGGGGTACTGTTTTACACGTGAGACTTTGCTGAATACAAATATGTGTATTTTATTGCAGTAAAAGCAAACAGTATTATGACACTGACCGTTAAAATGTCATGTAGAACTAAAAAAATCCAAAAAAATCGTATTTTCTCCCATTTTTTTCATATTAAATTATGTTTCATAGCTAAATATTTGATATTAAATGAAAGCCCTGTTTCCCCTGAATAAAATGATATATAATAAGGGTGGGTGCATTTACTATGAAAGAGGTGTATTACGGTTGGACAGACATGTAGCGCAAATGCCAGGTTTTGTTTACATTTTGTTTTGTTCACAATGTGTACATTTGGCTCCGTCCTTAAGGGGTTAAATAAAACTTTTACAATCTCTAAGATTTTAAATCATTGTTATTAATATTAAATATACTTAGAATAATGAATTGTGTATGTGTATGTGCATATAAAAGTACTTAGATCTAAGTACTTTTATTTACTTTATTAAACTTTTTAACTACTTTTATTAACTTTTAAAACTTTTTTGCAGGCATGAGGGGGACAGCCTGAGAGCTCAGGCACTCTCTCTACAGGCACTGCACAAGCCGGCTCTTCTGGCCATGTGATCGCGAGGACCCCACGATCACATGGCCCAGGGAGGCCAGATCAGTCGCAGGGGGACTGCCTGGGATGCCAGGCAAGTCCTCACATCGCGATCGCCGGAAGGGGGATCGCCAGCGATCAAGTAAGTGAATATTTGCAATCGGATGTACCAGGTCGTTAACAACCATTACGCAGTCGTTAACAAGCATTTTTTTCGGATGTACCTGGTATGTCCAACGTCAGGAAGGGGTTAAATACTGTTACATGATTAAAGAAAAAAAGTTACCTGCGCTCTCTCCTTAATCCCTATGTATATTTAAACAGATGGAGGTCATTTAGTTACTCCAATGGCCACTGGAGGGAATGCCCGCCTGCCAACGTCAAGGCAGACCCCCCTAGACGGGTCCTACTCTGACTCTTCACCCTGTTTCATTGAGCTTCTGGCAAACATATCTCTAATGAGACAGATACATAACTGTTACATGATTGCTAAAAATATAAAGGAGCTCTTTGGAATGATAACCAGTGCTCTATAGCTTGTAGTGGTTATGGTGTTAAGCATATGGGTGTCGTTCACAGTTTTTAAAAAAATTTCATCAAGTCATTTTGGAGTAGTTTGACCAAAAAAGGTTTTCAACCGCAAAAATCAACAAGGTTCACTGTCGCATATATACTGTTTTGGACAGGACACTTTGGCATTAAGAAGCATAAGTACTACAGGAACATCCTGATTCATTTATATATGTGTTAGGAATATTAACTGGAAAACTTTATTCAATTTTTTGTATTTTAGTCTTTAATAGTTCCAGATTGTCTTTAAAAGAATCTGGTAATGTTATCAGGTGCTATGCAACGAGCCAGTAGTGACAGACTTTGTCAAATCTCTCCCCCCAAAAAATCATTCAACAAAAAATGCGTTGGCACCTACAAACTTATAAAACCTTACCCACTAGAATAAGCTGTAATATGTACTGCGCTTAGAGGGGCTGGTGTAAAAATTTATGTATAAATAATGTAAAATGAACAGTATAAGGTGGAAAAAGATTTCTGCCAAAAACAAAAACTGTTCAAACTGCTAAAATCGCCAAATCTGCCAGGTTCCAGTGTATATTAAGAAATTAAGATGTGGCCACGCCCTGGATGTAGTTAGTAGGAGACGCTAGCAGGCAATGACGGAGGTTGGTCGAGCATGAGATGCGGTCTGATGCGGTCTAATGGCGCAACACGAGGCTTCTCTGATTAAACGCCGCTGGTGAAGTGAGAGACACGGTAGAAGTGTTCTCTGATGCCGCTGCGAGTAGAATTGGAAAAAAGAGAAGATTAGAGGCTAAAAGTGCGAAGAGGAAGCAGGCTCAAAAAGAATTAAAGTGAAAGGAAAGGAGGTTCTACCCTCCTCTTTTTTTTTTCTTCTACTAGTGTACATATCTGAATTGGGATTTTTTAACCTTCTCCTCTTAGTACTTTATAACCACTGGTAAAAGAGGGAACAAAATGGAAAATAAGCATAATCAAAGCACAAGGGGGAAAGGGAAAGGGAGGGAGAGGGAAAATGGAAATCCGACAAGGAATCTTTTTTCTCCAATCAATAAATGTAAAAACTCTGAGGAGTTTAACATCAGGAATGCAAAAAGATTTAGAACATTCAGATAGCCTAATGACATCAGCTGAGTCATCAGTAGTAGATGAGCCAGGAGAGGTGGAGAGTCAGAGGGAGGAACATCTTACAATAGCCAATATGAAAGAAGTAATGAATGAGCTATTGAAAGATTTAAAGAGCTCAATTGTACAGCAATTTACAAAGGAGATTGTTAAAAACACCAAAGATCTTAAAGGACCACTCTAGGCACCCAGACCACTTCAGCTTAATGAAGTGGTCTGGGTGCCAAGTCCAGCTAGGGTTAACCCATTTTTTTATAAACATAGCAGTTTCAGAGAAACTGCTATGTTTATAAATGGGTTAATCCCTCCCCCAAAGTCTCTAGTGGCTGTCTCATTGACAGCCACTAGAGGCGTTTGCGTGATTCTCACTGTGAAAATCACAGTGAAGCAAGCAAGCGTCCATAGGAAAGCATTGATAATGCTTTTGAAGGCCTTTGAAAGTAAAATCTTTGAGACTCCATATGAACAATTGTAAATCTTCCCATATATATCTGGAGAAGTGATTATGGAACGTAGAGAATTTAGAACGAAAACTAAAGCATTAAGGGAAAAAATGTTTTCTTACAAATGTGGTTTCCCAATTAAACTACTTATTAAAAGTGAAAGGGAGATTAAAGTAATCAACTCCCTGCAAGAGGGGGAGAGGTTTCTTAAAGACATAGAACCTTCGGTGAAGTCTTAAGATATAGCTAAATGGAGAAAATAGAGAGAAGGAACAGAACCAATATAGAGTTGTGTCAAGATGATCATTTTGAAGGGGGTGTAACTGGGGTTAAGATGTAGAACATTTTGGCTATTTTGTTAGAATGTGGAATACATTGGGTAAAAGGAATCCACTTATAAGTAGGGAACACTGGTGAATAGGTAACTTTTTTACATTAGGGTGCTTTTTTAGTAATAACTAAATTTTTATAAAGTAGCTATATATTACTTTTTTGGATAAAAATATAAGGTTATCTATTATAATGGAATAAACTCATGTGCTATAATACATTTGGAGGATTGCACAAACGAAATGGTGTTATTGGATAAATGTTTATTTAAATTAAAATGGTTGGTATTAGATAGAATTAAGTGATTTTAAGATAAGTATAGTATTGGTGAATATGCAAATTAATGAGGTCAAAACTGCACAATGTTTGAAACAAATGTTAATGGAATGGCCATATAGGGCTTAGTTTGATACAATGTTCAGATTATGTTTAATGTTGGTGATAATATTAATTGCTATATTGAAAAATTGCACAAAATGGGGTTTTCTGTATTGGATAAATACTTATTGTAGTTAAAAGCAGATAATATAGAGGTTTTTGTGAGTAAGGAAGACACAACTGACAAATCACACTAAGGGTCTGTATTGGTTCGCAAATAATGTTATGCTTATATTAATGATAACATTAATTGTTATACTGAAAAATGCACACAATAGGCAATCTTTATTGGATAAATATTTATGGTAATAAAAGGAGGATATTATAGGATGTCTTTAAGTAATAAAGATATATTTTATAAATTTCACAAAATAAATAATAAGTAAATGGGAAATTGCACAAAATAGGATATTTTCACAGGATAATGGTTTGAGAGATTTAAGAGGGCTTATTGTATTATAGAAGTGATTTAGGTAATGAAGGTAATTCACATTTCCCAACATGCTGAATCGAATGTTCAGAATAGGGAGGTTAACAATCAGGGCCGGTGCAAAGAATTTTGGGTACATAGGCGAAGATGCATTTTTCCTCCCCCCCCCAAAAACATATTCGCCCATGTGCCTCTTAACCTCCCTTTTGTGTTTCTTATCCTGTCTTTTAAATATCTGACTCCCTTTAGTGTATTTTATCTCCTATTTTTGCCTTTGTGTGTCTCCTATCTCTCCTCTTTGTGTCTTTTATTCTTCCCAGCTCCTTTGTGTGTCTCTTTCCTTCTCAAGCCCCGCTGTGTGTTTCTTTTACATCCAGCCCCTCTCCCTGTCCCTTAATGGTCCCCTCCCTTCTCTGACCCTTACTCTTCCTCTCCCTTCTCTCCTCCTTTCCCTGTTCCTCAGTGTTCCTTTCCCTTCCCCCCTCCTTTCCCTGTCCCTTAGTGTTCCTCTCCCCTTCCCCCTCTGTTCCCTGTCGCTTAGTGTTCCTCTCCCCCCTCCCTCCTTTTCCTGTACCTTAGGGTATCTCTCCCCTCTTTTCCATGTCCCTTGGTGCGCCACCCACCCCCATAGTGGTCCCCTCCCCTTCCTAGTGTGCCTCCTACCTTTCTTGTAGCGTGGCTGAGCGGAGCGAATCCCGGTACAGTGAGCTTTTCCTGTCAGTCCTGCTAGGTACAGGAAACAGAAGTTCTTGTACCACGGTACACTCCGCTTGGCCACGCTACAGTCAGGGGTGTAGAAACACTGACAGTCACACACACTCAATGACAAACACACAGACATCTCTGACAGCCAGACTCACTTATCTGACACTCATTCATTGACAGACACACAAACACTGACAGACTCATTGACAAACACACACACACACAAACTCACAGACACTGACAGACACATGTACTCACATGCACACACGCACATACTGACAGACACTCACTCACACACACACACTGACAGAAACACACACACACACATATTCACATACACACACACACACTGACAGACACACATACACACACATACATACACACACACACTGACAGACACACACTGACAGACACACTCACTCCACATACTGACAGACACACATACACACTCACACACACACACACTGACAGACACACACACACACACTGACAGACACACATACACATACACACACACTGACAGACACACAGACACACTGACAGACACCACTCCACTCACACACTGACAGACACACATACACACACACACACTGACTGAGCAGACACACACACACTGACAGACACACATACACACACTGACAGACACACATACACACACACACACTGACAGACACACACACAGACACACATACACACACACACACTGACAGACACACTCACTCACACACAGCACACACATACACACACACACACTGACTGACACTGACACACACACACACACACTGACAGACACACATACACACACTCTGACAGACACACTCACTCACACACTGACAGACACACATACACACACTGACTGACAGACACACTCACTCACATGCACACACACACTAACAGTAATTAATCATCTAAATTAAATTAAAATTTCCCACCCAGCCTCCCTACCTGGAGAGCTGGCGTGGGTCTCTCATTGGTGGTCCAGTGGGGCTGCTGGGAGGCGTGCGGCTGAACTGGATGCCGAGGTGGCGAGGGAGCTCTGATCTCTCTGGTTTGCTCCCTCGCAGGCTGTTTACTGATGCCGCGGGAGCCGGAATATGACGTCATCAGTAAGCAGCCTGCGAGGGAGCAGATCAGAGAGATCAGAGCTCCCTCGCCACCTCGGCATCCAGTTCAGCCGCACGCCGCGCCGGGGATCCAGGAGGTGACCTGGCAGGAGGGAGCACTTCCCTCCTGCCGGTCACTGGAATTTTGCGCCCCCAGAGCTGGTGCGCCCTAAGGCGGCCGCCTGTGCCGCCTTATGGACGCGCCGGCCCTGTTAACAATCATAAAGCACTCTCTCCTATCTCCAATTGCTTTCTCTATTTAAAGTAGTAACAGGGCCCATAAGATGGGGAAAGTAAAGTGGAGCCTATGTAGGGAGCGATGAAATGGACTTATATCTTGGGGAAGCTAAACTTAGGGATTCTTTTTTCTTTCTCTTTGAACATCCTCCCTCCTCTAGCTCTTGGATGTTAGGTTTCACGCCTACGGCCATACCTTTTTCTTTCTTTTTTTTTTTTTTCTTTATGGGTCTTTGTGAGTCTGTATGGATTGCTTACCCATACTACTCTATTAATTGACATTGTGTTATAGATAAGAGAGGCCTTTTAGACCTGGGCTGTTTTAGGTTGATTAATATAAAGACCATTGGAATGCTCAACTGGTGACCTCAGCCAAGGTCTCGAACTAAGTCAGTTCGGCGAAGCTTAGTTTGATTCTCCACTTTTTGGGTGGTAGAGGGAGGAGTGGGAATTTTCTAAGTAGGTAGATCTTCTAAAAAGATGATGATATCAAAGTTTTTTTTTAATGCTAAGTATGAATGGTTGTGAATGTGTTTGTCTTGTTTTGTGGGAAGTTCCGGAGTGTGGGAAAGAAGGTGCGGATGAAGGTGGATTAGAGGGTCCTCAGATTCGTAGCTGGATTGGTCTATGTCTCTGAGGATTATTAGCCAAAATGTTAAGGGGTTAAACACAGTAAGAAACGGAGTATAGCATTTAAAAACCTGTCTAGGGATAAGCCGGATGTAATTTGTATCCAAGAATCTCACTGGCAGACCAATAAAATTCAATTTTTTGGTAATGGATATTATTCTAATCCTTATAGTGCTACTTATTTGAAAGGTAAATCGAGAGAGGTTTCAATAATATTTAATAAATCATTATTAATAAAAGAAGAAATTATCATAACAGATAAAGAAGGACGGTATCTTCTTTGGGCAGGTTTGATCAATTCTCAGAAATTTACAATCTTAAATATGTATGCCCCCAATAAAGGGCAAATTAAGTTTATCAGTGAGACATTAAAAACTATGAGGACATTTTTTGCAGGTACTTTGGTTGTATGCAGAGATTTTAATTTACCTTTGGATCCATCTATGGATAGAAACTCTATAGGAGAAACAAAAGCTGACCCCCAGTTAGTCCAAAACTTTAAAAAGTTTTACAAACTGCTACTTAAATATAATCTTTATGATACTTGGAGAACTTTTCATCCGTTAGAGAGGGATTATTCTTTCTTTTCTCATAGACATAAAATGTACAGTAGATTGGATTATATTTTTATGGATGGCCAGGGCATTTCCCAAATTAAATATGCAGAAATAGGAGTGATTACCTGGTCTGATCATGGGTCGGTGGAAGTAACTTTGGGCAATGATCTTTCTGCAAAGAAAAGTAGGCTATGGAGAATGGAGACGGATTTACTAAAGGACCTGGGAATATTAAACAATTTTTAAAATGAACAACAGCATTTTTTTTAAGTAACGACGGCTCTGTAGATTCGAAACAAATGGTATGGCTCTCTTATAAAGCTTATATAAGAGGGATAATGATAAAATGGCAGTCAAGGTTAAGGAAGCAGAGAGGTAAATCACTAAGAGAGTTGCATATAGAACTAATTATATTAGATAGAGAAAATAAAAAATCTCCTTCTGATTTAAAGATAAATAAAATCCGAGAAATACAATTACAAATAAAAAGAATTCAACAACTTCTGGTGGATAAATCAGTATGGGCTATGCAACAAAGATTATATAATGGTCAAAATAGAGCAGGGAAACTGATGGCCAACAAGTTGAAAGTTGAAAGTTCAGCTCCGTTCTGCTTACAGTGTAAGTCTTGCGGTCTGCGTGCAGCGCGCAGCGTTGCCACGGTAACCCGTGGCAACACTCTGATGGCCGTGGGTGTCGCGAGACTTACACTGTAAGCAGAACAGAGCTGACCGGGGAGCTGCAAGGAGGTGAAGGGAGCTGACAGGAGCAGCTGTAAAGGTAAGTAACAGCTCTCTGCCAGCCCCCAACAGGACCGCCGGGCTTATAATGAGCCCGGCGGTCCTGGTCTGTATTATGGCAATGTAAGTTGCCATAATACAGACATTGACTCGAGTATAAGCCGAGTGGGGGTTTTTCAGCACAAAAAATGTGCCGAAAAACTCGGCTTAAACGCGAGTATATACAGTATATATATATATATATATAATATCAGAAATTATTAATCGATCCTAAGAAAGGGTATCTCCAGAATATACACTAGTGCAGGAACTTATCACAAATTCTTACGTCAAACATTCTTCATTCCCTCACTGTATTGTCAATCAAAATGCAAGTACAATTTATGATTTCATCTTCAGAACTAATTTTTTTTAATGTTATATTGCATTTAGAACACGTAAAATTTATAATTGATTTATTTAACTTTATGTGTATATAATTAAAATCCTACTTTAGTTCCATGCAGTGTATTCATTCCCACAAACTGTATACAAATATTTCAAGAGCAGGTATTTTTCTTTGGATACCCTTTATACATAAGTAATTTTATATTTAATGTGAGAAAATATATAAAATAAGAAAAATACATGGAAGCTAGGTTTCAGAGCTGGGTTTTCAAAACTGGTATTATGTAATACAGTTTTAAAGTAGCTATAGAATCTCAAGAAATCACACAGTTATTTTTGTGGTAAATGATCTTCTTGCATGTTTGAGTTTGTGTACAGGGTCTGTTCATGTATACAACAATGGATTTAGTGACACTGTTGTCAAAAGCAAATTCTATACAAAATATACATTAATGGAAAAGCACAAAAGACAAAAAAATCACACACAAAAAAAAACACTTTTACATCTTACAACACTACTTAAAATCACATATCCTAAGCAAATAAATAATAATTTGAATGCCTCACATGTGTATTACAGCTTCCAATCTTTTATAAATCAATTTGCCATTTAGTGTAATTTAACAGCCCACCATTTAAAACATTCTCACAATGTAAACACTTTTAAAAAATATACACTCACAAACCATTTTGAACAATTTTCTAACCAATCTCTGTCCAAGTTTGTGGTAATGTTTCCTGTAATTTTTATATTCACGTTACATTCTGATTATGGGTATTGTAGCAGGGTTTCTGCTAATCTTTTTATACACCCCAAACTGAAGCCTATAGTGCATCCTGCTGCCATTTCTTCCCCAGGTAAACAAAGCACACGCACCTGGTCATCCACCAGATCTATAGGAAAATGTGACTCATCAGACCAGGCAACCTTCTTCCATTGCTACATGGTCATGTACTGATGCTTGCATGCCTATTGAAGGCCCTTTTTGTGGTGGATAGGGGTATATATGGCTACTGATAACATACTTTATATGTTTATAAACACTCATCTATTAAATGGATGATTTCTAGTAATTTATAATGGCAACTTCAACTATGACAGCAGATGTCAGAAATCTAGTAGAAAGCAAATGTCCTTATAAACTGTTACTCAAAATGTGCAATGTTGCTTATTTAATGTGACCCTATATGTGCAAAATAGCCAGTGCATGAGTTAACGTATGTTCCCTTGTAGAAGTACTGAGACCAATTACTGTTAATCTTTTATATAAATCCATTTTTTACCGTAACTATGGACACAGACTGAAATATGTTTCTTATTCTATGTTTCTCCCTCTTACAGTAATTATATATGTTTCAGATAATAGGAAACAGTGATTCCTTTGTACAAATGTTCTGCATTAGATGTGATGTTCCAAAGACTGTTATTGTGCTAGACAGGAAAACAAATATCTTTTTTAAAAATGCATTTTTTCAATTCCTGATTTAACATGGCTGAATTATCACTAAGAAAATTGAATCAGCTAATGAAACATTAGTAGATAATGTCAGTAAATACACAACAAGCAAGAAACACTGTACTGACACACAAAAAGAGGTGTGCTGCAACTAAATAAATAAATATAGATTATTAGTACAACAATGTAAATTCTAATACTGAAAAACTGCAGATTATATGCAGGGATGACAGAATGTAAACCACCAAATACTTTTTATTGTTTCAACAAATATTTACTTATCACTGGATGCCAGAAAAAGAAAAGGTTTTGCTAGGATACATAGCATGCAAAGAATTAAAGAATGACTACACTACGTGCTTCTGTTATGAAGATGTATCAATAAGGCATGTTACTAAGGAATTACAAATTACAGAGAAAAAACATAGGAGTCTAAAACGTGCAAGATATTTAAATTTTTTTAATATATATTTTTAAATAGTTATAAAATGCAGGGCTAAGTTAATATAGGAGTATACCCATTGAACCAAAAAAAATAATATATATTTCTATATACTTTACATGCTCTATAATGCTGCGTAGACTGAACTGAGTATAAGAATTTAGGGTGGCAAACTTGTGTGGACTGGCTAGCTATAAAATAGTTAACATAAAATTGACTGTGCACTGTGCAAAGGTTCTTGCCTCATCCCTCTCTCTCATTATGAACCCAACTTCCTCCTGTGGCAGTGTGGCATATACCATTTTCGGCTACACTCACTACATTCACCTTTTTCTCTTCTCATGCTGCATACCAGTAGCAAGCTTATGACTGCTAGCAAGAAGGGAAGGTGATGGGACATCTGTAGCAGTGGTCTAACCAGGTTAGAGCCCTAAGCAGGCTCTAGAAAAGCCTTAAACCTCAAATTAGCTAACAAATGATGTTAGCTCCGAACTTCCTGTTGTCTGTCTAGGCGTGGACTTGGGAGGAGGCTGCAAGACAGATTTATCATAGAGTGTACAGATTTATTAGAGGCATGTAGTGTAAGAAATCACTGAACCTACCACATTCCATAAACCTACACAGTGCCAGAACTTCACTGATTTAACTGTAGAGCTGTGAATTTCCAACACAGGGTTTTCCCTTACAACAAAAGAACTCCAGAACAGTGCGGAAGTGCGACTCTGAAGACTAATGACAAAAATAAATGTTGGGAGGTGGGAACTGATATATTATTTTTATAGGAAAAGCGCATGATGGCATAAAAAATGACAGCTATATTCATTCTCATTGTGCAGCAAGTTTAGGCAAACGTGTCCTTTCGCTTTATTGCAAACCTATTTGTGTATGTGTACTTGTGTGTATCTGTGTGTGTGACTGTGGATGTGTGATTATGTCTCTATGTATGCATCTGTGGGTGCATACCTCTGAACTTCAGCATCCTGAGAATTGGGATGCCAGTGGGAAAGAGGTAAAAGAGGCAGGTAGGTCAGTGAATTTATGGAAGACCAGCCATTTAAGCCAGCACACCGTTTCAGTGCTCCCTGCAGGATCCTAGTGTCATGAACACTACACAAGTGTGTCTTATGATTCACTAGCGATATGCTTTCTGGGAACAGTTCTCTGGTGTCTCTGAAAGTTGGATACCAGAGAACTAAGACGGGACAGGACCCAAAAATGTTTTGACTGTCTTGACGAAATCAGAATATCTGTATTACTCTGCATGTGTAACTATGTGAATGAGAAGTTAAGAGTAGTATGTTACAGGTGTCAAGAGATGAGGTTTGGGAGGAGCTGGGGAGGGTGGGGCTTTGGGATGGGCTACCAATTTGTTTGGGGTTAAAGCCCTGAGTATTTTTAAAACCTAGTAATTCTCCAGGAATGAGGCATTGAATCCTGAGGAGAGAGAATTTCAGAGCTGTGGGGCTTGTGATATGGACAGATAGACTGAGTTTAAGGATGGAAGAGAGAAATTGTCATAGAGTATCTGTATGTATTCTTAGAAATATATCTGGTAAGTGCTCCTCCAGCACCACCTCTACTAGATACAAGACACTTGGAAGTAATGGCTGCCTATAAAATTCTCTAATTCGTCCCATCATAATCACCTGCACCAGGACCAATAGGCTCTTAATCCAGTACTGATAAAATATTTTTTCCATTAATACAAATGGGAATTTGGAAGGGGCACAGAAGATATAAAGACTATACTTCAGGAGTACATTAACTAGATAGTAGGGCAGAGATTGGATGGATGGTTGATGAACACAGCTAGTTCAGTATGTGTTCTAGTTAGCACCTGTTTAATAATTAAAACATTGTGTGATGCAAGTGAAGATTCTTAATGTTATAAACATTATATAGTGTTTTATAGAAATACCCCCAAAACCTTTCCTGACTAAGCAATGTTCAATACAAACATAGAACAATTAGACTTAGATTTTATTTTACATTTCCTTCAAACCATTTTGCTGCTCTGAAAGACCATCTGCAAGCTTTTACACACATTTTCTATAACCAAGCCCTTAGATTAGCTGTCAGAAAATCAGACCATATTTTATTGACTACAATGTGGGAAAAAAATAATTGGTAAACATCAAAATCATTGTTATTGATGCCAGAATCAAATAGGTTTCTGTTTACTCACTTCTTAAAAGTGATATCTGTTCTGGGCTTCTTTGGAGATAAACTATATAAGATAATCGATACATTGTATTAGCCAAAGTGCTAGAAAATAAATATAACGTTATTCCTAAATTTACAAAATAGAAACAAGGATAAAGAAAAGTCCACTTCTATTTATTCAGTTCACTCATGCATCATACTCCCCTAATGCAGCCACGCTCACTGCACTAGGGCCTGACAGCAGTAGTTGCTTTAAAAAAAAAAAAGTCCATTGATTTGTCAGTTGTAAAAAATAATTATACTGACAGAGTCAAATAAACCAAGACCAGTGTATAGGGAATGTTCATATGGTAAGTATATGATATAATCACTCACACATATAACATTCTAGGGTGCTTAGGTTGAATACACTCCAAAAAACAAACAAAAAAAAAACACACAAACAAATATATAGTGCAATACTGTGAATATAGTGTTCAAAGGGTGATGACAAACAAATATATAGTGCAATACTGTGAATATAGTGTTCAAAGGGTGATGTGGAATACAAAAAAGGCAAACTCACATATGATGCATATGTGAAAAAATAAAATTTCCCCCACATATGCAGTTGGGCTTGTTTCCACACTCTTTATTGGTGTTTCATGTATATTTAATATGGTCCTATCTTTAGCTGTATTTACTCTGCATGTGCGTGCCTTTATTTTTCCTTACAAATGCAGGACTGTTTATAAGATGTCCTGCTAGGATTACTGCCATTTATTTAGTAAGATTATATGCATCTCCTATATTCAGTGAAATCACTGCTTTCTTTCTTTGTCTCTCTTGTCTTAGTGATATAGGCCCTTTTTTTTATTATTGTTTCCTGGCAACAACACACCATGACAATGGTCATTGCATATGTTGCGTATGACTTCACAACAGATCAGGTCACCACGCCAGATGCAAGAAGCGCCGGGAAGATGGCGGCGGATACTTGCTCACATTGCTTTTCTATCTCGGTGGGTGGTAACTTTTTTCATTTCACTGTGTCTAATGTATTTATGTGGATGAGCGTACTTTTATGTGCGAGTACATTATGCATTGCTATAAGGGCAACCCAAAACATTAGTACTTTTATTCAGTCATTCAAATGAACACTATAAGCACTGTTTGTGCACTTTGCATCGGATAACACTGCCCTCATTTTTATTTTTTGTTTTAATCAGATGTTAACTTGCTTAAGAATTTTTTTTTTTATCTCGTGCCTTTAAAGTTGAACTTCAGTAACACACAGGAGACTCCTGTATGGTCTTGAAAGCAGAGCAGGTGATCAGAAATTCTAAAATAAACAGCATTTCCAATAAAGGAAGTTTAAACATTAGATATCTCTTTTACCGAAAGTATATCGGAAGTCTTTGTAAATCACACACAGAGATGTGTGACTATGCTGCATAAACAAAGTGATTTAACTCTTAAATGGTAGAGAACTGAGCCCTGATACTTCAGGGGTATGATCTAAAACTGCTTAATTATGCTAAACTTGTTTTGGTGCCTATAGTCTCCCTTTAACGTACAAAATATAAAATCAATAACATAAATTAGTCTGTGAGATCTGTCTTCTGGAAAGTTCACAATAAATAGGCAGATACAGAGCAATATTCTGAGGTTAAATGGGCATATTCTATTATTCACATTGTGAATAGAAAACATGTTGCTGTGAATGCCGTGGCTCTCAAGGTGAATAGGGAATCATTATGATCACAAGATGAAAAACAAGATTAAGATGTTAACGAGTAGATTATCAGTTTGTCAGGGAAATGTGCATTCTAGTCTCTAGAGTATTGTTAATGAGTAAACATTAAGGAAATTCAGGGTTGTGTCAGAGGCTTATCTTTCAGGGTGGTACTAAAATGGTACAGACTTTTTATTAAAGTGAGAATTCAAAGTGAATTTCAAGTCTAAGTCCAGAGTAGCCAAACTGAAAGGATAGATGATTCATAAATTTTTTTCTTGTTCAGCTATTTTGACGTTAAATTTGAAATTCACTTTTAATTCATGACATGAGCACAGTCACCTTGTCGGCCTCTGCTTAAGAACCCCCACCAAATACCCCAATTCCCAATAAAGCACAGACACCATGGTTTTGGCAAAATTATATCACAGCTTTATTTGTAATTAACATGAATTTAAAGGTCATTGTCAACAGAAGGCCAACATTGGCCTGCACAATTAACATCCTGCATTTACAATTAACCCCTTGACAATGACCCACCCCCACATAACATAACACCCAAACATTGAACATTTTATTTAACATGAACATGACCATTGCCACCAAAGGGCACCATCCATTGCCATCAAAGGGCACCACAAGTGTAGGGGCATACCGAGACACCCCATACACACCCCGGTTCGGAGCTACCTACGAGCTCGAACCTACCAAACCAGTCGAAAGGCCTACCTATTAGCCCTGAACTCCAAACTTTTTCCCCATCTCACTCTTTTCTCCCCCCAACTTTACTCTCCATCCCCCGCCGCCGTGACCAAACGGGAAACACCTGAAAGCAAAGGGAGGGTGGGTGGGACAACAAACAGGTAGCATAACTTAGATTAAAGTGATCCTTGGATCTAAAATGGCCACTACTTATACTCCCCTTGAAACTTCACCCCAGCATTACCAGTGACCAAACCCTGACCCCCTGGCCTTTAGATGGCCTGTCTCCTGGCAATGTCAAGGCCCACTCCTCTTAGCTACGCTGCTCCATGGGCTATATTAACTTGGTGATAGTACTTAAAGTTTGTTCACCTCTGTCCAGCCAGCACTAGAACTTGCATAGGGCATAACCCTTAACTAACATACGTGTGTGTAAATATATGTGTGTGTAAAAAGATTCTACACCTGTATCTGCAGAGCCAGAAAGTCTCTGCAAATATTAGATTTAAAAAAAAAGAGAAAGTATTTACATTTGTTCCTATTGTAACAAAATCCAACCCCCTTAGTATCATAGCCCAAAACGAAAAAAAAATAATAATTTGAAAATAAAAAGTGTATCTCCCGGTTCAAAGTCTTTTCCTCAAATTAACGTCATTTATGTCCTATACCATACCTGACGTACATAGGAATTATCTGAAACATGATATACTACTGTTTATAATTGTTTATTATCAGTGGTTTCTCGATATGCTAATTCAGAGTTCTTGACAAAAAAAAATTGAAATAGAAATGTATACAATAGCTATGTGGGGCTCCTAACTTCCATTAATGGAGAAACAGTTAAACACACTATGCCAATTTCACCCTTTACTGCCCTCTGAGGTAGCAAAGTAGTACTCGACATACTGGCTCTGCATATACAGGGCAAGAATATTTTTCCACTCATTTTCAATTCACTCTGAATTCTCACTTACGTGAGTGAAAAACCATGCAGAGAATATTACTGCAAGAGAAACACCACCATTAGTAAAAGCAGCAACATGAATTTGAATGCATACTGCAAACTAAAGTTTGGTGCCATAAGTATATTATAAAGTTCCCTGTACTATATTTTAAGTGATATGTTTATCATCAGATTTTATCTCCAGATGTCTACAGGGGAATTAGGAAGAAGAAAAGGGAGATAAATTTATCACAGTACAGCTAATAGAATTCAGGCCTATAGAGAGTTTACATTCTTTGATCAAGAAAGCCTGTCTGAATGTTCTATTTTATCAGGTAATGACAAAACCGAACTGTGAATGAAATGGTATGACAAATTCTAGATGATGGAAAATCGTTCTCTTGCCTTCACACTGCAACTAAAACCTGAAACAAGCTGTGAGGCACACATACTTGACTTATGCTTGCCAATTTTCTAAAAAGACTTTGTGCACATAAGTAAAGGAAATACAAATACGATACTCACAAGGTATCCATTTTTGTCTTGTTTCATATACAAAAAAAGATCCCTAGGCAAAGCAGAAATTTTGTTTGAAACAGATACAAGGAATTCGTTCAAGCAATTGTCTATTTAGATAACCTAACAAAGAGTAGGGTTCAGAGTAGACATTTTTCAAAATATTTTTACATTAATCATTTAACAAAAAACAAAACAAAAAGGGGTACAAATAATAAAAAAGGGGATAATGGGAGGAAATTTCAATCCATAGATATACAAACAATACACTTGTTTTGCAGAACTAGATAACTATACACACAATATAAGCATGAATGCAGTAATTTGTAAAAGATGTAACACTTAGTCTAGTTTACAGAGAATATATATTTTTTACAGGTATATATTATCTTCCCATATGTTCCAATGGTATTTTAGTTGGTTCACAATATTTTCTAACGCTAGGTACAGAACCTCCTTGAGAGATGGAATAGTGCGTGACTTGCAGTACCTAGGTATAGTTGATGTAGCGGCTCTCAGAATGTGGCCTACCATGTTCTTATCGATTTTATTGGTGTTGTTAGGACATTTTTTTAAATAAACTCAATTTTGGTGATAATACTGTAATTGATAGGTCAGTGTTCTTAACTAATAAATTGGTATCTTGCCAAAAGGCTATTTAACCCCTTAAGGACACATGACATGTGTGACATGTCATGATTCCCTTTTATTCCAGAAGGTCCTTAAGGGGTTAAACTAATTTCAGGTTTTTATCAGTACCCTGTCATGGTTTCTATTAATTGGTAATCAGAGAGTGTGTTTATTTTGTATTTCTATTTTGCATTTTGACCATCACATCCTCTTGACTATTCTATTGAAAAAAATTAAGGCTTTATTGGTACATAATCAAGAAGCCAAAGGCAGCAGAACTAAACATTTTTGATCAAGATGGATTGGTTCACTATAAAGAACATTGCATCTGATATAACAAATGTCTTACAGTTCTACAGCTATTTTAAGAGTTTTATCTTTACATTTGTAAGTCATTGATATAGAGATCTAAAATGCTCACCATATCAATGAAAGGATTGTACTTGCAAGTGGATATTGAGCAATATAGTGTAAAAAGTAAACTTTCATATAGAATATCTATTGTTTGAAATATAGCTTACACAATGCATACTCCATCTTTTGTTCCATGCATACCGCTCAGTTCTTATGGTACAATGTACACATGCTCTGACACTTAAAGCAGTGTTTTGGTTTTTATTGAAAGAATTTTGCATAGTACAATACAAAGTACAAAACATGTTTCCAGAGATGCACTTTCTAAAATGGATAACAGCGTATATTCGAACAGCTGACTTTTGTTGTAAGTCATTGACATAACACTTGTATAGCAATGTGGAGAGGTTATCCAGTGTAATGGAGAGATACAGAAACCTGCTAGTGAGTTATAACAAAGTTTTTGTGGTACAAAATAATAAAAAGACTTGTTGCTATGCATACACTAACACTAGAATGTCGAGTCAGAATATTCAAAACAGAAAATCAGTGAAGAGAAAAGAAAAGCAATAGCATGGTTCTTGTAGATAATACAGTGTTACATCACAAGTGCATAATTCAAAGAAAAAGGAAAAAAATAAAGTCATAATAAATACAGTAAGCATATTATTCAGGTTAAGGACATTATCAGTGCATGTTATTATTATGAGAGGAGCTGATAAATGTGGAGGACTTCCACTAGCCAGGTATTACAGTTTTTGGAGCCATCATTAAAAAGAATAATGAAAAGTATTTATATGTGGCTTGGGATATGGTTATTAGCAGGATTTGAAATACAAGAACCCCTGGGTAGTACGGCACTCCTATTCCAGTTATCACTAAAGAAATGACCCCACTAATTTCCAAAATCATTGTACTCTAGTAAAATACCACCATATATGATCCTATGTCATTTCTAGCATGTGGATGGTTGTGAAGGTAAGAACATAAGTAAATCATATGATGCTAAGTACCAATGAGAAACCAACTTGCAGCTGGCCTCTTGAAGTGGTACACTAAAGTGTAAATGATATATTACCTAAATGACTCTCTTCCAATTTTCTTTGGAAAAGGAAAGATAATTTTATCTGTGTAAAATAAGTTAGTTTATTTTGGAAACGTGATTGCAATAATTTGCAATCAGGTTATTGTGTTTTTTTGCCTGGTAAGGTACAACTTTTCAAATAGCGTAACTTCCCTACAGGGAACTCAAATGAGAAAGAGTAATAAGGAAGTCCCTAATTTTGAAATACTGAAAGGTTTTTATACCTGTCAATGCGTTGGATCCTTTTAGTTCTGAGAGGGTGGTCAATGTCCCAGTTTTGAGAAAATTGGTTATTATTGGAGATGTTGGAGACCTTGAGGTATGTTAAATAACACTGAATACTCCCTACTGGGAAATGAGGTGCTGGATAGTATGGTGAAGGTGATGGTGAGATATCTTTCATATGGACAATCTTGTGCCTTACCTGTATTGTGACTGATATGATAGTAAGGTCTGTATAATGGGTATATTTAGGTGGGATTGTTATTTGGGACTAAAGAAATGCATAGTTTAACCCCTTAAGGACACATGACGGAAATATTCCGTCATGATTCCTTTTTATTCCAGAAGTTTTGTCCTCAAGGGGTTAAAAGGTGGAAGTTTTATCCAAACAAAAATTCTTCCTATATGTATTGCATATTAATAATATAGGATGTTGGGCAGCCCAACTCCTCCTAATTGTTTTGTCTGTGATAGAGTGTGAAATGCAATGCATGTTTTTTTTCCCCTGCCCCATAAAACTTGTAAACAAAAGTTGTCTTAAAATAAAGGATCATGGTAAATGAATGGGTAATGTACTGAGCAGATATAGGAGTCTTGGGAGAATATTTATAGTGATGAATAGTTTACGCTCCCCATCCAGTGAAATTGTGGGAGATTCCAGGTTTTGAGATGTATTCATATGGTTTAGATCAGTTTTGGTTTGCAGCATAACGATCTCGGGCAGCAACGGTGATATATACTCCCAGATATTTAATGCTATTGGTGGCCCAATTGAAGGAGATATCCATTTTTAAATGAGGTATTTTATATTGTGGAACTGAGAGATTAAATAGCTCACTTTTCTTTGAAATTAGATCGTGAACTATATAGTGATCGTTAGGCCATGAGAGGGAGTTATGAAGAAGAGGGTTTTTATTAAAGTAAAGAGGAGATCATCAGTGAAAGCTGACACTTTAAATTCTTTAAATGATGTCATTATACCTTCTCTTTCTGTTTCTTCCTGATTGCTAGAAGAAATGGTTCTAGCACCAGTATAAATAGCAGCGGGGGTAATAGACTTGTGCCATTACTTATTGGGAACGAACAAGAAAGTTAGCCATTTACTTCCAATTTCATCATACGTGGAGAATAAGCCCTGGTTTATATCAATCAACTGGTGTAGTCCATTGTTTTCAATTTTGTTTACTCAATTATTAGAACTTTACCCAAAAATAACTTGATACTCCTCCCCAATATTTACCCCTTAAAAATCTATTTGTAGCTAACCCACAATGTTTCACTCATTACATCATGTCACTGGACAGTAATCATATTTGGGAGCTATGAATATTACCTAAACACCAATTGTTAAAGATCTGGGATGACATAAGCAATTGTAGTTCTTTTTTTAATTTATTTTTTAAATCTAATTAATTAAAAATGATGGTTTACACCAATGTCACTCAAATTTGATTCTTTCCTGTTATCTCAACGCCATAACTGGAAAAAACCTAGACCTACAATCTCTTTCATTTTTTTACATTTATTTTTGCTTTTCAACTGGAACTGGAGTGCAATTTTATACTTTACATTTTCTTACTTTCTGTTCCTCAGCATTCCTTTTATAAGAGACTGCAGGAAGTGAGGAGTGCCAACTAAGGTCAGCACCACGACAGACACTGCTGTTAGTAGTTTATGGACTATATATATGGCTACATTTTACTGAAGTTCTTTGCACAGCGGGTCAGAATCATTTACTAACTTTACCAGTAGATGGTTTTCAACACAGAACAAAAGGTGGCTAGCAATTTAAAGATGTTTCACGTTTTAAAACATAGCTAGGTGAGCAGATCAGTCATTATTTGGGAATTATGTATTGTTGTTTTATTTTTCTTCAGTACTTTTCTAATAAGCAACGGACTGCCTAGATGGTTCAGAGAACACAGTAATTTCTACTAATGATGAAATAAAAAGAAACTGACATATACTGTAATTTCTCTTACCTATATGACTCTTAGTAGTTGGGAAACACAGAGAAAAGAAGATAGATAGCTAACTTTCAAAATGTAAGTTTAAAAATCTCAAAATCAGTAAAATTTAATCTTTTTTCGTGTTTGTCATTTACTTGTTGGTTCTCAAAGCACCACAACTTCCAATTTACAATCTAGTAAACATACTTCAAAATCTTCTTTTTAGGGCTGAAAGCCTGATTCATTGGAATAACATTTGTCAGCTTTAAAGTATTTATTGGCCATCTGAGGACGCTCATGTCACCTCAGACAACAAAATATGGACCACACCATCTGGCAAGCGTCTGTGCACTGACTTTAAGGAGAATATATAAGCCTTGTATTCTAACACATTTGTTGTGTGAAAGGAACAGTGGAAAGAAAACAGTCAGTTTTGGTTGCTATTATCGTTTTTTTGTTTTTTAAAAGACCTACAACACCCTCCTGCACACAGGTTTATAGGGTACCTTCAGCTCTTCTATCACATTCTAGATTGTAAGCAACATATTGTTCCTGTAACGGTTTGAAATTGTCTCACTTGTTGAATCCCCCCCTTTATAATATAGTAAAGAGCTGCGGAATAAGTTGGCGCTATATATGAGAGCATTGTAGCAAATGAGCACATGATTAGTGGAACCTAACTACATGTCACAATTATGAAAACAAATGAGCTACTTGAGCAAGTTTATTCTATTCTTTAACCTACTAGTGATTACTTTAACATTTCCAATTAGAAACCGTGCGTTTTACATTAAACTCAATAGGAGACCCAGGACTAAATGAGAGATCTCAGCAATTTCTTGGTCTCGATAGACATCGCTGCAAAAGTAGAATATTTTTACTCAAAAAGATCAACTTTGACAGGTAACGTTTAATAGTATTTTTCCCCCCAATAATTTATAGCTCTATAAAAAGGTCAGGAACAGCCTAGACTGTCCTTTTAATTAATAATATGACTGTAACAAGCGAAAGTTTGTAAATGTGGCTCATTATTTAGCATGGCCCCAAGAAAAACCTGTACGGAGAATAGATTATCATATCACCACACAACAGGAAATGTACTATTCATATACAGTAGCATACAATGCAATAAAAAATGCAAATAAATTTTTACAGTGTGGATTTTCATTTGTATTATAATGTTATTTTTGTTTCTTCCATAGCAGTTATTTAGTGCTAACCTACATCCAGTTTAATGATCTTATTCAATTTATGCAAGTAATATGCATAATCCTTGCACCCTTTCTTCTCAATGTTTAATATTTTAATACATTATCAAGTCAAGCTTTATTTGGGCATTAGAATTAACTATACCTTTCTTTGTTTTGGATAGTCAAGTCATTATTAAACTGTTGTTTTTTTTTTCTTTTCCTGTGATCTATAAGCCCTACAAAATATTTTTTCTTTTTAATAAATTGAATAGGTAGACATAAAGCATACATTGAAACATCTAAATATTAAGCACTTGCACACAAAATATTAAAAATACAAGAGTGGAACATGTGTATGTTCAAAGAACTGCAAATACATTAACTGGAAAAAAATATATATATACACATACAAATATATATATATTCCACACACTGGAATGCCATCTAACTTTTTTCTATTGAAGTTTTTAAATATTTTTGTTGTTCAGGTTGTTGATTGTGGTTTGTGGAATATTGGTTCACTCCTCTTTCATGGCTGTGCGAAGTTGCTGGATATTGGCAGGACATGGAACACGCTGTCATATACGACGACCCAGAGCATCCCAAACATGCTAAATGGGTGACATGTCTAGTGAGTATGCTGGCCATGCAAGAACTGGGATGTTTTCAGCTTCCAGGAATTGTGTACAGATCCTTGCAACCCAGGGCTGTGCATTATCATGCTGCAACATGAGGTGATGGACTTGGATGAATGGCACAACAATGGGCCTCAGGATCTTGTCACGGTATTTGCTGTGCATTCAAAATGCCATCAATAAAATGCACCTGTGTTCATTGTCCATAACATACGCCTGCCCATATCATAACCCCACCGCCACTATGGGCCACTCGATACACAATGTTGACATCAGCAAACCACTCCCTCACGGGACGCCATACACACTGTCTGCCATCTGCCCTGTATAGTGAAAACCAGGATTCATCCATGAAGAGAACACCTCTCCAAAGTGCCAGATGCCAGTTAATGTGAGCATTTTCCCACTCAAGTCCGTTACGATGACGAACTGCAGTCAGGTCAAGACCAAGATGAGGACGACGAGCATGCAGATGAGCTTCCCTGAGATGGCTTCTGACAGTTTGTTCATAAATTCTTTCGTTATGCAACCCAATTGTTGCAGCAGCTGTCCGGGTGGATGGTCTCAGACGATCTTGGAGGTGAAGATGCTGGATGTGGAGGTCCTGGGCTGGTGTGGTTACATGTGGTCTGCAGTTGTGAGGCCGGTTGGATGTACTGCCAACTTTTCTGAAACGCCTTTGGAGACGGCCTATGGTAGAGAAATGAATATTCAATTCACTGGCAACAGCTCTGGTGGACATTCCTGCAGTCAGCATGCCAACTGGACACTCCCTCAAAACTTGCAACATCTGTGGCAGTGTGCTGTGTGATAAAACTGCACATTTTAAAGTGGTCTTTTATTGTGGCCAGATTAAGGCACACCTTTGCAATACTCATGCTCTCTAATCAGTATCTTGATATGCCACAGCTGTGAGGTGGATGGATTATCTCAGCAAAGGATCAGTACTCACTAACACTGATTTAGACAGATTTGTAAACAATATTTGAGAGAAATAGGCCTTTTGTGTACATAGAAAAAAGTCTTATATCTTTGAGTTCAGCTCATGAAAAATAGGGGCAAAAACAAAAGATCTATAGATCGATAGATTGATAGATATTAATGATATAAAATGTTCAAAACATTTTATAATACTGTGGGAGATGCTCTCAGGGTATGAGGAGATGCAAAATATGGATCACATGTTTTATTAGACTTGATTGTCTTTTGGGAAACCTGTAGGACACTAAGTTTAAATGCCTATGACAACATGGTATATGCAGGTGAAACAAGGACCAAAAATTACTGCAAAAAAGAGAATGAGCATTTATGTATTGCAAGACAGTATACGAAGTACAAGATTTAAAAACAAAAAAAGAAGAAGCAGCAGAAACCACAATATAATTACTTTTAGTTTGTGGGTTTTACATGTCTAGTGTGTCAGATAGTTCACAACTAATAGAAATGTACAGTTCTTTTTAAATGTTTCACAGATCTCAATCCATACGTCCACAGTCGATTTTTGTCTATTTAAGATTGCCATTCTGCCCAAAATGTTTTAACACTTAGGTCTGGATTTGGCATGAGAAACATTACGCTGTTGCTTAAAGATTTTATTTAAGAAGATTACATGGTCCGATAAATGTATAGCCCAGTTCCACCCCATATCATTGTATCACCAACACCAGTTACACCCCTTATTGTATCCGCTACACTGTCTTTTCTTTACTGAAGCACTACACAATATTCCTGAATTGTATAAAGATGAAAAGAGGCCAACAATGAAAATAGGTAGAGCTATTGGAATGAATAATGCATTATGTCTGAACCTCAGAATCATACACACATTGCTGCTGGGCTTCCTTTAATGTCTGAAAAACAGTTAATCAAATGACTGCTGAATAGACTTGTGCATTGAAAGGAAATTTGTTTTGGCTGAATCATTTTTTCAGAAAATAATTTTTTTAGCGAGAAACCTGAGTTTTGACCGTATATGTCGATTCGGCTTAGCAGATTTTGGGCAACAAATAACTGATTTGGTAACCAAATTAGTTGAACCAAAAGGGTGTGACAGTAGGCCAAACAGTATACTGCAAAATGCATTCATAATACAATTGTTTTTGTTGTTGTTGTCAAAATCTTTTTATTGAAAGGGTGCGAGTTACAGACAAACAGCAGCTGTTTGTACAGCTGTGACAATAACCAAAAGCATACAGTAAGAATATATCTGTAGCCGAGGCAAAAGCATACCCCATTTTTTTTGTATGTACAAATACATGTCAGGAAAAGGAGCATTCAGGTGCATATCATTCATAGACATTAGCATAAACATAAATAAGCATGAAGCGATATATGACAACCAAATTTCACTATCTCGCCAACAGAGAATGAGGACAAGGTGACGATGTACTGAAAAGCTTGTTCCCTTTTAGATGGAAGAAATAGTAAACTTAAGTAACTTCCCCCTGTGAAAGCATAAAAAGACAGCAGTTGGCCGTGTGATGATAGTGCTAGCATGGGATCTAAGAGGCTCAAGAAGGCTACCAAACAGAATATGTTTAAGGCAGTATATTTGGTATCTGCTATATCGTATGGTGCAAAACATGCTAGGGGAAGTGTGGGATGCATTTGGCAGATATAATAACCTCTAACCTAGGGGGTTCATGTGGTGGGGGTTAGCAGAAATGGGGGTTTAATACTCCTAGCGAAAGGCTTTAGAACTGGCATTTACAGATTCAGTAACACTTATCTGAGTGTGGTAAGCAAACTAAACAAAAATAATAACACTAAAATAACATAGAAACAATAATATGCATAGAGGCTCAAGTCACCACATCGAATGCTCAAACACCTCTAGGAATAAATGGCGTCATAAAGTCTGGGTCTCAGACATGCTGAGTGGGTGAAGATGCTGGACGTGGAATGGTGTGCGAGAGTCCCAAGGCTTGGGGAAGACACGGAAGACAGCCACAGAGTGGAGCTGATCCTGATTATGGTGAGAGATCACAGTGTCGACCATCTGTAGGCCACACCTGCATTCCACAGTATATTAGTGGAAAAGGACTCAGAAAGTATAAACCAAAAGCTGATACGTGAGCGCTCCAAATAGATATCACCACCAATCTTAATCTACACTCCAGCAGTGAATGGAAAAGACAAATAGTATCAAGTATAATGTAGTAGAGACAAAATAAACCAGTGGGTTATATAAACAACACCAAATCTATTAGCATATAATAATGAATCTCATCAAATATTCTCAAACCACAATATACCATATAGAAATGTATAGAAATAGCTATTTATTCAAACTAGAGAGTACTATTTAAAATTGGGTCATATCAAAAGTGTGCATCAAAAATATATCATAAGTGGACATGATTTATCTGCAATTAAAATACATAAGATAATGTGCAATAACAATGAAACACAAAAACAATAAAAATGACAAACATAAATTGACACGCATCCCGACAAAAATCTATAGACCCGTGTGGGGCCCCTACACTGGTAGTAGTCCGTGTCCCAATTAAAACACAAAATAGTCTGATGTCATGAATAATGAAAATATGTTAAATCAGTACACAAAAACTAAACTGTGAAAAAGTAGAGTCTTGGGAGGGGCAAAACTGCGCTCAGCTCCTGTGCATCTGAAGTTCGGAAGCCAGTGTAGGCAGCGTATGTGCAACAAGCATTTCTGCCCATCTGGCTGAATAAGAAATATGTAAGCTGTTAGTTCTTTACTTAAAGAGGTTGTGGTAAGTAGGTTTGCGAGCAGGATGTCTAGGTTTGCTGATTTTTGCAATGTTTTCTTGCCAGCATGCTGGAGCCCTGCCTCCCGATAAGAGCATTTTCATTCCATTTGGATAACAAATCAAGTGAGAAAAAGTAACTAATAGGGGGAAACCAGGAGGAGCAGTAAAATAAAAAAAATTATATATTTATATATTTTATATGTATAGATTCTATTTCACTGCTCCTTTGTTTTTTTCCCCTCTACTGCTCACTTTACACTCTATCTGTGAATAAAATCAACATTTAGTGACTGTCCCCTTGCCACCAATCATAATTGTCTCCTAATAATCATTGGGATGCCATGGTAGAATACAGAATCACAAATCAAAACAACATGCTCTGCCAATGCACGTTTGGTTTGGTTTGGAGTTCAGGAATTTACCCAATTGACCATAATTTGGGTGAATTACAGTTTATATTGCAATCAATCTCCAAGACTACTGCCGTAGTTCCCGGGTTTTTTATTAACGTAGACACACAAAGGACTGGTCTTCCCTGACTGGAGTCTTAGGAATCAAATATCCAATCAATATGAAGCGTGAAATTGCTTTATTTAGCAATAGCTTCAACAACAAAACACTCCAGTGAGTGCACTATAATATTGTTCATAGGACATACAAGGGTTATACTGAGAAAGCAATTTAGGTTTTACCTATATTTTAAACCTTAAAGTTAAGATACGTGTGTAATCCAATGACTCAAAGGCAGGAGTAAAACTTGACACAGCTCTAAAAATATATATAGCAAGCACAAACAACTTCCAATCTTCCAATATTGAATTCTGCATTCAATTCTATATAATGCTTATGTTATACAATTAAGTTACATGTTAGATGTGACGATTGTTATTAAATGTAAATGAATATTTATTTTAATGTAGTTGATTTTTTAACAAGTAAACCCAGCAATAGATACCATGTGAGATGAATAAAAAGGAAGTATACCTGTGTGACACTACAGATCGAAAGAGCAAGAACCATGGAAACCCATAATGTTTGCATTAGGATCATGCAGCTGTATTCCACTAGTATTCTGCATGGAATGTCATTGTGCAATTGGCCACTAGAATTCACAGAAGTATATCCTTTGCTATATAGTTCGCCAATAGCATTCCTAAATCAAATAATTCATTAGAGGCATACGAATGCCTTTTACCCCCCACCCCAATGAAATCAAGCAGAATACTTTATGATATTGCACAATCAATGTGATTATACAATCCATAACTATTTAAACTAACAGTCATTTGGTGTTGGCAACAGGTACATCTTTAATATAACAACACTTTGTCAGCTTTACCTTCCAGCTATCCCATACCATTACCTCCATCTGCAAGTCTGGAGGTCTGCGAGACGTTATAATGTCATATCTATCCAAAGCCATAAAACGTTAACAAAATTCCTTCCATGCATGTGACAGGGCAATATACTAATATTCTTCAGCTGTGCTATACATGTAGAACGCATAAAATAATAAAAAATAGAGAATGTGGGTGGTGCAATTTAAATACATTCTAATAACATACCCCCCAAATTCCAAATTGACAAACACTTCATTTTAGGGCAGTTAGTGAGAACATGGTCATACGTGGTGCTGTTCTGAGAAAATTTAGGTGACATAATCATAACAATTTATGTAACTAAAATAGGCTGATTTCTGAACATATTGTTTTGTAGTGTAAAGGCACATTACTGTGAGTACTATTGCTGTGGAGCTCCGTTATACACTCAGGCATACCAACATGGAGCTCCTAGGAAAGAGGGATAGTAAGATAGAAAAGGGGGGGCAGAGGGATTTGGACACTGAATAGCAGCTGTCCTTCCTAAATAAGGACTCTTGGGATGTATGTAACAATATTTAATCAGCAGCAATGTAATGTACATTTCCCAACACTGTACTATATCTATATACATATTAGCAATGTACTATATTTGATCCTTCAAGTCCCACAACATTATACACATACACTTACATACATTTAACAAGAAGAAATTAGGGAGCAGTCGTGTGTTCTTTCTTTATGTGTCAAACGAGCGGTTTGCCCTGTTCCATGGGCCCATTGAACATACATGTGCAGCATTAAAGCACCTTAACAATTGTTCAATTTCCACTGAAAGATCTCTGCACATAAAACCTAGCCTCAGTTTCAATTAATGGAATGAGTGCATTGAGAAATCACTGTCTTTACACCTACATATAGGAAAAGGATATAAAAAAAAATGTAACACACACATTACCAAGCTATTCCGGTTGCATCGAGCCATAAAGAAAGCGTAGAAAAAAAATAGAATGTTGTCAGTGCTCTACATAATGTATGCCAACAAACCGCTTTACATAAAAAGCTTTGTTGATAAAAAATTTAAATTAAAATTAAAAGATATATCTTTATCATTACATTAGAATATTGGTAGAAAAAAAAATGTTTTAACCAGTTATGCCTCAGAGTTTTGAAAAAGTTTCAGACACTTCTAAAGGGTTACCATTATTGTATGCATATTTCTACGACAAGAAGTGACAACAAGTGCGAATGATAAAGAGTACAACCAAACATTGGAGTTTGTATATTAAAGGGACGCCTATTGGTTAATGTACAAAAAAATATGAAGACCTTTTTCTGGTAGACCTTACTAATTTTTGTCACTGAAGCAGAATACTTATCATAACGGAACAAAAGAGAAGTCTTTGCCATAGAAGCACACACTGATCCTTCTTTCTGAAAATTAAAAATTAAGTAAAATAGCATGAATATATTTAGATCTGCTCGTACAAGTGGCGCAGAATTTCAGAAGCCTAATGATACCTGATGCCTACACTTTCTGAACCCATCTGTTTGACACTGTCCACAATACCTTGGACAGAATGCAAAAAAAGATGGCCTGTCACTGGATGAAGGACACTACACAGAAGATGTGGGAATCGATCATCACATCAATCAACATCACTACTACAGTCTAGCCAAGGATTACCCAGGAACTTGGCCAGACATTATGATTAGTAGACCTTCTGCAGTTTCACTTATAGCTCAGCCATCTGTTGTTCAGACCGCTGGCATTTAAAGCGTTAAACCTTCACTGATATAGGACCTGTGCAAGGATTCTGCATTCCACTGTCCTCATAAAATAGAGCAATACAGAGAGCAGCGCAACATAATTATGGGCATACTTAACAATTTTAATATTTCAGTTGAATTGTTTTTTTTTTCCTTGCACAGCGAAATAGGCAGAATAAAAGATTTTATTAGCAATCAGTTCAGTAATATGCAGTATGGGCAGTTCAATTATTAAACAATTTCAAAAATTTAACAGGGCTATTACTAAGGCACTGAATTTAACAATTATCTGTTCCTCAAAACTGTGTTCACTCTGCCAGCTACCTAATTCACAGCATGGTGCATTAATTCATCATACAACTTATGTATACGATCTACTATCCTTCTATTGCCATATAAATGTTGTTTTCCTACAACTCCCTAATTCTGTAAAAAGCCATAAACTTGCACAACAGTATGTGAGTTGTATTATTAGCAATACCCTGCAGTAGAAATCCTACCGTATATTCTTGGACTTCTAACACTTCTTCCTACGGATGGGTAGCACGTTAAAAATGATGGCCTGTAGTATGCATCATCTGTATGCTGCATGGGGAAAATTAACTAATTTATGCAGTTTCTCTGGGATGTCTACTTGATTAATGAGTTTATGTTTTTTGTGAAGTATATGAATCGTGCATACATAACATTTTCATATGCTCTACCCTTGAAAGTGTAGACTATCCTACTACTGTGGGCACAGTTCCACACCACCGATCAGCAGGATATGTTAGTTTGAGTTTAAATATCAGTTGAGTTGAACAGACACAAACAAAAACCAATACAATTATATTATGCGGCTTCTCTACAACAAGCCAAGTGTTTTACATACATGTTTATTTTATTTCAAAGTATAGCTAAAAAAATAAAATAAAAAATGTAATGAAAGATTTGTAAACCAATCTGCCTTCCAGTTGCTGTAATTAAATACTGCCAGGCATTTTTTTTTAATCTGCTCTCAAAGTGATTCCTCAATAAGCAACAAAATAGGTTTTATCAGGATATCCTGTTAAAGCTTTTAAAAACAGAAAAGTGATTTAGTAGGAGGAAAAAAAACATTTTAATTGAATTATTTGCCACTGGCATTAAAACATGGGACACAAACCCTTAATCAGCAAACGCTTTCAGTAAGAGTAAAACACAAAAATTAGAGACAATTAATACTGATTGCAAAAAACAAAAAATTACAATGGGCATGATTCATGCTTTACCATTCATGATATGTTATGTCATTAATAATAAAATACTTAAATCAAGTGGAAAATTCACATTGTGTGACTAATCCATGAGAAAGAGAGAAACTATTAATCTGTCATTTCAGTTTCTTGTAATCCTATATTGTCAGGTTCAGTTGCATCTATCTATAAATAAATATATATATATATATATATATATATATATATATATATATATACACATACATAATATATACATACACACACACAAACACACTTGTGTTTTTAGAAGAGACAGACAACGCTCTAGTTCTTTATTTACAGAATGAGTTTAGCTCATTTCAAAGCTCTACCACCATCAAAGGGTTAAATTCCAAAACATAACTGTCAGATAACAAACCTGTTGCAGGCAGCCCACATAGAGAAACTAAAAACTGAATATAATAAAAGCATGTCTTATATAAATGGGAAACACAAGATTACAAGTACAGCATATTTGTACTAGAATTTCAATATATAATCCAGCCATCTGTCCACCAGTTGTGTTGCAAAATTATGATTTGGAGAAGTGCTCTTAAAAGAAAAAAAAAAAATGTTTGCTGCATTTAATTTATCTCCTGTTGACATTATCCTGTGAGATACATTATGTCTCCTGCTGAAGCAGAAGGAATGTGACACTTGCTATTGGCAAAAGAAGCATATTTTCCCTAAATGTGCTCAAGACAGAGGATTTTGATCTATTAATTTTAATCATGCCATCCAAATATTAAGAGGAAATGTATTATTTATTTAAGCACTTACATAATTACTTTTGCAAACCTCTGGCACTAATCTACAAATGGAATGGTCCCAGGCTTGATCTTATAATATATATTAATACAGAGGCTGAATTCTTTTTAAGAGAGTGGTTTAGTGACACTGTCTTTGAAGCACACAATCAGTTCCTTCACTTAACATTGTTGCAAGAGCTACAAAAACCCATTCATGTCTATGCAAATGTCAGTATGGTTTATGACTAATGCTATTGCGCCAGTTCAGTTGATTAAATAATTAAAATGCTAATAATGTTAAGCAATTATATATATTTGTTCAAATGCTTTAAAACCATTGTACAGAGAGGAATATAGAGATTGCCTAAAATGTTCTTTTTGTCTCCCTTTTATTACAGGATCTCACGAGGCAGATTTTCTATGTAAGAGTATTTGAATATATCATTAACCTTTTCATTCCCAGATATGTGTTGATCCATTTTGGCAAGCTAATGTTCAGATCACGTGTTTCCCTAAAGTGTTAATTACAGCACAGCCCTTGCATGGATTATTTTAATTCAGGACATTGTAAATCTCTAAGCTGAGAAAGGTGCTTTCAATGATACATAGGCAATGTTGTGAGAGGCAGAAGTCGCTACTGATGTTCATTCACCCTTTGAGTGCTACTAGTGGATGTACAACACTGTATTGGCAATTGTAAGACTGAAAGAATGGAATTCTGAAACAGCACATCTTTATACATAAAAAAAAATGTAAGATACAAAGTCCGAAAGCCAGATGATACATCTCAGTTCTGAGACAGGATTTGCACTGACTCCTCACTATATGATGCTCTTTAATTCCCAGAAATAAATATTTCTAAACCAAGCAAGCCCAAAAAACTTGGATCAATAAATATAAACTCCACTAAACATCCCCTAAGTGAAAACGTAAGATTCCAGGACAATTCACTGATATCCATTGAAAAAAAAAAAAGCAGCAATCTATAGACCCCCCACCCCCCATCATTCACAAGCTGCATGCATCATAATTCACTCCAGAGGAAGACAACCAAATATACAGCACAGTCAGTACAGAACTGAAATGTGCATTTCATCCAGCACACACAAACTACATGGACAAGAAGGGTAGCTTGTTTAACTACTACATCCCCAGCTGTTATATTGACATCTGCAACTGAATGGATCCCATCCATTCACACACACACACACACACACTGGAAAAATGACAGTTTCTTACATACAGCGTGTTTCTCTCCACTACAGACAGGATGGTTACCTATTGCTTAGGGTTTGGTAGTTGAGCAGGACTTTCAGACAACCTCCTATCCACTGCAATGTAAAGCTTTCTCCCGCTTGTCTTCGGAGTCCTTACCTCCTTAAGTTCCTTAGCTACATCCTTCAGATCTCCCAGTACTAACTCCAAATCATCCACAATAATCTTGATCTGTTCTTTCACCTTGGCTTTCGAGGCATTCCCCTCTGTTGGCGAGGATGTCCCCTTAGACTTGGCTGACATGCTGCAATCCAACTCAAGGGAGCTTTAAAAGAGGGTGATTGTCCCCATCCCTCTGTGAGACGCTCATTCTCCCCATTTTCCTGCTCAGATCTCCCTCTTTCTCCTCTCTCTGTTTGCACGGTTCCATCAACTCCAACACAACTGCTCAGGGAATGGGCTGCAGACTAGTGGCCAGCCATCCCTGCGTCACTGTGCTTTGCTAAATCAAGGGAGGGAAAAGTGCAAAAAGCCCTGAAGTTCTCAGATGTCACAAGACACCTCTTTTGGAGACACCTAAATGTATCCTTTGACTTTATATTGCTAAGAGTGACACTGACAATGATTAAGTCCTCTTCTCCAGCGTCTACACAGCCCTTTCTATCACCCAGCTATTGCTACTTGCAGCTTGATACAGTCTCACTGTTCTAAGACTATGTTCCTGCATTACCGTATTCCTCCATCTAATGCAGCACTAGCAGTGTTACACATTACCAAGGGGACCAGTGATAACAGGAATGTTTTTTTTTTTTTTTTTTACCTCTCTCTCTCTGTGACTTGCATAAAACACAGGAGATGATAATTTATATGCGCTGCACGAAATATATGTAGACCACGTGACAAAAAGCAGGATATGATAAGCTTATTTATTGCCATGCCAATAAATCACTATATGACCCCTTTAAATAATTTAACTCACTTGATGTTTTATAAATGGTTGTCTACAGAGCAGTCTTCTATTTCCTGACGTTTTGTCATGATTCCTTAGCATAGGTAGGGACGTGTAGTTCCCTTTTATCATCTTCTAGGGGAGATAGAAGTAGGTGGTGAAGTTGTCAGAATAAATTCCCTGGGGAGGATAAAAAGTGATGGGTCAGAAAAAAAAATACATCAGATTTTGTGCTTTGATATTCAAAAAGGGGAATGAATAAATGACATTTCATAGAGGCTATCTATTTTTTTCTTATTTTCTGCCTACAGCTCTAGGGCTTTCTATATTTATTGTTCCACATTCATCAGGTTCAAATTAAATCAATACTGAAACACAGCAACATTCTTGCTTTTTAAGTTAAGACGTGGAAACAACCCATTTATGTGCCAAACAAGAAATACTGCTCAGTATAAGATTTAAATGGATAATGTCTGCTTTGCTTTGCACTTATTGCCATCTTAATGGTTCTTCTAACCAATCAAATATCTTTGGCAGAACTCCATTATTCTATCTGATTTGTTGATGTGGAATGAAGAAAGATAAACAAAGATGAAAAAAAGAATGCATCAAATGGAATACTCTTAACAATTTGAGTTCCAAATGGAAACATAAACCAAATATTGCTTTTCTTTCTGTAGCTAAACATTTCATTGTTCGAAGGGAGTTAATGTGTTACTCAATTCTCCAGCACCAAACAGGTTAAAAACCTTGCTCATCACTGTGGTTAGAACACTTTTCATTGGTTAAAATTAGGATACACAATGTGGTCAGTTTACTAAGCAGTGATTTGGCATCTAATTAGCTAAGCAAATAAATAAAATGTATAGGGTTAAACATCAACCATATTTTTGAATGTTTCTAAAATACAAAACAAAAATAAAATACAAAAAAGTTAAATATAAAAAATAAATAAAGTTGCTTGCTTGTAGTTTCTCTACAATGGGACTGCCCACAGGAGGAAGAGACTTTTATCCCATACATTTCTGATGTGCAGAGGGTTTGTATGGTATTGTGGGATATGTCGTTTATCAGTCTAACTCATCACTTTTAGCAACCACCAGCAGTTGATGAGTTCGCACAGAGATCAGATCACTTTCCAGTACATCTTAAAGGAACATTAAAAATATGCTGTAGTGGTTCAAGTGACAAGAGTAACATGGTGTCTGGTCCTTTATTCACTCATCTTCTATGGAGAATAGGAGAAGGAGGGACTTCAGGTCCAGCTCATTGTCTGAGACTGTGGGATGTAATGATTCCCGGCCAATGTTGTAAGGATTGTACTGGTGGGCTTAGTTTATGCAAAGAGCTTCTGCCAGTGGCAAATGCAGGGACCAGGACCAATGTCTGGTAGAGCTCAACTAAGAAGTCTGTTTGATTATTTTAATTGGGAGCACCAGGATACCTCGGGCACACTTACCACTACAGTGTGCTTTAGTGGTTATGATGCTTGGAGTCCTTTATTGTAGTGGTGTTGGTGGAAAGATGCTGTCCTGTTTGTGTGAAGTTAAACATTGCCATTTCAAGAGAATGTCTGCGATTAGCTTACAACATGCCTACTTGACATCTACTACAGCCACTTGTTCAATTTTCACACACAGTGTCACCAGGAACAGCATGATGAAGCTAATTGCTGCAGATTTTTCTCACATAGATTATATTGCCACATATGGACTATATGAACTCAATGCTTCTCAATGAGCTCCATTCAACATCAACTTTGCAATTTTGCAACGCTTGGACATGCTTAGAGCAACATATAAGCCATAATAAACGAGCTGAGAAAAAAAAATCTAATTCTGCTAATTTTGAATGGAATCTCTTATCAGTTCTTCATAATTTACAGATGAAGTTCTAACAAACCTTGCTTTTAAAGGAACACTCTAAGCACAATAACTGCTTTACCCTACTAATGCCACCCCAGCGAAATGTAAAACAAGTTTGAATTGGTTTAAAAACACACCTGACTACCCCCACTTCATATTTGGTCTTACTGTCAGGTGGTGAGTGCAGCCCTACATGACACTGCATTGCTCAGTGCAGATAACTGGATTCTTCTGAAAGGAGAAACTGGAAGTAGGGGCTAGAGACGCTAGTGCCTGGCAGGACCCAGATATGTTGTCAAACAATTCTGAAAAAGTTTTACCTTGTTTTTGCCATTCCCTGTTGAATTCATGACAAAAAATTTGTGAATAATGTTGTGTTAGGCATAACAAGGAACCAGAAGGCCCTGGTTTAAAAAATAAACAAGAGCCCCCCTTGCTCCTCCCACTTAAGCAATGCACCTGAGTAGGCTTTGTGTAGGGGCTGAGTGTAATTGTGGTGGCTGGCTGGGTGTGATATGTAAAGTTGAGTGTGTATAGGGCTGACTAAATAATTCTGCTTCATGGCTGGTTGAGTATTATTGTGGGGCTGGCTTATTGTTAGTGTGTGTAGAGCTGGCTGAATGTGATTGTATGTGAGGGTGGGTCATGTGTGAGCATATGGAAGAGTTGGCTAATTGCCTCTTTTCATTCATCTGATGCATTGTCACAAAAAGTGTGTTAACAAAACTTTACACAAAGATATTGTAAAGGAGTTCTTTTACCACGGGGGGTACCTCCATGGAAAGTCTCCCAAGTCCTGCAAGGAGAATAGTGATTATAGCTCTGTCTTACCAAAACATCAGTTAAGACTTGATAAAGGGTAAAAACTACAACTTTTATTGAGAAAGCGCAGGATTAGAAATCCAGACCTCTAGCTTCTGAGAGGACATTGAGTTAGCCATCACTTAAACTAATTATCTCCCAGATACAGAGAGCGCAATACAGAATAGCCTGAAAAAATACCAACAAAATACCCTCAAACCCCCACATATTGTATATCCCTGGATAGGTCTGATCCCAGAGCCCATTCTGTAAAAATAAGGCACCCAGATCCATGGGGAATTCTCCAAACGCAGTGCGTGTAAAGTTCTAACCAGCTGCTAAGAAAGTTCTGCCCAAAAATAGTTCCAGACGGTGGGTGCAATACATCGTTTTTTTAACTGAAGCTCTATTGGCTCGAGACAGGAGGCTTCCTCTGGCTCACAGTTGGCAATCATTCGTCTTGATGAGTTGTATCTCCCCTCCAAGAAGTGCCCTCCTAGTCCATTAGTAAGGGGGTAAAAACAGGGGGACAATATGGTTGGGCAGAGTTCGCTAGGATACTCCGGCTCCCTAAAATCATCAGCAGGCGAGGTAAAGCGGGACGCTGCCTGGAAACACATAGAGGGGACTTCTAGATCCAGTCCAAATAAAGCCTAGTTTAGCAATGCTAAGAACACAGTGAGCAGGACAAACAGTAGCATCACTAGGATCCGCTGGTACAATCTCTTACACTCTGCACAATCATGGAACTAAAGTGAGCTATTCTTTGTGCCATTTATAATTTCCTTCTTTTTTTAATGAGCTTCCCTTTCTGCATTATAATTTCCACAGTAAAGATTTCAATACAGTTTGCAGGAATGAGGGAACCAGGGACTGTCTGCCTGGGTGCCTGGGTGCCTGTCCTAATGCAGGCTGCATGGCTTCCAGCTGTTCAGCTCAGGTAGTGCTGTCATTAAGCTGTATACATACACTGACCGGGAATTTAGGTTTACAATGGGGAGACATGGCATATAATGTAATTTTTCTATTTTTTTTCAAAAACTGCAAAGATTACAACCTGCAAAAAATACTGCATTTTAAAGCAACTCTGTCAGTTTGTAGGGTTTTAGCATATTGTTAATGCAGAATCCCAGAGGTAAAGCAAAATTGAATATTCTGAAGTGATCTTCAGCAAATGGACATCATCTGTTAAGCGTCTCACGTGTGCTACATTAAAGAAACACTATAGTCACCTAAATTACTTTAGCTAAATAAAGCAGTTTTAGTGTATAGATCATTCCCCTGCAATTTCACTGCTCACTTCACTGTCATGTAGGAGTTAAATCACTTTGTTTCTGTTTATGCAGCCCTAGCCACACCTCCCCTGGCTATGATTGACAGAGCCTGCATGAAAAAAAAGACTGGTTTCACTTTCAAACAGATGTAATTTACCGTAAATAATTGTATCTAAATCTCTAAATTGAACTTTAATCCCTTTAAGATGTATGGTCAATGCCACCAGATCACGTATTGTCAACATTGGCATAGCCCATAAAGCAAAGTAACCTTTCTTTATCTTATGGTATCTCTTTCAATGACATTTCTAGTTTGAGTATAATATAAAGGTTTTACTGTGGTGCTGGTCCATGCCACTGTCCTCTTTCTTGCCTTGACTTCTGCAATATGCTTCTCATGATCTTACGTGCTCCCAAGTTGCCCCATTGCTATAATGAAGGTGGCGGTGAGGATTATCTTCCTGTCCGCCCACACCTCCCACGCCTCACCCCTCTGTCAGTCCCTGCGTTGGCTTCCTGTAAAATATAGGACTCAATTTGCTCAAGTATGTCCCGTGTAGGCCCTTACGCACTGCTGAAGACTTACGACTATCTTCTGTCCGTACTCCACCTCTGATGCTTGCCTTCAAGACTTCTCGAGCGCTGCACTGTTCCTGTGGAACTCACTTCCCTCCTCTGTAAGATGCTCACCCAGTCTCCACTCCTTCAAAAAAATCATTAAAACCCACTTCTTCATAAAAACGTATCAGTTAAACTGTTAATAGCTCCCGACTGATTCCTCTCTTGCAACTGTCATTAGTCTAATACTATCCTTTCCTTCTGTGTCACTTTACCTCACTCCCTCTAGCATGTAAGCTCATTGAGCAGGCCCCTCAACCCCTCTGTTCCTGTGTGTCTAACTTGTCTGGTTACAATTACATGTTTGTTCATCCACCCACTGTAAAATGCTGCAGAATTTGTTGGTGTTATATAAATAATATCACAATAATAATAATGTTATTCCTGACAAGACACCTATTTTTGTTACATATAGAAAACAAAAATGATAAAGGTGTTATTGACAGTTAGAAGTAGACCATGGGATAGTAATGCTGGATATAGCATCATCTATAAAACAGAATACAAACATAGCATTCTGTATAATTATACATATAAGTAAGCATTCCATTCTTCCCTTTGGATATGGAAAAAATATAAAAAAGCCCTCTGGGCATGACTCTAAATGTTATTGACTAAAGTGAATTCAAAGAGAATTTCAAATGTAATGCCAGAGTAGCCAAACTGAAAACATAGCACCATTCTCTTGTGAAAAATGACCCCTTATAATTTAAAATATCTTGTGTTTACATATAGTATTTTTAAATCCTTAGCTGACTTTCATCTCTTATGAGTTTAGGTATAAGAAAGAATTGTGGAGCATACTATTAAATATTGAGTACTTTTTCATTGATGTCCATTACTATTTCCATCAGTAATTTTGCCCAAGAATAATTCTTTCTAAATGACTCCCTTAGCACAATTCACATGCAGTGAAAGGATATATATCCTTAAGCTCCCTGCATTGATGCTGTAGGCTGGAGACTGACCCTGTTTCTTAAATGAATTATGGAGATAACATGTTACAAACAAAACATGCAAAAACAATGCAAAGAAAAAAATATATAAAAAGGTACATAACTTTACAACACGATTTTGGTTTTAGTTATAACATAATCCCATTTCCAAAATATATAAATGAACGGTGCACAATTTAAAGGACAACAGGTCATAGGAATCTTATGTCTCTTTTGGAAAAAATCCACAAATTTGGCTTTATTTGCAGAGACTGAGAAGTTGCTGGGATCTCTCCATGATTTGGTCTTGGTGCCATATCCCCCCACTCCTCCTGCAGAACAGCATTGTTTTCAGTGCAGGGTTTTAATGCCTCTAGTGGTTGTCAGAGAGACCATCTGATTGCAGCGCAGTGTTTTCCCTCAGTGCTTTCCTATGATCTCAGCCAAGGAGGTGGAACAGCAGCGCAGAGTATGGAGCTGTGATGGAGAAAAGGTAAATAAAATAAAATTTTTACTCCCTACAGGTGGGAGCCGGTAACCTTAATGGCCACCAGGCACTATAGCATTAGGATTACACATTTGTATTCCTAGCTCTATTAAGTTCCTTTAATATTACTGAGAATAGTAACATATCCAGCAACCTCTGTTAAGTAGCAGTTCATGGGATCTGCAGAAGAGCTCTTATTTTTCTCTAGAAAAGTGCATAGCCTGCAGGACTTGCTGGTCCCTGTGGTGTTTACGTTCTCTTGGCCCAACAGTTACTCAATGAGCCAGAAAATTGCCACGACAACCGGGCAGTGCGTTCTGACTCATTTACTGAGTACCAGGAGCCAGGTGTAAGCACTTAAAGTGCTCCTTGCAGTAATTAATTTTGTATATTGACTAACTGGCAATATACTAAATATGGATTTGCTGGGGGGTCCCTGTCTGGCTCGCCTCTCCTCCCTTGAAAGGCATATCTACAGGACCCAATAATGAATAATGCAATAAGGACCTTTGTGATGCTGGTAGTTCTACCACTGCATAGTGCGCCCCTAAAACTAAATTCAGGACTTTGCTGAGAATCTCAATATTTGGGTAACCTTACACACCTCAGTTGGGCCACTCAGGGTAGTAATTTCACGTGGTCTTTTGGGGTCTTTGCTAGCAGACACCTAACTTTAGCCATCAAATTACCCCAAATTGGCATCACAGATTTTTTTTTAGTTTGTTACCACTTAAAACACATTTATTACTTTTTCATCAGATAATTCTTGTTTTCCTTATTCTTTTGAACCAATTCCCGGTTTAAAAATAAATATTGTGGTTGCTAAAGGTATCTAGGTATTACACATAGACATATATTGTATTATTGTATATAACTGATTTAAAATGACAGAAGACAGTAGAAAAAATGTGTTGGATTAAACATTAAAAGAAATCATCGCAAAGCAAGCCAAATGTTTGCAATTTTCCTTTCACATGTAAACTGTGAAATAAATCCATGCCAAAACTCTCAAGGGTAATTTTAGCAAACGATGAAAAGAAATACTATGTACATTCATGTCATATTACTTTACTTTATGAGACTAACAAAAGGCATGTATGAAAAATAATACTAAAAGTGGGAAAGAGGGTTAACATTTTTCTTAAATGTATATGCCTTAAAAAGTACCTTTCCAAATTAGCTTTTTTATTTTTGTAAAATTGTTTTATATTATTTTAACTTCCTATTATGTTATAGAATGTGTCATTCTTTAGAGACTTATTGGTCTGCAGAGTATGAATAAAGGATTGACTGAATGGTAGAAGTTGAGATTACAATAAAAAAAAGAAATTTCAGCATCAACAGCTTTTGATAAACTAATCCCTGTTATACTACAGAAAAAAATATAAACAAATAGGAAAAGGTCACCAGGATACCCATTAAACCCAAATATAAACACCTGACAAAACAGTCTCCAGAACAAAAGGGCCTACCTAGTGACCTACCATGATGATATCCTCTTGTGTGTGTTTAATGGAGTTCATATGCCAAGCAGGGACTGGAACCAGGTCTGCCTACAGAACGTTTGGGTCTATTTACACAGCTCAACTCCTGGGTCTGTAGGGCCTACCCTGAGCCCACCCACAAGTCCCACCCTAAGTCCCCCCACAATGATGCAGTGTGTGTGTATGGAGTAGGTGCAGTGGGTGTAGTTGGTGCAGTATGGGTGTAAATTAAATTGGTATGTGTGAAGTGGAAGCAGTGTTTATGTAGTGGAAGCAGTGTGTGTAGTAGATGCCGTGTGTGTGTGAAGTGGATGCGTGAAGTGGATGCAGTGTTTGTGTAGTGGAAGTAGTGTATATGTGAAGTAAATGCAGTGTATGTTTGGAAGTGGATGCAGTGTTTGTGTAGTGGAAGCAGTGTGTGAGAAGTGGATGCAGTGTGTGTAGTGGAAGCAGGGTGGGTGTAAAGTAGATGCAGTGTGGGTGTGAAGTGGATGCAGTGTGTGTAGCTGGTTTCTTGTGTGTATAAAGTGGATGCCGTAGGTATACAATTGGATGCACTGTGTGTATAAAGTGGATGCAGTGTATTTGTGTAGTGGATTTAATGTGTTTGTAACTTTGTGTTGATGGAGTAGGGGCTGTGTTCTGTAGGCATGTGCATGGGGAAAATATTCGGCTTGGTTCATCATTCCGAAATTCGGGACTTCGTCAATACAGGACTTCGTCAATTCGGCACTTTGACACTTCGGAACTTCGGCACTTGAACTCTTTGGCACTTCGGCACTTCAGAACTTCGGATCTTAGACACTTTGGAACTTCGGCACTTCGGCAACTTTGGAACTTCGGAACGTCGGCACTTCGGCAACTTCGGCACTTCGGAACTTTGGAACTCCGGCATTTCGGGAATCTTCTTGCAGCCGCTTGGTAGATAACTCCCTAACTCCCACGGTATTAGGGAGTTATCTACCAAAAGGCTGAAAGTCCTAAATTGGTCTTTCAGACAAATTTACTAATACTAAGTAAAAATTACTTAGTATTAGTAAATTGTGCCCCTACTCGCTATACCGCGAGTAGGAGCATGTCTATTAAACAGTGAGCAGCCTGTCTACCCCCCTCACCCTAAAAATAATTAGGTGGGACCTTTAACTAAGTACCTGTAAAAATAAAAATAAAATAGACTCAAAGGTTCACATTCCCCCGCCCTCTAACCTTTGCCTCAATTTATTCCTGCTTTTCCCACCTTCTGATTTATTCTCCTAATCTCCCAAATTCCTCTGAGCACAATGCTCCCGAAAAAAACTAAATTAATATCGCAAGTGCATCATAGCTACTTTACTTAGTGGTTTGAACAAATATTATTTTGGCACTACTTATGTGTTACAGAACATTATAGGACTTGTGGCCTTATAGAAAATCTTTGTTCAGATGGGCTGAAGTTATATTTTAAAAATGACACATGCTATCTTACAAATTTCGATTGATTTCTCAAAAGGGAAAATTGAGGCAGATTTGTGCATTTAGCTATAAGGCTAAAATGAAACATTTTCATCCATGTATGTAGTGACATTTTGAGTAATTCAGAAAAATACTACATTCTAACTGCTATTGCCATCTTTTTCTGGCTTAATCGCAGAGGTTCATATTAAGTGGAATCCATCACCAACACCAAGGCCATCATTGGAAACCTTTCCCCAATATTTACTATTCAAATGAGTCATATTAAGGATTCACTGTCACCTGCCTTATTTTTATGCTTTTCCTCCTTGTAAAGGATAAGGGATATATTGGTTTATATATCATAATCATTTATTAAATAAGTCATTATTGTGCCAGACCTTTAAAAATGTCAACATGATCATTATAATCTATTACATTCAATACATTATTATTTTATTAGAGGAACAAGGGACTCCCAATGCTCAGTGGCAATAATGCCTGAAGAATTGATTGGTACAGCAGCTGTGAGATTTCTAGGAGTGCTGTTCAGACTAACAGAACACCTTTAAATAAGGAAAATACACACGCAAACAAAAGAAAATCAGAACTGTGAGAAAAATCTTATGAAATGAATTAAATTAATTTAATGGCATCAGTAAAACAGATCATGTGATGGTGGCCTTCTGATACTGAAGCAGTTGTTGACTATTATCCCACGATGCAAGTTTGTTTGGCTGGCTGTGCTTAGTATTCCATAGCAGTTGCAGAGGTTAGTCTTTCCTAATTCCTTTTGGAAAGTCATGCATGCCGTTTAGAATGTTTTAGTTGCAAAAAAAACCTTCTCTTTCTGTAATGCATCAGTAAAATTGCACATCCAGCTGCATAGTCTGATGTATTTTGGGTTCTAGCAGAATAAGGTAAGTTGTAAAGCTCTGGTTAAAATAAATTATAAGAAAAATGTAATCAGCCTAATTACAGTAATTTTCTTTTCCTGGATTTTAAGGAACGGGCAGTAATTAGTAAAGCCCATTTTAAATAAAGGTTTGGAAGAAACCGGTTGCAGCTGTATGTATCACCTCATTCTAAACAACATCAGAAATATGAGTTTTTAAACTTAAACCTAATCAAAAAATATTGTGATTTGCAGGTCTCCTAGCCAGTGTATAAAGGTGATGACCACTTGTAAAATGTCCGTGGACATTGATGAAGACATATGGCCGACTTCTGATTGTGTCAAAATGTACAAGTTACAGGAATTGAGCAGTGCAAGAAAAAAAATCTGATTGAATATTGCTAGATATTAAAGATTTTCTACTTTGCAGAATTTGTAGGTTTGTATGGATTAAAAATATTAACTGGACAAGTGCTGATTTGCCTATGCTTTTATTTACATATGTTTCAATTGAACCTAAGCATGTTCATGATAACAGACAAATGCATTATAGACGTGTGTGCACATCACAAAGAGAAGGGAATCTTGAGCACAAAGAGACACGTATTTCTGATCTAAATCAGGAAAAGCTACATATTTTGCAAACAGAGGATTGTACACATCCATACAAAAAACACAGTGCACATGGTTCTCACACAGACCTGATGGCAATACACAAGTCCAGCAACATATAAAAATGGACTAGACTTGGGTATTTGTTTTCAGATAAATAAATTTGTGTCTGAATTGTTCAAAAGACGAATGGACCATTACAAATTACAATGAATGAAATGAATAACAAATTGCTTGTTGGATGAAATTTCGTACATGCTCTTTGTTCTTTGTTTGTAGGTTTTAGTTATTACAAGGAGAGAGCAACCAGCTCTTTGCTCCCTCTTTGTAATATTAAAAAATAGAAGCAAAGGGAGCACAGCTTTTAAATAATAAATCCCCAATGCCTCTCTGCACCCATGGCCTATGCATTCAATATGTATAAGGGAAGTTCAATTCTCCCATAGTGGGGCACCTAAAGGAATTAGTTAACTGGTGGCAGGACATAGTGTCCCCCCAGCTATAGTATCCCCCAGCCCTCACCCATTGCTGGCATATTTTATTAAGATGAGGGGGTAGGCAGGGTATTTTATTTGGAGGTGTGACTAAGGCTTGGGGACACCTAGTCATGGGGGGCATTTTTAATATTATTAGCCTCCGCTATTGCCAATGGGTGATAGCTGGGGGTGGGATAATAGGTACACCCCCTTTATTATTTAGAGCCCCGAGCTACCGCCAATGGGAGGGCTGGAGGGGGCTGGGGAATAGGTTCAACCCCTTATTAGTATTTGAGCCTCCACTTGCTGCCAATGTTCCCCTATTAATTTAATTTAATAGCCCACACTCGCTGGCCATGGGTGGGGGCTGGAGGTCCCCATCTATTTATTTGTATAGCCCCCCACACAGAGCATGGGGAGGACACTATGTCCTCCCTTTATTAACTTATAAGGTGCCTGGCCATGGGGGCATGGTGGGACCTGTGTCATGTCCTTATTTATTTCATTACAGACTGGGTAGTAATATCTGCTCAGTTGCTAGTCTTTTTTTTACAGCAAGTAGCCAATGGCTGCTTGCTGGTATGAAAAACAACAACTTGGAAATAGATTAAGGATGATGTGCTCACTATTATTATGGGGAGGCAGCAGTGAATCTAAACAATGATTCCCTAACCTTGTGACATACATTACAAGCAAAAACCCAATATAAAATTGATAAACCGCACCAGAAATATCTTTAAAGGAACTCTATAGGGTCAGGAACATAAAGATGTATTTCTGACCCTATAGTGCTAAACCCACCATTTAGGTGGCTTGCCCCCTCTTAGCCCCCCTATAAAAGTTTAAAACTCACCTTATTTCTAGCGCTGCGCAGGTCCGCTGGTGCTGGCTCTGCCCCCTTTGTGACATCACCAAAATGGCCAATTTTTAATTAGGGAAAGCACTGGATTGGCTAAAATTGGCAAATGCTGTTTTGGCCAATCAGGACCGCCCCATAGAGATGCATTGACTCAATGCATCTCTATGAGGAAAGTTCAGCTTCTCAGAACATGGGAAAGCTGAATGGCAGGGCTGCCTACTGAGCCAGAAAGCCCTTCCAGTGGCCATCTGAGGAGTGGCCACTTGGAGGTGTCCATAGGAGCAATGTAAACACTGCCTTTTCTCTGAAAATGCGTGAAGGGAGCTATTATACTCACCAGAACAACTACATTAAGCTGTAGTTGTTCTGGTGACTATAGTGTCCCTTTAACCCTTCAGTGTTTCTCTTAGTAGCTCTTTAAAGTGTGAGTGCACCTTCATTATGTGTTTTGCTGTTTATAATATCTAAAATAGTTATATTTTTTTGTTTGATTTTGAGATATTCAGCACTTTATAACGGAAGGTTTCCTATGACATATGTATGTGTAGAACGAACTACTCTAGAAAATAGATGACACTTAAGGGTTAAAGATATTTTTGGCTTTGTTTATCAATTTTGTATTGGGTTTTTGCATATAAAAAAAAAATAGCAACTGAGCAGACTAGCAACAGCTATAAAAAAAAGACTAGCAACTAGTATACATCCCCCTACTTGTGGCATGGCACTTAGTAATGTTGTCTGAAAGACCAAAATGATGAAAAGGAAGTTCTTTTTGTAATTTTGGTTATTTTGTTTTTAGTAGATAACTCCTTAATCCTTGTGGGATTGCTATAAGGATGCCAAAAGGGAGCTATCTACTAAACATTTCCTTAATATGGTATCCTAAACTATGACAATTCTAGAAGGATTCCAAATAAAATCCAAAAACAAAAATAATAGCTACGTTTTGTCCGAAAACTAATGCATGAAGGAACAAAATTTGGTTGATCTGAAACAATGTTTTTTTCCGGCAAAATGTATATGGATGAAACCAAAATTTAATTCTAAAACTTACTGGTTACACTAATACTGTGCATCAGTAGATTTTATTCGGATCAAAGTTGACACGATGTTTTAGTTTTGCTTTTGAAACTTTGTCAAGTTTAACACTCCATGAAGCAATACACGTAGTAATTTTACAATGCAGTTCTTTTATAATCGTCATTACTAGATAGACAGCCATGGCAGAAACCAGAACAGATAAAGGAAGTGCAGATATGCTGAACCAGAATACTTGACACAGAAGGACAGGATACTTGAGGCTCGACAGTAGTGCCAAAGCGTTGTCTCATCTTTGATCCAATTAAATTCTACTTATACACAGTATTAGAGTGTTGGAACTATTCTGAGTATTAGAGTGTTGGAACTATTCTGTATCTTGCTTAAATTTCAAGTAGGACCATCTCAAGCAATCTTTTTTTATGCGTGCCTAGTTAAGACTGGAAAACAATAAGTGAAACTCATAACAAGAGAAATAATCTTTCCATGGATTACAATAGGTAATGTTTTCTAATGAGGCATGTTTGCTTTTGATAAGCATGCAAAATATTGACGAGATACGCTCTGATTATGAAAGCTTTCTAATTAATGCAGCCTGTGTAATTTTGACAGAAATTAGTGATTCATAAGTGCATGTTTAAGTACACAAGCTAGGCATAGTTTAAATTTTAATTTCCCAGCAAAGAAAACAGTGTATGCATGTGGGTTGTTGTGACAGACTCCAATTATTGTTATACTTGTATGGTATATTATTATAGTATTATTTTATTATTATATTAGGCATAATTTTAGATAGAGAGGGACTTGTGTTCTTTGGCAGGTGAGCTGGGGGCTTGTTTGAACTTGATTTGTGCATATGCCAGGGTTAATGCCAGGGCTAACTGCCCCAGATGTCGTGCACCCTAAAGCACAAACACACTCCGCATGTATATATATATATATATATATATATACACACACACACACACACACACATACATACACTGCTGTGTGTGTGTGCTGTTAGTGTGCTGTGTGAGGGTGGTGTGAGGGTGCTGTGTGTGTAAGGGTGCTGTGTGTGTGTGTGTGTGAGGGTGCTGTTAGCGTGATGTGTGTGTGAGGGTGCTGTTTGTGTGTGAGGGTGCTGGTAGTGTGCTGTGTGTGAGGATGTTTGTTAGGGTCTTGTTAGTGTGCTGTGTGAGGGTGTTGTGTGTGTGAGGGTGCTGTTTGTGTGATGTGTGTATGTGTGATGGTGCTGTGTGTGTGAGGGTGCTGTTTGTGTGATGTGTGTGGGTGTCGTGTATTTGTGAGGGTGCTGTGTGTGTTTGTTTGTTTGAGAGAGTGCTGTTAGTGTGCTGTGTGTGAAGGTGTTGTGTGTTTGTAAAGGTGTTGTGTGTGTTTGTGAGGGTGCGGTTAGTGTACTGTGTGTGTGAGCATGCTGTGTGTGTGAGTGTGCTGTGTGTGTGAGGGTCCTGTATGTGTACTGTATGTGTGTAGGTGCTGTTTGTGTGCTGTATGTTTGGAGCGATTGTGGAGGTGGGGGCAGATTAGTAAATATCCCCCCTCCCTTCTTACCTTATGTAGGGAGGGGGGATCCTTGCTGTCCTGTGCCATCCCTGGTGGTCCAGTGGAGAGTGAACTCTAGCCTGCGGGGCTAGAGTTAACCCTCGTGAGATCTGAGCGTTGACAGAGCTAGAGCTCCTCAGGTCCTCTCCTGCCTCCCTCCATGCAGCTGTAGGCTGGTGAGGTAGATCTTTGATCTCCCCATTGGCCCATGGAGGCTTAGAGCAGAGCCAGCACTCAGGGTACAAGTCCTGGGGAATAAAGTGTGGGAACACTGCAAAGATTTCCCCACCCCCCAAAAAAATATAAACTCGTGTGTGTATATATATATATATATATATATATATGCATGCACACACACACTGACACACATACACACACACATATATATATATATATATATATTTATATACGTGTGCACACACACACTGACACACATACTCAGACAGACACACACTCACACACACACATACACTCACAGACACACACACTCATGCATTTACAAACACACATACACTCACAGACACAGACACACACACATTCACAGACACTCACACACACTTATACATTCACAGACACACATACACTGGCACACATACACTCACAGACACACACATACTCAGACACACACACACTCACAAATTATTATTTTTTAATAAACAATGTCCACCCAGCCTCCCTACCTGGAAAGCTGACATGGACATGTTCCTGGGGTCCAGTGGGTCGGGCGCCTGTCTCCATATCAGACGCAGCGAGGGAGCTGTGTGCTCTCTGCTCCCTCTCGCTGCACGGGCTGTCTACAGTAGCTGGGAGCTGGAATATGACGTCAGACACGGAGGGAGGAAGGGGGGCATTTGGGGGCACTGAATGCCTGCAGGAACAGCGTTCCTGCTCAAAAACAGGTGCAGGAACTCTGTTCCTGCAGGATTCAATCCATAGGCGTGCTGCGGGGATTAGGGTGTGCCCATGCACACCCGGCAAACCCTGTGCGGACGCCTATGTTGGAAAGCTTATAGCACAAAAACAGTGGTTCAGGACAGGTTCTGTTATTGGGGAAATAACATCTAATATCCAGTAGCCATGACAGTTCTATTTTTATCTGTGGGTAGAGAAATCATTGTTGGGTTTTCTTGAAACAAATTATATATTAATTCTATGTAAGAAAGTTTGTAGTTTTCTATTGAATATTTTGCAATATTAACCCCTTCATGATGGAAATTCCCTTCTACTCATATAGTGCATAAACACATATTGTTCAGTGGTTTTTAAAAATGTAGTTTTCAACCATTGTGCTGGGGTCTACTTGCATGTCCAAAACCACCTCAACTTGTTCCCCAAACATATTGACTTCAGGACTGTAGCAAGTTGAATGCAGAACTTAAAATGTGTTATTATGCAAAAAGTGTTAGCATTCTCATATAGCTATTGAAGGGTTATTCCCAAAAGTATTAAGAAAACACTAAAGAAACAAAACCACATTCACAAAAACAAAACTGTTTAAAAAAAATAAAAACCACGACACAATACAATTAATTAATTTTGCCCCACGAGGGCTCTAAAAGCAAGGAAAGATCTTATGAAGGCTTTCTTATGACTTTCCCAAGGCTTTCCCATGCTATGTAAGCTACTACACTTTATGTAATATAAGTATGAGCACTTTAATTCAATCAACCCTCTGACAGCCAAGACTCAAGAGAAGTCTCACCTATGAGCCACTTTCTGTCCCTGATTTCCATGCATGGTTGTTTTCTCCTTCACTGTGTTAAGGGAGCATTGTGACCTGTACCAATAGCTGCACTCTGAATCAACGACTGTGCCCTGGGACAACAAGGGTACTCTTAAAGTGGCCTATATCTGATACTGATACAGATGATGGAGCCACCACATACTCAGCCACTGCACACGCTCACACACACAGAACACTCAGTCAATCCACAACCACCACTAAAGAAAACAGAGCTCAGGACTCTAGGAGGGGGGTCCCAATCTGGCACCCTGCCTAGGCCCTGCCAGACCAGCTCCCTCTGATTCCCTCCCCTACCACCCCCCTCACCCTCCTCCAGGGGTCTGCCCACTGAGAAACAACTAGTTTAGATATATAATGAGGGTGCTGGGCTATCCAGGAGTTATTCATTTTTTTCTTTGGTCAGCAACTTCTAGGAGACCTATACCATCTAAGACTCCCACAGGAATTCTATATGGGGTAAATACATGTATGGAATGTCTTGTGTTTTCTCCTATTTTATTTTATGTACTGTTTTGCAATTTGTTGTCTGTATGTCATTTATTTCTGTATTTTGTACTCAGCACTGTGAATCTTTTTTGTCAGATTAAATGTTTACTTAATCAGCTTGTGTCTCTGTTCTCTATGAGCTTCACTCTCCAGAGGAAAGCTCAGGTAAACACGTTACCAAAAAGGGTTAATTATATGTGTTTGATCACTAAAAGTAGAACTGTGATTCTATAATTCTCCTGTGTGTGGGGTAACCTAAGACGCACGGGTTTTAAAAGTCTTGGTGGTGGCGGTAAAGTGTGTACTAGGGGGTTAGTGTAGAAGGGATTGCAGGGGTTAACTGAGTGGTTGCTGGGACTAGCAACAGGTAACCAGGGGTCTGGTGTCATTAACCCTGTCACTTCCACACTCTCCCCACTGTCTTGGCTGGGCCTATAGCCCACGCTCGTGACAGCCATCATCTTTGTCGTGCAGGTCCAGTGCAGCTCCAAGCACTTCAGTTGCCATGAGCTGTGTCAGTGGTGTACTCATGCATATGCACAAGAGTACAACACTGAGATCTTTGGAGGATTCTTCAAAATGGTGGAAGCCTCCATAGATTAATGCCTAAATCCCATGACTAATGAGGCTGCTGAGATTGGATAAAGGTTGATGGCAGAGCTCCACCTTCTATCAACTTTTGTCAAACTCACTCTTGTCCATAACTTTGTCCTACTGGAGATTTAGTTGACAAAAACTAGACAAAACAAAACAAAAAAATTCAGATGACTAAAATATGACTAGAACTAAAATGGCTATTCAGTCAAAAGACTATGACAAAAACAAAATTAACACTGGCAGCTACAGCAATATACATAATCACAGAACAGAGCAACATTAAAATTAAAAACAAATATCAAACAGTGCTTTCCAATTCCATTGACTGCAAAACCATTAATGTAAACTATTATCTGTCTCATCAGCATCTGAACTGTTACATTTGGTGCATTTTAGGGGGTGCTTTGGTTAGTGTATTGTACTATTGTTAATTATATCCTCCTGCAGTGTAAGAAACATGTCAGCATTAACTTAAAGGACATTTTATTGCATTCCCTATACCTTCTAATCACTTCTTAGAAAGCAAGTCACCAATATACCTTCAGCAAAATCATGTCTTAAATTAGAAGTGCATATATGGCACTCTTATTACAAAACACTATGTAAAGCACTCACTGAAATTATTTCTTACGTATAATATTGTCAAAGTATGCACTTGGAGTGCATTGAAAACATCTACTATCATCTTCTGAATAATTCATTGGAATTTATAAATATAATACATATTTTCCAAGGGGGAGATAATACGTAATACTACATTGTTTAAAACTACTACTTACACAGAGAGTGCGTTGTTATTTTCTTATGCAGGTTAGTGCAACACTAACAGAATAAATATAGTTTCTATTTATAAAACAGTTGCCACAGATCAAATGGAGTTTATGGAAAACTTACATGTTCTGCAGCACAACTGAATTCTCTGTGTATTTTTTTTTTTTTATTGTAGTTTCAGCTTAGGGGTATAATACACTTGAAAGGGTCACTTTAATCCCTTAAGGACCAAACTTCTGGAATAAAAGGGAATCATGACATGTCACATGTCATATGTCCTTAAGGGGTTAACCATAATCACCAGTTTGCATAATTGTACAACTGATGGTTCAGGGAGTACCTTGAAAGTGGCTTAGAATTTATAAAACTCAGAGCTGTCAATCATGTAGATGGAACACTGTTACAACAGTTTTGTCCTAGTTATACATATGCACAGCGTGGTCTGATCTCTTCTCTTCTCCCAGGAGAGAGAACTGAGCCACAGATGGTGCATGTGCGGCCTCCAACTCTGCCTTTTGGTGCAGATAGCCCTATTTACTAAGCAGTGAGCTGGACTATTTGTAAAGAGATAGCAGGTTGGGACTTTATCTTTGATATTTACCTTTTTAACTATACTTTTTTGGGATAATTTTTAAATAATCTACATAATGCAGTAAACACAGGATGACATTTTCCTCCTATATTTTTTACGTTTATGGAATAAGGAACAAACCTCAGCTCATTGTCTATTATCAGTAGGGATATTTTGAGAATCCATTGTATGAACACAGAAAGGGCTTAGTTTACAGCAGCAGTGATGTTGGAATCTACTAATAAGTCAAATGCGGTTGTTAATTTAGCTGTTTAGACCAAAACAGGCTACTTGACAACAAAAAAAAAAAAAATGCAGAAAAGAGGCGTTGATCGGGCCTGGCAGCAGTTTTATACTAGCTGTATTGTTTGATTATTGCTCATTAAAATTGTGCGTGGCAAAAAAAAATTGACAGAAATTTTTTAGGGATGCCTGAATTGTAGCCAGGTTTCAGTTTAACCCCTTAAGGACTGGACTGTTTTTGCGATGTTGTACATTTGCGACCAGGCATATTTTTACACTTTTGTGGTGTTTGTGTTTGGCTGGAATTTTCCGCTCTCTCATTTACTGTTCCCATACAAATTATATATTGTTTTTTCAGGACAAAAGGGGCTTTCTTTACATACCATTATTTATATAATCTCATGTATTTTAATTTAAAAAAAATAAAAAAATATGATGAAAAATTGAAAAAAATACATGTTTTTTGACTTTTACTTGAAAAATCTTTTACTCATCTACAAAAGCGAATTAAAAAAACTGCTAAATAGATTCAAAATTTTGTCCTGAGTTTAAAAATACCCCGTGTTTACATGCTTTTTTGCTTTTTTTTGCATGTTATAGGGCTATAGGTACAAGTAGAATATTGCGGTTTCAAAACATAAATTTTTAAAATTTATCAATAGTGACATTGTAACACTATTATCTGTCATAAATCTCTGAATAACACCCCACATGTACATATTTTTTTTAAAGTAGACAACCCAGGGTATTCAATATGGGGTATGTCCAGTCTTTTTTAGTAGCCACTTAGTCGAAAACACTGGCCAAAGTAAGCATTCATATTTGTTTGTGTGTGAAAAAAGTAAAAAAACTAAATTGAACGCTAATTTTGGCCAGTGTTTGTGACCAAGTGGTTACTAAAAAAGACTGGACATACCCCATTTGCAATACCTTGGGTTGTCTTCTTTTGCAAATGGTATGCCATCATGGGGGTAATTCTCATTCCTGGGCTACCATACGCTCTCAAAGGCAACGTAACCAACCTGGCCATTTTCAATGTAAAAATATTTGACCCATATATTTGACCTTGTAACTTTCAAAAATGCTATAAAACCTGTACATGGGGGGTACTGTTTTACTCGGGAGACATCGCTGAACACAAATATTAGTGTTTAAAAACTGGAAAACGTATCACAACAATTATATCATCAGTAAAACTGCTGTTTGTGTGTGAAAAATGCAAAAAAAGTAACTTTCACTGACAATATCATCGCTGTGATATGTTTTACTGTTTTGAATCACTAATATTTGTGTTCAGCGAAGTCTCCCGAGTAAAACAGTACCCCCCATGTACAGGTTTTAGGGTGTCGTAGAACGTTACAGGGTAAAATACAGTGCTAGCAAATTCAATTCTCTGGAATTTCGGCCTGGGTTGGCAGGCAGGTCCCTCAAATTGCAATCAATAAAATTACTGAATTATGTAAAAATATTACATAAATACGCACGTAGAATTTAAATATATATGCATATTTATATATTTGAAGTCTACGTGTATATTTATATAATTATTTATGTAATTTTGTATATGGACATATGTATATTTCTTATTATTTTTATTTATTTTTATATACATAGATATATATACAAATTCATTCTAAGTGTATTTTGATATAAATATATATATATTAATTTTAAAATACAGTTAGAATAAAATTTCATATAGCTATATAATTTTTTTTTAATTTTTTATTATTATTTTAAAAATTTTTTATTTAATTTAAATTACTTATTATTTATATTTTATAATAATATATATATACAATATATATAGTTATTATATATATTATATATATACGTGCGTAATTTAATTATAAGTGTATTTTTATATTAATATAAGTACATATTAATATAAAAATACACTTAGTATGACATTATATATATGATAGATAGACATATATTATATAGATATAATATATGTCTATATATCATATTTATACACATATATAATCTTTTAAAAAAATTTTATTAACACTAACTTTATTTATTTTTTTGATTTTACACTAGCAGGGAGACTGCCTGTCAGCACAGACAGTCCCCCTGCAGGCACACACATGGACACCTATTGTGACCATGTGATCGCTGTGTTAAGCGATCACATGGCCACAGGGGTCCAAATTCAGTGTGGGGAGACTGTCTGGGCTGCAGGCAGTCTCCCCACAACCGTTGCAACGCTGATCGCCGCCGGGGGAACGACGGCGATCAGGTAAGTACCCCCAGACCGTTAGGACGGTTCAGGACCGTCATCGGTCCTCAAGGCAAAAATGCCGATGACGGTCCTGAACCGTCCTCGGTCGCTAAGGGGTTAACTTGGTCGAATTTCTTGGTAGAATTACTGGAAACCCGGATCAGGAACCAAATCAGGCAAACCAAAATGGTACAATATAGGCAATCTAAAGTACTTCAACATATGTACCTGTAGATCATATAATTTTATGTATATATGTTCAGTACACTAATAGGAACATTTTCCTACCATTTGGCTCACATATCAGTCAGAAAACGTAAACAACAGTGGTTGTTTTTTTTTGTTTTTTGGGTTTTTTTTTTACTGGTCCTCCATGTTTCCCTCGATTTCTCACCTGATCTGCTAATTATATCAACATTTAGTGACTATCCTCTAACCGTCAATGAATTCAGAATTACTACTCGAATGAACATGCTTGGCCACTGTACATTTCGGTTAGTTTGTGATTCTGGTACATTTTGCACAAATTGCAGTTGAGACCGAAATTAATCTCCAAATCCAATTTTGCATAGGGTAAAGGTAAATAAATGAAGATTGAACAATGAAATTAGCTAAATTGTGAAATAAATAAAGTTGACTATAAAATAGATCTGGCAATTGGAAGTAATATATGAAAATAGCTAAACAAAATAAATGCCAAATGTTTGGTGCCCAAATCTAAAGTGGATTGGTCACAGAAAACACCTTTTTTTAAATTTCAGAGTGTGCCCTACTACACATTTATTTAGAAAACAAGTATTGTTTGCAAACAATTTTCTACAGAATTTAATTACAATAATAAGCTCTGGCTAAGATTTAGCTGCGCTTTGATACTTAACATGCTTATGTGTCAAATACTTGTCCATGTGAAAATATAACAGTGAATACATTGGATTTTCTTAAAAGCAAAATATTAAAATAATGGTTTCCAACCAAGTCCTCAAGACACAACGATAGTCCAGGTTCTGTGTGTATAACCATCAGAACAAAACTGGGAAATGTCTAAATCGTGTAATGTAATTGTACCTTAAGGACTGGGTTGGGAGCCAGTAATTTAATGCTAATAAAATTCTGCCAGGCAGCATGAAGAGAATGTCTGAGGAAGCCAAAGTCACGTGGGTGAAACGCATTAGGTCACGAGGGGGGCGGAGCTAGGATCCGGAACAAGTAAGTAACTGGAGATATTGACTTTTAATCGATCGTTTTCTGTGGGAACTTGTATATCACAAGCCCACAACTTGCTGAGTAAGCAGTTTTAATTGCTTTATAATAAATATATCCTTTTATACTGTGCCATTGGTGTGCTCCTGGTTCTGTTCCCCATGCAGTGCTGCAGAAGAACGTTTGGTCTCTCTGGGACACCAGATTGTGGGAATATTTCCCTCTCCATAGAAGCTTATCCCACCCAGAGCCAGGGTTTATCAGGCTCTGGGATATGTGAGTGTGAACAATTTTTTATTTAAGTGTGCACTATAAGAATATTTGAAATCAGATGGTCCTCACTATATTGTCTGTATATGTATCTTTTCAGATGATTTTTATGAAAATTTCCTGGTGAGATATACACTAATTATATACACAAAGTAACATTTTAGCGCACCTTTTTCTGGTTATTGGACTATTTTAAACACGTATTTGGGTGATTGCTGCTGATTCCTAAGATCTTTATCATCCCAAGTGCTACACTTTATATCAAAATAATTTTTTGTGCTATACACTGTTTTGGGTTAATAAAATTGTATATTAGGTCAAACTGATTTACTTTTTTATATGAAAAAAGCTAATTGACATGTAGATATCCAATAGGCAATTTAAGTGCTTCACTTTGCTTTCTTGCATTATCTATATATTAACGTTTACAGTCGATAACTATGGTAAGTAAAACCTTGCTAAACATTTAGAAACAATCCCAGCACAGAATTCATTGCATTTTACAAATAATTATCTTGTACGTTAAACTGTATAATCTAAGTAGGACATAAAGGTTTTAGAAATGCTCTTAGTAGCATTATCACTAAATAATAAGAAAAAAACATAAATTTTGAATGGTTAAAATAGAAGAAACAAGGCTAAATGGCAATATATGATCGCTACACGCAGACATTTTATTGGTGATTTCCAAGAAAAATTATTAGGGAGTCTTTCAAGTCTTCCCTTAAGTCTTAAATCTAATAAAAGGTTATTTAGTAGAAAAGGTTATCAAAATGTTTACTTCATTAAGGGTGATTACAATTGAAAGTGTAAAAGTAAAATAATAATGTTCTGGCAAATGGAGTAGATACATTTAATTGCAGGTTGAATATATATTTTCATTATAAAAGCATAGGATTTACAGAGCAACACAAATTAATTTATACGTGGATACGATATGTTCCAGTGGGACAACTGATTGCTATTATGGCATCAATCATAATTTTGCCGCAGGGAAATGTGTATGTATGTGTATCTATGCATTTATTTTTCCCCTTAAATGATATAATTCCTTATATTAAATTAACAACAGAAAAATAATATGAAACATTGAACATGATAAATTAATATAACAATTTGAGTTGTGCATGCATTTTTGTATGAATTTGGAGAAGGGCTCCCTCATTTTACAGCTAGAAGAATGTTTATGGCAAAATGACTTAATAGTTACTTTAATTAATTATTTAATTTATTTATAAAATATTTTACCTGGAAAGATACATTGAGATTTCTCTCTTTTTCAAGGATGTCCTTTGACTATTAATGGTTAATAAATTAGTATACATCACAGCAAACACTCTGCTGAGTATGAAAATAGCACAACATGGTGATATTTAATGTGACAGTTAACACTATCAAGCTATGTGTGGTAGCCAATGGACTGCCTTTGAAGCTAGACAATATTACTAGCCCTCTTGAATGTTCCAAAAGAGACAGGTCTCACACCATTTGAAAGTCGTTTTGGAGCCAGTTTTCTCCTCCAGTCCACCTCCTATACCAGATCTCAAAAACATTTGTCTGGACACATCATGTGGCTATACCTCTACCATTGTTCTCCTCTGCAGACTATGCACAGAATTTCAGTCACTGTTGTCATTGCTCAGTGTTGTGTGTGGTGTCTGATTGTGTTGGGGAAGGAAGTTAAGTGTGTGGGTAAGTAAAGTGCCTTTAGCCAGTATGGACAACTCTAGATCTGTCTAGGGCCTCACATACAAATTCATACATCAATACTGTTACTAAAGATATTTAGCATATCTTTAGCCTCAATTTTAAATGAGATTCTCTGTCATGTTAAGCAATACAATTCTATACCGAGAGTTTTAATAACTATATCTTTAAAATGTGGTGTAATATTGGACATTAAATGGGTCCTCATTCACATATGTAATAATAAAGCTGTGCTAAATTCTCTAATCCAGGTTAATATAGTAAAACCTACTTTACAAATCTTTATTTTGCAGCATCTTTTTTTTTTGTTATTGCATACGTAAGGATAGGCATGATAGAAACCACAAAAGGTCACTGGTCCTATGATTAAAGGAGTTTAAATAAGACTGCACTTTAGTGTCACATTAGCACAGGGGCAGTGCATTGGAAGAGATGCCAACTAAAAATATATACAAAAGGCATGAAGATCGCGGCTTGATTGATCGAGATCAGAATGACATGAATGTGACTGAGTGAAACTGAGGCTGCCTCTGGATGACTGTGACTGAGGCAAAATTTACAGTGAAATGTCAAAGTTGGTGAGTAACCTTACGCTGTTGTAGACAGGAAGTTAGCAATTTTTTTTTAAAATTATGATTTATTTTATCAAAATACTAAGAGCAAACATGTTCAAAATCGAAACCACCAAAGCATGTGAATTGTAATTTTGCCTCTTTATAAATCGCTGGTAAGACCACACCTTGAATATGCTGTGCAATTTTGGGTGCTTGTTCTAAAGAAAGATATCATGGCACTAGAAAAAGTCCAGAGACGAGCTACGAAATTGATAAAAGGAATGGAGCAGTTTAGTTATGAAGAAAGGTTAAAAAAATTTAATCTGTTTAGTTTGGAAAAACGGTACCTGAGAGGGGATATGATAACTTTATACAAATATATTCAGAGCCAGTACAAACCTTTATCTGGAAATCTATTCATAAACAGGGCTATACATAGGACACGAGGTCACACATTTTGGCTGGAAGAAAGGAGATTTCATCTAAGGCAAAGAAAAGGTTTTTTTACAGTAAGAGCAATAAGGATATGGAATTCTCTGCCTGAAGAAGTGGTTTTGTCAGAGTCACTACAGAGGTTTAAAGTGCAATTGGATAAATACTTACAAAAACAAAACATAATATCTGGGGATATGTTGAATGTACCTGTTTTGTGCAATGGCTTCACAGTTATATGTTTTTATGTGTTTTATTGTCTTTTGCTGCCATGTATTCAATGGAGTTTTGCTTCTGTCTTTGGAGATAATTGGATTACTACCCAATTATCCATGATACAAGACTCTGTGGAACTGGTTTTGGGCAGAAAAGCCATGCTTCCTTTGGTCACAAAGGACTACGATCTATCTTTTGAACCATTGGACCAATTTGTATGAATTTGACATATGTTTGCATTTGGAGTATGCTGATTCTGAAAATGTATGTGAATGTGATGCATACTTTTCAAGTTATGAATAATGTGGAAAAATTGTATTTCACTGCTTGTTATAATTACATTACCCATTGTGTAAGGTAATTGTATCACAGGCAGAGGGGAGGATTTTGTGTGGGAGTGTCTGAGTGTATTGTATGTGTTTATTGGTTGTGTTCCAAAACCCTGTGGGTGGTACTAATGTGTAAGAATGTGTACATAAGCACAATAAACCCACAACTCTGACTGTTCACTGCTTGACCCTCAACACGGAGCATTGTCTCGTTCTTGGGGGGATTTATTGTATGCTGTTCCAGTTCGACTGCTAGGAGTGTATATGGTTTTTCCTATTCGGCTGTTTAAGGCATTCATATGGTTTCCTGTTTGGTGGATTGGTGTTCTGCAGTAGCTGTGCCTGTGTCTCTGGAAGGGGAAGATCTTCTAAACGGCGGTTTAACCCTTTTATGCCTGGGGGTGCCGTTACATATATATATATATATATATATTTTTTTTTTTTGTTTGTTTGTTTATTTTCTTGAACACAAAATAGTGACCCATCAGTTAGCTTATAATTTATGTTCATGTACATCTACAATGTCAGCACCACTGATGATGTTTTATCACTTCCACAGTATTTATTCTCTATTTGTTAAAACAGGTTTAGTCATCAATGATAAGCTTTGCCAAGGTGATGAATTTGCAGTGACATACTTTGATAAGTAATAAAAAGGAATTTATTGTTGTGTGATGAATAACTACATGCTTAGTGAAAGTCAAGAAACAAAAAGCTGCAGTGGGATGCATTCTGTAGCAGAAATGTTTCAATGCTTAAAATAATTTTTGGACTCATCTACTCAAGGATAGATGCTATTTGTGACGTACATGCTAACATTTTGCTATTCTACTGTCTGACCAAGTAATCATGGCTTAATGTGGCATAGTACAAAGTAGCTGCTATCTGTCTAGCTGAGAACAAACAGAGCGGTCTTGGCAGCAAATTCCCACATGATTAATCATCTAATCTAATCTTTTAAAAAATATATATTTTTCTATTAACACAATCTATAATTTCATGGATATGAAATTTGTTGTCTTCTTTCAGATGTCAGTTAATATTATTATGTGGTTGGTGGATAACCCACTATATGTAATAAGAATATTATGATTATTTTATTAATAATATGAAAACACTTTTTTTCAAATACCTAGGAAAACATTGGGTCCTCACATTCATGTGGATGATACTTTGACACGTGTTCCCTACCTATAAATTGTTGCAGACCACATACGTTGTTAATGGCAATGGTGTTCCTTGATGGCAGTGGCCTCTTTCAGCAGGATATTGTATCCTGGTACACTGCAAAAATTGTTCAGGAATGGTTTGAGAAACATGACAAAGAGGTCAAGGTGTTGTATTGGCCTCCAAATTCCCTAGATGTGTGTATATTGTGTGTGTGTGTCTATCAGTGTGTGTGTATATATATATATATACATATATATATATACACACATACAATTTGTGTTTGAATGTAAGCATGTTTTTGTATGGAGTATTGTGTGAATGTTGTTTGAATGAAGGTGTGCATTTGTGTGTAGTGTATACACTTCCACACACTGATACACAAACACATACACTGTCACACATGCAAATACACAGACACACACACTGGCACACAAATACACACACATATACCCACACTGACACATGCACAGATACACAGACACTCATAAACATTGACAAAGAAAGAACACACAGAGACCAACACAGATACACACTGACACAAAAGGACACAGATATACACACACACAAATATACACAGACATTCCTGACGCACACATACACTGGCACACAGGCACGCAGATACAAATAGTCATTCCTGACACACACACACACACACTGACACACAGATACAAAAATACTGACACACACACCTATATAATAACAGACACACATACTGAAACAGGCATACACATACAGACATATAAGCATACATACTGACACACACATACTGAAACAGACATACACACACAGGCATACATACATACTGACACACAGACACATACTAACATGCATAAGGGCATACAGATACACATATACATACATACTGACATACATACTGACATACATACTGACACAAACAGACACATATGGACATACATACACATATATGGTTCCTATATGCAAAAAGGGTTCAAAATCCTTGTCTGTGAACTTAACTTCTGTGTCTGGGAAAGTATTTATAAGGTTATTAAGGGACAATATTCAAGAATTCCTTGACAAGAACGTGGTTATCAGCAAAAATCAGCATGGTTTTATGAAGCACAGGTCATATCAAACTAACTTCATTGCATTCTACAAAGAAGTAAGTAGAAATATTGATCAAGGTGTTGTAGTGGATGTGATCTATTTGGATTTTGCCAAAACGTTTGATACAGTTCCACACAATAGACTATTGTTCAAACTCAAAGAAATCGGTCTAGATGAAAATTCTTGTTCTTGGGTAAAACATTGGCTTACAAATAGAGTAGAGAGAGTTGTCATTAATGGTAAATTTTCAAGCTCGACAGAGGTGGTAAGTAGTGTTCCTCAGGGTTCTGTTCTGGGACCCCTTCTATTTAACATGTTTATAAATGATCTTTAAAAAAAGCATTGAAAGTCATATTTCAGTGTTTGCAGATGACATAAAATTCTGTAAACGAATACAATGTGAGCAAGATATTACTTTGCTGCAGAGGGATTTAGATAGACTGAGGGACTGGGCACTCAAATGACAGATGAAATTTAATGTAGAAAAATGCAAAGTTATGCACTTTCTCATAAAGAATGCCAAGCAACTTATACCCTTAATGGAAATTAAATAGGCAGGGCTCGAGTCCTGCAGGAACGCGTGGGAACTGCGTTCCTGTACTTTTTTCACAGCAGGAATGCTGTTCCCGTTGCTCCTGCAGGCACTAACCAGGGGGCGGCAAAAAATGCGACGCCCAAATGCCCCCCTGTTCCCTCTCTCATGGGGGCCATCAGGTGGCCTGCTGGCCACCTGATGGACCCCCCGGTGGGCGGCTGTCTATCTGTCAGACACGGTAAGGGAGCTGTGTTCTCTCTGCTCTGCTCCCTCGCACGCCGTTTGCTGATACCGGTAGCTGGAATGTGACGTCATATTCCGGCTCCCTGCATCTGTAGACAGCCCATGTGGCACGAAGGAGCAGAGCAGAGAGAACACCGCTCCCTCGCCGCGTCTAACAGGTAGACAGCCGCCCACCTCACTCTTCAGGTAGGGAGGCTGGGTGGACATTTGTAAATGTTAAAAATATGAATAATTTGTGTGTTTCTGTGAGTGTATTTGTTTGTCTGAGTATGAGTATGTGTGTGAATGTGTGTGTGTGTCTGAGTGTGTGCGTGTGTCTGTGAGTGTATGTGTGTGTGCATCTTTGAGTGTGTGTGAGTGTGTGTGTATCTGTGTGTATATGTGTGTGTGCGCGTCTGTGAGTATTTGTGAGTGTATGTGTGCATCTGTGAGTGTGTGTGTGTGTGAGTGTGTGTGTGTGAGTGTGTGTGTCTTTGTCTGTGAGTGTGTATGTGTGCACCTGTCAGTGTGTGTGTGCACGCGTTTATATATGCATACGAGTGTATAATTTTTTGGGGGGGGGCAGAGGGATGGATTTTAGGTGAGTTCCCACACTTTTTTTCCCCAGGACATGACCCCTGAAAATAGGGATAAAAACACATGAGAAGGACTTGAGAATTGTTATTGACAACAAACTATGCAACAATGTGCAATTTCAATCAGCAGTGGCAAAAGCCAGTAATGTATTGTCATACATGAAAAATGGCATTAATTCTCAGGATGAGAATATAATTTTGCCTCTTTATAAATCACTGGTAATGCCACATCTTGAATATGCTGTGCAATTTTGGGCATCTGTTCTAAAGAAGGATACTGTTAACAAGTTTAAACCTCTTTAGTTTAGAAAAATGTTGCCTCAGAGGAGATATGATAACATTATGCAAATATATCTGGGGCCAATACAAACCATTGTGTGGAAATCTATTTACAAGCGGGACTTTACATAGGACACAAGATTATGCTTTTAGACTGGAAGAAAGAAGATTTAGTCTATGGCAAAAAAAAGGGGTTTTTTTACCATAAGAACAATAAGGATATGGAATTCTCTACCATGGAATTCTCTACCATTATCAGAGTCCGTACAGATGTTTAAACAGCAACTAGATGCACAATTATATAATTTTTCAACTGTAGGGTAGCTTCTTGATCCAAAACATTCAAACTGTTTTTTTTTACCTTCTTTTGGACCAATGGCAAAAAACAAATGTGAGGAAGGCTGAACTTGATGGACACATGTCTCTTTTCAGCATATGTAACTATGTAACTATGTAACATATACATACATACATATATACAGACATACACATACTGACATACATACATACAGACACACACATACATACTGACAGACATACATACATAAAGACACACACAAACATACATACTGACATACATACAGACACACACATGCATGCATGCATACATACATATGTACACATACATACATATGGTCATACATACATACAGACTCACTGACATACATACTGATATACAGACACACACATACATACTGACACATATACATACATACAGACACACACACACACACACACACACACACACACATACTGACACACATACATACAGACACAGTGGCATACATACTGACATACAGACACACACACATACATACATACATACTGACACACATATATACATACAGAAAACCACACATGAAGCTCATTTTACAGCCATCCTCCTGTTTCTTACCTTTTCGATGCAGGAGCGTGGATGAGGCTGATTTGAGTAGGTCTGGCTCTCACTGGCTCTTAATGGCCTGTCTTTTCCACCTCACGCAGAGTAAGCTTTGTTTTTGCATAGAGGTTTATAATTTGACGTGTCCCATCATTTTTTAGTTGTCTTCATTTGTTTACATATATTGGACATAAACCAAATAGTTTTATATTATAACAAAAATAGAATAGATATTTAAAGCATTTTATTTTCCATTTAACAAACAATTTTCTATTATTGTAATGTTTAATATATTTACTAATATAGTACAAATTGACAGGCAGCAATGAAAGTATTTCACTTACAAAAAAGGAACACATAAATCTATAAAAGGCTAAGGGACACCCCAGGCCCCTAAGCACTTTAGCTTGCTGAAAGCGTGTGTGTGTGTGTGCGAACAGTATGTGCTCTTTTTCATTCTGAAAAAAAGTGCTAATTTCAACACAAATTACACTTTTATAAATGAACATGGTTACACCTCCCTGGCTGCCAATCTAAGAACGGGTCCTGCTACTTCCTGGTTTGGGTAGCTCAATGGCGATAAACTTAAGAGGCAGCAATTGCCCAGAGCACTTGCCTTGCAAAGTCTTCTCAGTGAGCTGCATTGGAATGCATGTGATTGGACAGCCACAGAAAGTAATTTAGTAGGTGAAGGTTTCCAAGGGCAGCAGACAAGAGTGCTATTTTTAGATATACCCAGATGGAAATATGCATAATTAAATGCATGCAGGGGCGTACCTAGAGCATTTGGCACCCAGGGCGGATACTGTGCTTGGCACCCCCCACCCCCTCTCCCTGTACAAAATGTTAAAGGTTTTCTTTCTTTTTTTTTTTTTAATTGGAAAATTTTGCAAAACCGCTGTCAGCCCCTCCTACAAAACCCTTGTCCTGCCCCGTCCCTCCTACAAAACCTCTGTCCTGCCCCTTCTACAAATCCTGTACTGACCCGTCTACAAAACCCCCGCAACCCCCTTCCACAAATCCCCTGCATATCCCCCCTTATAAAGACTCCTGTCCCAATACAAAACCCCCGCCCCTTCTACAAAATCCCTGCAGCCCCACACACACATTTACAGGCAGACAGTCACACACTCAGTTACAGACAGAGAGTCACACACTCAGTTACAGGCAGACAGTCACACACAGTCACAGGCAGACAGTCACACATACACTTTTCCTCCGTGGGGCAGTTTATCAGATGTTTGCTTGTGTGAGCTGTACTGGCCGCACGGCACCCTAACTACCATGGGGCACTGTGCGGCCACAGCTCACACAGCCCCCTCCAGCCAGGGCCGATGCAAGGATTTTTGACGCGCTAGGCAAAAGTAAAGTTTGCCGCCCCCTCCCATGTGACATCACAATGCCCCACCCATATGATTTGCCATGTTAACTGACGCCAGTGCTGCAGTGCCGCCGGGTTTACATTAAAAGGCCTGCAGGGACAGGCTATAGACACCAGAACCACCACATTAAGCTGAAGTGGTTCTGGGGACTATAGTGTTTCTTTAATGTGTGGTAAATTAGAGCTTAGTGCCACGAATAATATACTAGATTGCCTACTTACAACTAGATGAGGATGATGATGGGCTCTAGCTGCAGTCTGGCTCCACTGGTCTGGTGTAGAACAGGCTCTCTGGAGGCGGTTTGTAACTGTGGTCACAAAAATCAATGCTCTGGGAGAACGGGAAGCAGCTCCATTTTCTGGGGGTCCTTTACACAGTTCAAGGTCTGGGTCCCAGGGTCCATCTTCATGTTCCACCAATGAGTTTGTTCACAGGGGGTGGAGTGTGTAAGGGATGTCCTTATATGTGTGTAAGGAATGCATTGTGTGAAATTGTGTTTGTATGTGTAAGGGCTGCAAGGTGTGTTTTTGTGTATGTACAGGATGCATTAAATGTGTGTAAGGGGTGCATTGAGTGTGTGTAATGAATGCATTGTGTGTTTCTGTGTGTGTAAGGGATGCATTGTGTGTAACGGTTGCATTGCTTGTGTATGTGTGTCTGTGTGTGTAATGCATTGTGTGTTTTTCTGTGTGCAAGGGGTACATTGTGTGTATGTGTGTGTGTGTGTGATGAATGTCAATCTCTCCACCCGCTCCAATTTCCTTCTCCTCCTCCCAATTTCTCTTTCTCCCCCCTCCTCCTCCTAATTTCTCTTTCTCCCCCCTCCTCCTAATTTCTCTTTCTCCCCCCTCCTAATTCTCTCTTTCTCCCCCTCCTCCAAATTTCTCTTTCTCCCCCCTCCTCCTAATTTCTCTTTCTCCCTCCTCCTAATTTCTTTCTCCTCCTCCCCTCTTTCTCCCCCTCCCTCTCTTTCCCTCCCTCCTAATTTCTCTTTCTCCCTCTCCTCCTAATTTCTCTTCTCCCCTCCTCCTAACTTTCTTTCTCCCCCCTCCTAATTTCTCTTTCTCCCCCCCTCCTCCTAATTTCTCTTTCTCCCCCCATCCTAATTTCTTTCTTCCCTCCCCCACACCTCTGCTGTAGCATGGCCGAGCGCAGTATAGTCCACGGGTACAGGGAGCTTTTGTTCCCTGTACCCGGCCGGACTAAAAGGAAGTGCACACTCAGTGTGCACTTCCTGTTAGTCCGCCAGGTACAGGAGACAGATGCTCCCTGTACCCGCGGACCAATAGAGGGCTCGGCCACTCTACAGCGGAGGGAGTGACAGGAGGGAGCGCTGAGCGCTGAGTGCTGAGCGCTTCCCTCCTGTCAGCCCCTCTCCTCATGCTGCGCCCGGGCGGTGCGCCCTCCTGGACGCACCGCCCGGGCAAAGCTGCAGCCGCCTGAGGCTCTCCACAGAGTGCTCGGGCAGTTGCAGCATGGGGGGGCCGGCACTCCTGGTCATGGCACCGCCCACCCTGGTGGCACCCACCACCCTGGTGGCACCTGGGGCAGACCACCCCCTCCACCCCCCACTTAGTACGCCACTGAATGCATGCAAGTTTTTATTTGGGCTATGTATACTAAATAGTGATTTCTAAAAATCTATTTTGTATTTGAGCAGTGGAGTGTCCCTTTAATGACTGAAACAGATGGTAGAATGAAAGTAAGCCCAGCATACCTTGCATATATTAATAGAGAGTCTGTAAATATCCTGATGCAGCTGCTTATATTAAGCCATGGAGCAGCTGCCAATGTGGACTGGAGAAGACTAAAGCCAGGCAGGATACAGCCATAGAAAGGAATTTTCATTGACAACGTATACCATTTATTACAAGAAAAACAAAAAAGGGAATAAGGAAATTCTAAGGGCAGGTGCTGTTGCAGTGATAGCATCCTCTTCAGCTTAATGTAAGGAAACCCTGTGGTGTCTGTACACACTTAAGGGCAGCCCATATGGATTTGCAAACTTCCACTTCCATCCATATGGTCTGCATACCCAGATACAGTTCGCTTAAAAAAAAAACTAAGTATACATATGATTAGATATATATAGAGAGAGCAGCGATTGTAGACATATTAGTCCAGTGATGCAGATGTAAAATAACAGATAATAATCATATCTTATAATACATTTTTATATTGAACTAACTGAATTTTGGAATGACAAGCTTTTGGGATAACCTGCCTTGCTCAAGCATTTCTGAGCAAAGACAACACATTCAAAATTTAATTGTGATACAGGGGTTAAAGTGACAGCATTCTCACAGAGGGTTGTAAATATCTTGTGTGAGGATACCTATTTGCAGCACTTTCAAAAAGACTTCTCTCTAAATGTTGTCCAAGAAACACCACTCAGCGGGTTGTTTGTTGGAAGAAGGATAAAACAAAAACTTCTGGTTATACTATTAACATCCTTAAAGCCTCTTGCAATGGATTCATGAAGGAGAGAAAATTCTTGTAACATAAAACTGTAAAAGCTTTATTAGTAGAGTTGAGCAGACACCTGGATGTTCGGGTCCAGCGGGTTCGGCCGAACTTTTAAAAAAAGTCCGGGTTCGTGATCGAACTTGACCCCGAACCCGAACCTCATTGAAGTCAATGGGGACCCAAATTTCTAGCCACAAAAATGCCCCTTAAAAAGTCCTGGAAAGGGCTAGAGGGTTACAAAAGGAAGTAAAATGGGGGTAAGAGTAGGACAAGTGCTCTGCAAACAAATGTGGATAGGGAGATCACTTAAAATAACATAAAAATAAAAAATACAGCTGAGCCATAAACTAGCACTAGATGGAATCTTTGATTTTAGCTTTGGAAGAACATAAATCAAAATCTAAAGCATGGCTGTCAGGAGGATCACCAGAATTATCCATTTGAGAGAGGGTTGGAGTGCTGGGTATTCTCTTTCATTGTTCAAACTGAGCTCAACTCCTGATGCAGGGAGAAAAGGCCTTCACAAGCCTCTGCTATTGTGTACATAGTTTATACTACGTGACCCATAGGTTAAGGAGGTGGTGACTGTGGCGGTGTAGGTGGAAGCAGCGGTGGAGGAGGAGGAGGTAGCCAACACTGTTTATTTTATATATATATATATATATATATATATTTTTTTTTACTTTATTAGAGTAGCCCCCAAAATATTGGGACATATAAAAAAAGAAACTTTTGCAGCCTGCGGTGCATTTCTTGCAGTCCTGATGCATGGAGAAATGCTCAACTCCTGATGCATGGAGAAAAGGCATTCACAAGCTTCTGCTATTGTGTACATAGTTTATATTAAGTGACCCATAGGTTGAGGAGGCGGTGACCGTGGCGGTGTAGGTGGAAGCAGCGGTGGAGGAGGAGGTAGCCAACACTGTTTTATATATATATATATATATATATATATGTATATATATATATATATATATTTTAATTGGGGTAGCCCCCAAAATATTGGGACATATAAAAAAAAGAAAACTCTGTTCCGCAGAGCGACTAACCCGTGTGTGCTGCAGCTGAAACTCCACTATCGCCTGCTGTTGCTTGCACGGTCTCATGAGACGGTGAGTGGGAAGGCCGAAGTTATGCTGCAGTGCAGACAGGAGAGCAGAAGCAGGGTGAGAACACCGAAGGCGCGCACAGACGGCCCGCACCTTCTGCATCAGCTCTGATATATCTGGGTATACACCTTGGCTGTGTAGGTGGAAGCGGCGGTGGAGGAGGAGGTAGCCAACACTTTTTTTATTTTTATTTTTATTGGGGTAGCCCCCAAAATATTGGGACATATAAAAAAAAGAAAACAAAGAATAAGTGCACTTGAGTATACAATGGCTGGGTGAGGCTGGTATAAATGTCTATTCTGCACAAGGTACAGACAAGTCTGGTGGGATCCATGCCTGGTTCATTTTAATAAATGTGAGCTTGTCCACGTTGGCTGTGGACAGGTGGCTGCGCTTGTCTGTGATAACGCCCCCTGCCGTGCTAAAAACACGTTCAGACAATACACTGGCTGCAGGGCAGGCCAGCACCTCCAAGGCATAAAGGTCAAGCTCAGGCCATGTGCCCAATTTGGAGAAACAGAAGATGAATGGGGCAGACCCATCAGTCAGTATGTGTAGGTGTGTGCACACGTACTGTTCCACCATGTTGCTGAAATGCTGCCTCCTGCTAAGACGTTCCATATCAGATGGTGGTGCTGGTTGTTGTGGCATGCTGACAAATCTTTTCCACATTTCGGCCATGCTAACCCTGCCTTCTGAGGTTCTGGCGGTGCCCCAGCTGCGTTGGCGACCTCTTCCTCCTCTTTTGCCTTCACCTTGTGCTTCCACTGAGCCCCCGGTGTCAGTTGGGAATGCAATCAGCAGCGCGTCTACCATCTTCCAATCATGCACCAGTGAGTGAATTAAGGGTGGCACGTTGTCCTTGTAATGGGGATCCAGCAGGGTGGCCACCCAGTAATCAGCACAAGTTAGAATGTGGGCAACTCGGCAGTCGTTGCATAGGCACTGCAGCATTTAATCGCTCATGTGTGCCAGGCTGCCCAGAGACAAGGACAAACGTTCCTCTGTGGGAGGTGTATCGTCTGGGTCCTCCGTATCCCACCAGCCACACTCCAGTGATGCCCATGAGCTGCGTTGGGTGTCACCCTGCTGGGAACATGGTGGCGGATGTGGTGGCATTGCCACTGTGACTCTAGAGGTGGAGGAAGAAGCCGAGACAGCATCAGAAGAGGAAACAGGAGGAGCCTGAGACCTTTCTTGGTTTTTGAGGTGCTTACTCCACTGCAGCTCGTGCTTTGCATGTAGATGCCTGGTCATGCATGTTGTGCTTAGGTTTAGCACGTTTATGCCTCGTTTCAGGCTCTGATTGCACAGCGTGCAAACCACTTGTGTCTTGTCGTCAGCACATTGTCTGAAGAACTGCCATGCCAGGGAACTCCTTGGAGCTGGCTTTGGTGTGCTCAGTCCCTGAGTGCAGTGGGCAGTAGCAGGCGTACCGACTAGGGGACGGCCGCTCCGCTTTTGCACCCTGTTCCCTCTTATGCTGTGCTGGTGCTTTTGTGCGACCACTGCCTCTTTCTCCAAACTGGACACGTCACTCTCATGACCTTCATTCCATGTGGAGCACCGGGTGGGAGACAATGTGCAGGAACTGGAGGCACTGTCGCCTGTACTTGTTCTTGCCTCTCCATTTGTAGAGCGGCATTAGGGCCTACCAAATAACGTTGAAGGTTCAGTCGCGTACTAGCACTTGAAGAAGGTGTTTCACTTGTGTGTGTAGCTGGCACAGATCGACCACGTCCTCTCCTTGCCACAGGGATTCCACCAACACCAGCAGCACCATGACCAGGGCCACGTCCCTTATTTGACGCTTTCCTCATTCTTTGCGTTCACCCACCAAACTAACAGATGTTTTATGTCAGGCGACAATGTAACCGCCGACAGTCAACAATTTTTTTTTTTTTTAGTTTATTGGACTGCAAGAAATGCACCGCAGGCCGCAAATGTACTATTTAGCACCAAAACAATTAGAATTTTTACAATTGCACTGTAAGCACACTATTTTTTGCTTCTATTTGACTCTCAGATATGAAGAGCATGCCCAAAATGTACTATTTAGCAGATAAGCACCCAGAAAATAAGAATGTTTCAAACTGTGCTGTAAGCGCACTATTTGACGCTTCTATTTGACTCTCAGATATGAAGACCACCCCACTAATGTACTATTTAGCAGATTAGCACCCAGAAAATAAGAATTTTTACAACTGCGCTGTAGGCGCACTATTAGACGCTTCTATTTTACTCTCAGATATGAAAAGCACGCCCAAAACGTACTATTTAGCAGTTTAGCTCCCAGAAAATAAGAATTTTTACAACTGCGCTGTAAGCGCACTATTAGACGCTTCTATTTGACTCTCAGATATGAAGAGCAGGCCCCACAATGTACTATTTAGCAGTATAGCACCCAGAAAATAAGAATATTTAATATTAAGCTCACTATTTGACGCTTCTATTTGACTCTCAGATATGAAGTGCACCCCACTAATGTACTTTTTAGCACCAAAAAAATTGACTTTTTAAAACTCAGATGTAACTGCAGTATTTGACACTTCTATTTGACTCTCAGATATGAAGTGCACCCCACTAATGTACTAGTTTGCAGAATTATTTCCTAAGCTGTCCCTCACAGCTTCAGCATCCTCTCCCTACACTAATAAGAGCTCATGTGCGTGCGGCGCTACACAACTCCAGCTTATATATAGAGGCTGGGTCACATGCTGCACTGGCCAATCACAGCCATGCCATTAGTAGGCATGGCTGTGATGGCTTCTAAGGGCACACAAGTCAAACGCTTGTTGATTGGCTGCCCTGCCGCCTTTGAAAAAGTGCTATTAAATCGCTGAACACCGAACTCCAACCTGAACATACAGTGATATGTCAGTGTTCGGGTCCAGGGTCCAAAAAACGTAATGTTTGGTACGAACCCGAAGTTTACAGTTCTGGTTCGCTCAACTCTATTTGTTAGCTTTAAAAAGCCAAAAACACTTACACAATAAAAGTGCACTGATAAATATCAAGTGAACAAAAATGGTCTGTGATATAAAATTATAAAATCAACTGCTTCATTCGTCTTTTTGGTTGATCTTTTAATAAGGGGATTGGACATACAACAATCCTTTCATCTGTTGTTTCATCACAAATACTACTTCAGGTTTAAAATTGTAAACAAAGAACAAAATAACAAAACATACATACCCCATTAATTAATTTTAAATTTGCGGGTGTCTTTGTTATATGCTCCTCAAGTAAGATTTAAAATTTAAAAACATAACAATAGTTGTACGTTCAACAGTAGAGCACATGGCATCGCTGTCAACAATGATGATCCTCAGGTTACTGTCACATATTCATCCTCACCTTATGATATCTAACAGGTTAAATGAATTCATCACATATGTGATACAGATTGATAACAGACTTAGGACCAGGGAAATTACTAGAAATAGAACCAGATGTATGGCTATGTCACTGGCATCTCGTTTCTCCAGACCTATTATCCCTGACCTCTCTGTACAATCTGAACCCAAACCTATGCACTTAGGGGTCACTAGACTTTCAGAGGCAGAGAAACAGTATAGGAAAAAGAGGGTCTTTGTTTATACTGTGGTAAAAAAAGGACATATGAGAAATGCTTGTCCCATACATCCAGAAAACTTCTGCACCTAAGAACCTTAAGGGGACAGGTCTTAGGTGTGATGGATACGTCCTCTGGTAATAACCAAAATAAATTGCTCCTTGACATCACTGCCCTGTGAAACAAGAAAAGGTTTTCATGCAAAGCCCTGACAGACTCAGGTGTGGTAGGAAACTTTATTGACATGCATTTTGTTAATAAACACTCCATGCCTATCAAGGAGAGATCATCACCTCTGGCCATTGAGGCTATTGGTGGGAGACCTCTCTCTCAACCTCTGATTACCCACGAAACCATGCCTATTGATATTTCTATAGGAGCTTTACACAAGGAAAACATAACATATCAGATTATATCTTCTCCTTCTTGTCCCATCATATAAGGATTCCCTTGGCTTATTAAGCATAACTCTCATATTGACTGGTCAAATTGGGAAATACTGGAATGGGGTAAAGACTGTATAGAGAGGTGTGTGTTACCCATTACCAAGAGAGTGGGCATTGATACTTTGCCCACTGCTACGCCTCAGACTTCTGAAATTCACACACAGTACTGGGTGGTTAAAGAGGCGTTCAGTAAGAGTAAGACTAATATTCTACCTCCTCACAGATCGTATGATTGCTCCATAGACCTGCTACCCGGCGCTATGCCCCCTAACAGGGCAGAATATGCCTCATCCCCACAGGAGAGTAGAATCATTGATGAGTACATCAAAGATTGTTTAATTAAAGGCCACATATGTAAGTCATTCTCGCCCGCTGGAACAGTGTTCTTTTTTGTATCCAAAAAAGATGGAAATTACGCCCATGCATTGATTACAGGGCATTAAACAAGATCACCATAAAAAATGCCTATCCCATTCCCCTCTTCTCCAAATTGTTTGACAGACTCCAGGGTGCTAAAATATTTACTAAACTTGACCTCAGGATTGTTTATAATTTGGTAAGAATTAAGGAAGATCAACAGCATTTAACACTAGAAGTGGGCACTATGAGTACCTTGTCATGCCCTTTGGGTTATGCAATGCTTCGGATGTATTTCAGGACTTTATTAATGATGTGCTCAGAGACTATATTTATCCTTTTGTTCTAGTATACTTGGATGATATCCTTATTTTTTTTCCCTGACCTCCAGACTCATCCCAAACATGTCAAACATGTGCTGCAAATTTTACGTGAAAATGGACTTTATTGCAAACTTGAAAAATGCATCTTTGACCAGACTGTGGTACAGTTTTTGAGGTATAATATTTCCGTCTCTGGTTTCCAAATGGATCCTCATAAACTAGAGGCCGTTCTACACTGGCCATTACATAATGGGTTAAAAGCCATTCAAAGGTTTATTGATTTTGCTAATTACTATATGAGGTTTCTATACTGTGATAGCCCCCATCACCAATATGACATGTAAGGGGGCTAGTTGTACTAAATGGTCTAAGGAAGCTAGAGAATCTTTTGAGCTTCTTAATTGTTATAGCTTCTGCTGACATTTTGGCACATCCTGGCACTAGCAAATCCTTCATACTGCAGGTTGATGCCTCCAAAACAGGTTGGGGGCCTTTCTTTCTCAGAGGGAGAGTCAGGATACCCCTTTGCATCCTTATGGGTACTTTACTAGAAAGTTGTCTACAGGAGAGTGTAATTACGATATTGGTAACAGAGAATTGTTGCCCATTATACTAGTGCTTAAAGAATGGCGGCATCTTTAGAGGGTTCCAAGGATCCCCTTCTGATCATAACTGATCACAAAAATTTGGCATCTATAGGTGATGCTAAACGACTGTCTACTAGACAGGCTAGATGGTCTTTGTTCTTATCTCGCTTTAACTTTATTATCACTTACAGACCTGGTCCCAAAAATGAGAAAGCTGACGCCTTATCTAGACAGTTTGACATTGAATCAGAACAAGAACAAGAGACGTCCCCTATTGTTCCTCCTGAGTGTATCATTGCTTCCACTGTTCTTTCCTTATCATCCCCTCTGTTTTGTGCTATCATGGCGGCTCAATCCTAGGCACCTTGCAATAAACCTCTAGATAAATTATTTATTCCGTTAATTGAAAGAATGGAGGTAATGAGGGTATTCCACAACAATGTGACTGCTGGGCATCCAGGCATTAATAAGACTATATCCGCTGTATCGAGATCATTTTGGTGGGATTCACTCAGCAAAGATGTCAAAGAATATGTGCAGGCCTGTTGTTCAGTATCTAAGGTTCCTCATAAACATCCATGTGGATTATTACATCCACTTCCTGTACCTAGTGTTCCATGGTCCCATTTGTCCATGGATTTCATCATGGAACTTCCTAGTTCGAATGGCTATACCACCATCCTTATGGTGATTGACCGCTTTTCAAGATGGCTCATTTTATTCCACTCAAAAAATTGGCATCTTCACAAGATCTGGTTCTTATTTTTAAATGTCACATATTCATCCTCATCTTATTGTCAGACTACATGGTATTCCTCAAAATATTGTGTCTGACAGGGGTTCTCAGTTTGTGTCTCGATTTTGGAGAGCTTTCAATAAACAGTTGGGTATTGAATTGTCATTCTCTTCTTCTTACCATCCCTAAATCAATGGTACGGCTGAGAGGGCTAACCAATCGTTAGAATTGTATTTACGTTGTTTTGTAAATAGCACACAAGATAACTGGTCTGAATTGCTGCCCTGAGCCAAGTTTGCCAGGAACAATGTTACCCATGACTCTTCCGGACATAGTCCATTCTTTGACAAAAACGGTCATCATCCTACTGTCCTACCTGCTGTTTTTTCTGACACAGCTATCCCTGCTCTGGATGACCACCTCACTTTTATTCGTGAGTCTTGGACCAAAGCTCACTCCGCTCTCAAGACTGCGGCTGCTCGTTTCAAATTTCATGCTGATAAACGGCAGGGTGCCAAACCTGTTTACCAGGTGAGTGAGAAGGTGTGGTTAGCATCACGCAACATAAAACTAAAAGTTCCTAGCATGAAGTTTGCCTCCAGATTTCTTGGTCCATTTCGTATTAATTGGGAAAATTAACCCTGTTTCCTATGCTCTGGCACTTCCTGCCTCCTTGCGTATTCCTAATTCATTTCATTTCTCCGTACTCAAACCGCTTATTTGCAATAGGTATCCTGTCCCAAGTGTTCCCCCTCCACCTATGGTCGTTTTTTGGACAGGAGGAGTAATTGATTCCAGGTTTTCTTGTGGTTCCTTACAGTAATTGGTTGATTGGAGGTGGTGTGGGCCTGCCGATTGTTCTTGGGTTCCGGCTTCCGACATTGATGCTGGCCGCAAGATTCATTCTTTCCATACCAAGTTTCCTCTCAAACCTGGTCCTGCCTGCCTGGTGGGCAGTCTTCAGGTAGGGGGTAATGTCACATATTCATCCTCATCTTATGGTATCTGTGGTAGAAATTGCCTTCCTGGCAATAACGGAAGGGCCGCTCAGCAGCCCTGCACCAGTATACCTGACTTCTGAAGCATGTCGGTGGATGCTGGCTGCTGTGGATCCACGCCATATTATAGCCCCAAGTCACACAAAAGACGCGCACACACGTTTTGGGGTCAAAGGCCGGTTACAGCCGATTGGATCTGTAGGAGGGTTATTTAAACTCATTTATACTTTTTCTCATTGCCCTCTCATGGTTTCCCTTAGATGGTTATCCGAGAGTGTGTTCCTGATTGTGTGTTTCTGGTTATTGACTTTGGCTTTGTTTTGACTTCCCTGACTTCTGGTATCCTTGACTATTGGCGTTTCCTTATCGCTGTGTCTCATTCTGTGTCCCTGACCTCGGCTAGTATATTGACTATTCTCAGGTACGTTAAGTCCGGCAATTCTAAGGTCCGGTTAGACGTTACCCTTAGCCCTAGGTGTGATACTATTCTGCGTGCTGGATCAACTATAATCTTGACAGTTACCTTCAAAAACAGCACTATGCACTCTGTTTGAAAAATTCACCATCAAGAGGACCAAAATGTAATAACCTCAATAACCATCAATAAATAACATATCCCCCTAAAATGCTAAAAAGGAAGATCTTTGACATTATGCAGTGGTATAACTGCTGCTTACATTTGCATTCCATGTATGTTGCATCATATTTAATCAAGTATAGAATAAACACCTTCTGCATTCAACAATGGAAAGCAGGGGATACTAAACTCTATCTACACTTATCATGAAAACCTGCTTTCAGTTTTCACAATGGAATGCAGAGGGTATGAGGCTATATATAAACAACTTCTAAAAGTATTGTGTGTTTGCCAATAATTGACACATAGTATATAATAAAGTAATATAATAATAACTGCTAAGTATAATGATAACTGACTTATTCAACAAAATAAATGAATTGTTTCTTCTATTATCAAAAGCATGGCCTAAAACGTCAAGGTCTTAAAGATATCTGCTACAGCAAGTCTAGACGGACCACTTACCAAGACAAAATTTTCACAAGGCCATGGCTAGTGATGAGTGGAAACCTTGAGCCCTGTCTGAAGTGCACAGAAAACATACTGACTGATGGTGCACAGAATAATATAGGTTAATTGTGCCAGTTCCTAAAATGCATATATTGCAAAGAATTAAAAAGCATTGAGCATTGAGCTCACTGTGCTTGTGCTTAAGACATAAAATATATTCTCCTATATCATAAAGTGCCTGAAAACTACTTTAAAATTCATTATAAAAATAGGCTCATCCTACAATTCATTTGATGATACAATGGCAATAATGCTAAATGAATACTGGTATCCCATCGCATTATAGTCCTACTATTTAAGGCTATGTTAGCTATATTTACAGTTTTGCTACTTTGACCTTACATTTGAAATGCCCTTTGAATTCTCTGCTAATCTCGTTTTAGTAAATGACTTTGTGAGAGTTTCATGGTGTAATGCTTTAAATGTAAGATTTAGTGTACACTGGTTTGGCATCCAACAGGTTACAGTCTATGTTTCTTAGCAAAGTTTAACTCTCCTGCACAGTTTCTAATAAACGTGACATTTATTTTGATGTTTCAAATGGCAAGTCTACAGAATGTTCTATAATCACATTTATATTGACTGAACCTATCCAATTTGCACACAAGAACATTGGAAATTTAATTTAGAAACACGCTTTCCATCACATGTTTGCAATAAAGATCTTTTGCAAATAACTAAGTTGAAGCACTTTTCCATATTACTGGAAATGTACATCATGAAATCATTTAAACCACATGTTTTAGCCTTTAAATATGGGACAGGAAGTTCAGATAATGCATACATTTCTTCAAAAGCTTACTAAACTGTAAGCACGCATTTTTAATACAACACAATGAGAGAATTCAACTAATGATATTTGACGGCATTTCTATGGAACCTCAGAATGGTCTGATATTTTTTTTCCCTTTACACCGTGTGCATGGTAAATGATCTTGTGCTCACAATTTAGTAGATCATGTCCACGATATAGTACAGCATACGTTGTATTAGCTTGTATGCACTAAACAGGTAAAGCATGTGCATTAGTTAATAATGAAATGTTTTGAGAAAGCGACCTAGTTAACAACCCATGTCCTTGATATACTTGACTAGTGCGTACAATCTACAAAACAGTGTACACATAATAACTAGTTATAGTGAGCTCAAAGTAGTCAACTTGAGCTGAAGTTTCTTCTACTTTACACATAACTGCAATGAGATGAGTATCTTAAGATGTAGGAGGACCTCCAGTGCAAGTTGTCTACTTCATGTCTACGATATAGTTATCATGTGCACACAGCTTACTAAATCTTGCTCACAAGTTAACGATATCACACACAAGTTATTAGCTATGTTATGCACTCAAATTATATTTGTATTATGTGCACATGAAATAGTTAAAGCATCTGTATGATATAGTACATCCTGTGCACGATGTAAAATAAAATATTGCATCTCGAACCTCTAAGGCTCCATACATTTGCTCATTTATTAAAATCTAAATATAAATACTGTAATTGACATGAACAATAGGATGGATAATAAAAAGGAAGACAGAGTATGTGGAGAAAAAGAGAGAGAATACAGTAGTGTACCACTTAGGAGGAGAAAGATTTATAGATTTAAAAGCGGGAGACATTCATAGAGCAGAAGGATGTTCTATGTCATTGGGATGTGGGGGGTTTAAAGAACCTCATGCCTATACCATATTAAGTAGACCCAGCTTTATGTTGGAATGTTTAGTCAAGGCTTAGTATATAGAATTTCCAGAAGTAAAAAAAAAAGTGAGAGGCTTGTTCTTTGTTTTGCAGTGTTTCCAAAGGGAAAGGGGTATTAAACAAACAAGGAAAATCTTGAATCTGTTGTCTGGATGCCTGTGCCAGGCATTTCTTTATGAGAGTGGAAGGATATTGACAAGATACGAACAAAATGCATATTCGGGTTTGGATGGTGTGTTGACAATATGGAATGGATTACATAAGAGCGCATATCCAGAAAATGTTAATTTGAGGATATGATTTTAAACAACGAAATATGCCTGCAGAGATTTGGTTATATTTAAAACATAAACCAGAGGATAATTTATCCATGTTGTATAGAGAGGAAAGACATATGCATGATAGAAGACCATAAGGGAAATCTCTTGGTAGTGACTGCTGTAAAAGTTTTCATTAAAGTGTAATGTGCTTTTTATTAGTCTTGCTGTATCGTTAATGGGAGAGGTGTGTTGGCCTCTGCTGGCTATGCCAATTTTACATTTAAAAGGTTGGTTCATAGGTCTGCAGTGGGTTGGCTATATTTAAAACATAAATCAGAGGTTAATTTAATCCATGAGGAATACTTGGAAGTGAAACGTGTGAAATAAGACTTTTAGAGACATCTTGTAGTAGGTCGCTGCTGGTAAATCTTGAAATTGAAATGGGCTTTTTATAAGTGTTGTTTTATCTCGGTGAGAGAAGTGTGTGGAACTCTAGGATATGTCAGTTGTATTTTTAAAAGAGTCAGTGTTACCAGTTTTAGGGAGCCAGAGTTTAAAGGAATGGAGATAGTATAGTACATGGGTTTGGATCAATTGATCTGTAAGATTTAAGAAATTGTTGGAATTCATTTTTGGCCAAAAGAGTAAATCAATAAGTCCACTGGCTAAAGTGTAATAATGAAATGTGAGTTAGGCGGGCAAAAATGGAATTAGCTGGAATTAGTCATGTTCTCAATATTTATGATTGAAAACCTGGTATACATACGGGAGTTTAATAATTTCTTAATGGGAAAAACTATTTGGGTCTAAGTATTGTTGCAGGCCTCCTAGATATATTTGCTTATATAATTTAATCCTTTCACATTGCCACTCATGTATACACGATTGCATTCCTAACCCCCAATCGTGTATACACAATTACAATGATTGCAAATGAAATACTGATAGCATTGCCGGTGCTTCCTTTCAAGCATCGGCTCTGCTAAGCATCCCCACAGCCCAATGTGCAGCATGGCTGGTATGGAGTCCTAGAGATTGAAAAGTGGCATTCGAGATGGCAGGTTCAACAGGCTGTCAACTGGACTACAGGGAAGCTCCAGGGCCACCAGAGAAAGGTGATCAGAGCCGCCCTTACTGCTAAAAGGTAAACAGGTGATGAGATCACCTAAAAACAAACAAAATAACCGAACAATTTGTGGGGAGGATGAACAGGAAAATACCTTCCCACATACAATCTACCCCCAAAACCAGTCACCCTCCTACACACAATCACTCACCCTGTCACATCACTTCTCTCTCCTCACATGCACACACCATACCACATTGCCACCTCCCCCACAAATAGAGTCATCCTGTCACATCACCCCCCTCACCCACACACACAGTCACTTTGTCACATCACCTGCCTCCCCCCACACACAATCAGTTACCCTGTCATATCACCCTCTCCCCCAACACGCACAGAGTCACCCTGTCACAGTCACTCCCCACATTTACCCCTTATTCACAGTCATATTTCCAAAATCACTTTGTCACACTTACTCTGTTACAGTCTCCATGCCACAATCACTTTGTCACATCCACCCTGCCACAGTCACCTTCATAAACACACAAGCCCCCTTAGGCACAAGTACAAAATCACAGACATTAACACTCATACTCACAAAATCACCCCTCACACAGACAACACAGCCCTAGTGTAAACACAATGCACACAGCAAGACCACAATCATCTGCACGCAACACACTTCAAGCAGCTCCCTCAACACAAACACTCACAGACACATACCGTCTTTCCCTGAAATAAGACCGGGTCACTGCGGTTTATTTTCGTTGATGTTTTATTTTGGGGAAAAACAGTAGCAAGCATGTGCTAGAAAGCAGGTCTACGTTCATGGAATCCCGCAAATCTTCGTTCAGAGAAACTTCCCCTAACATAGACTAGTGTACTCGCGAATGGAATCCAGCAAATGTGTGTTCAGGGAAAATCCCCCAAACATAGATTAGCAAACTACCAACTAGGGCAGGGATAGGCAACCTTCAGCATTCCAGATGTTGTGGACTACATCTCTCATAATGCTCTTACACCCATAACTCTGGCAGAGCATCATGGGAGGTGTAGTACAAAACATCTGGAGTGCCAAAGGTTGCCTATGCCTGAACTAGGGCTTACTTTCGGTGTAGGGCTTATATTATGAACATCCCCCGAAAATCAGATAGGGCTTATTTTTGGGGGATGCCTTATTTTTGGGGAAACAGGGTAGATACAAACAGGGCCCGTCTTAGACCATTGGGCGCTCTGTGGGAAAAATCTTCACGGGTCCCCCCCCTTGCCAATCATACCTCTTCATCGTATATAGTGTGTGTGTGTATAGAGTTGAAGTGTTTATATAGGGAATTTATTAGATTATTATTTCAAAACACATGTTAATTCCAACTTCCCTGCTGATCTCTGGTGGTCCAGTGTGCTGGGAATCTGTCACACACAGAGTTACAGACACACAAACAGTTATAGGCACAGTCAGTGACACACACAAACACACACATTGTTACAGGCAGACAGTCACACACACATACACACAGTTAGACAGTCTCACACACTGTTACAGGTAGACACACACAGTTACAGGCAGACACTGACACACACACAGTAACAGGCAGACAGTGACACACACGCAGTCACAGGCAGTCACCCACAATGTTACATCCAGTCACACACTCAAAGGCCATTACACACACAGTTACAGTTACAGGCAGACAGTAAAACACACACACACAGTTACAGACTGTCACACACACTTACAGACACACACAGTTACTGGCAGTCTCACACACACAGTTACAGGCAGACAGTCATGCACACACACATACACAATTACAGACAGTCTAACACTGTTAATGGGAGTCACACACACAGTTACTGGCAGACTCACACACAGTTACAGGCAGACATACACACACACACACAGAGTTACTGGCAGTCTCACACACAGTTACAGGCAGACACACACAGTTACAGGCAGACACATGCACACACACAAAAATACAGACAGTCTCACACTGCTACAGGCAATCACACACACACAGTTACAGGCAGTCACACACACACACACAATTACAGACAGTCTCATACTGGACCCCCGGCGCGGCTGTGTTCTAATCAGACATAGCGACATAAATCACTTCCTGTCAGTCCAGCCAGGTACAGAAAATTGAAGCTCCTGTAGAGGATCTGCTCCACTCTGCAAGGCTACAAAAGAGGTAGGAGGCACACCAGGAAGGGGAGTGTGACCACTAAGGGGCTGAGGGGTGCACCAAGGGACAGGGAGGGGAGAGAAACACCAAGGAACAGGGAAAAGAGGGGGGAGGGGAGAGGAAGATAAAGGACAGGGAAGAGAGGTAAGAAGGTGTTTAATTTGTTGCCAAAAGGTGATTACTTTTAGTCACCGCCATCACATGTGTATATAGGTCCTTTTATTTCAACATCCGCTTCAGCATGTATCATTATATGTTTTCTTCATTCTGAATAGTTATCAGGGATTGTATACCAGTGGAGTGGTATTTTAAACATATGTTCCTGTATGGAAACCTATATAGAGATGTAAGCAGCAATGTTTCTATTTCTCAGATAGGAGGTTATAGGTGAGGGGACATCTGATAGGGTAAATCTATTCATTATTCCAAATTCTAAGGAAAATTGAGATTGGTAATGCTGCAGTGTGTCTATTTCTTAGATAGGAGGTCATAGGTGAGGGAACATATTATAGGGTAAATCTGATTTTGGCCTTATCCCAAATTCTGAGGGAAATTAAGACCAACACCTTTGTGATTCCGCTAACTATAAATAGAATTGGGTGAGATCTGATCCCATGAAGGCAGACTCAATGTCCACCCATCTCCTGCCAGATTTTAAAAAACAGTTGTTTACTCCACAACATAGATCTGACTACAGCTATTATTACTTTGTTAATCTCTCTGCTGAATGGTTAATGTGTCTGGTGATGGGTCAGTTTTTTGTTTGTGTTCCAGTTTCTTAAGAGAAGATTCTAATTCTAATTTGGTTTGTGTCTTTGTTTTTTATTTTGTGAGGCTTGACCAATGAGATGTCCCCTAATAAGCACCTTATGGGCAGATCATAAAGCAGACAGGGAGATTTCTGATGAGGCATTTTCTGTATAGTAGGAAAAAAAGGTTTTATTATAGGTGCTCGCTATAATAAATAGAAATGGCAGCAGTGAATAGTACAGGGATTCCCAAAACCTTATAAGCAGAACAAACAAAGGAAACCGCGCCAAATATAGTAAAGTGCAAGAGTGAGAATAAATACCTTTCACATAATCCTAATCCTTCTGTTTCACTCAAATATTGCACTCCTCAAACATTCACACCTCCCCTCACATGCACACTCTAACGGATCACCTGGCACCCCGACTGGATTCCTCCATTGAAGGATGCTCCTAGCACTTCCTGAGGACTCCAAGCACTGCAGCAGACACCACAACCACTGAACTGGAGAAGCATATGAATGCTCTCAAGCATATGAATGCTGTAAGCCGCTGAACAGGAAAAGCATACAATCAGCTTACACTCCTGGCAATCAGCATACAATCCAATTCCCCCAATAACAAAACAACACTTCGTTTTGAGGTCAAGCAGAACTAACTGTACTGGCACATACAGCCTCTTTTGTTCCCAATCCACAAATTTAGTACTGCCCACAGGGTTTTACAGAACAACCAATAACACACGTACATTACAGAAAACACTCCCAGCAATTATACACAAAATCCTCCCCTCTGCCTGTGATCTAATTATGGTACACAATGGGTTAACATAATTATCACAAGCAGGAAAAATACAGTTTTTACACATGTGCTATAACTTTAAAAATATATGTAAAATCTTCATAAAAATTACATGTTCAGAATCCACATGCTTGAAATATACATATATTCAAAAATCAGGGCAATCGGTTCAGGGGTTAAAAAGTTAAGGGAAAGTCCTATTTGACCAAATGAAGCATGTTTTTTCTGCCCAAAACCAGTTCCACAGAGTCTTCTATCCTGGAGATAATTGGGAAGTAATCCAATTATCTCCAAGGACAGAGGCAAAACTCCATTAGCCACATGGCAATAAAAAGACAGTAAATGACATAAAATTACATACTGTAACATTCATCACATAGAACATGCACATTCTACCTATCCCCAGATAGCTTAGATCTCAGCGCCCATTACTACCGAATGGCGCTCAGATCACATGTATACAGTTCAATCACCATGGAGCCAAAGTCTTTCCCATAGTCTTTCGGTATACGAATGGGCTCCATGGCTTAGCTATCTGGGGTAACACTACCCACAAGGTTTTTAATGCAGGGCCATAGTCCAGCGGCAAGAGGTGGGCAACCAGCCTCCTCCAGTGGCCAGTGGCGAGGTTGGTTCGGCCACACACACATTGCATCCTTCACACACACAGCACATTTCACACACACACACACATTACACCATTTACACACATATTAAACCACTTACACACACAGAAACCCTCACACACACACTGCACCTCTCACACATACCCTATATCACTATTGACACTATATATCTCTTATACACACATTCTACCACTTACACACACTGCATTCAAGACACACACACACTACATCCAACATGCACACACTGCACCACTTACCCACACTATCTTTTAGACACACGTACACACACTACATCGATTATACAGGTGATACTTGAAAAATTAGAATATTGTGCAAAAGTTCATTTATTTCAGTAATTCAACGTAAAAGGGGAAACTAATATATGAGATAGATGCATTACATGCAAAGCAAGATAGTTCAAGCCGCTATTTGTCATAAGTGCGATGATTATGGCTTACAACTCATGAAAACCCCCAATCCACAATCTCTAATTTTTCGAGTATCACCTGTACATACGCTGGGTCCCCTATACATATACTAGATACCTTATGCATACAATAGATCCCAAATAGACACACTGCACCACCTAAAAATATGCTACATTCCTGACATAGACACTCTGGATCCCCTATACACACATTAGATCCCATGTACGTAAACACACACTCTATACAGCCCCAACAGACACTACATCACCAATAGACACATACATTAAAGCCCCTACGCACACACTCACTGCATTGCTTTTTTATATACTACACACACTCTTTCTCAATCTCTACAGACTTTAGCCACACATGCTCAATATGTTTTCCTGGCCCTTTTGTCCACTTATTTTGACACCAGAGACAAGTCACAAGTGAGCACAGCACAAGCATGTCATTAAATGTGCTTGCACTGAAGAAAACATATATATTGCCTTTTTCTCATGCGAGAGCTCTTCAGCAGGGCTCTGCGCATGGATTACATTGGATTGAACCAATATGCTCACTTTGAGAGTGACTTGCTTTTCATTGGACTAAACACCCCCTACTCTCCCTTCTCACTTGGCCGATTAAAAAAATACCTTTTTTCTTTTCCCAGTCTAGCCCTGCTGGTGTTCCAACAAAAATAGTATATTGTTTTTCGTTTGACAATATACACTGTTATTGAATGCATTCATGCTTTACACAAGTAATGCTAGTTAGAAATGGTTGTTTACATAATTTAATACTTTTACTCATGGCAGCATGAACTTTGCCCAACCGTGGCCTAAAGGAGTTTGTGAGTGTTAAGCAATATGAGCCTCTGTGTCTTGACATAAAATTCAAATTCTTGTCGCCTTCTTTATTTTAAACATTGTCTTGATCTGGAATACCTTACACAAATGTACCAGTTGTGACTATAAACAGATCTTCACATCTTCTCCTTGTGGCTTATTCATAATCTTAGTCACTTTATACAGTTTGTAGGGCATTGTCAGAAGCCTAAATGCTTTATGACTGTGAAGAGAAATCATAATCCCCTGATTAATATTGTATTGTTATCAAGATAAAGTCTCACTTCTCTGTTTTAGACCAGTCACAGAGACAATACATTTCTTCTGTCCCTTCACTTGCACCAGCTTTGTCTTCTGCTCTTTCTAATGCTCTCATGCTAGCCATGTAGAATAAAAGAAGTCATGCTTCTCCTTCTACTTCATTCTAATTTCTGAGCCTTTAATATTTAAAATATATTTAAATCTTTATCAATTGTTTTTCAAATCAAAATCTGTCTTGAAACTGCAATCTGATTTAACATTTTCACCAATTTAGTAAACAACCTTCTCATAGCTAAAAACAAATATCCACAATTTTCTTATAATTTCTCTAAGTGAACATTATCTTAGTTTATCACTCCCTTTTCATACAATTCCCCCTCATCTTGTGAAACTCTTCTATGCACATTCTATCTAATTTATAAAACTTCTCACTAATTGCCTTCTATCCATGTATCTTCTTTCATACATTCTCATTAATTGTCTGTTTGTCTAGTTGTCAAGGACTCTTGACGTTTAATCATGTGCTCCTTGTTCTTCTTAAATTATGAATAAACCCTCTTCAAATGTACAAAAACTCAAGCTTGCTCACCATGACTCTGACATCTAAGCTACTTCTTTCCTAATCACTCACTCTCTAAAATAATTTGTGTCATGAACATTTCCTGTGCCCTTATTGAGGGCTTTTCAACTCAACATAATAATAACCGAACTTCTAGTTATAGCCACTTTTCTTTCAAGAACAAATAATAATATTTTATGGGTTTTATTTTGAATAGGTAACTCATCCAACACCAAACCCTCATTGTGCAGCACCACAGAATATGCTTGAATGTTATAAATAATAATAATGATAAATACACCCAATTTAACTTTCTTCAGATGTCATTCCAATAACTTATTGTGTTGAGGTTCCTCTAAATTATAATGCAAAATATGGATGAATGGACGAATCATGAAGCAAACGAAATGGACAATGAATGTTTATTTCATGATTTGGAGTTCTGTCTTTGGTGCCAAAAAAAAAGATGTTGTACTGGAGAAGTAGATGATTTATTTTGTTCTTTTGGGAGTTAATAAGTAGCTTAGATTGCCTTAAAGGACCACTCTAGGCACCCAGACCACTTCAGCTTAATGAAGTGGTCTGGGTGCCTGGTCCAGCTAGGGTTAACCCATTTTTTCATAAACATAGCAGTTTCAGAGAAACTGCTATGTTTGTGAATGGGTTAAGCCTTCCCCTATTCCTTCTAGTGGCTGTCTCATTGACAGCCACTAGAGGCGCTTGCGTGCTTTTTTTTTGTGTGTGATTTTCACAGTGAGAGCACGCCAGCGTCCATAGGAAATCATTATGAATGCTTTCCTATGTGACCGGCTGAATGCGCGCGCAGCTCTTGACGCTCGTGCGCATTCAGCCGACGGGGAGGAGAAGAGGAGGATCGGAGGAGGAGAGCTCTCCGCCCAGAGCTGGAAAAAGGTAAGTTTTTACCCCTTTCCCCTTTCCAGAGCCAGGCGGGAGGGGGTCCCTGACGGTGGGGGCACCCTCAGGGCACTATAGTGCCAGGAAAACGAGTATGTTTTCCTGGCACTATAGTGGTCCTTTAATGGACATGAGGACCTACTCAATCATGTGAACTATATCTCCTGTTCATTCAAAAGGTGGAAAAAACTATGACTGATGATTATGGGACAGTCGCTCATTGTTTTGACTAGAAGAGGGAAAATCAGTAGAAACAATAAAAAAATCTGTATGTATATATTTATATATATTTAAAAAATATATATAATATATATATTTTTTTACTGCTTCTCTTGTTTTTCCCTCTATTAGTTACTTTTTATCACTTGATCTGTGAACTAAATGGTAGGAAAATACTCCTAGCAGTGTACGGCAAAATATATTATCATATATTATAATTAAATCTATATGTTTCCAAGTGGGATTCTTCCAGACATTTTGACAAGCAGATAGTGATTTGTGCTTATTTGCAAGTGGATCCTAGTGTGAGACTGGTGAAGTGGTTTGATTACTTCAGTGCCACTTACACCAACTTTGATGCACTGATTTAGATGTTTTGTGAGAGACATTATTTGATTTGTGGTGTGCTTCAGTGCCACTGCTTGTGCATTTCAAACTACAATAATGTGTGTGGCATTTTACTGAACAAGTGAAACCTTACTGCCCTGAGTGCGGCAGGTCTTTTTTTCCCCATCTCTATGTAAACGGAAAACCTTTTTTTTTTTTTAAATGTTCAATGTGCCGAAGCTGTAATATTGTTGTAGGAAGGGTAGTGAATCATTAAAGAATCAATATAAAAAGTACGTTTTAACTGTGTGTTGTGCAAGTACTGTACAGTGCACAATGTTCTGTGTGCAGTATAGTATTTAATATTAAAGTCAAACACACTAATGTTACAGTATTAGTAAATCCTCCAAGCAAAAACACATTTTTTTACACAAACATCTATTTTGGCCTAACTTTTTCACATTGTCACTCATGTATACACAATTGCCAGCGTATGCATGCATAACCTGCAATTGTATACACAATTTGCATAATTGCAATTTAAATTTTGTTGCAAATAATGCCTTTATTAAAGTTTCTGAAGTTCACAGTGGAGTGAAGTCACCATGCTATGAACTTCAGAGAAATGAATGAAGACTGGCTGCCTATATCTATCTCTTCCGGTCAGAGCTTCAGCTTTCTAAAGGGGAGGAAAATTAGGAGAGGTCAGAGGTTCCTTCTCCTCTGCCTGTAACATTGAACACAGTAACATGATATTACACACTCCTTGCCCCATGTGAACACAGCAGAGGAGCAGCCAGACACTGCAGAGAATGTCACCCTCCCAGAGAGCAAACAGAGGGTGACTGAAAGGAAGAGGAGATCTGAAGGATGTGTGTGTGTGTGGGGAGGGGGGGGTGCAAATTCAAACAAAATGGTCAGCAGTGTGTGGGATGGATGAACAGGGAAATAAAGCCCCCCCCCACCACATACAATCTTCTTCCCCACACAAATACTTATGCTGTCACATTATTATTATTTATAAAGCGCCAACAACATCACCCCCCTACACTCATCTGTGCCTTCACCCACCTCTCACACACACAGACACTTGTCCTGTCACATCACTGACCACACACACAGTAATTCACCCTGTCACACCACTCATACACAGATAGTCCCACTGTCACATTACCCCCTCGCCACACACAGTCACCCTGCCAGACCAACGCTCCACACACACAGTCAACCTATTACATCACCCTCCCACACTCACAGACAGTCACCCTTTCACATTACACCCACCACACACACAGTAAGTCACCCTGTCACACCATTCATACACAGATAGTCCCACTGTCACATTACCCCCTTGTCACACACAGTCACCCTGCAACACCAACGCTCCATACACACAGTCAAACTATTTCATCACCCTCCCACACTCACAGACAGTCACCCTATCACATTACACCCACCACACACACAGACAGTCATCCTGTCACTTCACCCCCCCACAAAAGGACAGTCACCATGTCACGTCACCACTCCCCACACACAGTCACCCTGTCACATCACCTCCCCCTTACACATAGACAGTCACCCTGTCACGTCACCCTTCTTTGAACCTCTAACACACAAGCACTCCCCACACTTACCACTCACATTGCCAATGTTACCCTGTCACACTCACTCTGTTACAGTTACCCTGTTGCATTTATTCTGTAACAGCCATCCTGCCGCAGTCACCATCATAAACATACAGCACCATTAGGCACAGGCACCTCCCCACAGACCTCATACACACACAATTACCCCTCACACACACAACACAGGCCCACCATAAGCACAACACACACACAGCACTACCACAAGCAGCCCCTCTAAACACACAACACATTTCATGGAACTTCCTCCACACATAAGCTCCGAGACACATAGATACACATGGTCACAGACACAGAGAAACACAGATAGACACAGATATGCATTGAAGGCATAGTCATGGATAAACATACAGAGAGAGGTACACTCACAAACTCTCAGGCACACGCTACACAATACCAGACATGCATACATATGCACCAATACACTCTGCCAGACACATACTGTGATTGTGTGACTATGTCTATCAATGTATGTGTGTATATCATTGTGTGTCTCTGTCCATCAGTTTAATTTTGTGTGCAGGTGTTAGATTGGTAGAGTAGGGCCTGCTAAGAATGGACTGCATTGACGTTGTGGCAGGCTTATGATCATATACTGCAACTAAACCCCATTATTATTTGGCAAGGTGAGGTGTTTTAAATAAAACCATTACATTTTGTAAGAGTTGAAACTGCTGTTCAGTGAATTTCCTGTTAAGTAAATAAGTGAGTGCACATGTCGAGAAACGTTATTTAATTACAACTCTGTTTTCCTATCTGTAACCTCATTAAGTAGAAAAGGATTTTTGAAAGTTTTTATGTCCAGACAAAATTTAGATTTTTTTGTTTCCATTAAATAATGTGCTATACAAATCTTTTAAAACATTGCTTTCCAGGAAACTCAGAATACTCAGATTCTAGGAGGTGTTTTTTCTGCAAACAATTTGGTAGTGAATGGGGTTAATTAATTTCTGTTAGTTTGCACAATACACATTAAAACTGCCTTCACTACTACCACCACTAGAGGTACCAACACCATAAGTAGTAGTATTCAGCCTCAGTATATTGGGATAAGTATGTCCATTGCATCTGATTCAGAACCTAGAAGGCAAAAAAAAATTCTTGACCTGTGTATGATTTCATTGGTGACTCAAAATCCAAACTAGCAGATGATTAATCTGTAGTTGCAGTATTAGAGTCATCTAGTCTCAAATGTAGTAGTAGCATGTTTGTAGATCATGCACTGTTTCCAAAAACACAGACTGAGAATTCTTTTAACAATAGCTACAACAGCAGCAGGGCTTGTACAACGAGCCCCAACACTAAGACTCCTACTATTCCACCTTAGAAAAACAGCAAGAAATAAATGGAAAAGAGAGCAGTGTGGTTGGGATTCTAAGTAGAATGCTGCAGTCATTATGTACAGGCTATTGTCTGATTCACTTACCAAGAAGAGGACCACCATCTCCACAATTACTTCTGATGTTTCTTCCACTGGCACTGCTTAACCACAAGTTGAAGCACTTTACCTTCTGCTTTTAATTGTCAAAGCATAGGATAAGTGAAATCAGTGGACTTGTTGTCATTCCTTTATGTTATCTTCTACTCCTTCTAACACTTCATGAAGCACCTAAGACCCAATTTGTCTGTGACATCAAAGACAACCTTTACTGAAGAGAGAGAGCAGAGTAGTACTAAATTAAGGTCCCCAAGGTCTGGTATTGTTTTGGTGGTGATGAATCTGGTGATGATATTGTCATTTCCCCCACCACTACAGTTTGTTTAACTCTGACCTAGGAGGAACTCATCTTTGAGCCAGATGAATTACATGAGAAGTGTTCAGAGAGGACAGATAGCAACCCAATATTTTCTACTGCTAGCATGTACTCTCCTCATGCATCTTCTCCACCTTGTCTAAGTCCACACTCTATCTGCTTAAAATAATCTCAGCAAACAAATATGGGTATTCAGTTCCACCATTTGTCCATATCGATAGCTCCTACACTACTTATACCATGGGAGACAAATTAATTCATAGTATTAACATTTTCATCTGGGCAACCTCCTATAGATTTCATAAATTGATGCTTCCCTTTATGATATATCTCTTAACAATATGTAATGAGATTTCACTTAAGAGAATTTTAAAAGCACGTTCTTATAAATCCTGTACTGCAAAGAAAAAAAAAAGCATTAAAAAAAAGGAATACAATAGCAGTGAATATACTTAATTATATTTTCTGTCATTTGTGCGTAGGGTGAAAATTGTAGCACTGTCTGACAAATAACATGGGTAACATTTAGTGAGACAATTTTAGAAATAAAAATGATATTTTACGTGCTTTGTGGGTGTAATTGATAGTCTGATTATTTAAAATTATTTTAAAATAACTATAGAGCTTGTTAATATTAAAAAGGTTAAATACAGTGTGTTCCACAAGAGACATCAAAAACATATGGTAGAAGCTTGAAAAATGACTTCAGAATACTCATTAATAAAGTAAATGGTGTATAACGTGTTTATTCTTGTTTTATTTTATTAAGCTATTTTGAATTCAAAGGGTGAATTATGAGCTTAACATTAGTTCATGCTGTTGTACTATTAATTTTATAATGCATAGAATATCATATAATAAATCATTTAAAAATTAATGATTGCATGTCAAAACTGTGAACATATAGAGTTAAATCTAAGTGCTTATGGTGACAAATACAAACAAAAAATGTTAAGGATGTACCAAGAGATCAGAAGCAGGTGATCAGATTATTTTATACTACAATATACAGTTTCCAGATAATTGTATGATAAACAAAAGTATCCAGTGAGTGGTGGTTCAATAATCAAAACCAGTCAATCTTTTTCACTAATCCAGGAATTGTAGTGGATTTACGAGAAACACATATTGGACCAAGATACCTATACGCGTAAAATACTGTAACTAAGCCTTCAATGTATTATTGCTGGATAAGCTTTCAAAATTATTTAATATTTTTGGATAAACTTTTTCAATTATTTTTTCAGCATATGAAAATATAAAAAAATATATACTCTATAAAAATCTATCTCAATATAAAAATATTATAAATTGAAAGTATTTTTCATAATATTATAAATATATACTTTTGTGTGGCCATTTATTTTTTTAAAGTTCTTTATTTTTGTTGTGCTTGAGATTCCAGGTAACAAATGAAATCACTGTGCCACAACAGCATTTTTAAACCAAGAAATGACATGGCATGTGAAAAGGAATCAGCACAATTTTATGTTAAGTGAATCAGGCGAGGTATGCTTAAAGGACCACTATAGTGCCAGGAAAACAAACTCGTTTTTCTGGCACTATAGGGTCATTAGGTCTGCCCCACCCTCAGGGCCTCCCCTTCAGCTACGTACCTTTCTCCATCACCGGGCTCCCTCAGCGCTGGTGAACTCTCCTCCCCCCGTGCACGCATTCAAACCGCCCATAGGAAAGCATTACTCAATGCTTTCCTATGGATGTCCAGCGTCTTCTGACTGTGATTTTCACAATGAGAATCATGGAAGCGCCTCTAGCGGCTGTCAGTGAGACAGCCACTAGAGTCTGGATTAACCCTCAATGTTAACATAGCAGTTTCTCTGAAACTGCTGTGTTTTTATTCAGCTGCAGGGTTAAAACTAGAGGGACCTGGCAACCAGACCACTTCATTGAGCTGAAGTGGTTTGGGTGCCTATAGTGGTCCATTAAGTAGATTGTAAAATTCTTGTACAAGCTTACTATAATTTAAAAAAAAAAAAACAATACTAGAAAACAATACTAGAATTATCAGGTTGGCCCAACCAAGCATGAGTAGATAAGTTAAAGGCATCAGGGGTAGCTAGGCTGTTATGGAGAATAAAATAAAATCAAACTAGACTAACTCCTTAGGTTAACCTTAGGGGACATATCCAAGGGAACGGGAGATTATGAAAGACCCTGTAAGAGGTCCACAATAAACAGGCATGAGTCCCACAATATACAAAATAAACAAAAAAACAGATAAACAGGAAAAAACAAGAAAAATTCCCTCCCCCACAACTTGCAGTGGTAACTGAGGAGAGTTCTGATCCAAGGATAGTATCTTCCACAGCTCGTCACCAAGTTCTGCCAATGCCCTGCGGGGGTAACACAGGGTCCAGTCCAGAGAGTCCCAGTGTCGGGCCCAGCTGCTCACTGGAATGAAGGAATACTGTAGATGGACCAGAGTAGAACCTACCCAATGGGGCCCGCTGGAACCCCCTTGATGTTGTTAAGATCTAGTGTGGGTAGGGATACAGGCTCTTTGGGAATCCCTTGTAGGATGGTAGTTGGAAGCTGGTCTTGAATTGGATTGTAATTTTCTTGCGTTGGAAGGTAGCCACATTCAGGTGTAGATTCTTGAGTTTGAACACAGGTGGGAAGTGTCACCGTCTGCTGTGCCGCACAGCCTCACAGGATTTAAAAAAAAAAAATTGTGGCGGGGCGGGGCTTCCCGTGCGGCGGGCGGAGCTTCCCTGCAGCGGGAGCAGAGCTAAATGTGCCAGATAAGTGCTGCAGGGGAAGCAGGAAGGAGTCCCTGCTTCCCCCAACAAACAGTCTCCAGGAGCTGCACTGCCTCCACAATGAACAGAGGTAACTATGTGATTGTCAGTGTGAGTGTGACTGTCTGTGTGTCTGTGACTGTCTGCCTGTGTGTGTGTCTGTGTGTGTGTGTGTATGACTGTATGACTGTCTGCCTGTGTGTTTGTGTGTATGACTGTCTGTCTGCCTGTGTATGTGTATGAGTGTGTGACTGTCTGCCTGTGTGTGTTTGTGTGTGTATGACTGTCTGTCTGTGTTTGTGTGTGTGTGACTGTCTGTGTGTGTGTGTGTGTGTTTTTATCTGAATTAAATAACCATCACACACAGCCAATAAACCCAGCACAAATATCACACACAACCAATACACGCATATCCCACACTGTTTATACACCCATTACAAATATCACACACAGTCATCACATAGCATACATATCACACACAGTCATCACATCTATCACATACACAGACAACACAAACATTACATAATACATGGATGACGCGGGGGGCCGTGAAAGGCCGGCCCTGAATGCATGCAAATCATGGCTTATCGAAAAAGCCCAGAAATTGAGAACTACAGGTAGAAAGATGCTATTTAGAGAAGGTGTGTAGATACAATTGAAGATCAGTGCCAGAAGTAACACATTGAGATACAGCAGTTTTTATTAATTTATTGTTTTTATTTTGTTTTCTCTCTGCACCTTATCCATCGTCCATCAAACATACATGTAGGTTTTAACTGGTTCTGGCTATTGGAGTACATTGGATATAATGATGTGCATGATTTTATCCTGTTTCTTGTGCAATCTGTTTATTCATTTCTAGTGAATTACATGATTTATATAACTTGAGATGAATCTACTCTGGAAGAAGCATTAAAGCTATATACCCCTGTTAGGGGAGAGAGCAGCTTTCAATACTTCCCCACTGTAAGTGCAATTTATATTCACCAGGTTTTTGCGAGTCACTATTATACTACCCATATGTGGTTTATGTTAAAGTAGTGTAGTTCAAACCTTTAGGGGGTGGGGATAATGCATTTGGCCTTTGTGTAAATAACATTAGGAATTATGGGATACTTGGAAGCTTGATAAGGTGGTCCTTGAATATGGAGTAAGGATTTAAAGTAATGGAGAGGTACTATAAAAAGACTGCTGAATGACTGACCATATTGCCAGCAACTTGCTAGTAAGGCTATGTGGTATACCTCCTAATTAGTAAAAGGTCACAAGAGTCTTGGATCAGGGAAAGCGCAACTACGTTTGGTGGCCATAGAAAGAGCATCAACACAACTCAGGAAGAGTTCCAAAGCCAGTGAACCACTCATGGACAGCTGTTTTATATTTTAATGCAAAACATCGGCATGAGGTTGGTTACTTGCTTGGTTTTTGCTTTGCAAGTAACGCTAAGCCTCAATAGCAAGCCAGTAACCAACTTCATGCTGAATATAAAAATACCTGTTGATGGGGTGGGATATTACTCACCTCCGTGTCATTAATAAAATTAGGACTTTATGCCATGTTAATAGTAAAATCTGGGAATTTTATTAAAGACACGGACGCTTCTATTATACTAGTCCAAAGCTGTGGGATCACGGTTTCCGCAAAAATTATGGAGAGGTCGGAAGTACAAATCTCAGTAGGTAGACTCCAAAGATCAATCAGCCACTTTCAAGATATGTATAAGCCCTATTGAAAAAAAGTGGAAAAAAGGTGATGGGAGATTAAATTAAGGAACTACTGCTGAATACAGGTAACCTGGCCTAATGTGACAGAGAGATGCATTAGGAATCCCAGTTATACTTGATACTAGATGTTTGGAGCATTGTCATACATCTATACTAAGCAGAGATTTCTTATTGAGTTGATGATATTGAATATGTACCTCTGATTGACCAATTAATAAACATACACAATTCATATGCTCTTTTTTCCTTTTTAACATCCTCTGGTTAATTTAAGTTTGGGCTGCTGGGCAGTGTTTTCATGGTCAGATTTAACATAGAAATCTGGTGGTCAATTTCAAGATGGTTTTAAAGATGCAGCATGTTTTAGTGGGGAGCCCACAACTGCTTATAGAGTCTAATTGGCCCTATATTCTATATACTATTCCGATATTCCTATATCCTATTCCTATTCCCTATATCATTTGCATGTAATACTCCAATGCTCCAAAACAAAAAACACTTTTGTGCCTATTGTATACTAATCAATTTAAATGGTTAAAATCGTTAGTTAGGAATACTTGTAAAGCATTTATTGGAATGTAGTTTCCTAGAAATGAAATTGAAATGTAAACAATAACCATTGAATGTAGGCATAGTATACATAACGTAAGTAGAATAACAAACATTTCTACTTCATGTATGCTTTTCTGGGTGCTCCTGTAGAGTTTAAAAAGTCACAATAATGCGCTTTGTGTACTCAGAAACCTCTTTCCTTTGTCTCTGCTTCCTGGAAGTCTACAGAAGGCCATACATTTTGCCCTCAAAGGTTGCTGTAGCGTGTTGAAGGAATATGTCTCCATTTACAGCAACTCTGCAAATATGCAGAGGGGCAGGACGAAGCCCTGACAGAGAAACTAGAGCAAGGGGGATGATAAGTGGACTTTGTGGTGTGATTTTTTCTTTCTAATGTTGAGAAAGAATGTTTTAAATAGTGAAAAAAATTAGTTTTTTTTCAACAGGTATGAAAAATGTATTATTTATTACATGAATAATTACACCTAATTCTAACAGTTACATCAATATCTAGCTCATTTAACCTCTGCCTGTAGTTGAGCCATCTTGTGATCTGACTATGCAGTTATTGAAATATAATTGGCCATCTTCCATAGGTGCTACCTGTGTTTAAGGTAAATGAACTCTACTTAAAGGGGCACTTTAACCCCTTAAGGACACATGACATGTGTGACATGTCATGATTCCCTTTTATTCCAGAAGTTTGGTCCTTAAGGGGTTAAGCACCATGATCACTACAGCATGCTGTAGTGTTTATGTTGCCAGAATTCCCAATTGTACAATCTGTTTTGAATGGTTTGATACTTCAAGACATTTGTGATATTGCTAAAGTGGAAGTTCCCATTATTTTTTAGAAATATAAATTGTTCATCTCTGGACATTATTTATTCAGTGGCTTGGAGGCAGCAGACGCTATCCTGGTTAATCGGGAACCATTACCCTTTGCAAATTAAAACAGAAGAAGCTAATTCTATAGTTCTACATATGCCATAATGCTAGTGTAAACATTGCTAAAATTTTAAATGCAACGTATATTTTAAATTAATACCTTATTTCATGCATTTTAATATCAAAACCAAATTAAAGAGCACAGTCACAGACCAATGAAGGGAAGTAAATTAATTGTACGTTTCCCTGTGGGAATTAATTTCAAACTATAAACAGGTTTTATAAACTTTAAAGCTCCATCGGTAATTACAAAGTCATGGTTTCTGAAGGGGTGTCACAGAAATGATTTGATAAGATATCATGGCATATTCCTAAAAAAATAATATTTTATCCTAACTGTAATAGACAAGAATTGATAAAAGGCTAGTATAATACCGGAAAAAAAAGATACTATAATTGGGTAGTCTGTAATATATACTTTTCACAACTTGCCGAGAGTGCATGTTTTAACATTTGCAGAATGGACATCTCTTAAATTATAACTTTGAAAATTAAACCTTGAGAAACAAAGCACAATTCATCATGTTTTCTATATACCAATGAGATAGCAAAATTGAAGATATATATTTACTGTGCTTTCTCTGTTCTTTTTGAAATTGCATACATTTTTCACTTACACTTCTTCCTATAAAAGATCATTTATAAATCTTGAGTTATATTAGTGCGAAACTTTGAAATCTATAACAGTTTCATATTTGGTGCATTTATTTTGCTAATAAGAAAGTTGACAGATACTATTAACCCTTTGACCAGGAATAATTTTCCTGGCCATCGTGACAAACAGGTCCATGCAGTCCCTATTCCAGCATAGAATGTGTTGTGCATATCATAGATAGATAGTAGACCTGACTGAGCAGTCCTCATAACCTTCGTAGAGAATGTATTTGCCCCCACCCAAAAAAAAAACAACCTCTTCTCCACTCCATCTCCTTTTTCTGGTGCAAGCAACAGTGCGCAAAATCACAAATGAAAATGAGCATGTTCAGGCGCTTGTGAGTCAGTTCCCTTGAGATTTTGCCACATGGATATAATCAGCAGGTTGTTGTGGTTATGCTTAGAGTGTTCCTTTAAAATCTGAAGGGCAAAATTGAAGTTGTGGCAAACCTAGCCACTTTAGGTCATATTGCAGAACATTTAAAGGTTGTCTGAAATAGCTGTGTTAACCTGGTGTAAAAATGTATTCGTGTGTTTTAGAATAGAGAGCATGCATAGGCTAACAGCCGTGAATAAAATTGTCAGTTGACTCCTGGAGCCGTGAATAAAATTGTCAGTTGACTCCTGGAGCCGTGAATAAAATTGTCAGTTGACTCCTGGAGCCGTGAATAAAATTGTCAGTTGACTCCTGGAGCCATGAATAAAATTGTCAGTTGACTCGCTGAACTGTGCTGCGTCCGGTTACTGGGGGATTTGGGATATTGCCTTCTTTTCCAGCGCTTTACTTTGGATTACCTTCTATACCAGCGGAGATCTTGGGATTTAATATTGCAGCTCCGCTACAGTTATATCTCCAAAACATCTATAGTCATAACTTTTGTAGTGTCTTTAGGATTTTCAATTGCTTTTCCTTTTACACATCCTGATCCCCTTTCTTACATACGTCTAATCCTTTTATATTCATTTAACAAGTTAGTTAGTAGGGCAACTGTAAAGAGAATCCATAGGAGATGCAAACAGAGTAAACTCATATTCGAAGGTGAAGTACCTGCAGGCACTGGGCAACCCAAGCAACCCTTACCTCAATCCTGTCGATAAGCTATGCCTGCTGATTCCACCAGTTTCTATGGTAATTATAACAATAACCAGCATGACAAACTGGTCCATGCAATTCCTATGCCAGAATAGAATGTGTTGGGCAAATGATAGATAGATAGACAGACAGACAGACAGATAGACATTTGGATCAATTTTGTTTTTTAATTTAGTCCAAACCGAATTTGTTAATTCATTTTTGGACATTATTTTTGCTTCGGAATTTCTTTTGGACATATTAAATTCTGAACCTTGCTGCATCTTGCAGCTATTTAGCAAAATATTTCAGGGTGCCAAATTAGGGAGCTGTTTAGTGGTTAACTCCTATTTAGTAACCTTATGACAATCCAACATAAGGATTAGGGAGCTATATAAAAAGAAGCTGAAAGACCAAAAATAAGAAAAGCCCTTCCATTTTGTAATTTTGGTCTTTCAGACAACTTTACTAATACAAAGTAAAAAATACTTAGTATAAGTAAATAAAAGAGGTTAAATCCTCCCTCCTTTCACGACCCACCGTGCCACAACTAGTGGCATGTCTACTAGTAGCTTCTCACTGTTGTAAAAAAAAGACTGCCCAGTAACTAATCTAATAAAAGAGGACCTGATACAGGCCCCCCAAGATCCCATGTTTGGGCACATACTAAAATAATTAACTGTGGGGACATAGTGTACCCCACTCATGACCCATAAATGGGGGCTATTAAACTAAACAGGAGCCTCCAGTCCTGCACCGCAAGTGGTGGGCTGTAAAAATAAATGGTGGACCTAGAGTCCCCCTCCAGCCCCCACCTCTGGCCATGGTTGGGGGCTATTGATTAAATTAATGGGGGGACCAAGTGTCACCAAAGCCCCCATGCATTGGAAGCAGGTGGGGGCTCTAATAATAATAACTGTGTCTTCCCAGCCTCTGCCCATTGACAGTGGGCGGGGGTCCAAATTAACAAGGGGAATAGACCAATTCCCCCCCCCCCTAACTCCACCCATTGACGGTTGGTGAGGGCCCTAAATATTTTAGGTGGGGGTAAACCAATTGTCCACACACAGCACCCAACCATTGGCAGTGGGCCAAATGCTCCAGGCTGTGTCAAATTCAGGTCAAGGTGATTAAAAGCTAGACCCAGATGTTAAAAAAAAAAACTTCTTACAACTACAACATGTAGTTAAAAAACCCTTGGCAATGCAAGGGTAAATTATGTGATGGCTGGCCAGCACTGAGGAAAACCAACAACAAATTGTTCACAAATCCTTGAGTGTGCATTAAGATTTCTATGATTGCATCTTTGTTTGCCAATTCCTGTATTTCCAAAGACACGAGGAACATATCGTCTGGGGAAAAAAACATTCTCCCTGGGGGGATGGCATTGTAAAGGAAGAGACAAAAAAAATCCATCAGATAACCATGCATCTGAGGTAATAAGGGACCAAGAACCCATGCATCTGAGGTAATAAGGGACCAAGCATAGGAAAAATTGGCGAATCAATCTTTAATAAAATTGATTTACAATGTTCAGTAGCAAGAGAGACATTGACGTTGCTTAGTAGGCAAATCAATCATTGGATCTAGCTTCTAATGGTTAGGTGATCCAAAACATGGTCTAAGACCAAAGATTAATCAACTGCCTCAAAAATATTAGTTACGGGACCAAAGAATCTAGGATCTTACGTTGGCAACTACAGAGCGAGAAATCCATCCCATCCTTCTTGGATTTCCACCCAGATTTACTCAAAAATTGGATGATCTTTGGATCAACTAAAGGAGTCTTACAAACATCGTCTGGCACCATGGGGTGTGGGCATTCAGCCCAGAGCTTACTACAAGTTGCCTTGTCTAGAGGCTTGCAGACCCAGGCAGTGATGTATCGTGCCACATTTTCTGGTGGTAACCATTCTGCTGATCTAGGATGGCGTAAGTCATTGGGTCGAATAAAAGCTTGCCCTGTGGATTGAGGATCTTATGCTAGCTAGCCAGTAGGGGTTTAACTTACCTCTGTGGCAGAAGCCTCATGAGAGGTAGCATCAGGAGAGGTTTTATTAACCTCTTGATCATCCTAATCTGACTCTTGGTGAGATGTAACAGTCGAGAACAAATCAGGATCACGAGCCCACTCCTCCTCATCACTGAGAGCAGACTCAGAATCTATTTGGGCTTTTGCTTATTTTCACAATCTAGCTGCTTTTCCCCAGCTAGTGGCTCTCTTGTGCAGTGGCTCAGTTTGCTCATCTGTGACAGCTCTATAGCTCTCCATCAATATATTTTTAGTGGAGTGTTTAGTTTTTGCTGAGGCCTTATGGCCAGAGTGTATCATGGCCACCTGAGGGGCTGGAGGGAACGCTAACTGGGCCTGAAACAAAGCCTGAGTAAAGGCTTTAGAGAGTGAGGAAGACACCTTATCCATGTCTAAAATCAAGGCTTGGACAGAAACTATTAGTATTGGTATTTCCTCGGAGACAGGAAACTCAGATTCATCCTCAGAAACCATGGGGGATAACCCTGTAGGGATCTGAGGGTTAACCTGGGACCCAGATGGTACAGTGAAAAATGCATCTGCCTGCATAGTGACAAGGTAGTATAAGTATATAGTAAGTCAAACTACTGAAATGAAAGAAGCTAAACTAAGGTTGAATAGGGGGTTAAATAAATAATACAGGTACTCAAAGTATTTAAATTAGTAAAACAAAAGGCACAGGAAGCAGAGAGCTGTCCGACCACCACTAACACTGGGCACCAACTCCGTGTTAGGGGAGGAAATGGCATTAACCACACAAAAATGCAGGGGGAAAAAATGACAAAAAAGGCCACCGCGGGTCACTAGGAACCAAAAAGATGGCCGCCGTGTCAAATAGAGATGAAATCAGCGCTTCAGGTAGAGAGTAGTCTCAATGGAAAAAAGTAAGTGATCGGTAACGGTAAGAAGAAACTTATGTGGTTAGAAAACGAATTGGCCATTCGGGAGTCGAATTGCCAGTAACAAATAATGGCAATAGAGTGAGGGTTAGGAAAGTTGCAAATGGACGTTTGGGAGTTAAGTGCAAAAACACCATGCTACAAATGGGGGCTCTGGCGATGAACGCATCGTAACACTAGCGATTCCAAAATGGCTATGGAGGGAAGGCACATGCGCAGCCAGTCAGGAAATCAAAAATAGCACCTAAGGTATAAAATAATAGCACAGAGGTGGGAAAAAGCAGGAAATTTTTTTGAATGAGCCTAAAAGCTTTCTGGAGGCTAGAAAAGCCCAGAGGGTTAGAGAAACATAGAGGAATTCATAAAATTAAGAATATAATATTATACCAGTAAAGAGTAAAAATCACCAAGAGATTAATAGTAGTATTAGCTAAGAGTAACAATAATAAAATAAATATATTTACAATATTAATAAAAAAATGATCCCTCAGGAAACCATGGGACCAGATTCTACCTAACTGAGGGAGCAGCAAAGAAAGAGGAAGTGGTTAATCATGTTACTAGGTGCATATGAGTACATCATGATTACTCCTTGTTTTTTTTCCATTAATTTCACGTGTAATTTCTTCACAGCTGAGGGAAATAAAGAAAGAGTGCAGCATGATAGGAGCCTCCGTGTCGTTAATAAAATCCGTAGGAGATGCAGACAGAGTACACTCAAATTCAAAGGTAAGGTACCTGTGTGCACTGCACACCAAGCAACCCTTACCTCACCCCGCCAATAAACTATGCCAGCTGATTCCACCAGTTTCCATGGTAATTATAACAATTTTATAACTTTCCACTTTCCAATTGCACACAGAGTGTGTATGTATAAGAGTGTGTGTATTCATATGTATGTATGCAAGTATGTATGTGTTTTGTCAAATTAAAGCAATATGAAAATTGATTTTGAGCAATATGAAAATTGAAAATTTACTGGGCCAGAAAACATCAGCCACATATGGTATAAATACCTGTAATATCTTGCACCACACAAAAGAAAAAGCAGTCAGGATCTGTTCTGGATGATGTTCAGACTTCTGCATTCATTCTCACTACATGAATACTATTACCAACAAGGATTATATTGTAAGCATCATTCTAGAGCAGTTGTTACCAAACCAGTCATCATGGCCCACCAACAGTCCAAGTTTTGTCAGTATTTCCATTGGAAGAAAAACGGGAAATGCCTAAATCCTGGACTATTTGTAGGACATGAGGACCAGTTTGGGAACCACTGCTCCTGAGCATCCCTGTTTAGTTACATGGTTTGCAAAACCTGACAAAGAAAAAAAAAGATAGCCAGACTGGTCTCATTTGTAACAAGTCTACTGGGAAATCTCAGCTTTAAATCATGGCTGCATTAGTGCACATCAGACACAACCTGTATGCACAGCAATGACTGGAAGACCACATCTTAGTAAAGGAACCATACTATATTCCATATATTAAGGCCCTAGAGAAAGGTAGACACACAAAACTTAGCCAGTGCAATTTTTGCTTTACACTAATTTATAATAGAATGTATAGTTATGAGTTCATCCTCGCTTAATGACTTTACCTTACTTATTTTTACATTATATATTTGCATTAAAGAAGAGTTGACATAATAATGGTCAGAAGAAACACATTACAATATTCTGCTGTGAAAAACTGTTATAATGTCAGAAATACAAAGACAGCATGGCAACACTGGTAGCATGACTGTATAGAACATACTGTATAAAACTCTATGCCCTGTCGTTGTTACCATTTTATGGTTATTATTAGAGTTGAGCGGACACCTGGATGTTCGGGTTCACCAAGTTCGGCCGAACTTCGTCAAAAAGTTAGAGTTCGGCTCGAACTTGACCCCAAACCCGAACACAATTGAAGTCAATGGGGACTCAAACTTTTGGGCACTAAAATGCCTCTAAAAAAGTCCTGGAAAGGGCTAGAGGGCTGCAAAAGGAAGTAAAATGGGGGTTAGAGTAGGACAAGTGCCCTGCAAACAAATGTGGATAGGGAAATCACTTAAAATAACATAAAATAATATCAAATAAGCAGCCGCTTGGTGGATAACTCCCTAATTCCCACGGTTTTAGGGATCTATCTACCAAAAGGCTGAAAGACCTAAATTGGTCTTTCAACCACATTTACTAATACTAAGTAAGGATTACTTAGTATTAGTAAATTCAGCCCCTACTCGCTATACCGTGAGTAGGGGTGTGTCTAGTAAACAGTGAGCAGCCAGTGGCTGCTCACTGTAAAAAACAAAACAAAAAAAACCTATTGGCCCCTGTAAAGGATCCTTGCATTCATGCAGCGATTATCCTTGCAGCTTCTCCCGAAATCCAACTGAAACAAAGTGATTATAACTCCCAATCCCCCAAACATGAGTCGAGACTTCATGAAGGGGTAAAACGATCTGATTTACTGTGGGATACCCGCCCGGTATTTATGCAGGTCTTCCACCTGGTGGACACTCCCCTAGGGGACCAGATGGAAGACTGGGACAAAAGTAACACAGTAGCCAATCACAGTGGCTATAGTATAAGCACTCCCCTTTTACCGAAATCACTCACTCTTTTCCATCCTGGAGATAATTAAATTAAGGTAGCAAAGAGAGCCTTAATTATCTCCAGGAAGAAAGAAACATGGCTTTTCTTAGTTAGTAAAAACAGAATAAAAATACATAACTTTCTTTTTACACAACATAAACTTTAAGTTCCACATATCCCCAGATAGCTTGGATCTGAGGGCATATTCTAGGCGAATAGCGCTCAGATCCCACGAACACAGGTCTCAGAATCGTTGACTGAAGTTTGCCTTTCACCGGCCGTTTGTGTGTTTGTAGCCGACTGCCAGTTCCATATTCTAACTATCTGGGGTCGGTTACGTTCGCATACTTTCAGCGCACGAATTAAGTATTATCCCCTTCATTCGTGTGTTTTCCACCGTACGAACGAGGAGGAGAGAAGGTAACAGCGGTGTTCGACAAAATAGGTAGCCAAAATCAGTTCCAGGGAATCCGTGCCATTTACCGCTGTGCGTTCGACAAAACAAAATGGCGATTGCCACGTGTTCGGTAGACGAACGTGGACCACCCGCTATTCCCCAATTAATCTGTGGTTAACCGCAATAGTCAGGGTGGTCAATAGGCGCCACACGACCTCAGTGGGAGGTCGGTGGTTCGGTAGTTCATTCGCATTTATTGTTATTTCCACGAAATCTCGCTGTAATTCTCCAAATAACCGAACAGGCTTGTTCGTATAGTCTGTAAATAGGGAATTTCGTTACTCAGCTCCCCCTTAGTCCCATGGAACGGCATACCTGCTTAGATCCTAACGGGTCGGCTAAGGGATGTCCGGTAACACAGGAAAAACAAACAAAAATGCTACTTTTCCAGTTCAGTTTGCCGAGACAGGCCATCGGCATTGTCATTCTGTTTCCCAGGGCGATACTGCATTGTAAAATTATAGGGTTGCAGCGCCAAGCTCCATCTGAGTAGTCTGTAGTCTGTTAAGCCAAATTAAAGGGTTGTGGTCCGTCAGCACTGTGAAGGAGCGCCCATACAAGTAGGGTTGTAGTTTCTTAAGTGCCCAGACTAATGCCAGACACTCTTTCTCCACAGTGGCATAGCTGACTTCGCGGGGTAATAGTTTTCGGCTCAGATACGCCACCGGGTGATCCATGCCATCGTCTCCCACCTGGCTCAATACTGCTCCCAGTCCAAACATTGAGGCATCTGTGTGGACGAGAAACCTTTTAGTATGATCAGGTGCCGCTAACACAGGAGATGCACTTAACGCAGCCTTGAGTTTCTGGAACGCCTCCTCACACTCAGTGGACCAGACTACTTGTCAGGGTAGGGACTTTTTGGTGAGGTCTGTCAAGGGCTTGGCAAGGGCACTGTATTCCGCTACAAATTTCCTGTAATAACCTGCACCCAAGAACGCCATGACCTGGGTTTTCGTCCGGGGTTGAGGCCACTGGGTGATGACCTCAATCTTAGCGGGCTCTGGTCTCTGTTTTCCTGACCCTACTCTGTGGCCTAAATATTGGACTTCAGCCATGCCCACGTGGCATTTCTCAGGCTTCAAGGTGAGCCCTGCATTCTGAATTCGGTTGAGCACTACTGAGATGTGCTCCAGGTGGGCTTCTCCTTGTTTTTTTTCCATTAATTTCACGTGTAATTTCTTCACAGCTGAGGGAAATAAAGAAAGAGTGCAGCATGATAGGAGCCTCCGTGTCGTTAATAAAATCCGTAGGAGATGCAGACAGAGTACACTCAAATTCAAAGGTAAGGTACCTGTGTGCACTGCACACCAAGCAACCCTTACCTCACCCCGCCAATAAACTATGCCAGCTGATTCCACCAGTTTCCATGGTAATTATAACAATTTTATAACTTTCCACTTTCCAATTGCACACAGAGTGTGTATGTATAAGAGTGTGTGTATTCATATGTATGTATGCAAGTATGTATGTGTTTTGTCAAATTAAAGCAATATGAAAATTGATTTTGAGCAATATGAAAATTGAAAATTTACTGGGCCAGAAAACATCAGCCACATATGGTATAAATACCTGTAATATCTTGCACCACACAAAAGAAAAAGCAGTCAGGATCTGTTCTGGATGATGTTCAGACTTCTGCATTCATTCTCACTACATGAATACTATTACCAACAAGGATTATATTGTAAGCATCATTCTAGAGCAGTTGTTACCAAACCAGTCATCATGGCCCACCAACAGTCCAAGTTTTGTCAGTATTTCCATTGGAAGAAAAACGGGAAATGCCTAAATCCTGGACTATTTGTAGGACATGAGGACCAGTTTGGGAACCACTGCTCCTGAGCATCCCTGTTTAGTTACATGGTTTGCAAAACCTGACAAAGAAAAAAAAAGATAGCCAGACTGGTCTCATTTGTAACAAGTCTACTGGGAAATCTCAGCTTTAAATCATGGCTGCATTAGTGCACATCAGACACAACCTGTATGCACAGCAATGACTGGAAGACCACATCTTAGTAAAGGAACCATACTATATTCCATATATTAAGGCCCTAGAGAAAGGTAGACACACAAAACTTAGCCAGTGCAATTTTTGCTTTACACTAATTTATAATAGAATGTATAGTTATGAGTTCATCCTCGCTTAATGACTTTACCTTACTTATTTTTACATTATATATTTGCATTAAAGAAGAGTTGACATAATAATGGTCAGAAGAAACACATTACAATATTCTGCTGTGAAAAACTGTTATAATGTCAGAAATACAAAGACAGCATGGCAACACTGGTAGCATGACTGTATAGAACATACTGTATAAAACTCTATGCCCTGTCGTTGTTACCATTTTATGGTTATTATTAGAGTTGAGCGGACACCTGGATGTTCGGGTTCACCAAGTTCGGCCGAACTTCGTCAAAAAGTTAGAGTTCGGCTCGAACTTGACCCCAAACCCGAACACAATTGAAGTCAATGGGGACTCAAACTTTTGGGCACTAAAATGCCTCTAAAAAAGTCCTGGAAAGGGCTAGAGGGCTGCAAAAGGAAGTAAAATGGGGGTTAGAGTAGGACAAGTGCCCTGCAAACAAATGTGGATAGGGAAATCACTTAAAATAACATAAAATAATATCAAATAAGCAGCCGCTTGGTGGATAACTCCCTAATTCCCACGGTTTTAGGGATCTATCTACCAAAAGGCTGAAAGACCTAAATTGGTCTTTCAACCACATTTACTAATACTAAGTAAGGATTACTTAGTATTAGTAAATTCAGCCCCTACTCGCTATACCGTGAGTAGGGGTGTGTCTAGTAAACAGTGAGCAGCCAGTGGCTGCTCACTGTAAAAAACAAAACAAAAAAAACCTATTGGCCCCTGTAAAGGATCCTTGCATTCATGCAGCGATTATCCTTGCAGCTTCTCCCGAAATCCAACTGAAACAAAGTGATTATAACTCCCAATCCCCCAAACATGAGTCGAGACTTCATGAAGGGGTAAAACGATCTGATTTACTGTGGGCTACCCGCCCGGTATTTATGCAGGTCTTCCACCTGGTGGACACTCCCCTAGGGGACCAGATGGAAGACTGGGACAAAAGTAACACAGTAGCCAATCACAGTGGCTATAGTATAAGCACTCCCCTTTTACCTAAATCACTCCCTCTTTTCCATCCTGGAGATAATTAAATTAAGGTAGCAAAGAGAGCCTTAATTATCTCCAGGAAGAAAGAAACATGGCTTTTCTTAGTTAGTAAAAACAGAATAAAAATACATAACTTTCTTTTTACACAACATAAACTTTAAGTTCCACATATCCCCAGATAGCTTGGATCTGAGGGCATATTCTAGGCGAATAGCGCTCAGATCCCACGAACACAGGTCTCAGAATCGTTGACTGAAGTTTGCCTTTCACCGGCCGTTTGTGTGTTTGTAGCCGACTGCCAGTTCCATATTCTAACTATCTGGGGTCGGTTACGTTCGCATACTTTCAGCGCACGAATTAAGTATTATCCCCTTCATTCGTGTGTTTTCCACCGTACGAACGAGGAGGAGAGAAGGTAACAGCGGTGTTCGACAAAATAGGTAGCCAAAATCAGTTCCAGGGAATCCGTGCCATTTACCGCTGTGCGTTCGACAAAACAAAATGGCGATTGCCACGTGTTCGGTAGACGAACGTGGACCACCCGCTATTCCCCAATTAATCTGTGGTTAACCGCAATAGTCAGGGTGGTCAATAGGCGCCACACGACCTCAGTGGGAGGTCGGTGGTTCGGTAGTTCATTCGCATTTATTGTTATTTCCACGAAATCTCGCTGTAATTCTCCAAATAACCGAACAGGCTTGTTCGTATAGTCTGTAAATAGGGAATTTCGTTACTCAGCTCCCCCTTAGTCCCATGGAACGGCATACCTGCTTAGATCCTAACGGGTCGGCTAAGGGATGTCCGGTAACACAGGAAAAACAAACAAAAATGCTACTTTTCCAGTTCAGTTTGCCGAGACAGGCCATCGGCATTGTCATTCTGTTTCCCAGGGCGATACTGCATTGTAAAATTATAGGGTTGCAGCGCCAAGCTCCATCTGAGTAGTCTGTAGTCTGTTAAGCCAAATTAAAGGGTTGTGGTCCGTCAGCACTGTGAAGGAGCGCCCATACAAGTAGGGTTGTAGTTTCTTAAGTGCCCAGACTAATGCCAGACACTCTTTCTCCACAGTGGCATAGCTGACTTCGCGGGGTAATAGTTTTCGGCTCAGATACGCCACCGGGTGATCCATGCCATCGTCTCCCACCTGGCTCAATACTGCTCCCAGTCCAAACATTGAGGCATCTGTGTGGACGAGAAACCTTTTAGTATGATCAGGTGCCGCTAACACAGGAGATGCACTTAACGCAGCCTTGAGTTTCTGGAACGCCTCCTCACACTCAGTGGACCAGACTACTTGTCAGGGTAGGGACTTTTTGGTGAGGTCTGTCAAGGGCTTGGCAAGGGCACTGTATTCCGCTACAAATTTCCTGTAATAACCTGCACCCAAGAACGCCATGACCTGGGTTTTCGTCCGGGGTTGAGGCCACTGGGTGATGACCTCAATCTTAGCGGGCTCTGGTCTCTGTTTTCCTGACCCTACTCTGTGGCCTAAATATTGGACTTCAGCCATGCCCACGTGGCATTTCTCAGGCTTCAAGGTGAGCCCTGCATTCTGAATTCGGTTGAGCACTACTGAGATGTGCTCCAGGTGGGCTTCCCAAGTGCCACTGAAGATAGCTATATCATCCAGGTAAGCACAAACGAAGCCCTGAAATCCCTCTAGGAGCCGGTCTGCCATCCTTTGAAACGTAGCTGGGGCATTCTTCATCCCAAATGGCATAACCTTAAACTGGTATAGGCCAAATGGGGTGACAAATGCCGATTTTGGAATGGCCTCAGGCTCCAAAGGAATTTGCCAATATCCCTTGCACAAATCAATAGTGGTCAAATAATTCCCCCCAGCCATACGGTCTAGCAGCTCGTCTACTCTGGGCATGGGGTATGCGTCGGTAACGGTCCGATCGTTTAGCTTGCGGTAGTCCACGCAGAACCTGGTGGTACCGTCTTTTTTAGGAACCAGGACTACTGGGGAAGCCCAGGGGCTTTGGGACGGTTCTATGACCCCCAGTTCTAACATGTCCAGGAGTTCCGTTAACATGCTTTCCCGTACTGCCTCTGGAATTCGGTAAGGCTGCTGCCGCAGGGGTAACTGGCCTGGGGTCTCCACTCTGTGGACTGCCAGGGTCGTATACCCTGGGGCTGCTGAAAACATGCCCCCAAATTCCTTTAACAGTTGGGAAGCCTGAGCTTGTTCCTCGGAACCTAATTCCGGACCCAACTGTACCTGGTCTACTCCTGTGGGTTCCTGGGGAAGCATATCTGGTAAAGGGATACCCTCACTATCTTCATATGCTGGAGCGCATACCGTGGAGACCTCCTCTGGTCTCTCGAGATATGGCTTGAGCATGTTTTCATGGAAGGACCGCCGGATCCTTTCATCGGAACAGTCTGCCACAATGTACGTGGTATCACTGATCCGTTCTATTACAATGTAGGGGCCCTGCCAGGATGCTTGTAACTTATCTGTTTTGATAGGTTTAAGCACTAGGACCTTTTGTCCCACTTCTAATATACGGTCTGTAGCTCCCTTGTCATACCAGTACTTCTGCCTTTGTTGGGCGGCTCGCAGGTTCTCCCAAACTGTTTCGGTCAGATCCTGTAGCCGGTCCCTCAGCTCTAGTACAAAGGAGACTTTGTATATAATCAAAAAATTGCTCCAGTAACAACAATTGCACAGCATCCTCTAGGGTAGTTGCCTGATTCCCCTGCATCCAATTATTGGCAGCGCGTTGGATACGAAATGCCCATTCTGTATATGAATCCTTGCCTTGTCTCCTGAGGGCCCGGAATTTCCTTCTATGGGCTTCAGGAGTTACAGCCTATCGAGCTAACAAAATCTCTTTTATCTTTTCGTAGTTTTGTATATCCCCATCTGGCACAGCTCTCAACGCTTCGGCTGCTCTACCTGATAGTTTACTACTTAATACTGCAGCCCAGTTAGCTCTTTCCAAATCTTCTAACACACATTGTCTTTCAAAATCTTGCAAGTAATTATCAATATCCATCTCACCTTCCACGAAGCTTTTAAATGCAGCGTAGTTGATTTTCCGCTGACGCCCCATTGTAGATCCAGATAGCGACAATATATCCACAGGAGGTGATCTGTCTCTGGCTTCTCGTGCTTCCCTGGCATTCTGGGACTCTGTAGCTTGTGCCAAGATCTGTACCACGATCTCTGGTGCAGGGTTAGGTCCTACCAGGCTGAGTCTCCATCTCACATCCCTCTGGAACTCTGTTTCCTCTGCATTCGCCATTTGTGGTTCGCCAGTTTGATCGCTCTCCAGTAGTTCGGCTTTTAACGTGGCTTTCGGTTTGTTGCTTGCCACTATGCCTCGAGCTTCCAGCAGTTCCTTCAATGTATTTCGTTTCAAGCGTTCGTATCTATGCGCCATTCACCACTTGTTTCAATTCGGTACGTCCGTTCGGGAGGAAATCCCGCCGCTTGCCACCAGTGTAAAGGATCCTTGCATTCGTGCAGCGATTATCCTTGCAGCTTCTCCTGAAATCCAACTGAAACAAAGTGATTATAACTCCCAATCCCCCAAACATGAGTCGAGACTTCATGAAGGGGTAAAACGATCTGATTTACTGTGGGCTACCCGCCCGGTATTTATGCAGGTCTTCCACCTGGTGGACACTCCCCTAGGGGACCAGATGGAAGACTGGGACAAAAGTAACACAGTAGCCAATCACAGTGGCTATGGTATAAGCACTCCCCTTTTTCCTAAATCACTCCCTCTTTTCCATCCTGGAGATAATTAAATTAAGGTAGCAAAGAGAGCCTTAATTATCTCCAGGAAGAAAGAAACATGGCTTTTCTTAGTTAGTAAAAACAGAATAAAAATACATAACTTTCTTTTTACACAACATAAACTTTAAGTTCCACATATCCCCAGATAGCTTGGATCTGAGGGCATATTCTAGGCGAATAGCGCTCAGATCCCACGAACACAGGTCTCAGAATCGTCGACTGAAGTTTGCCTTTCACCGGCCGTTCGTGTGTTTGTAGCCGACTGCCAGTTCCATATTCGAACTATCTGGGGTCGGTTACGTTCGCATACTTTCAGCGCACGAATGAAGTATTATCCCCTTCATTCATGTGTTTTCCACCGTACGAACGAGGAGGAGAGAAGGTAACAGCGGTGTTCGACAAAATAGGTAGCCGAAATCAGTTCCAGGGAATCCGTGCCATTTACCGCTGTGCGTTCGACAAAACAAAATGGCGATTGCCACGTGTTCGGTAGACGAACGTGGACCACCCGCTATTCCCCAATTAGTCTGTGGTTAACCGCAATAGTCAGGGTGGTCAATAGGCGCCACACGACCTCAGTGGGAGGTCGGTGGTTCGGTAGTTCATTCGCATTTATTGTTATTTCCACGAAATCTCGCTGTAATTCTCCAAATAACCGAACAGGCTTGTTCGTATAGTCTGTAAATAGGGAATTTCGTTACAGCCCCCACCCCTGAATGGCGGGTGGGGGCCCTTAAGTAAAATAGGGGGGGACCTATTGTCATCCCTCCCAGCCCCCACCCTTGCACGGTGGGTGGGGGCCCTAAATAACAATTAGGGGATGGACCTACTGTCCTCCCCCCTGGCCCCCACCCCTGAGCAATGGGTGGGGGCCCTAAATTAGAATAAGGGGTGGGGACCTATTGTCCTCCCCTCTGGCCCCCACCCCTGGGCGGTGGGTGGGGGCCCTAAATAAAAATGGAACCCCCCCGACACCCCTTTCCTTCAAAAAAATAACCCCTACCTACCCCCAGGGCTAGACTGACCCACCGGGATACCGGGAAAAAATACCTGGGGCTGGGCTGCGCACATAGGTGCCACCGGGTGGCCGGCCCGGTGGCACTCAGAGGGGGCCGGCTGCGTTCCAGGCTGGAGCCGCCGGGCCGGGTTGCAGCTTCGCCGATCCGGCAGCACTGGTGTCTGAAGGAGGAGGAGCCTGTCTACCATGCTCCCTCACGGTTCCTGTGCTGGGAATTGTGGGAACCGCGAGGGAGCATGGTAGACAGGCTCCTCCTCCTTCAGACACCAGTGCCGTTGGACCGGCGAAGCTGCCACCCGGCCCGGCGGCTCCAACCTGGAACGCGGCCGGCCCCCTGCCTTCTCTAAGGTAAATGGGGGGGGATGGGGAGACACACAGGGAAAGGGGGGAAGATGGTGGGGAATAGAGATGAGGGAGGGAGGGAGAGATGGGGAGAGGGAGAGACACAGGGAAAGGGGGGAGAGATGGGTTGGAGGAGAGAGACACAGGGAAAGGGGGGAGGGAGAGAGATGGGGAGGAGGGAGAGACACAGGGAAAGGGGGTGAAAGAGGCAGAGGGGGAAGAGAGAGACAAAGAGGGAGAAATGAGAGAGACACACAAGGGGAGGGGAAGAAAGAGGCAGAGGGGGAAGAGAGAGACTGGGAAGGAGAGGGGAGACATTGACACAGAGGAGCAGAGGGGGAGAAAGAGAGGACCCGGGGCAACGCTCCGGCTCTCACGAGGTGAACTCTAGCCCTGGAGCTGCGGGCTAGAGTTCACTCTCACTACTTCCTGGTGGTCGCAGTAGTAGGATTGAACTCTAGCCCCATACACACACTGCCAGCACACACACCATACACATTCACACACTGCCCCCACACACACACACACATTCACACACTGCCCCCCACACACTGAACCTTTCACACACATTGCACCCCTCACACATTGCACCACTGCTCCTATGCCCTACTACAGCCCCATATCCCAGCAGACTCCAGGTAAGTTGTCAAACTGTTCTTAAACGGTTTGACTACTTACTCTGGGAGGTGGCGCCGACACTCCTGGCACCATAAGCACTACACAGAGGAGTAGTGGTTATTGTGCATGGAATATTTCTTTAAATAATCTACAAGTGCCCCTCCGGGCTCAGGCTCTGGATCCGTCACTGGTATATGACATGTATATTAATGTGTATATTAGTATATATATATATATATATATATATATATATATTATATTTACACATATTAATGTACATTTATATATGCATAATACACAGAGAAATTTCATTAATATGTACCATATGTAATGAGCAGATATTGGCCCAGTCTTGTTGCTAGGTGCATACTCCAGCACAATAACATATTTAAAGTGAAGAGCACACCCACAGGACTTCAAAATAAACATTTTTTACAGTTGTGCCCTACATACATTCACCATTTCAGTCCCATTAACAAGCTTTCCTTAATATGTCAAGGTAGTTGGACTGAAACATTGATTACATGCAAAGGCACGTCTGCTTAAAATAAATCTGCACTTTTGTTTATTTTGAAGCCTATGAGTGCGCTTTTTACGTTGAAGTACTTTTTAATTTTAAGTTATCTGTTCTAACTCCGTATCTGCACACTATGCTGGCGCGACGCATTATGGGGCTGGTAAATAATTTTTTTCCAGGGCTGCTTTTAATTCCCAGTCCGGCCCTGCCTACCCCCCTCATCCTAAAAATAATGAGGGGGGACCCTTATCTAAATAACTGTAAAAAAAATAATAAACTTACCATTTGATGTCTTCTTTCTTCTAAAATCTTCTTTTTTCAGCCCCAATTATAGTACAGAACATACTTGGTTGGAAGACTCAAGAAGGGGTTCCTTTAGACCTATGTTCTCCACTTATTAACATAAAATGTTTCTAAAACACATATTAGTAAAATCCTTCATCCAGATTCTAAGGTGAAGCCCACAATAGCATAAATCAAAACAATAAAAGATGGTAACAATCAGAGATCATCATAACTCAAAATAAAATACTGGATAATCTGGTGGTAAATGTGCAATCCAAAATTCTGGTTTAAGGCCCCCAATCAGCTTATTTTATGTTTAGAATAGAGTTAGAGCTATGTAAAATAATCACAAAGTACAATAAGGTAAATATTATTATTCCAGTACAGTCAGTTGGATCATCTAAGACCTATTCCCCAAAGTGTAGATAACACGATAAGGCTTTTCTAGCCTCTGAGGTAGCTCAGTAGCACAAGTAGCTCCAACTATGGTCCATGTTCCAAAAGCCTTCGGCAGCCCTTCCACTTGTACTACAGTAGATAATGGAAAATCCTAGGACATCCTCACTGTGATTTAAAATCAAACTCCCTTTAAAAAAAAAAAAAATAGTAACTGCATTTTTGTTACATCCTCCCAAAATAACTTTCCCTACAACCACAAACCTCCTTTTGTATTGTTCTTCTATAATTTTTCCTCTTTTTTGAATGCTTGTTTTTTATCTCTGTTAGCATTATTGGTTAAAACTGCATGGAATCAGGACCTGATCAATTTAAGCCTGCAATATATCACTGCATGTTCAAATCATACACTAAACAAAATAATAAATGCAACACTTTTGTTTTCGCATTCATTTTTCATGAGCTGAACTCAAAGATCTAAGACTTTTTCTATGTACATAAAAGGCCTATTTCTCTCAAATATTCTTCACAAATCTGTCTAAATCTGTGTTAGTGAGCACTTCTCCTTTGCCAAGATAATCCATCCACCTCACAGGTGTGGCATATCAAGATGCTGATTAGACAGCATGATTTTTGCACAGGTGTGCCTTAGGCTGGCCACAATTTTATTTACACAGATTTAGACAGATTTGTGAACAATATTTGAGAGAAATATGCCTTTTGTGTACAAACAGGGAGTGCAGAATTATTAGGCAAATGAGTATTTTGACCACATCATCCTCTTTATGCATGTTGTCTTACTCCAAGCTGTATAGGCTCGAAAGCCTACTACCAATTAAGCATATTAGGTGATGTGCATCTCTGTAATGAGAAGGGGTGTGGTCTAATGACATCAACACCCTATATCAGGTGTGCATAATTATTAGGCAACTTCCTTTCCTTTGGCAAAATGGGTCAAAAGAAGGACTTGACAGGCTCAGAAAAGTCAAAAATAGTGAGATATCTTGCAGAGGGATGCAGCACTCTTAAAATTGCAAAGCTTCTGAAGCGTGATCATCGAACAATCAAGCGTTTCATTCAAAATAGTCAACAGGGTCGCAAGAAGCGTGTGGAAAAACCAAGGCGCAAAATAACTGCCCATGAACTGAGAAAAGTCAAGCGTGCAGCTGCCACGATGCCACTTGCCACCAGTTTGGCCATATTTCAGAGCTGCAACATCACTGGAGTGCCCAAAAGCACAAGGTGTGCAATACTCAGAGACATGGCCAAGGTAAGAAAGGCTGAAAGACGACCACCACTGAACAAGACACACAAGCTGAAACGTCAAGACTGGGCCAAGAAATATCTCAAGACTGATTTTTCTAAGGTTTTATGGACTGATGAAATGAGAGTGAGTCTTGATGGGCCAGATGGATGGGCCCGTGGCTGGATTGGTAAAGGGCAGAGAGCTCCAGTCCGACTCAGACGCCAGCAAGGTGGAGGTGGAGTACTGGTTTGGGCTGGTATCATCAAAGATGAGCTTGTGGGGCCTTTTCGGGTTGAGGATGGAGTCAAGCTCAACTCCCAGTCCTACTGCCAGTTCCTGGAAGACACCTTCTTCAAGCAGTGGTACAGGAAGAAGTCTGCATCCTTCAAGAAAAACATGATTTTCATGCAGGACAATGCTCCATCACACGCGTCCAAGTACTCCACAGCGTGGCTGGCAAGAAAGGGTATAAAAGAAGAAAATCTAATGACATGGCCTCCTTGTTCACCTGATCTGAACCCCATTGAGAACCTGTGGTCCATCATCAAATGTGAGATTTACAAGGATGGAAAACAGTACACCTCTCTGAACAGTGTCTGGGAGGCTGTGGTTGCTGCTGCACGCAATGTTGATGGTGAACAGATCAAAACACTGACAGAATCCATGGATGGCAGGCTTTTGAGTGTCCTTGCAAAGAAAGGTGGCTATATTGGTCACTGATTTGTTTTTGTTTTGTTTTTGAATGTCAGAAATGTATATTTGTGAATGTTGAGATGTTATATTGGTTTCACTGGTAATAATAAATAATTGAAATGGGTATATATTTGTTTTTTGTTAAGTTGCCTAATAATTATGCACAGTAATAGTCACCTGCACACACAGATATCCCCCTAACATAGCTATAACTAAAAACAAACTAAAAACTACTTCCAAAAATATTCAGCTTTGATATTAATGAGTTTTTTGGGTTCATTGAGAACATGGTTGTTGTTCAATAATAAAATTAATCCTCAAAAATACAACTTGCCTAATAATTCTGCACTCCCTGTAGAAAAAGTCTTAGATCTTTGAGTTCAGCTCATGGAAAATGGGGCAAAAACAAAAGTTTTGCGTTTATAATTTTGTTCAGTGTATATACACGAAAAAAACAAATATACAGCAACATATGAAATATTTAATTTATTATTAGCAAACTAATGTTTATTTTAGAAACATAAATTCACATAAGTACTGTTGCAGAATATATTAACATTGCAAGGAAAGAAACAAACTAATTTTAACAAATTTTATCACCATTAGTATTAACAGATATGTTAAGTAATTAACACATAATTAACACATATTTAGCATGAAGTAAATTATACATATCTAACATGAATATATAATTGCTTAATATAGCTTGACTAAATTATAGTAACTCTTTATTAATCGACAATTATGAAATATCACTCCATATTAGACTGTTTATCGACATAATTGAATTACTTGGTTAAATAATTACATTGAAAGAGCTCACCCTGCACAAGAATACCCTTTTAAATATGTATGGCAATATGGACAAATCTGAAACAAAACATGACTCACAAACATGACTCCTCCGTGGAGATGCAAAAGAGTCAGTTGCGGGAGGTAAATCTATAGTCTTAGAAACTGTCTATTTTATCAAATCTGTCATTATTTCAACATATTTCAATTTCTGTATGCCATCGTCATAAAAGAATATTTGAAACACCAATAAAGAAGTTGAACACATTTTTATTAAACTGGCAATGCGTTTTCTATCTATTTCTGACTTGTGATGTAATCACATTGTTCATATATTAAGTTTATAAAATTGTGTGTGAGGCAGTTTGCGTCTTCTATATTTATACTACACTTCCTGCATATTTCAAAATAGTATTCTGTTTTCTGTATTTTAGAATTCTGACTAATTTTAGTGGTTGACTTTGGACTTTATACTACATGTCCAATGGTAATATTTGCTTTGGTATTGCTATGGATTATAATACCCTAATTATTTTAATTATTAGTTTTAAATATTTTAAATTAGCTGACCTGGAATAATCCCCTTATTCAAGTTTTCTACTAACATAACAAAATTTTGAGGAGGATGATCAAGTAGCATGTAAACCCCCACGTCCGTGACTTAGAGGTGTCAGCCCTTGGACAAGTTCGGGGCTGAGGATATCCCATTCCTTGGTGTTATGGTGTTGACCTTCCTGGCAGACCTCACCAGTATTTTCAGGGTAGGCTGGCTAAGGGAATTGGTTGACTTTCGGTGCACACTTCTCAGACTGCGTCACCACTAATTATTAAACTCTTGTTGTTCCACTCAACATCATTTTGCTACATTTTACTTAGTTTAGTTTATTTGAAGCAGCTTCCTGAATGATGGTCTTGTACCAGCGGTAATATAGTGACAATAATTCACGTTGATATATTCTGGTTAACTTTTATTCTCTTTAATATTAATCTATTACATCACTGCATGCAAGTTAATCTATTCTTCCTTAACTTAGCCTGTTATTCAATGCATTTACCAGTCTACTACTTACCCAATCTAGTACTTCTCATTTTAATGTCCTGCTTGTCCTAAGTGCCTAGACAGGTTTGCATAGCCTGTTTAGATTTTTTCCATTTAAACAAAAAAAAGAGATGTCTTTCTTGTTCAGAATATTACGTGACTTCTATTGTATATTAATCTTGTTTGCCTAGCAGACTTATTGTGATTCAGCGTCATATCCTATGCGTATACTGCTAACATCTCAATAAAAGAAAAATTGACAAAAAAAGGTAGCATATAAAAAATTTGTGCAACATCAATCGAGTTATTTCTAGTTCATATTTGTTTAACAAAAGTCTTTCACATTAAAATGCATCCCTTTGTCCACTTGTATACAATTCTGTTTTATGATAAACATTATACCAAATGCTTTAAAGCCAATCTTGTTTTGTTTTCTTTCTGGTAATATAAACATCAGAAATTCTGCACGTGCAATAATTTCTCATGATTGCTTTTTGAATAATTCATTAAAAATGATGAACAACCAGGATGTTAATTTCTGTTTAAAATGTGTTTTTTTCCCCTTTCTTTTTCATTATGTACGTATACAGTGTAATGAGAATGAAGAAAAGATTGAAAGCTTAATTACAACAATTTAAGGCTGTTTGTATCTTTTAAAACAATGTGACTGTCTTAAAACCAGTATTGTTTATGTCTTTGGAACATAGAATAAATTATACAGGAATGGCAAGCAACAAAATCGGCTTCAGCAGTAAACAGAAAGCTAGTTTTACACAAAGTGCATAAATAAAATGAGTTTATTTAGAGAGACAATCCAAACATCACAACTGCTCCTTCCATTGGTTCAGTTTCTCCAGTGCCCCTTCCATTGGTTTTGGAATGGGGTGCTTTCCTTTTACTATGCACCATGCACTCCTTTACTTATAGCAAACGTTGTACAGACATAAGCCGATCCTCATGTTCCATGACATCACAAGCTAAGCAGTACCATACCCAAATAAATGTTTGTACACAGTGTGCATGAATGACATATACATGCTATATGTTTCACTAGTAGCTCTCCCGTAGGCTTGTATTTCTTGAAAACATGGACCAAGTTATTTGGTGAGATTTTAGAAGATGTCCTACATGTCTACTAACTTGTATAGTAATTTGTTGTTATTTCTCAAATTAATTTGTGCTGAATGGTATATCCAATAAGCTTCAGCTGAAGTCCATTTATAGTTTCCATGCTAGATTCCCATTAATTACAAGTGCATTAATTCAGTGATGGCAGAGTAAACAAAGAGACGTTCACTATGGAAGTATTAAACTATAGTTGCTCATAAATTAATAAAGCATTTAATACACTGATTATACTGCCCAATAATGAAAATACATACTTCTAATTGATTTCAGCATGTGAAAAATGAACACGATATTTAAAACTTTCAGTTAATTCTCGGTTCTCAGATATAACCCATTTATGATGATGTTGGGTAGAGGTAAGGAGTAAAGGGCATGGCAAACCTGAGTACATGAATGATGAGTCACTGTATGCCCTAATGTATTTATTGTATGTCTGTTTATTGTATAGCTTGCATGAAAGGTAAAGTGTTGTTCATTTCATTGTTTTGAGTGTTGTAGTTATGTTGTGATTATGTTAACGTTAGAGCCAGAACAGAAATGCGTAAATATATAACATTACTGACACGTTGTGTTATGTGTGCGGTGATCGGACATTTTCCACCCTGAAATGCCCAATTACTCAACTTGCGAAGACAGCCTACTGCCATATAAATCAAATAAATGACTATTACTATTTCTGCGTGGGGCCTCCTATTAGGCATGGCATATCAATGAAAAAGAAGTTGAGTGTGAAACACCCCAACATCCTATCAGTTTTCAGCTGGATTATTTACATGACAAATGGGGTGCGATTTGTGATGAGCATGATGAACGATTCCACTTCAACATTTTAGCAATGGAATTAAGATATCCAGGTAGGTGGAACGCTTTTATGCTTGCTGACTACTGTTGGACAGTGACAAAGAAAAGGTGCTTTAATGAACAGAACAATATTTCAGATGGTACTTTCAATTGCGGTATGTTTTTCCATTTTGTATTGTTATTTGCAATTGATTGAATGAAAGCTTTCATTTATATTGTATCAAGAAAATATCAGATTACTGTGATATTGCTTTTCACTAGAACTATGTTACTGACGTGTAAGTAGTGTATCTCAAAAACTAGAGCTAAATTATATTCACTTTTTCTTAATCCCAAATTTGTAAAGTATGACTATTTTCAGTAACCCCCACAAAAAATTTTTTTTGTTGAACAGTGTTTTTATTGTTATTGGTTAAAATGTTTCCAGAATCATTGGTAGCATTATTTTCCCATAATAAACAGTAAACCATTATGCATCCTCTAAATATAATTATGTGAATAATGAAATTGTGTATGACATATTTTAGACAACAAAAAGTTTAGTAATGGACTGTTCACTTTCTAAAAAAACATACAAGCAGCCACAAAGTCACAAAGATTGTATAGCTTAAACTCTGGTTGCTAAGATATAAACATTTTAAATAAGCGTTGGTGTATGAATACATTACAAATTCAAATGTTACAGACAAAACAAAAGGTTTTAATTTCCTAACTGTTTAAACTGTAAAAAAAATAACAATAGCAGAATAAAACAGAATAAAATGATAACAGAGCAGATAGCGTGACTGACAAACCTGTGAAGTATTAAAGTAAAATAAATCACGCTGGTATTCTAAATTTATCAGTAAAATTAAATATAATTCAGATTGGTGAAAGGGGAATAGGCACGCAAGGATATTTACTAAGTTCCGAAAATACCTTACTTAATGAAAATTTCTTCCACAATTGCAATTCAAATATTTACTAAACACAATTCAGGAGATAATTTTGAGAATTGTACAAAATGTGTTCATTCAGATTAAACCAAATCTCTGTCTGCTAAGAAGTTGGTAAATAGCTTTCACAAGCTGTCTCTATTAACAATAGAAGGAAAATTGCAGAGGCTACAAATTACCACCATGTTTGGAACATTGTTGCTAATTAAGGATTATTCTAGCATAGTGACCGAATAATCTAAATTTTATTAAAAACAGGAGGCGAATATTTGCTTAATCTTTCTTTACTGAAATCTCCAGCAGCAAAGAAACAGTTAACAATAGATAGATAACAATCAACCAGAAAGCATGACAGTAGTATGTATTGTAATCAGGCTCCTCCAAACTCCTCTTTCTTGATGCTTGTGATTCGCAGTAGAGTCAACCATGTAAACGATAACAGGAAACTAATAGATAAGTGTAGCCGAATAGTCAACTAGGTAAACTAGGAACCGAAGAGGGATCCATGTAGTAAAGTGGATTGATTTTCACACTGGAAAGAGAAAAGAGACATTGTGAAAGTATGGTTTATTAGTCCCATAAAAGACCAATACACTATCCAAGCTCGGTTAGATTATTGAAATCCTGCTAGAGATAACATCTATGTTAATATAGAATTAGCTAATGTTCAAATGTACTAAATAGACCAGATAGATTTAAACAGATAAAGCTAGAATACTAACATATTAAGTAAATCAAATAGATTAAAACAGATAAGGCTGTCAGTAGGTAACAATATAAAGACTTGTGTCATAAATGGGTATAATGCTTACAGGATAAAAAAGAATCTGAAAATATATGAGAAGTGTGTTAAAAGTAGTTCAGAAAAAAATAGACTAGGGTGGGAGAAAAAGGGAGGGAAAATATTTGCCTCCTGTCTTTAATACAATTTACATTATTCGGTCACTATGCTAGAATAACCCTAAATTTATGGCAAGACAGGAGGCTTCGTATTTGCTGTTTAAAAGCTGAGAAATCAATGATAAAGAAGCATGGGACACCGGTCTAAAATAGAAGGTCTGGAAAGAAGCGTCTCCAGACCAATCTGCAGAGGATAAGATGTCGGTCAGAGAGCCTCCTGCGCTCAAGGCAGAAGATGCAGCCACACTTCTGACTGAGTGGGCACCAAAAGAGAGATCAATCCCTGCTAGAGTGAGTAGCCACCTAATCCAATGGGCAATTGTCGGACATGAAACCGGTTTGTGAGGTCGGACATATGACACGAAAAGAGTACCTGAAGGTGCTTTGAGTGGGGTCATAAGAGAGATGTATTGACAAACACATCGAGCCACGCAGAGGGAAGGTCTATCTGCAAAATAAGGATAAAAAACTGATGACGAACCAACTTTAGTACATTCCGTAATGGTAAAGTCCATGTCTGGGACAAAGTTGACTTATGTAAATCGAAAGCTTGAATGTCTGAAACTTGATGAAAGGACACTAAGCAGAGAAGAAGTGCCACCTTAGCAAAAATCAGGCGCAAGGAGAGCATTATTGTGGGACCAAGCTTCAAAAAAGAAGAAAACCTGGGCGACATCCCAAAAAGTGGAATATCTACGGGCAGGTGGTCTGGCCAGATGAATACTTCATAGAAGTCTACAAATAGATGTGTGTTTGTCCACTGCTGAGTTATGAACTGGGGAATGAGTAGCTGAAATTGTAGATCTGAAGACATTGATAGAGTGATAGGATTTGCCTTGCTCATACAGGAAAGATAGAAAATTTAAAATGTGTGTGAGAGATTCTGAAATGGGATTGGTGTTCTATCCCACACCAGCAAACCCAAATCTGCAAAGCAGAGATGTAGGCTCGTCGAGTACCCGGGGCCCATTAGTCCCATAAGAGTGATTGAGCCGTATTCCAAAGTTCTGCGACATGCCAGGATCCCTGAAACTGTCCAGGCTATGAGCCGTAGATGAACCTGAAGGGTGAGTGGATGGAATTTGCCTGCTGGACGGACTCCGGAGTGGATCCTGATGGCGAGGTAACAGCAGAGGGAAGTCCCCTGAAATCTCTTGGAGGGTTGGGAACCCCACGACTGTGCTTGCCATAATGGTATTATTAGAATTATCTGGACACCTTGAACTCGTAGAAGGTGGAGAGTGCATGAGAACATGGAGAAGAGGAGAACGGCATACGTCCCTGTCATTGGTCAAATTTGGAGAAATGCATTTACCGCCAGGAAGAGTGGATCTGGTAGCCAACTTAAGTAGGAGTCCGTCTGATGATTCAGATGAGAAGCAAAGAGATCCAGGTTGATTGGACCACGTAGTAGATGAATGGTGTGGAAGACCTGCGGATTCAGTTGCCAATTGTTGGCATCCCTACAATGTTGGGATAACCAATTCGTGACTAGATTGTCGGGGCCTGGAAGATACTCTGCACGAATGGACAGATTCCTCGATAGGCAGAATTGATATAGTCCTTTCGTGATGTCAGAGAGGCATTTGAAACGGGGTGGTTTACATAAGGACAGCGGATATGTTGTCCATCCGAAATACTAAGGAACAATTGCACATGTCTTTTGCTGTGGATTCCAAAAAGGAGCCCGCAATAAGTTCCAAACAGTTTATATGGAGTGCTTGCAGGGAACAGTTGCACCCCATCCCAGAAAGCTAGCATCTGACTCCAGAATTAAATCTGGTTGAGAGCCGAATATGACCTTCCCGTTCCAGGTGTCCATGTTGTGGAGCCACCAATGAAGTTCCAGTCATACTTCGTTTGTTAACAAAATGAGTTGGTCATATGAAGTGGACCGATGTAGGTAGAAGGTTTTTAAGCGTTGCATTGCTCGATAATGTAGCGGTCCTGGGAAGATGGCTTGTATGGAAGCCAAGAGTAGACTGATCGTGTGTGCGAGATCTCGTAGCTGGATCTGTTGTGAGGACAATAGTTTCTGAATGTCCTTTCTTATGGCTCTGATCTTGGAGGAGTAGTTAAAGTATAGCTTGTATGAAGTCTATCTGAAATCCAATAAATTGCACTGTTTGTGAGGGTTCTAGGTCGGATTTTTGAAAAGAAGGGAAAGTAAAAAATAATAGCCAAAGTCAATAACCAGAAAAATATACCAAGCACACGCTCTCTGACAACCAACAAGTGTAAATCACGACAGGGCACTTAGAAAAGTCATTACAGGGTTTAAATATGCCTCAGTGCTGTGATTGGTTAGAACATGGCCTTTGACCCCAAAACGTGCGTGTGCGTCGATAACGTGATGTCTCATGCACACCGGCGCCATCTTTAATGTGGGCAGTGTGCCCTTTAACAGAAAGAATGGGACCACACCAGCCGGGAACCGTCTTCTTGGAGGATCGGGCGGCACTCCGCCGCGATCCAGGTAAGTTCATTTTATACTTTTCGGCGCGACCACCCTGCTCATGTGCGGCCGCACTGATCAACGACTTACTTTTAGCTGAAGTATCGGCATGGCTACAGTGATCAGGCGCCACCGCGTCGATACAGACCCCCTGCGCCGTGACACTGGCACAGTGAGATATACGTCCTTTAGATCGAATCGGGAGAACAAGTCTCCCACGCAGAGTAGATTGCATAGAAGATGGATGCCTTCAATCTTGAAGGGTCGATACATGATGTAATGTGTTGGTTCAGGTCTCTCAGATTGTTGACTGGACGGAAATCTCCTGTGTTCTTTTGAACTAGAAACATATTGCTGATGAACGTACCTGGGGAGGACGATCGTTCGATAGCTCCTTTTTTTACAAGTTTGTCTATTTCTATATGCAAAGCAGTTTCGTTTGTCGGATTGGGGGAGCATCTTGCATTGGAAAGGTTATGAAATCCATTTTGAAACCTCTCACTGTGTGTAATATCCATGGGTTCAACGAGAGAGAGCATCTACTACTGTTGAAAAAAATGGGTTAAGTGGCCTGCAATAGGTACATTTGAATAATGTAGGTTCATTACCTGAAGCGGTGCGACCCCGCAGGAAAGCAGATCCACGTCTTAGGAAGGACCCTCTATTTGGGAACAACAGTCGATGATAGGGACGGGTAAAGCCCATGTTCCAGTGTTTGTTGGGTTGAGGCCTGAAGCCAATGAAGCGAACAGCTCTCCCAGAAAAACGGTTGTGGGAGCAGATTGAGACCTGTACAAAGAGGTAAATACTGAGACATGCTTGTTCAGGTCTCTGTCCTAGTTCTTTAGTACTGAGATCGACCAGTTTAGCATCGATTTTATATAGTGCTGCTTTGCGTCTCTCCGTAGAGATAGCCACATTGGTGTTGGCTAGGAGGCATAGCGCCCTTTGAGCCCACTCTCGCACCATGTACGGATAAAATTCACTGCTCGTGAGAGCTTCATCAGCCAATATAAAAATTTGGATCAATGGTACAGCAATATCCAAGAGCTTGTCTTGGGCCGATTTGAAACCTTGTTCTATGCCTTTATTCAGGTCTTTTCACAATTATTCAAGAATGTGACCAATAGGGAGTCAAATTCAGGAATTAATGCTACTTTACCCGATATGGTGGGCCGGGGGCATTCAGCTCTTAATTTTGCGCTAATGTATTTTTTTAATTGTTTGCGGAGCCACATCTCACAGAAATTGCTGATATGCTCTGGTGGCACCCATTTGGCAGAGCGTGGGTGCCAAATAATTTGTGGGTCGAAAAAAAGGTTGCCAGCTGCATCCAGAAGGGTGGTGGTAGACTGAACTGGATTTTTTATTTATTTGAGTCGGTTGTTTAACGATGAAGGATTCTTTTACATATTCGGGGGAAGAGGAATCTTGGGGCATATTCACCATGAGATCCTCATCTGAGTAGTCGGCATAATATTCATCCAGAACCTGTAGATTCTGGTATGAAGTAGAACCCTCTAGAGCAAGCATATCAAACTCAAAGGTTAACACGGCCAAATAAACAACGTTTAAAAAAAAAAATTTGTTTTTCTTACAAACGTAGGTTCAAAAAGTATAGGATTAATAAGTTGCCTAGCTGACTCTGGATGTTCTCATGCTCATAGGGCTTCAAGGTAAACAAAAGAGCAAATTTATTTTAAGGAGACAAGTATTTGCATATAACCAATGTTTCAGTCCAAATACCTTGACATATTAAGAAAAGCTTGGTAATGGGACTGAAACTGTGAATATATGCTGTTGCACAGCTGTAAAAAACAAATGACGTTATCTTGTTTATTTTGAAGAGTGTGTTCTTCACTTTGGAGAGATCATCAAACCAAGTCAATTGGGAGCCAATTGGGAGGCTATTGGGAGCCAATTGGGAGGCTATTGTGCATGTGTGGCAAAAAAATGCGTGACCAATCAGAATCTCTATGGGGAGGGTTCAGTGCCTCGATGCAGACTTAATTTAATACATTGCCCTTCCTCCCATTCTAATATACTGTCAACAAATCCAATACAATGCCTCCTCTCCCTCCACTCTAATATACTCGCCCTCCACCCAATCTAATACACTGCCCCTTAATCTAATAAACTGCCCCTCCTTCCTTCACTCTAATTGAATACACTGCCCCTCCTCCCAGCACTTTAATTTAATACACTGCCCCTCTTGATCCCCCAATTTAATATACTGGCCTCCCCCCCAAATTAATACACTGCCCCCCCAAATTAATACAGTCCTCCCCTCAATTTAGCACACTGCCCCACTTCCACCACTCTAATACACTGCCCCACTCCCTCCCACAATTTAATACACTGTCCCCCTCTTTCCCCAAAATTAATACACTGCCCCCTCCCTAAAATTAACACACTGCCCTTCCTCCCCAATTTAATACACTTGCCCCCTTCCTCCCCCAAAATAAATCAGTGTCCCCTCCCTAAAATTAATACACTGCCCACTCCCTCCCCCAATTTAATACACTGCCCGCTCCCTCCCTCAAATGAATACAATGCTCCATTCCTCCCTCAAATTAATACACTGTCCCCCTCCCCAATTTAACACACTACACAGGAAGGTCCTCCAAGCCCCTCTTCTCTACCTTAAGATGAGCCACCTGTGTTTCAGTTCCAGCCCTGCTTTTCTCTGCTCAAGCAGGCCAGACGCTCCTCTGGCACTGCGAGCAGGAGGGAAGGGGGAGTGGCTGGCTTGCCGGAGCACACGATTGGTCATGGGAGGGAAGACAAGAATCAGACAGGAAATATCTTTCAAATATCTTTCAAGTTTGACATGCTTGCTCTAGAGGGTCCGAATCTTGTAGCATGGACGGTGCTAAGGATAACTTAACAGATTTAGCTGGTGCTTTACTTTTGCCCGCTGAGGAGCTTTTCCCTTTCCAGGGGCATTTGCGCGGGGCTTCCTCATGATCCGACATAAGTGAATTTTAAGAATCAAAATCTGCAGAAGGGTGCATAACGCTTAAAGGTTGCTCACGGTTGGCTGCTATAGCCTTGGGGCTAGAGTCCACAATAGCGGAGTAGAGCCATGCGAGAAGCTCATTGGAAATAGTGGGGTCTGGTTGTTCGGACATTGTTTATTAAAAAATAAAACAAGGGTAAGTTATATACAAATTACTAGAATAGTGTAGTATAAATTGACTCTGATAAGTCAAATAAGTAAATAGTACTGGGATCACCAGCAAGCAAATCGGGTTCACCCTGCAATAAGTATCCAAGAATTTAATAATTTGGGGTTCACCCAGAAAATGGTGGGGTTACCACACAATAAATAATAATAAAAAAGGGATCACCCAAGATGAATAAAAGTGGTCAGCCACCGAGTTGTAAAATAAGTGGGGGTCACCCACAAGAAACTTGTTTTCAAGTAATAATACATTGAATAAGTAAATATGCCCAAGTGGGGTTCACCACAAACAATTTATGAGGAAAAGTAAAATCTTTCAGCAGATGGGGGTCACCCAAAATTATAAGGCTCAAGGCAAAAGAATATGAGGGATACAGGGGTCACCTGTTGTAATTATTAACATAAATTAAAATAATATTATAATCACTTTAATATGTGATGGCCAGCCACTATAATAATTGTTTTTCCAGGAAAGATCTGTGAAAAAGAAAAGAAATTGCACTAAGTGACAGGCAGTGACAGGCCCTGTAATTTAATTAGGTGAACTTACCTGATAGAATCCGGCAAAAGGGAGAGCAGAGCTGTAAAACTGTCCATTAGTGCTGCAGTTTCCTGATCGGCATTTAGGGCGGGAAACTGCCGCAAGCGCGTAAGATGGCCACCGCAGGTAGAAAGGGGGGAAAGAATGTTCATGTCACGAAATGACGCGAATAGAGGCTGGGTGGAAGGCTCATTAAGTGTCAGGGTCATGTTAGATACAAGTGAAAGTAGCAAAACGCTGCCACCGCAGGCAGGCATGGTGCTGCAGCGGCGCTCCACAGAGGAGCAAATTATAGGGCAGTGTCTGAGTGGAACACTTGTGGGAGAAAAACTATCAAAAGATTGTAAAATATGAAAGAACACAGGCACCAATTAAGCAGTAGACTGTGAAATAATAAATACATTATAATAACCAAGTTTAATTTGAAGAAAAAATATAATGAAAGACATAACAATAAATAAGGACATATGTATATATATATATATATATATATATATATATATATAAACCTTTTTGGATTTTGCTTCCCAAGCACTAACAAGCCTCAACAAGCAAACCAGTAACCAACCTCATGCTGAAGAGTTGCATTAACAATGAAACAGCTGTCCATGAGTGGTTCACTTGTTTTGCATCTTTTCCTAAATTGTGTTCCAAGCAGTTGTATACTGTAAACACAGATTAAAAAGAATCCATGTTTAAAATGGAATGAGGCAAAAATGTGATTCTTTGTTAAACTAATTTGCATATGCCCACCCAGAATCCTTTGCGGTTGTAACTCACTGCAGATTTGGGATTTCTGTGGGAAAAGCAAGTCTTATGGCTTGACTGTTAAACAAAAATATATTGTATACTGTATATATTTATATATATATATATATATATATATATATAAAATAAAATACAAACAAATAATAGAGTATACACACTATACCAAGTGAGAGTGAAAAACCATATATTAGGGAGAAGTCCCAGGTGTACTTCACTACCACCTACAAACCATATAGTTAAAAAGACAAAATGGAAACACCTCCCAATACGTGGTAATATAGAAAATTTACAAATAACCTGAATTGTAGGTCATGAATCATAAATGCAATCTGCATAAGAATTAAAAAACTAACATAGCATAATACAGTATAAATGAGTGAGTGATATTTTAATGCAAATAGATGCACTCACAAACAAACATGAACTCAGGCTTCTCACCCTCCCAGGGGTAGTAGTATGATGAAACAGGTCCTCCGTGGAATATATGCAAAAATAAAAGAATCAAACAGGTCCTCCGTGGAATATATGCAAAAATAAAAGAATCAAATATAGTGAAGTATGTAATAAAATTACAACACATCTTTATTGGTCTCACTTACAAGTGAAGAAATGTATCAGGCATATCTCCATATAATATGGAACTTCCAAACGATGTAGATCCAATAGAGCAAGTAAAATAAAATAAATGCACTACATATAACAAAAACTGAAATAAATATAGCAGCATAAAAAAGTCCAACGCGTTTCGTCCAGCAAAAGGGGACTTCCTCAGGGATATGGGTGTAGCAGTCCTCCTGGGTATTTATAGGAAAATGTCAATGGTCGTCCTTAATTGAAAAAACCTCGGCACGTGAATGTAGCGTGCGTTTCAATAATGGAACGCATCTGACCGGATCTTGTTCCTGCGTTCCAACTATGACGTAATTTCCGTCGGAATGAAGCGCGTATTCAATGCGCATGCTCACAACCAACATGCGCATGCGCACCGAACGCATCCATATCATACAGAGTCACCGGAACCTGTAAAGGACAAAATTAAAAAGAACAGGGCGGAAACACCGCCCGAGAGCCTCAGAACACTAAAATAAAATTAAATTACATTCAATGTATACATAATCAAATATATAATACATAAATACCATATAGAATACAAGCCAATTCGATTACAAATATTGTACAAATTATTGCAAACCTTGAAATATATAAAAATTAGAGGAAAATAGTTTGGAATATAGTTTGGAAATGGGAAGAGAGAATTGCATGAATTAAATAATATTAAATTAAATTAAACCTTGTAAATCAATTTCTTGGTTAAGTCCTTGATGTAATGTTTTCAAATTAAAAATCCAAAACGCTTCTTTTCTGATTAACTCCTGTAGTCTATCTCCTCCCCTCCAACCTAAATGAATAGAATCTATTCCGAATGCCTGAAAAGTGTTCCACTTAAATAACGGGCATGTATTACAGTGTCTGGGGACACTGTGATCAGATTTCATTTATTAAAATGTTCCAAAATTCTAATATGAAGTTTTCTGGAAGTACAGCCCACATATTGAGCCCCACAACCACATTGTAATAAGTAGACAACAAAGGAAGAAGAACAATGAATGTGTTTCTTGATACTATAAGTTTTATTGGTGTATGTACTGGTAAAATTAGTAATTTTCTTTTTTTTATATTTACAAGTGGAACACAGTCCACAACTAAAGAAACCCAATATTGGAGTCTTTAGTATATTATTACAGGAAGGAATGGAAGGTAACAAGCTAGGTGCCAATTTATTTTTTAGGTTAGCTGATTTTTTATAAATTACCGTAGGAAATTTTGGTAACATATGTTTTAAAACATCATCCCTTTTCAGGATGTACCAATGTTTTTTAAGTATCTTTTCTATCTTTTTTGCCTGAGAGCTATATTGTATTAGAAAGGCAAATTTGAATTTATTATTAAAATTCTGTGTATTGCTTTTATTTTTATTATACTTAGTTTGATTTTTATTGAATCAAGCCACTTCATTGTCATTTTCCCTTTGTTCTCCCTTATTAAGTAAAAGAGTTCTATCAGAAAGAAGGATCTCTGCTTCCGCTTTCGATTTAAGATTGTAACCTTTATCTATGTATCTTTGCTTTATAATTGCGGATTGTTCCAAAAAAACTTCCTTATCTGAACAATTTCTCCATAAACGAGTTAGTTGACTTTTTGGAACATTTGCAAGCCATGGGGGATGGTGAGCACTAGAGCATTCGATTGCTGTATTGCAATCTGTGGGTTTGAAGTATGTTTTAGTTTTTAATTGGTTAGATTCTATATATATAGTCAAGTCCAGAAAATTAACGGAAATATCACTTGATACAAAAGTAAAATGTAAATTATAGTCATTATCATTAATATACTCCATAAAGGAATTTAGACCTTCAGTAGTGCCATCCCAGATAATCAATACATCATCTATGTAGCTTCGCCATAGGACCAAAGATCCCCCAGTACACTCCCCCAACTTGACGCAAAGCTGCTCCCAATGAGATACATACAAGCTGGCAAAACTGGGGGCAAATTTGGTCCCCATGGCGACGCCACACAGCTGCAAAAAGTACCGGTTATCGAACCAAAAAAGGTTCTTTGTTAGTACAAACTGAATACATTTGACCAAAAATTCAATTTGAATGTCATGTAAAGATTGGTGGGATTTGAGAATTTCCCTCATACACATAATGCCTTTAATATGAGGAATATTAGAATATAGAGCCGTTATGTCCGCAGTAACTAAAATATATGAAGGTTTCCACTGTATAGATTGTAAGTCTTGTAGAATGTGTTTTGTATCTTTAATATATGTATTATATAAAGAGACAAAAGGTTGTAAAAATAAATCGACATATTCAGACAAATTGCAAGACAGCGAATTAATTCCGCTAATAATAGGGCGGCCTGGGGGCGTTTTTATGTTCTTATGTATCTTTGGCAGGAAATAAAAAACTGCCACTTTACAATTCGGATTATAGATATAATTAAACTCGTCTCGACTGATTATTTCCTGCTGTAAACCAATGGTCAATAAGATGTTTAATTCGGCCAAAAATTCAGATGTCGGATTTTTTTCCAAAACTCTGTATGTATTTAGATCGTTAAGAATATTATAAGCCTCTTGTAAATAGTATGATTTATCCATAATAACGATTCCTCCTCCTTTGTCCGCCTCCTTAATAACTAAATTATGGTTCTCCATCAAAGATTTTAAAGCGGAACGTTCTTTTTTAGTAAGATTAGGTTTAAATTTACAATCTGCAATTTTGTTTAGATCTTCCTGTACTAAGTCATTAAACACTTCTAGAAATTTACTTTTTGCCGCAAATGGAAAAAAATTGGATTTGGGTTTCAAACTAGTGTGTGTAATCATAGGTTCTGCGGATGCCTCAGGGATTGTATTCTCACAAATTGGGATACATAGAGGATCAATTAATTCTTGGTCCTGTTTGTTAATGGTTTTATTCGATTCGTTACTCTTAAAGAATCTCTTTAGAGTTAATTTCCTCAAAAACGTCTGATTGTCTAAGTAAAGGTTAAAAGAATTGTAATTTGAAGCAGGGGCAAATTTTAAGCCCTTTTTTAACAATGATAATTCTTGTAATGAAAGAGAAAAATTAGACAAATTAAAAACACCCTCTAGAATCTAATTTTGTCTGCATGAGAGGTGTAGTGGGGTATCTTCCTCCTCCACCTCTAAATGCGGACTTTTTTTGTGGGTGATTTCTGTTCTTGGAATCTGTGTTGGGTGTGTGTTTGATAACGGAAACGATCTGTCTTTAGGTCTCGCTCCTTGTCTAAAAAAACTTCCTGGTTACTTTTTGAGTACCGAGATGGTTTAGGTGATCTCCTTTCACTTGGAGAGTGTACATTTGAATAATGTGTAGTATTTAACATTTTTCTAGAAAACGAATTGGTTGAGGCACTTGAATGGAATTTAGAATTAAAATTGAAATTGGGATTAGAGAAACGTCATCCAGACGCGTTGGACTTTTTTATGCTGCTATATTTATTTCAGTTTTTGTTATATGTAGTGCATTTATTTTATTTTACGTGCTCTAACGGATCTACATCGTTTGGAAGTTCCATATTATATGGAGATATGCTTGATACATTTCTTCACTTGTAAGTGAGACCAATAAAGATGTGTTGTAATTTTATTACATACTTCACTATATTTGATTCTTTTATTTTTGCATATATTTCACGGAGGACCTGTTTCATCATACTACTACCCCTGGGAGGGTGAGAAGCCTGAGTTCATGTTTGTTTGTCAGTGCATCTATTTGCATTAAAATATCACTCACTCATTTATATTGTATTACGCAATATATAAAATAAAGTCTGAAATGTAAGAGACTGTAATTGGAATAGACTCACCTGGGAGGCAAGCAGCAAAGAAAGAGGAGTTGGGAGGAGCATGAGTACATACTACTGTCATGCTTTCTGATTGGTTGATTTTTATCTATCTATTGTTAACTGTTTCTTTGCTGCTGGAGGTTTCAGTAAAGAAAGATTAAGCAAATATGAAGCCATAAAATTTATTGTAGCCTATCACTAATAATAAATGATGCTACAGGTATCAAAATCTTATATTAGCAGCTTACTGGTGAGCAAGAGAAACATTTGCCAACACTTCATCAGTATGGCCAGTAGTGGCTGACTGGTAAAATGTAACAACAAATATGGAACAAGACTTTTTTGTGTACATATTTAGTTGTTTTTTTCCTCTTTACATTAGGTCAGAAGCAGCATTAAGTTGTTTGGGTTATCAAGTTTAAAACCAGTCTCTTAGCAAAGATTAGTGGCACCCACAGAAAATGATGGGTGCAGTTAACCTCTGCTTAACAACTATCTTTTTTGTTACTATTAAAAACACTTTATTAAAAGACTTTTGATAAAGCCTATCCAAGGAGAAACGTGTTAAGTGTATTGTTTATAACTTTTTTATCACTATTTTATTTTATTATATATTGTATTACTTTTATTATATTTTTAATATTAAAGTACTTTTTCAATTGGACCTAACTTTGCTGCTGTTGCATCCCTGGTGGGGATCATACCACCCAAGCGCTTTGGATTGAGCAAACCGGAACTTGCTCTTTAGGATGTGAGTAGGTTTAACTTATTTCAACTTACACTCCTTTTTACGGTGTATACTATTGTGGTTCTGTTTGTTTATCTCCACATATACACGGACAGAATAATTTATATTTACACCTGTATCCTTGAGTGGGGATCATACAACTTCAAGTGCTATCAGAGGAGCCAGGTTTTACGGCTCCATTACACGTGAGTGTAAATTTTATAGTTTTACCTACCCTTACTTCATAGCTTTACATACTTCACCATTTACGATTTTTATTTGTTTATTTTTTATGAGGATACCCCCTACCACACATATAATTTAAAGAATTACCTCTGCACTTGATCCATAAGCGGGGATTATTCCGCCCAAGTGCATACGCTGGAGCATCTTTTATTTTATATATCATCACTACAGTTTTAAATACTACACTAGTATTTCTTCTCTGGCTCTCTCCACATATACCTTATCAAGGACTATTGAAGCGCTGCACCTACCACCCTGTTTTTATCCACTATTAAAATTATGCAGTCAGTAACCAGCTTCTACTCAATATAAGTAATGGCAGACATTTTAGCCAGTGAATGCTAACCAGTAAAAAATAGCAGCAAGGTTGTGAATGAGGACAAAGTATGATACTTAGATTTATCAAACATCAATCAAACATCAATCAAACATTGCCTACAAACTGAAACAGTATGTTGAGTATTTGTATTGGGAGTCAGAAAGAAGTGTACCTTCTATTATTATTATTAGCATTTATATAGCGCCAACAAATTCCATAGCATTTTACAATATTATAAGAGGGGAAATATAACAATAAATGAGACAATTACAAAAACGTACAGGAACAATAAGTTGAAGAGGACCCTGCTCAAACAAGCTTACAGTGTATAACATGAATTGTTCACCATGGTATGTAACACTCCTTTGGACTGAAATATTTATTTAAAATCTACTTTCCAGGAGAAGGAGCCAGTGAGGAGCTCTGGATAATCCCCTGCTTCATAATTAACCTTCATCCTTCCTACATTATAAGTGAATAGTAAAAACAAAATCATTGTCACTCTTCTGGTTAATAGGGAATCCTTTGGACCCTTGTTTGTTTCATTAATCAAATTAATTGATTTTTAGTTAATTTCCTTATGTCTGTTTTCATCTGCAGTGGGCATTTTTTAATTTAAGAAATAATTAAGACATAGATCGTGAACTAAACATTTTAGGGCCATCTCAGATTATTTGGATTGGATTCAAATTGGAACTCTGGATCAGTTTATAGAAGGTTTGGTACATTCTGGAGGATAGTAAGTCTAGTAAAATGGCTCTGTAATTTTCTTATTAGCCTTGCTACTTAACAAATGGTTTAATGATTATCCACGAGAACAAGTTATTGCATAAAAGCTAAAGGCTATAAAATGTACTAAATTAAATAAATTAAAGGGTTACTCCAACCATAAATATGGTTTTAATAGAAAAGTGGGTTTTTCTTGTTGACGTAACCTTTGTTGGAATGACACCCCGTCTAAAAAAAAAAGATAAAATAAAACTTACATGTACTACTGTGCCAAGGCCAGATTCTCGCTGCAATGCAGCTTAATTCTCCTTCACTGACGTCACTTCCCCTCACTGCATCGGGAGGGATGTCAGGAAAACAGGACTGAGGATGGTGCTTGGAATAGCCCTTTAATACTAATGTTCACCATCAGATGCAATATTGTAAAATAGATAAATCTGTGTATATGTTAATATATTGTTATTTATAGTGATGTCCCGAATGGTTCGCCATCGAATAGTTCCTGGCGAACATAGCGTGTTCGCGTTCGCCGACGATGGCGAACATATGCGATGTTCAGTCCGCCCCCTATTAATTTACTAATACTAAGTAAAAATTGCTTAGTCTTAGTAAATTGTGCCCCTACTCGCAATACCGCTAGTAGGGGCACGTCTATTAAACAGTGAGCAGCCTGTGGCTGCTCACTGTTTAAAAAAAAGGGTCCCCCCCCTATTAAATACTAATAGGGGGGGGACCTATTGTCCTCCCTCCGGCCCCCACCCCTGAGCGGTGGGTGGGGGCCCTAAAATGAACAATAAGGGGGGACCTATTGTCCCCCCCGGCCCCCACCCCTGAGCGGTGGGTGGGGGCCCTAAAATGAACAATAAGGGGGGGACCTAATGTCCCCCCAGCCCCCACCCACCGCTCAGGTGGGTGGGGGCCCTAAATACAAAGGGGGGGACCCTAGTCACCCCTCCCCCCCAAAAAAAAATTATCTCCCTACCTACCCCCCTCACCCTAAAAATAATGAGGGGGGGACCTTTAACTAAAAAGCTGTAAAAAAAAAAATTTGATAAAAATAACTTACCATTTGATGCCAAATAAAAAGCCATAAGAACCGACGCAATAGGTCCCCCCCTTATTGTTATTTTTAGGGCCCCCACCCACTGCTCAGGGGTGGGGGCCAGGGAGGGACAATAGGTCCCCCCCTTATTGTTATTAGGGTCCCCACCCACCGCTCAGGGGTGGGGGCTGAGGGGGACAGTAGGTCCTCACTTATTGTTATTTTTAGGGCCCCCACCCGCCACACAGGGGTGGGGGCCAGAGAGGGGGAGGACTGTAGGTCCCCCCCTCATTATCTTTATGGCCCCCACCCACCGCCCAGGGGTGGGGGCCGGGGGGGGAGGACAGTAGGTCCCCCCCCTCATTATCATTATGGCGTGGGGGCCGGAGAGGTGGAGGACAGTAGGTCCCCCCTCATTATCTTTATGGCCCCCACCCGCCGCCCTGGGATGGGGGCGGGGGGGAGGAGAGTAGGTCTCCTCCGCCCCCCCCCCCTTCAACCAGAAAGAGTCCCTGTGGGTTTTAAAATTCGCCTGCCTATTGAAGTCTATGGCGGTTCGCCGGGTTCGCCGGGTTTGTGAACATTTTTTGTGTTCGCGACATCACTATGCATCTTGTTTGCAGCAGGACATAACAGCGAAAGGGTGCTCTACTAAGTATTAAATATGTTTGCCATGAAGGGGTTGAATCATTTTGAGACTGGAGAAGTCATTATAAGTTGCATTTGCAGTTGAATTTGGGGAAACCACTTAAAACATTTGTTGTGTTGAGCAATTTCAATTTCTTTTGTTTGATTTGTTCTTTGCAAGCATCTCAAAGTCTGTAAATTTTGACAATAAACCTGATTTTGAATGGGGGTTGAATCATTTTTAATAACAACTGTATCTCATTCCAAAGATCTAATGATGGATCAAGCTTGATTGGACTTTGAATTTGCTGTGTTATGAAAAACATACTGCAAGAGATTATTTGAAACTAGAAGTATTTTTTGTAAATAATGAGTTTAAGAAGATGTGCAATCACAATTAAAAAATTTCACAAAATGTCTCTGCTTATAATGCTGTTGAAGGTTGGAACTTACAAAAATGGGCTTAACGTCATCATTTTCATCGTCAGTCAAACAATCTCGAAGTCAATATTCTGAGATCACAAGGCTATCGACAAATAAAACGGATCAATCTTATGAAGATCTGACTTTTCTTTTTGAATTCTTGTATATTGCAGTGATATTAATTGGTAATGTGTCATTAACTTGTTGGGTTACAAACTGGCATTTAGGTATGGGTAAATCAAACATTGTGGGTATGTTGTGCATGTCAATGTGTTACTAATACTTAATTGTCTTTCATTTCTCAATGAGGAATCAAATGTGTAAGCTGGGTGACATTACTTGTCGTGGGAGGTAAAGGTGGTGTTTAATCTGTTCATGCACAAAAATTATTACTTTATCCAAGGATTAATTTTTAAGGTGTTGGTAAATTATTTGACTACAATACCCTTTGGGTGTTGAATTTGATAAGGCAAAAACTGTTTTGTTAGCATGTTGATGAATAATCTTCCCTTTTTTATGAAGTAAAAATGTCAAATGTGTTTTCAAAATGTATCAGAATGTGTGATAATATCAACATCACAAATGGCTCATCTGCAGCTGATAACATGCCGGTCATAATGAAATGATAGATTGTCATTAGGGCCCAAACTGAAATGGTGCCTGCAAATGGACAGCAAGGGATTGGTTGCAGGCACACTATATGGCTCTGATTCACATTTTAATTGGTGGTTTCATGAGTGAGTAATCCAGGGTACATGTTTTGACAGACCTGTCATTTCTTCCTCACAGTTCTAATCATAAATCAGAAGGCTTATGGATGCACTGTCAGAAGTATGAGAGACCAGTAAGAAATATCTATTAAAATAGGAAATTGTAAATTAGTCAAAGGAAACACTTGCTTAAATATTACAAGTAAAATATAGCTTTATTAGTAATATCTTTGAAATAGCATAGACCGAAAATCGTAATGTGCAATAGTTATACAGAATAAATGACATGTGTTGAATTCCTGTTTCTAGATATGTAACAATTACATTATTTTCAGAAGATAACAAGCAACATATCATAATGATGTATATTTGAAACTGTGAATGTGATAATGCACACAATAAAGTCAAGTAGAACAAATAAATAACAAAAAAAGGATCACACAAAAAGGCATTACATTTCTGTGGATCTTATATTTCATGTACATATGTATTTACTACCCTTAACACCATTTTTCATGTAGTGTGTGTTTTGATAGTAAACTCTTTAACTTTAGCTGTAAAAAGTGAAACGTCTTTTCTTTTGCAGCCATAATTAGATATTCAAATAAACATACCACAGTTTTTCTGCTTTCTATTTGTCTTCCTCATTTACCATGGGATACACAATTAAAAAAAAGTTGCATGGTTTGCCAAAATTTTCAATAACATCTACCAGTGAATGACCATTTCTTCTTCCACCCTGGGTGCCTATGTGGAGGTTACTAATAAGCAGTACATACACCTTCCTTCATACTGTGTAAGAAATTATATACTAGCCAGAAACTCAATGAAAGTCCTTCCATATTTCTGTGTGCAGTGGGGTGAAGAGAAATTACATACCAGCAGTTGCCTGGAAAATGGCTCATAGTTTTTTCCACCCCCTAGCAGTGGTGTTTACAACTATAATTACACTATATCCATATGGCTTCAAGATACACAAAACTACTGGACAAAAAAAATAATAATAATATCCCCTGGCCATGGACAACCTTTGGATCTAAGTCATAAAAGGTATCCAACCCACCAAAGGTATAACCCCTAAGAGAAAAGACCCAAACTACTCACATATATCCAGTAAGTATTAAGGAGAGAAGTCTGTATAAGGTAACTAAGAAAATATGCCACATATACATCTCAAAGATTTATTATTAATATAATACATTTTAATTTTTTTTTCTTTAAAGAAACAAAAAGAGGCAAGCTGAACGTTAAATAAATTTTAAAAAAATCTAATCAGACAAAAATACAGTGGAAAAGAAACTAAGCCTTGATATGCCATTAACAGCATAAAAAACCCTTGCACAGTTGGGGCCCCACCTTGTTTGTGTCAATGAAAAGGTTCATATTAAAGATGGTATGCATGATTAAAGCCTTGAAATTACATTTATTACTAAGACTTATGAACCTCTTCCAAACCATACTGATCCAAATCCCTAAGGAGCTCTTTCAGTCTCTAAACTCCACCATGATAAAATTTGTATGGAAGTCTTGATCCTCCAGTGTCAGCAGAGCACAGCTGTCTCTTCCCAAGAAGATGAATGGCGTTGTTCTCCCATCTGCCCTCCACCACTACAGGGCTTCCTATTTGTTGCGTTCTATTGGAATACTAAGAACACACATAAACTCTGACTTGACCTGGAAAATATGCAGGTGGGCGGGCCAGGAAGCTCCCCTCTCTGGTCTGGATGACTAGTTCTCTGACTGATCCAAGAGAAAATTCCTTTATCTGTGCTACCTAGAAGGTTTGGATAGCCTTGAAGATGATGTTTAGCCTCACTACGGTTACATCTTCACTGACCTCAATCACTCATAACCCTGAAATAGCAGGTGGACTTACACCCAGGGATCTCTTTGGGTTAGGTGGAATGGATCAGACATACCTGAAACAGCTGTGTTCTGACATGGTCCTAAAGCTTGCTGGAGCTGGCCCTGGATGGGGCTATCGCAGGCCTACTGAAATTCCAGTACCACCAGATTCAACGCTATTATATGTCCATTGCTGGGAAGCACCTGGTCCACAGAGACTTGACCTTGTTTGAGGGGATATGCTCCTCTGGGGAGCGTCTGCGGAAGGGGATAATGATTCTATATTCACTACTATTTACCTTGAGCACCACTGAAATATATGGCTTGGTAGGAACACACTACAGGTTGCACTCTGACAGATCAACAATGGGAAGAAATATATATATTGGCTCACCAAGACATAATCATCACAAAACTGCAAAAGCTCTATTATAAACTGATCGTCAGGTTTGGATAGCTTTGAAGATGATGTTTAGCCTCACTACGGTTACATCTTCACTGACCTCAATCACTCATAACCCTGAAATAGCAGGTGGACTTACACCCAGGGATCTCTTTGGGTTAGGTGGAATGGATCGGACATACCTGAAACAGCTGTGTTCTGACATAGAAGCATAGAAACATAGAAACATAGAATGTGACGGCAGATAAGAACCATTCGGCCCATCTAGTCTGCCCAATTTTCTAAATACTTTCATTAGTCCCTAGCCTTATCTTATAGTTAGGATAGCCTTATGCCTATCCCACGCATGCTTAAACTCCTTTACAGTGTTAACCTCTACCACTTCAGCTGGAAGGCTATTCCATGCATCCACTACCCTCTCAGTAAAGTAATACTTCCTGATATTATTTTTAAACCTTTGTCCCTCTAATTTAAGACGGTGTCCTCTTGTTGTGGTAGTTTTTCTTCTTTTAAATATAGTCTCCTCCTTTACTGTGTTGATTCCCTTTATATATTTAAATGTTTCTATCATATCCCCCCTGTCTCGTCTTTCCTCCAAGCTATACATGTTAAGATCCTTTAACCTTTCCTGGTAAGTTTTATCCAGCAATCCATGAACCAGTTTAGTAGCCCTTCTCTGAACCCTCTCTAAGGTATCAATATCCTTCTGAAGATACGGTCTCCAGTACTGTGTACAATACTCCAAGTGAGGTCTCACCAGTGTTCTGTACAATGGCATGAGCACTTCCCTCTTTCTACTGCTAATACCTCTCCCTATACAACCAAGCATTCTGCTAGCATTTCCTGCTGCTCTATTACATTGTCTGCCTACCTTTAAGTCATCAGAAATAATCACCCCTAAATCCCTTTCCTCATATGTTGAGGTTAGGACTCTATCAAATATTCTGTACTCTGCCCTTGGGTTTTTACGTCCAAGATGCATTATCTTGCACTTATCCACATTAAATGTCAGTTGCCACAATTCTGACCATTTTTCTAGTTTACCTAAATCATTTGTCATTTGGCTTATCCCTCCTGGAACATCAACCCTGTTACATATCTTAGTATCATCAGCAAAAAGACATACCTTACCATCAAGACCTTCTGCAATATCACTAATACAAATATTAAAGAGAATGGGTCCAAGTACAGATCCCTGAGGTACCCCACTGGTGACAAGTCCAAGCTTCAAATATATTCCATTAACTACAACCCTCTGTTGCCTGTCACTCAGCCACTGCCTTACCCATTCAACAATATTGGAATCCAAACTTAAAGATTGCAGTTTATTGATAAGCCTTCTATGTGCAACAGTGTCAAAAGCCTTACTGAAATCTAGGTAAGCAATGTCTACTGCACCACCCTGATCTATAATTTTAGTTACCCAATCAAAAAAATCAATAAGATTAGTTTGGCATGATCTCCCTGAAGTAAACCCATGTTGTCTCTGATCTTGAAATCCATGTGTTTTTAGATGTTCATCAATCCTATCCTTTAACATGGTTTCCATCACTTTCCCCACTACTGAAGTAAGGCTTACTGGCCTATAGTTGCCCGACTCCTCCCTATTACCTTTCTTGTAAATGGGCACAACATTCGCTAACTTCCAATCTTCTGGGACTACTCCTGTTAACAATGATTGGTTAAATAAATCTGTTAATGGTTTTGCTAGTACACCACTAAGCTCTTTTAATAGCTTTGGGTGTATTCCATCAGGTCCCATTGACTTATTTGTCTTTACTTTTGACAGTTGAAATAGAACCTCTTCCTCTGTAAACTCACGTGTAATAAATGACTCATTTATCCTTTTTCTCAACTGAGGTCCCTTTCCTTCATTTTCATCTGTAAATACAGAACAAAAATATTCATTGAGGCAGTCAGCTAGACCTTTATCCTCTTCTACATACCTTCCTTCTTTTGTTTTTAATCTAACTAATCCTTGTTTTACTTTTCTTTTCTCATTTATGTATCTAAAAAATGTTTTATCCCCCCTTTTTTACTGACTGTGCTATTTTCTCTTCTGTGTGTGATTTGGAAGCTCTTATAACTTGCTTAGCCTCTTTCTGCCTAATCTTATAGATCATTTTGTCTTCCTCACTCTGGGTTTTTTTATAATTCCTAAATGCTAACTTTTTGTTTTTAACTATTTTGGCCACATCTGCGGAGTACCACAGTGGTTTCTTGAATTTTTGCTTTTACTGACAAGCCTAATGCAATTTTCTGTTGCCTTCAATAGTGCAACTTTTAAATAATCCCATTTTTCTTGGACTCCATTTAAATTGCTCCAGTCTGATAATGACTCCTCTACCCATATTCTAATTTTAGAAAAGTCTGTTTTTCTAAAGTCTAAAACTTTTGTTTTTGTGTGGTGTGACTCAGTCACTGTTCTTATATTAAACCACACTGACTGATGATCACTGGATCCTAAACTTTCACCTACAGTAACATCTGATACCAAATCTCCATTTGTTAACACTAAATCTAGTATGGCCTCTTTACGAGTTGGCTCCTCAACAACTTGTTTTAGAGACAATCCCAGTAGGGAGTTTAGAATATGTGTGCTCCTGGCACAAGTAGCTAATTTTGTTTTCCAATTTACATCAGGAAGATTAAAGTCACCCATGATGATAACTTCCCCTTCATTGTCATTTTAGCTATTTCCTCAACTAGTAGATTATCTAACTCTTCAATTTGTCCTGGGGGCCTATAAATCACACCTACACGAGTTACTGTGTGATTACCAAATTCTAACGTAGCCCAAACGGACTCTATGTTTGCCTCACTAACTTTTATTAGGCTAGATTTTATGCTATCCTTCACATACAAGGCCACCCCTCCCCCTTTCTTGCCTTCCCTATCTTTCCTATATAAAGAGTACCCTGGTATTGCTATGTCCCAGTCATTTTTCTCATTGTACCATGTCTCAGTAACAGTGACTAAATCTACACTATCAGTTGCCATTATTGCCACAAGTTCATGAATCTTATTCCCTAAACTGCGAGCATTTGTAGACATGACTCTAAGCTTATCATTTTTAACACACTTGCTACAGGCACCTTCTGTCCTTGTTTTGGGGGACAATTGGATTGATGTTTTATCACCCTTTTGCCCCCCCCTCCTAGTTTAAATACATCCTAGCAAAACCTCTGAACTGCTCACTGAGAACATTTGTTCCCTTTTGAGAAAGATGCAAACCATCTTTTTTGTACAGCTTATCTCCATTCCAAACAGAGCTACCATGAGAAATAAAGCCAAATCCTTGCTCCCGACACCATTCACCAAGCCACAAATTAAAGTCCCTAATACGCATCCGCCTGTCGTTCTGAGTGTTATGCACAGGCAGAACTTCAGAGAATGACAGTGTGGAAGCAACCTGCCGTATATCATTGGCAAAAACACTAAAAACTTCCTTAACCTCTGAAACCTCATTGCAAGCCAAGTCATTTGTCCCTAGATGGACAAGTACATCCAATTCCCCTTCCTGCTTTGCTTGCTTAACAATATTACAGATACGTCTCCTGTCTCTGTGAGCAGTAGCTCCGGGAAGACACCTCACAAGACCACCATTGTCCATCTCCACACCTCTTATAATGGAATCCCCAACAACAACTGCTTTCTATTAGGCCTCACCATAGTCTCCAAGCCGGTCTCCACAACACCACTAGCCTCAGTGCCTCTCTCCACAACACCACTAGCCTCAGTGCCTCTCTCCACAACACCACTAGCCTCAGTGCCTCTCTCCACAACACCACTAGCCTCAGTGCCTCTCTCCACAACACAGCTAGCCTCAGTGTGCCTCTCGCCACAACACAGCTAGCCTCAGTGCCTCTCGCCACAACACAGCTAGCCTCAGTGCCTCTCGCCACAACACAGCTAGCCTCAGTGCCTCTCGCCACAACACCGCTAGCCTCAGTGCCTCTCGCCACAACACCACTAGCCTCAGTGCCTCTCGCCACAACACAGCTAGCCTCAGTGCCTCTCTCCACAACACCACTAGCCTCAGTGCCTCTCTCCACAACACCATTACACTCTGAAAGTGCAGAAAATGAATTATGCAGAGCAACAGACTGTGCAAAATGCCTTTTATCCACAACTCTAAGTCTACCAGATCCTACAGTAATCCATCTGCCTTTCCTAGCATGTCTCTGCGGCAGTGGCTTTGCAGCAGTTCCAGTCTGAGATTCTTCACCAGATAATTTACAAATCTCAGACTTCAACAATACAATCTCCTGCCGCAAGATAGAGAACTGTCTACAGATTAGACAACAACCAAACCTCCAAAAAGTGGAACGTGAAACAGATGCATAGCAATTGTTACACTGAACTAAGTCTGCCATTCCAATTATGAGAATAATTTAAATCTAACAAATCTTAACTTTTTTCTTTATCCTCCTGAATACCTCAGAATACCTCAGAATACCTCCAGGTTATCTCCAGAATATCTCCAACTACACACTTAGAAACAGCACTCTCCAGAATATCTCCAACTACACACTTAGAAACAGCACTCTCCAGAATATCTCCAACTACACACTTAGAAACAGCACTCTCCAGAATATTCCAACTAGACACTTAGAAACAGCACACTTGAAGTAGCACCAGGTTATATTAGACAAGCGAGACCAAGCCTTATATAACTCCTTAAATCACCGCCCACTAGGAATGTTTAACACCTGGGTAGGCCTCTGCTTATTTGCAAACAATAGCTAATTAACCAGCAATCAACAGCAAGTAACTAGCTTAATCAAATCAAATGCCTTATAATTACCAACAGGAATTCAAACCTTGGGCAATCAGTAACCTTTTCCTACAGATGAATCTTACCTGTAACAGTAGAAAAGAAAGCTCTTAGCACAACTCTTAGACAGTTGAAGCTTCTGTAAAACTCTCCAGAATATCTCCAACTAGACACTTAGAAACAGCACTTGGAAGTAGCACCAAGCTATATTAGACAAGCTAATGAGACCAAGCCTTATATAACTCCTTAAATCACCGCCCACTAGGAATGTTTAACACCTGGGTAGGCCTCTGCTTATTTGCAAACAATAGCTAATTAACCAGCAATCAACAGCAAGTAACTAGCTTAATCAAATCAAATGCCTTATAATTACCAACAGGAATTCAAACCTTGGGCAATCAGTAACCTTTTCCTACAGATGAATCTTACCTGTAACAGTAGAAAAGAAAGCTCTTAGCACAACTCTTAGACAGTTGAAGCTTCTGTAAAACTCTCCAGAATATCTCCAACTAGACACTTAGAAACAGCACTTGGAAGTAGCACCAAGCTATATTAGACAAGCTGTAGTTGTTCTGGTGACTATAGTGTCCCTTTAATGTAACCAGAAGTAATGTAAGGCTAGCACATACTGCCCTCTAGTGGCTTCAATATATATAGACACAAAAGCTATTTAATAAAAAGGAAATTGACACGTATGAAACTTCTGAACAGGGCAGTCTTTATTATTGATTGGACCCTTGGCAAAGCATTTGCCCCCCCTCCTCCTTTGCATGCAATCACACCATCCACCCCAACGCAGTGGTGAAACTAAAGTAAAAAGGTGCAAGAATTTTTTTGGGCCCCCCTACTGTAAGGGTGACAAAAAAGTAGATCACCATCTGTCATGCAACTCCAACAATGCATTGACAGCTAGTGATTTACCATTTACCCATGTTTGCAGGTTTGTACTTAGCACTGAGCAGTGTTTGTGTGTTTGAATGTAAGCATGTTTTTATATGGATTATGTTTGTGTAAATGTACAGATGTGCTTGTGTGTGGTGTTTCCGTTTGAATGCAAGCATGTATTTATGTGTAGTGTTGGTTTTTGAATGCAGGAGTGTGTTTATATATAATTTTGATGTTTAACACAGAAGTGTGTTTGTATGTAGTGTTGAAGTTTGAATCCAGGGGTGTATTTGTGTGTTGTGTTAGCGTGTGAATGCTGAGATGTATACACATATACACATACATATACACAAACACACACACACTGAAACACATGCAGATATACAGATATACACACTGACACACCTGCAGTTATACAAACACATACACACACACACTGACACACAGATAAAGTCACAGAGACTGACACACAGATACACAACCTGACACACATTCAGATACACAGACACACACACCAATATACACAATGACAGATATACACACACAGATACACATACTGATAACTTACATATACACGGAATTACACAATGACAACATACAGACACACAGATACATATCTTGACACACATATACACACACTGACACTTGCAGATACACACACACAGATACACAGACACATATAGTGACAGACATGCTGAAACACGCATACATACTTATACAGACACATACAGGAAGATAGACACATACTAACACACACAGACATACTGAAAGACATGCTGACACATTCACAGACACACACTGACATACTGACACATACAGACATTCTGATAAAGACATGCACACACACACACACACTGACAGCCATACTGACACAGACACACACACTGACAGCAATACTCACACACACACACACACACACACAGACATTGACATACGTTCACTGACACATACACACACTGACAGACATACTGACATATAGACATATACTGACAGACATTCACAGACACACACAAACTGACAGACATACTAACACACTCTGGCAGATGTACTGACATACATTCACAGACACACACACACAAACTGCCGGACACACACAAAATGTACACTTTTAAGCCCACCCTCCAGTTTTCTACCTTGGAGAGTTGTGGCTGGTGGCTGAAGCTGTTGGGAGTTGGGGTCTGGCTCTCCGGCCTAACCCTCTCCTATCTGTATCCTCCGTCTTTCCCGTGCAGCTCATCTCTTTGTGAGAGGAAGTGACTCGTGACCGTCACTTCCTCCCATGTTGCCGAAAAGCAAGAGGGCCCAGTCGCGCTGTTAAAGATGCTTCTGAACCAGAACAGACAAAGCGGCTATACTCACGGCCCTACAGGGGAAGACGCCACTCAATTTCAAAAACGCCAACCTTACTTTTTTCTCCGACTTGTCTGGAGACACCATGCAATGGCGCAGATCCCTACAACCATTCACGACACTCCTGAG